>CM060938.1:234069399-235319399 GCA_030765085.1 Allium cepa
TTACACATTTATTGAATTAATATTTGTTATTAATTTTTTATTAATTGTTAATTATTTATATTTAATTGTAATTATTAATTATTTATATTTAATTGTAATTATTAATTATTACTTATTACATATTAATTAATTATTAGAATAGGCGACCAAAAGGAGCTAATAGGTATCTATTATAACTAGCATAACAAAAGAGTTGATGAAAATTAACATCTATTACAATTGGCAAAAGAAAAATAGTTGTAATATCCATATGCAACAACTAACAAAAAAAAAGTTGTTGAAAGTAAGTTTATTACAACTTTCTGAAACAAAACGTTGTAAAAACGTTTATTACAACTAGTAGATTATGACCATTGCAAAAAATATAGCTATATTAGGGCAGTTTTGTTGTAATGATAATTTCTAAACTCCAATCTTTCTTTCACGTTTAACATGCACTCAATTATTCAAGATAAATTAAACCAAACAAATATGTGAAATTTTTGGTATTTATCATTTGTTGAAATTATTTAATAAAATAAAATATAAAAGAAGAAGAGGGGGAGAGGAAAAAAAATTAACAATCATTAAAAGTCAATACTTTTACTAATGGCTTAATTGATATACAAAAATACATGATTTATATTTGTATCTTAGTTACTTGAAGCCTAAGTAATAATATAATATGAAATATTATAGCTAGGAAAAGTACAAATAATATAGGTAAATATCAAATAATGAGATCTTCTGCAATATGCGTTAACATCATCATTGCTATATATATACGTATGTATATATATATATATATATATATATATATATATATATATATTTGCAGTAAAAACAGGCAATAAATTAGATGAAGAATCAAAGCTTACTTACAAACTGGTCAAACAATGAATAAAAATGGCTAAAAACGATATACGAATATATAGTTCCATATAACTATAAAATTTTGAAAATGATCCTACGCTTTCTCTATATAATTCTATGTAAGCAGCTTTAAACTTCAAGCTGTTATCAAGTCAGAAAGATTGAACTGGGTAGAAAAAAGAAAAAAAAATAGCAACCTAATTTTGTAGTAGTGCGAAGAATTATATTTCTCAATTTCAGAGTCCCGTGCAACCAATTTCATAACAAAAACCATTTGAAATCTATTATTTTGAACGAGATATTTTTTAATTATGAATGGAAAGCATTTATTGTTGACCAATCAATGAAATTTAAAATTAACCAAAATTTGGAATATAATCTTGTACCCAATTCAATATATACAAACTCCAAAATCTTTTGACAATGACCAATCTAGAGTGGCTGACGTCATTGCATAGTAGCAACGATACAATCATTTGGTAAACATTTCGTTCATTTATATAGTTTAGTAAGATTTTAATTTTCATTGCACTATAATCTATATTCAAGATTAGAATTAGATACTATTTGTAACAAAATGTCTAGGAAAGTATGTACAACTTTTGTCTCCTATATTAAGATTTTATGGAAATTTTACCTTAATTCCCCATTGTTCTATTGGGACTTGGGTTTTCTTCCCATTTTTTAGGTCCTAAGAGTAGCGAAAGATATAAAATTAATTGTTGGATGTTGAAATAAGGCCTTATATGTAAAATAACATTATAGAAAGTGAAAACAAAGTAATAACAAGTTGGAATGATTAATAAGATAATATCGATTAAATAAGTAATTAGGGCTATATACATATTATGCTTAATATACACGCATAAGCATTCATAATTTTAAAAAATTGATTACATGGCAAAAGTCATTTAATTGCATAATTAAAAAGCAGGTTTAAAAACAATACTAATCAATTGATTTATTAGCATATTGCATAGTCAATTAAGGAATTTTCTAATAATTTTCATACGAAATTTATATTTAATTTTAGTGAGAGTACAATTTTGAAAATGAAATGATTTTCATTAATTTAAATAAAATAATTAATTAAAGGAAACTAATTGCCTCATTAATTTAGTTAGAGGAAACTAATTAGTTGATTTACTAATTCTGAAGTTACTCGGTAAATTAAAAAAGTTATTAATCGGTAGATAAATTGATATGTAGAATACTTAATCAATTAGGAAAAATTTGATAATTTGCAATCAATTTCCATAATTAATTTCCATAATTATACAGACAAAAAAAACTTTCATTTGAATTTAAAATAGTTTAAAGAGTCAATAAATTCTTCTAATGCCAAATAAACACGAGATGAACGTAATAATAATTAAAAGAGCTGTCTAGAGAGAATTTGTCATTCTCTATATAAACCCATTTCCATTCTTCACTCTATACCTCTTTAAGTAAAATCTATAATATTTATCATAAAATTTCATTTTTCAGTGCTATAGTATTTTGGTAACCAAAAACATATTATACATACCATTATGTCTCTAACACTCAAAAACCTAGATCTCCATCCACTATTTCTTTGCCTAAAACTCACATTCATCATTTCATGCTTTTCATATACAACTGCAATCTTCTCTCTCCTCCTTTTCACAAATTTCCTAGCAATTTGCAGCCTCGCCTATGATACCATTGTTGGTTTCACCATTAGAATCGCATTCATTGTTGCTTCCTCTTCAACCTTTGAGATCTCACCAGATGTTGAAGGAGAATTTAATCCTTCTACATATACACCTTTGGTTGATGATATACAGAAGACAGAAAGAGAATATCTTCTTGCTAAGCTTCAGCTATTTCAATATTACGAACCACCTTTTCATTCCATTTAATGCCACACTCTAGACACATCTTATACCTTGTATTCTAATACATAAAAAGTTCAATGTATGACCTTTGGTATTCTTTCCACATATTTACTCTCATTTCCTATTCCCTCCCTACGGAATAATTTTTCATTTTGCACACAAAGTATATTTATATCTCTATCAATAATCTATAAACATTGCAATTTACATTCATATTCTTTTATTGTATAATCAGCTAGCCCATGTAATATGTTATTTTTTGCTAAAAAATATATCAATTTATTTCTTTCCTATTTTCCTTGAATTACAATAAACTTTTTAAGGTTCGATTTGATTAGTTTATTGTTTATTTTGGCCCATTCTTAACAAACCACATTATTCCATTTTTCCAATTTATTTTTTTTGAAAATAAACGACTGTTTTATCCTTTTAATTATTTTTACTGAGACGTTTTAGTTCTTTTCATGCCCTCATATTTTCCATCTCTTTCTCTTTTGTTAGTATACTTGCATAAATATAAGGATAGAATTTTCAAAGAAGATATCTTATTACTAGAAGATAACTATGTATGTTTTCTAAGGTTCATATATAGTAACTAGGATATGATATCAACCAAGCCTATTTAATACTTGAATCGCTACTAAGATAGTGCATAGTCCGTGTGGAATAATAATCAACCTAGCATGCATGAAATATATTACATAAGCTTCCTATCATTTTTATACTTTATTAAGCTGTAACATGTTTTTTCCTCTTTTAGATTGCATTATTGGATAAAAAAAGAAGATCAAATTGTCCATGATCGTTAAGAATTTTTAAAATATTATGAGATGAGAATCTTTTATTATTGCCACGAGAAGAGTGGAAAATAAGAATAAGTATGATAAAAGAAACAAAGGTAATTTCAAAATAAAATGGAGTAAGAAAGAAAAAAGTGGCGTGTGTTTTTTAATAAAACACCGTGTAGGAAGAAAGTGGTGTGTTAATAGAATTGGTCGTTTATTTTAGTGTATTTTGTATTTTGGTTTGCTTTATTAGGTTTTATATATTCAAATAATTTATGTAACGTTAAAGCTTCCTCTTTGATATATGTATGTTAAATATAAAATTTATCTCCATAATTAATTTTTAATAAATATCAACTACACGAGCCCTTTCATCTGTAGGTGCATTATTAATTAGAAAATAAAGTATACTAAATGTTTTGACTACAATTTAAATTCCAATGAATTGTGTACATCAAATATTAATTATAATAACTACAACATTCCTATTACGTGTTAATTTTTCATGTCAAATGTTAATAGGTATATCCAGAAAAAGAACATGTCAAATCCATCATAAAATAAAGTATACATTAAGGTCTAAAACATTTGACATGTTGTCCTATGATATAATCTCAAGTCCAACCCTTTATTCTATAGTGCTTGACAAAGGAATTGCGCCAAAAAATAGTCAATGTCATTGTGCAACTAGCTTCTTTACGTTCCGCGACTGAAGATGCGTGAATACATGTTGATCATTCAAATGGATATCCAAATAACTTGAAAGAATATTTAGTAATGATTACTGCACGCTTAGAGCGCATGACAATGGAAAGACGTGAGAGAAGGCCAACAGAGACACCAGTTATTCTTAACATTTATAACTTAACCCTAACTCATCATTTATGTTACTGGGCAGGCCTTGGTGCATTTCATTCTGGAGTGGAAGGTAATTTTGCACATTTTTTTATTTTTATTTTTGTTTATTGTTGCACCTAACTAAGCCTAGTTCACATTTCCATTATATAGGAACTAGTTGATGTAGCTATAGGGCTTCTTATTTTATTATCTACAGAATTATTGGTTTTGCATACATAATTTTTTATATATGACATGTGAATAGAATATTGTTGTTGACATTAAAAATAGTGATTTATTTAGCATAGAATTTACTAGACATTTACCTTAATAAAACTGCTACATTTTATCAATGTAAACTTAAGATGATTTATCAACCAAGTAAAGAGATGATATTTAATCATGGTTGATATGAATTTTTTATTGTTACCTAATAAAATATTGTAAAAATATTGTTATTGTTTTAAGTTGTATTCTTAATGTTTGTACCTCAGTTCTTGTAGAAACTTGTTTTAAAGTGTAAATTCTTTCTATGATCATTCGAAATTGATATTGTTACAGATCCAACATACCACATAAGTTTCCTACAAAAGTGTTATTAACATTGGTTTATGTGTCTTATTACAATAGTTGTTCACATAGTCTTTAGTAGTACATTCGATTGGTCAGTTGGTTCATATCATGATTACATCGAATACCAATGCTTACATAAAAAGAAAAACTTGAAGGAAGAAGTACTTTCCTTTAAAATGCTTTGGTTTTCCTATTTGGAAAAAAAATCATGGAAATTTCATTTATTTGAGTGACATTCAATACATTAGTGTCTTATAGTGGATTTCCTACATTTGCTCACAGTTCATGGAGTAGAGTATTCGTTTGGGCGGCTGATTTTCCATCATGTGGTGTATTTGAAGTAGAACCCAAAAAATGTCCGAACTACAAATTCAGGAAATCAATTGTGGTTGGAACAACTTCCTATGATCCACTCCAGCTATGCTTATTTATGGATGTTCTTTCTCGCAACTACAGTGGTGATTCCTACAATCTATTTACAAATAACTGTAACCATTTTAGCAAGGATGTTTGCTTCAAATTAACTGAAAATTAATTCCAAAATTGATCAATCGACTTGCTAAACTTGGTCCACGTTGTTGTTGTGTTTAAATGTTAGACAGCTAGATAAGATGTAGGATTGCTATTGTATGTAAATATACTTTTTTAGCATGGAATGTTTGATATTTGTGTGTACATCCATTTATGTAAATTTATTATGGAACGTTGATGTTATAGCTCTTTTTATTTGAGTTATCTTATTTGAGATGTGCATGGTCCTTTGGAGTTACGATACTTAATTTGTGTTCTTTATTAATATATCAAATCTATTGTATGTTTTAGAAGAATATTTTTCATTTTCTAATTGAATTTTATAATCCTTCCTACCAAATACTACGAAAGCTCCATATTGTTTGGGAATTGTCAAAACTATTTTTAATAGTTATTGAGTATTTCAGATGTATAGAACCTTTAAAATATATGAGAATGAACTAAGTCTTTTGGAAGATTATCTATAGTAGCGTAGTGCCACTATCACATATTTGGTTGACCTAAGAATTTCCTACAAATCTTAAATTTGTATTCGAAAATACCGTTGTAATAAATCTATTGACACTATTTGCCAAAGGTTATAATTTTTCTTTCCACAACTGTTATTAACCAAAAATTTCAGAACAATATCATTAAAACCAATATTTCACTAATAATAACTATTATCATTCACATTACCTGAAACAACACGAATCATTTACATCAAAAAAATTCAAAACAAGTTCAACTTTACACCATTTGTGAATTCATAACTGTATTAAAAACATAACCAAATCCATAACGTATGTTAATAGGAGGACTGATACATATTGATCAAAAGAGATAAAGTCCTTGTGTCAAGCAAAAATCATCCTAACCGCCTGTCCAAAACTATAGATGTCTACAGTAGGTCTATATAGAACGGCTTCAGGATCCACCACCGAATCGACCCAAACTTTTCATGCATCCGCTCCTAATGGTACATGGGTGCACTAAAATAGTTACTTAACAATACAAATATATTTTATTAACAGTATAAATATAATTGGTTATATTTACAAATTCATACACAAATTTAAAAAAGAAAAAAGAAAAAAAGGGTGATAGAATCATACGTAATGCATTTTGCTTTAGTAAAGATATGCCATTAAGTTTTATTAAGTTGACGTAAGTATTTTGAGTAATTATTCCACATATATTGAAAGAATTCCATTTAATTCTCTTCAAACCATTATAATTAAATAGAAGTAGCAAGTTCTCTAACAACCCTGCAAAGCGATAAAATTATGCTTTAAGATTGATATAAACTATAACTGGTAGCCTAGCAATCAATTTTCAAACATAGAGTCAATGACTCCATCAAGCAATCTATAATGAATAGAGGCCAAATCAAAGATAACATATTATTTAACGATTGATTTACATTTACAGTAAACATGTTATTTAACGAGTGATGTACATTTGAACAAAATGGAAGATTGTTCTTGGTTTCCAAACTATTGATGCGTGAATTACATATCTAAACACTATGCGGTGTAGTTAGCTGAAGTACGAACCTATGAAATAAATAAGAATAAAAAATTCATCCAATTGTTGTCTGATTTAAGATTCCAACTTGTTGAAATGTAGATTCAGATTTCATATAACTTTCAAGCATCGTGTAAATGAATTATTTTGATTGTGACTAAAATAGGTGAAGATATTTGGTTTTAAATGGGATTAAAATAGCTAATTTTAGAATATTGGAAACAATGTTCTAAGCGATAATGGCGATGAAAACAGGCACCATTTGTTTTTCTACATGTGACTGTTCGGTTTAGGCGCGATAGCTGTGAAAAATATTAACTTGGCCATCCCCAAGTCATCTTTGATAGAAAAGAATCTACATCTATCTTATTGTTGTGTTATGTTTGTTTAATAGAAACCACCAATAAATTGTGTGCCGTTTTATAAGATACCAAGCATATTAACTAGCTTAAGTTGTCTCATACGGCTACATTATAAAACAAACTATAGAAACTTTATCTAGTAAAATAAAGGGATTCCAAAAATTAGTATATTCTAAATTCAAAGTTAAATAAACCATGCATTTAAGAAAGGGTTAATCATTGCACAACACAATCTATAGTCATAGTTCAAAGGCGTCCAATATATGGACGGTGAATATTACATGTAATTTTAACAACAACTTCAAGTTATAAAATCAACCATATAACTCTAGTGAAACCGTTTGAATTCGCTACATTGCAAGATGACCAAACCCATTTATTTATAGCCCAACAATGTTATGCGTAATAGCTGACCTATCATCAAGCTTAATTGCTTAACCCATAAAATTCCAAAATTACAATATCTACATAAGAAAAATATCTACAAATCACACGATATTGAGGTTCCCATTGAAAGCAGCAATGCTTTATGATTAAAACATAAAAAATTCACTTAAAATTGGCCAACGAAAGAGACATTGATGGAGGTAACGAAATCAGTAAAAAAGAATATTGATCAGTGTGAATCAGAATGTTAGTTAGTAGATAATTCAAAAGTTAGGAAAATACATACTTTATAGGCTACAGAAAAAAGTCCCAAATATTATGGCCTAAAATGATTCTAATTAGCAAACTATAATGCTAATTAAGTAAAACACATTTATACATTATTGTAAATTGCTAAATTTTTAATAATTGTTAATCAAGAGCGAAAATTCATCACTTATGTCATAGGACAACCTAATACTATTTTAAACAAGCCTTTTGTCTTGTATGCTTTGGCCAATGTAATCGAAATTAGTTGCAAAACTATAGAAGGTAAATAATTTGTTTTTGGAAAACCAATTTGAGGCACTAATGATAAAATGTTGTATGCTATTTTGTACTCCTTTACACGTTAGAAGCTAGAAAGAACTACTAATATGCTCACAACAATGGAACGAGAACTCAAATATGATATATTATATTACTAAACTTTCTCATGAATAAAGTCTGTATGGTTTTAATTGTATGTTATTTTAAAATAATGCAGGTGCTAATACTTTGTGATATCCCGGAATTCTAGACATGTGTAATTGATAAATGATTGGGTTAATTAATAGGATGTTGATTTATAGATTGAACAAATAAATTTAATCATAAATATTATACTTGGATAAATATTTATTTCATATTTTTCTAGTATAATTATTTAAAATTTGCAAAATCATTATTTTCAAAAAAATGTAATATGTGTTTGTTTAATTAAATATATGAGTAAATTTAAATTTCATTTGAATTTGAGATTGAAAATTCAAAGATAAATATCTTAAAGTAAATTGGATATAAAAATAATGGACATCTTAAAAAAAAGTATTTATTTGTTTGGAAATGTATTTATTAATTAAGATAAAAGCTTTTAAGAATCATTTAAAATAATACAAGTATAATAATACAAGTGTAGCCTTTAAAAACCATGCTAAGTATATGTGTAAAGTAATTAGCCTTTAATGTGACAAGTGTCAAAATTTATTTCTTATTTTCTTAAATTTTAATAAATTCTAATTTTCATTATATAAACATACTTCATTCATCTTCCCACTTTTTTTATCATCTCAACTTCTAAAAAAGAAAAAGAGAAACAATGAAAATTTCACTTGAACTTCATCTCTAAAACCAGATCAAATCTGAAAATTTTCCTCAAACCAAAATCATAATGCTGTAATACTGTTTTATCCTCAAGCACACTTTTTTTTTCAAATCAAAAGCCTGGAAATGAATAAAATCAAAAGAAAACAAGACTGGAAACAGATCTGAGAAAGTTTAATCAAAACTGAATCAAGCTAAGCAAGGATTCAACTCTTATTCATCATGCAAGATCAACTCGACATGGATACAAATTGAACTTAACATTTCAAGGAATCAACTCCACATGATCATCTCAGTCTTCTCTGTTACAATTTACTGTGAGTAATCTACTACGCTTTTTAATGCGTAATCCTATTTGAAAATTTACGCTTATGAGTAACTCCTTTCTGTAAAAGCTTAAAATAGATCTAAATCTGTGCATGTGATTGTGGATTGGATTTGTGTTATGCATATGTATATATAAGTATGAATCTCTAGATATTTGTGATTGTATTTGATCTATGCAAGTCATAGAGCATGTTCTTCTCTGTTTCAAAAAATACAGAGTTTAAACATTTCAAGAAATTTTTTTAAACTTCTTACCCAATTACTGTTAGACTTAGAATTTCAAACAATTTAAGTTTGTGTGTGATGACCCGGAATTTTAAAGCAACATCAATTTAATAATCTGTAATAAAAATTAAATTGATTTGATAATCTTTGTAATAAGATTTGAATTTAATTTAATAATTCAATAAAATAAATAGTAATTGATAGATTTTATCTTTTAAATCTAATAATTGTTTTATATTTATAATATACATAGAATATTGTATATATTATAAATAGGTATTGTTTTAAATGAATCTTGTTTTCTATAAAATTTATATCTTTAGTAAAATTGGAAATTATGATTTTATTTAAAAGTTAAACTTTTTTAAAAGCCATTTAATAAATAAAATATGATTTTAAATACCTAAGATAAATATTAAATGATTTAAAAAAATGTTTAACTCAAGTTTAAAATTTAAATAAATAACAATGAGGCTATTTTGAGTTTTTTTAAATATAATGTGATAATAAATAATTTATTAATAAAGAAGATAATTTCTTTTATAAGTTATTTATGGTCATTTAATATTGTTATTTCTAAAAATATAATAATACTTTGTTTTAGTGAATAAATTTTTAAACAAAAATTATTGTTTTTCAAAATTCAAATTTGTAGTTGTATTTGTAAATACACTGGATTTCAAAATTTTAATTTGAACTTGAACTCAAAACTTTTAAAATCTAAAGTATAATTGTTTTTAATTTATTTTGATTTTAAATCATTTGTATAAGTTTATTATTTATTCATTTTAAAATTTGTGTACATGTAAACAAATACAAGATTGACTAATTAATTAATACAAGCTTACATTTATCCTATATTAACATCTAACAAAATACTAATTAACATTTAATGAATGATGACTCTTAAAAAGACAAGTGTTAGCTTTTAAATTCACTTAATAACAAGTGTTAAAAGATTAAGTAGAATGGAAGACAAGTGTCATTTAAATTGGTTTTCTTTTATTTATTTATTTTAATAAAGTTTAATTCAGATTATATAAACAAATCTCCTTCTTCATTTCTTTCCTTTTTCTAAATCTTAAGCCAAACATAAATCTTCAAACCAAAATGCAAAAAAACAAATCTGAAAAAAAAAAATCTTTGAGCTTGGTTGATTTGGGTACTGTAGTATTGTAGAACTCGAAGTAATACTCGAGTGTGGCTGTACTTGGCTCGAAGCAGGAATTCTTCTTACTTGAAGTAAATTTTGTACTTGCTCGGGTTTTAGGCATACAGGTTGCAGTTTTTTTTAAGAAACCTGTTGTTTTGTTTTTATTTTAAAGATGAAATTTATATTGAATTTAAACGGTGTTAAGTTTTAAAATCTGAGTTAAGTTAAATCTAATATGTATTAGAGTTTCAAATGATTTTGAAAATCTTATAAGTTTTCAAATTTGAAAATGGTTTCAGTTTTAAATAAAAAAAAGGGAAAACCTGACCGTTTTTCTGTAAATTTAAATTTCATTTTAAAATTTGAATCATGATTCAAATCACCAGTTTGAATCTAAATTTAAGTTCAGTTTTCTTAAAGTTTTTGAATCTTCGGGTTTTAAAAATAAATTGTATTTTAAAACAAAGGATTCTAAAACCAGGTTTAATTCAAAAAGTTTAATTGAAGCTTTAATTCAAATGATTTAAACAAGGAATGAATTCAAGTGTATTAAATTTAAAAACTGGATATTTAAATAAGTTTCAAAATTTTAAATGTTTCCAAACAAGTTTAATTTTAAATTGTTTATTAGAAGTAAATATGTTTTCAAACATTTAATTTGATTTTCCTCTTTAAATGAAATCATTATAAATGGTTTATAAGGAAGTTAAATGATTATTAACTTGAAGTTGAAATTTAAATGGTAATGTATTTTAAACTTAATTTTTAATTAAATTAAGACTTATCTTATATAAGTTTTATTTTAAGTAATAAATGTGATTTACATTTACTTTGGAAAGAATAAACGGAATTTAAAATTTGATAATGCTACAATAAATATCATTTTAAATTTTTGATTCAAAATGAAATTTGAATTTAAATGTTCTGAGTACACCTTAATAGTTATACAATTATTAATAAGGAATGGGTTATCTTAAAAAATTATTAAGATATTAATATAATTAAATAAATTGGATAACTAAGGAATAACTTATTTATTTAATTTATTTAATTAATGATTTGGATTAATTTAAATTAGAGTTAATTAAGAAGTAATTAAAGAATAAATAATAGCTAATGATGGTCATTAACTAAAGTTTATTTAGTAATTAATTAATATGATTAATTTTCAATAATTAATTAAATTAATTAATTAATAAATTATGAAATTTATTTAAGTTTAATTACTTAAATAAAAGTAATTAAGACATTAATTATTTAATTAATTAAGTTATTGAGTTTGGTTTAAATTAATTAATTAAGTTTAATTAATTTTAAACATGAGATTTGATAATAATTACATGATGTAATTAATATAGTGAAATTACTCAGTGAAGTAATTAAAGATAATTACTGAATGTAATTAATAGATGAAATTGGGATTGTGAAAATAATTTGGATTAAATTATTTTGTGTAATTAATCAAGTGATTAATTAAAGAAATTAATTAAGGAATAATTAATTTGATAAGTAACTAAGGGTAATTAATTACAGAATAAGATTAATCAAAGGTGATTAATAATTATGGATTAAGTGAGATTAATTACTAAAAGTAATTAATTTAATGGAGTAATTAATTAAATATAATTAAGAATCATTAATTAATATAATTAATGATGTAATTAAGATTGATTAATTAATATTAATTAATCAATAATAAGTAATTAAGGACAATTAATTAATTGTAATTAATTAAGGTTAAATGTAATTAATTATAGTTAATTAATTAATGAAGTAACTAAAGGTTAATTACTGTATTTGGTTTGGGGTAATTAATTTTGTGTAATTAATTAAAGTATAATTAATCAAGATTGATTAATTAAGATGATAAATTAGAGGTTAATCAATTAATTAATTTGTAATTAATTAATGATGATATAAGAAAGATTTATATTGTGTGAATAATTAATTTAATTCATTTTAAATTAATTAAAGATGATGTAATTAATTTAATTCATTTTAAGTTAATTATAAATAGTATGTTTATAGATCATTGCTTATGAATGGTTTGAATCTCAGAAATGAGATTAGTAATGTTGATTGATATGGACGCATTGGTTGCATTGTGATATTGATATGGATTGTCTTTTAATAGTGATAATGTAGATTATCTGTGGTTATGATAATGATAATTATCTGTTGTGAATCTATGAATTATCTATCTGTGTGTATATAGATGATATGATTGAATTGTTTTAAACTCTAAAACAACTTGGACCTAAAAGACGCGTTTTGGATTTCGATGAGACCGGGATCGGGTTTCCATATTTGGATATCCAAAAACCACATCGATCCAAAGAAACGATAGGTCATGAATTTTATGTGAAGAGTGAAGACTCGAGGTGTAAGGGCTATACGTCAGTATAACTCTGTGGGTGATTCCGTAATGAGTTTGACGGAATAGTACTTATAGATTCGAGATAGAGATTTAGAGTGCAAGGGTTATCGTCGTTAACTCTGTGGGTGATTCCGTAATGAGTGTAACGAGATAATGCCTTCGGTTTCGTTCGAACCTGGAACGAACTTGTATGGATTGAATGCTTTCAAATCAACGTCAGGTGGATGATGAGCATTCTAAGAGATGTGTCCTTTAAATGTAATCGTAGCCTCAATCCTCATCAACCGGAAATGGCTAAAACATGGGAGGTGCAGCAAGGCTTCGTGGGTAGCACCCACTGGAGAGCAAGATTGATCCCTGTCTAGAGGTCCCTTTTTATTCGGCTTAGTGGGCAGTTGTTAGCGCGCACCAACTGCGGGGTTGTCTTGTTCGGAACTATTCAGTAAGGAATGTGTCCGGCCTTGTGTTGCAGGGGAGTGGGAGTACTCCTCGGTACGTTGATCTAGGCCACGTACTGTGACGGGTGGTACCCCATTAGCCCTGCCATTGTATGGAATCCAAAATCCAATAAGTGCAACGGTTTTGATTGTATTACCCACCTTTGTGGCTAGTAGCTGGAATTTAATGAATGTAACAATTTCGGCTATTTCATATTTACTTGAAAACCCTAGACCTATTATAATATCACTGGATTTCCTATCAAATGTTTTGGTTAGCGTAAGGTAAAAACTTTTCCATGTTTATGTGTGGGAAGTATTACGTGATACCTTTATTTTCAAAAGGTTTTTGAAAGTTAAGCAACTTTAACCTGTTACTCACACCAGATCCATGTCTGACCCGGAGTTTATCTTTTGTTTTCATAAACTCTTGGGTACTCAAATTTTTACGAGTAGCCAAGGGATTCAGGTCAGCTTTGACGAATATTGGAGGAGCAATGGAGCAGGAGGCTTCTGCGTTAGATATATAGTATTCCGCCGTGATTGGTATCTCTGTGTTGTCTCTGTGTTGATTATGTTGTAAATACTAGACAGGTGTTTATAACTGTCTAGTATGTGTTGTATTATATGTGTACTCTAATAGTTGTTGTAAACTATGTAATATATTATGTTATTAATATAATTTATTCATTCCGCTGTTAGATTCTGATGTGTTGTTTCTTCTTCTTCTCTTTCTTTCTCTTTTCTATCCCTTTCTTTCTTATTAGTGATGCAACTGCTTGGAGATATGGAAGTTAGGTCGCTACAGTTGGTATCAGAGCATTTGGGTGAGTGAATACCTAGGCTCTGGAGTGGTGTCTATCTTGAGAGAGCGTAATTGTAATTTTATATATATATATATATATATATATATATATATATATATATATATATATATATATATATATATATATATATATATCTATTTCTACTTATCTGTTGGGTTACCTGTTCAGGTTTTCCAATATAGGTTATAAAGGTAGATAAGGTAGTAGTGTGTGTAACACGATTACTACCATTGATTGGAGTCTGATGTTGAGGTTGGAAGTTTATCTGTCGAGACTGTAGACCTAATACCATCTCGAATAAGTTTTGTTCTGTTGAAGTATTTCATCGATCTATGAAGGAAACCTGTTAAGGTTCAGAGTCATCTTTGTAGTACAAAGTTTGGTGAGTAGGGTTTGGATCTGTTCGGTTGAGCTGGAGCAAGTAAAGGTATCTTGATACCTCAGGAATCTGTAACTGCGTGATGAGATGCAGTGACTATGGATGGTTTCCGAAGATGTTTTCCTTGGAATAAGTTTGGGAAGTGTGGCTGCTTCGGTGTTGAGACTAGAGTCAGCATGATGTTGTGGTTGGCTTTGAAGTCTGAGTTTCTCGAAGGGCTTTGGATTTGGAAGTTTTGGCTTTGGTGTAAGCAGTGCAGCTCGGAGTGTTCTGTGAGCCGACAGGGAGGTCTTAGCTGAGTAGTTTTTCTGGAAATGGAGTTCTGAAGATGTTAAGTGAATCCGTTTCTTCAATGGATTGACTAGATCAATGTAAGTTGTTCTGTTTGGTAAGGAGAGAATGGTTTTCTTTGGAAATTTATCTGGGTTGATCGCAAAAGTGACTTGCGATTGTTTGAATGTTCTTTTAGATGGTTGGAGATTTTTCTGGATGTCTTCTGGGAAAATAGAGGTCGTCAGCATATGGAAATTGAGTTTTCTTATCGACAAGAATTCCAGGAGTGGAACCGTGGTTCGGTTTAGTTGAAGAATGATTCCTAGAGATTGAGTTTAATGAAGAAACTCAGTATTGGAGGAATTTCTGATTTTTTTTTATGGATCTGATAAACCATATTTCTAGGAAGTGATGTTCAGTATGTGCTTGTGTTTTTCATCAGCATTTTCTTATCTACTTCGGATCAGGGTGGTGCAGCGGAAGCTGTTTGGAGGTGTTTCTGATTGTCTTTTCCGGATCTGGAGAAGTTTGTAGTCTTCTGCTCTTTTTGGAATAGAATTGTGTTTTGGTTTGGATTGATCTTGAGGAGATCATTGTGTTGGGTTGTTTTTGGTTCTGATTGTTCTAAAGGAATCTGCAAGGGTTAAGCTGATCAGTTTGGATGTTGGCAGCCTAGGATTTGTCTAAAGGCTTTTGTGGATAAGGGGCGGAGAAATTTGGAATTCGAAGTTGGAGACCTCGTTATTTTTGGAGTTTTCTCTGATTCAGGAGCTATAAATTTTGAATAAGTCTGGGAGGCTAGCTCAGTGATGTTTGGATCTCTTCTCTGTGTTTTGGTTGGATCTGTGTTTGATTTTCAGGATTGATTGTCAGTTTGGATAACTGGAATTCGATGAGTTTCACGTATCTCTGAGGGAGTACATGTATGGTCTATCTCTGATTTTAGAACCAGCAGTTATGGAGTTTGGTTGTTGAGTCAGACTCGTCTGTAGGCTGATATGTTGTCTAGTTCTGTAGATTTAGATGAATAGGAGCTCTATAGCTTAGTAGTATTGATTGTTTGAAATCTATAGAGCGAGTATCCCGATATTTATACCGGGGAAACTCGTGAAAGTTTTATCCAGAATTTTTCTGGATAACTATATTTGATTAATTAGATTTATTTGATTGGGTGAATTGATTGCTATGGTTGTTAGCATATCATTGGTATATGCTTGTGTTTTAAAATTTAATCCTTTAAATAGATTATTAAATTACCCTTGTTTTAAATTTCAGGGACGAAATTCTTTTAAGGGGGAAGGATTGTGATGACCCAGAATTTTAAAGCAATATCAATTTAATAATCTGTAATAAAAATTAAATTGATTTGATAATCTTTGTAATAAGATTTGAATTTAATTTAATAATTCAATAAAATAAATAGTAACTGATAGATTTTATCTTTTTAAATCTAATAATTGTTTTATGTTTATATTATATATAGAATATTGTATATATTATAAATAGGTATTGTTTTAAATGAATCCTGTTTTCTATAAAATTTATATCTTTAGTAAAATTGGAAATTATGATTTTATTTAAAAGTTAAACTTTTTTAAAAGCCATTTAATAAATAAAATATGATTTTAAATACCTAAGATAAATATTAAATGATTTAAAAAAATGTTTAACTCAAGTTTAAAATTTAAATAAATAACAATGAGGTTATTTTGAGTTTCTTTTAAATATAATGTGATAATAAATAATTTATTAATAAAGAAGATAATTTCTTTTATAAGTTATTTATGGTTATTTAATATTGTTATTTCTAAAAATATAATAATACTTTGTTTTAGTGAATAAATTTTTAAACAAAAATTATTATTTTTCAAAATTCAAATTTGTAGTTGTATTTGTAAATACACTGGATTTCAAAAATTTAATTTGAACTTGAACTAAAAACTTTTAAAATCTAAAGTATAATTGTTTTTAATTTATTTTGATTTTGAATCATTTGTATAAGTTTAATATTTATTCATTTTAAAATTTATGTACATGTAAACAAATACATGATTGACTAATTAATTAATACAAGCTTACATTTATCCTATATTAACATCTAAAAAAATACTAATTAACATTTAATGAATGATAATTCTTAAAAAGACAAGTGTTAGCTTTTAAATTCACTTAATAACAAGTGTTAAAAGATTAAGTAGAATGGAAGACAAGTGTCATTTAAATTGGTTTTCTTTTATTTATTTATTTTAATAAAGTTTAATTCAGATTATATAAACAAATCTCTTTCTTCATTTCTTTCCTTTTTCTAAATCTTAAGCCAAACATAAATCTTCAAACCAAAATGCAAAAAAACAAATCTGAAAAAAAAAATCTTTGAGCTTGGTTGATTTGGGGTACTGCAGTATTGTAGAACACGAAGTAATACTCGAGTGTGGCTGTACTTGGCTGTGACGCCCCACCTCTATACCCACGCTAGCCAAGAACACTACGGTGTAGTGCTGTCGACTAGCACGGAGAATAAGGCTGTTGAGGAGCGGCCATCCGTGTAATTGCTTTGCGCGAGCAACGATATGCCAGATAGTAAAAACGTGCATTTCATTTCAGGAGGAAATCCGACATGCCGATGCAAACTCAAAGCTACTACACGGTGGCTATAATAGTCTAGGACAAAAATATAAAATAATAACACAGATAATATAAATGCGGAACACAGATAAAACAGAAAATCTCATATATATATAATAACTGATGTCAGTTACAATACATTTGACACGGTACATGTGATACAACTACAACAGTCGACTCAGGAAGTTATATATACAAGTACATTATCGACTAATATACATGAATACATATCAACCTATACTATGACACGACAACTCCAAAAGATATGAAAAGTCTTCATAGCTCAAGCAGCATCCCAAAGCAGAATATCTACAACCTGAAAATACTCGGTTTGACCCGAGTATTAAATTTCAAAAGAAAATAATACTCGGGTCAGTCTAATTCAAACTCAGTTATTAATGCACAGAAGCAATAATAATCAAATAACAAATAGATGAAAATACAATAAATCTCGACTATCCAATCACTAACAAGAATGAATTGGACAAAGGAAACAATCAAGTAATTGGAAACATCAATTAAGACGTCAACTCGAGTAGGGCTGCAGTATACGCAAGCGTGTACTGCCACGCCACTACAACATATGGAATACGAAATAGTTCCATAAATCAAAAGCAAAAGAAATAACAATGAAAGCAGTACCGTGTGGCTGCAGTTCACGCTTGCGTGCACTGCCTTGCCACTACAGTGATGACGTGCCCAATGAATACCGTGTGGCTGCAGTTCACGCTTGCGTGCACTGCCTTGCCACAACAGTAATGATATACCCAATGAAAATTCACAAGCAAACACAAGATCAAACCCGAGTCACCGGATTCAACTCAAGTGTAATTCAAAAATCAATCTAAATGCCATCAAGTGGTACAAGGCCACATATTTAAATATGTAGAAAATGACAATAACTAACTCAGAAATGCAGTACAGTGTACCACAAAGTAAACCCATATGACATGCATGCAGGGGTTTCAAGTGAACTCAACAAGATTGTTGAATCCAAATGAACAAAATAATGCAAACCAACATCAGTGACACAGGTGCAAATATTGACCAGAAATGCAACTGCAAATTACATGGGGGATGACACTGTAAAATGAACCAAAGTTCGACTGAGAAATGAATAAGGCAAGCCGACATCAGTGACACAGCCTCAAAATGACATGGTTATAAATAACCATATATGCACACTGCAGCAAAGTCAAGTAAAGCCATGGGTTATCAACCAAATGACACAAATGCATCAGCAAACACTAAAAGAAATTGGACAGTAACACAAGGTGCAAGAACAAAGCATGCAACAGCCGAAACAACAATGAAGACTAGAAAACAAAACAATGCTTAATGCACAGCACAACAGGCTCAAGAAAGAATGGACCTGGGCCTATCAAGTGCAACTTCAAGTGACACAAGTGATACAAGACAGAAACTACAAACTGCACGTGAATTACATGAAGGCAGTTCGAAGAAGACTACAATATCAAGTTGCAAACAGTTCCAAGCTTCGACAAATTAGAACAGAATGGAAGCAGTAATTCAAGGTAAACTAGCAACAAACATGAAGTGAATCATGTCAAAGGCAATACACGAGAGCATACAAGTGCAGACAACAGGGCTCAAACCAGTGTCAGCAAAACAGCAATTAAGCACATGTATGCAGCATCAAGTCAGGCGTAAAGAGAACACAATGAAGAGACCAAGTGCACGACTACATCTAAAATGCAACAATACTTCTTAATGGAGGAAGAACCAGTCAAGTCATTCAACAAGACTGTAATGCTCAAGTAAAGTTTAGAAAAGACCAAAGCTATAGAATAACAAATCAAAGTCAAGCCGATGCCAACTAAGAAAAATGCAGGTCAAAACAACTGCAATGAGTCAGTTCAACAGGCCTCACAAGTTTCAAATCAGGAATCAATGGAGATAAATCCACATAACCAAAGCATTAAACCAAGCATGAATTGAGATGTGAGTGAAAAATCACTCACCTTATCAATCGGTCGAAAGTTTGTAGCCGATGCTCCAGAAAATCGAAAGCCCAAATTATCGAAGAAGAATGAGCATCGGAATTGAAGCCACGGCATCACGAAGTTGAACGAAGCCCTAATTGGAGACGAATGAAAAAATTGAGCCGCCACCATTTTTTTTTCTTCGTTCGATTTATTTCGTTTAGGGTTGTGAGGAATGAAAGTGAAATGGAGGAATGGGTTTTGGATTATCACGGCAACCCAAAAAAATAAATGGGCCAAAATCAACTTTAATGCTCGCATACCACTTCAACAATTCACAAAAGAATTTTAATTCAAATTTAAAAACCCCAAATGGAATTTTGTGTGACGACCGCCCATGACTCCCGCACCAAAACAAGGAAATAATGCGCTGAAAGGCGTGCCAGGCAGCCATGGACGATAGTCAGGGTAAAACAAAACAAAAGAATCTCTATCGCATAACTCACAGCGCATGGATAAAATACAATAGAGAAATATAATATAGTGAAGCTCCATAGAACAGAACATCATCATATAAGCATCACAGTAGTTTTGTACAATCATCTACTCAAATCCATACATGAAAGCCTCACTACAAATCACTCAACCAAATACAGCAGCGGATACCCAGTACATATAGTAAGAAAACTAATATGCAAAGCCTCCTGCTCGTCTTCGTCATCTTCAGCGTAGAACTCCTAGCACAGCACCTGTCACCTGCTACCTAGTCTGCCCATCCCAAACATGGATGAACAGCCCAAGGTAATAAGAGGAGACATAAAACCTTGAGTCAGACAAAGTCTTAGTGAGCAGTAAATTAACTATCCAACATACCAAAAGAGCATAAAGGATAAAAGGAATAGGAACCAAACCATCCCACTCCACCTCTTTCTACAGTGATAGCCCCAGACATACACTAAGGAGAAGCAAGCATAACAACATAGACAATTAAGGTAAAGCGAATACCACTCGAGTCAAGGACGATGTTTTCCAAATACAAACCCCCAAGGCCTAAACCAAGATCAGATAAGCACCCAGAAAACACCGCTCTTGAAGCCGAATGATAATACAACCAAACATCCATGACTCTGGCTATCACTGTCATCCTTGCCTCGATTTCACCGTTAGTTGAATGACCATCTGTCAAGGGCTAATGGTAACCCCGGTTCTAACCATAACTCCGCACACTGCCTTGTGCCTAGGACTTATCTACTTTGCCCAGAGTACTCAACTACCTACCTGTAGTCTTTTGGGTGTCCCGACTACCTACCTGTAGTCGTTATGGGCGCCCCATGTACTCTTGCTTTTGAGCATGCTAGAACCTTCAACAACGACGAGATCCAAGCCTCCTAGCCATCCTTCTTGACGACTATCCTCATACAAGCTCAAGCTACCTCTTGAACAATCCATTATCAACCAACTTGAACTACTCTTCAAGTTATCAACATGCTTGGAATGATCCCTGCTTGGATTAAGCCAAGACTCACATCATACTTCGCTTCATCGCATCAAAGCAAAGTCTCAACTCAACAACATGGTTTGCCTCATCAAATCATGGCAAAGTCCCATCTCAACATCATCCAATCTATACATATGAGCTTCAACATCCGCTACATATGCCTTAAGCAGCTTTCACCATTCAAGAGCCTTCTTCCATAGCTTTTGAATCCTCTTTCATCATCTTGTTCCAAACCAACTACTAGCTAACTTGGAAACAATCAAATCAATCATACATTCAAATAATCAATCATTCAAACAAGATCTATTAAGCAATTTAAGCAATATCAACTATAATGGGAATTTCGTAAATAAACGAGCAAAAGTCCAACATATGTGAAATCATGGTTTTTAGCATAGATCTATCAATTATAAAACATGGGTTTTGTCTCTAATGCTTATTAAACAAACTTGCATAAGTAAACATCTTCAAAAACCATGGATCTAGACTTCGATCTAAGAAAAATGCATGAAATCTCTAACTTTAACATCCAAACATGCCACCAATCCAATATACTCCTTTGGATCCGCGTGAGAGATAACTACCACTCACCAAATCACCAAAACAACCTAAAAACTAAACACTTCAGATCTGGACAGCGAAGATCAAGGCTTGATTCGGCAATATTTCGCCTCAATCGATGAAATCTAGCTCAAACGGATGAAGATCTTCAACTTTGGCACTTGAATCTTCAATCTAAATCTTCGATCTTGGGTGGATGTTAGAACTAGATTAGAATGGAGAAAAGAAGATGAAGAAATGTTGTAGTCGAGCTCTAAAAATGGCAGCACTTCGTCGCTTCAAAAACCGGTGCCAAAAAGTGAGCCAAACCCCTCTATTTATAGGCTGAAAACCCCTTAGGTCGTCGCCCCTTAGGTCGTCCCCGACCTACTTATGAGTCGTTGCCGACTCATCAGCCCCTACGACCTACGACCTAACCAACACAACATACAGCCAAGGCCGACTTACGACTCAACACACTACCGACCTAAAAACTCTGCCGACTTATCATCCCTTGCGACCTAGGTCTCTACAGTACTTACGCGACCTAACTCCTGCCGACCTAACACACACTCTGCTTAGCCGACTCATTAGGTAACCGACCTAACACTCCAAGTCCTAAGTCGTACGACGACTCAACAACGATGCCGACTTAACACACATACGACCTAACTCCCAAGCCTTCCATCCTATGAGTCGTTAACTCAGCAACCTCCATAACTCGGTAACCCCCCCCTATCTCGTGAGTCGGTCAAATACTTAACTCCTTAGGTCGTATGCTACCTTAACTCGGTTGATACTTAGGTCGGCCAGAAACCCAAAACTTACCCAAACGACCTAAGCTAACTCGCTCACGACCTAAGCTATGAGTCGGTCACGACTCGGGCTAGAAACAACACAAACAATACTAACGACCTGTAAATCCTACGATTTATCAACACGTAAAATACGGGTCGTTACATTCTCTCCCCCTTAGGAATTTCGCCCCCGAAATTCCAAGCAAACATCAGCCATCAAAATTATTCCGCATGCCTACCATCCTTAGCAATCAACAAACCATGCATCCAATTCTATCCTAGCATGCAGAATTCTAAGACTTAGAACAAGCTACAAATTCATGATATGTCACGACACTTTAGGGCCATACCTCGAAGAGTCCGGGATGAGCTGCCTTCATCCTCTCTTCCTCCTCCCATGTACAGTCGTTAACATCATCACTCCATTGTACCTTGAGCAACGTAATCGTCTTCCTCCTAAGCTGTTTCGTATCGGTTTCAACAATACGAAGCGGCTTACGAGGTCTCGAAACAACTGGATCAACCTCCAAGTCTTCACAGCTATCAGCAAAAACCACCGTAGTTGGGTCGTGCATATACTTCCGTAGATAAGATACATGAAAAACACTGTGCACACCCGCCATCTTTTCCGGTAACTCCAATCTATAAGCGAGCTTTCCAATACGCTCGATAATCGGGAATGGTCCAACAAATCTCGGAGTTAACTTTCCTTTCTTCCCGAATCTAATGACACTCTTCAGAGGAGAAATCTTCACAAAAACCATATCACCTACGTCGAATTCCAAATCCTTACGACGATTATCGGCATAACTTTTCTGACGATCTTGGGCTGCCTTCATTCGTTGCCGAATGATCTCTATACAATCTGAAGTCTGTCGAATCATCTCTGGCCCAAGTATCAGCTTTTCTCCAGTTTCCAACCAACATGTCGGAGAGTTACACGGTCTTCCATATAATGCCTCATATGGTGCCATACCGATACTCGACTGATAACTGTTATTATAAGCAAACTCCACCAAATGAAGGTGATCTTCCCATGATCCTCCGAAGTCCAAAACACATGCTCTAAGAAGATCTTCCAAAACTCGGTTGACTCTCTCAGTCTGACCATCTGTTTGAGGGTGATAAGCTGTACTCAAACACAACTCAGTTCCCAAAACTTCCTGGAAGCTCTTCCAAAATCTACTAGTGAACAATGGATCTCGATCGCTCACTATACTCTTCGGAACACCATGGAAACGAACTATCCACTTCACATATAATTCAGCCAACTTCGATGCAGTCCTAGTCGATCGAACAGGAATGAACCTTGCACTCTTGGTCAAACGATCTACTATGACCCAAATCCCTTCATTCCCTGCTCTTGTCCTAGGTAGACCATCGATAAAGTCCATCGACACTTGCTCCCACTTCCATGTAGGAACCTCCAATGGCTGAAGCAATCCACTGGGCTTCTTCTGCTCAGCTTTCACCAACTGGCAATTCATACACTTGGAAATAAAATTTCCAACATCCTTCTTCATACCTTCCCAGTAGTAGGTTCTCTTCATATCCCGATACATCTTATTTCCACCTGGATGAATTGTCAACTTCGAGTGATGACTCTCCCTCAGAACTTCATCTCTCAATCCATCTACATCGGGAACAACTAGTCGCCCTTGCTTTCGAAGCCAACCCTCTCGATCGACCTCGAATCCCTTATCCTTCTCCGGGTCCAATCCAGATTCCAAATCACAGATAATCTTGACAAGCTTATCATCTCCCTTTTGGCTCTCGCCAACCCTTTCCACAAGAGTAGGTCTTATCGATAAGTTTGCCAACATCTCAGGTTCCAATTCACATCTGGGCCTGAAATCAAATCCAGCCAAATACTCGAGATTCTTCCATTCCGAAAACATGGCTCCCAATCCTGCATGTCTTCGACTTAACGCATCAGCCACTGCGTTACCTTTTCCCGGAGTATAGGCTATACCAAAATCATAAGATGCTAGAAACTCTAGCCATCGTTGCTGTCGAAGATTCAAATCCTTTTGGGAGAACAGATACTTCAACGACTTATGATCTGTAAACAACTCGAATCTAACTCCCAATAGATAATGTCTCCACATCTTCAAAGCAAACACAATTGCCGCTAACTCCAAATCATGAGTCGGATAGTTCCTCTCATGCGGCTTCAGTTGTCGACTTGCATACGCAACAACTTTATCTTTCTGCATTAGCACTGCTCCAAGTCCAGTGCCACATGCATCGGTGTAAACCACCATCTCATCATTCCCACTTGGAATAGTCAAAACAGGAGCACTCGTCAGTCGCTCTTTTAGGATTTCAAAAGCTTGCTCACACTTAGCATCCCATCTGAACACTTGGTTCTTTTTCGTCAATCCTGTTAACGGTGCAGCTATCTTGGAAAAGTCTTTGATAAACCGACGATAATATCCTGCTAATCCAAGAAAACTCCTCACATCAGATGCATTCTTAGGTCTAACCCAATCCTGGATTGCTGCCACCTTAGCGGGATCAACCGCTATTCCATTTCTAGAGATAACATGGCCTAAGAACCTCACTTCACTCTTCCAGAAGTGACACTTCGAAAACTTAGCCTTCAGCTGATGTTTCCGCAAGATTTCCAAAACAATCCTTAAGTGCGTCTTGTGCTCTTCTTCAGTTTTGGAGTAAACCAAAATATCATCCACGAACACAAGTACAAATTTGTTCAACTGATCTCTGAACACTCTATTCATAAGATCCACAAAATATGCTGGCGCGTTAGTCAATCCAAACGGCATTACCAGCCACTCATAAAACCCGGATGGTGTCCTGAAAGCAGTCTTCGGCACACTATCCTTTGCCACTCTCAACTGGTGAAATCCCGTTGCCAAATCCATCTGAGAAAACACCTTAGCCTCGTGAAGCTGATCAAACAAGTCATCTATTCTCGGCAATGGATACTTGTTCTTCTTAGTCACCTTATTCAGCTCACGATAATCCACACACAACCTCAACGATCCATCCGCTTTGGTTGCGAACACAACTGGCGCACCCCATTCGGACACACTTCTCCGAATGAATCCTTTCTGCAAAAGGTCATCAACTTGCACCTTCAGCTCTTGCTGCTCCCTCGGTGCCATCCGCCTAAGAGGCATCACAACAGGTCTGGCTCCCTCAACTAGATCGATACGAAACTCGATCTCCCTATGCGGCGGCAACCCTTTGACTTCGTCAAAGACATCCTCAAATCCATTCACGATTGGCATCGATGACAGTCCATCCCGTGGAACAACCAGCGAATACATGAAGCTCATGAAGACGCCTTCTTCATGCTTACATCGTATCACAACCTTTCGCCCCTCCACATTCCCGACTGTCACCTCCAATCTCTCACAATCAATCCTTGCCGCATACTTCCTAAGCCAGTCCATACCCAAAATAATTCCGAACCCCGCAAAGTTCAGAACAAAGTAATCACAAACAAACGAGCAATCATGACTCGACACAACTAGACCACGGCATATCATACACAAACATGACGAACCCCCGACCGGATTAGTCACAACCAATGGCCTATCAACAATATCCGGTTTCAAACCTAACCGGCCTACCAAATCATCACAAACAAAAGAATGCGACGCTCCAGTATCAAACAACACTCTAACTGGAACACCACAGATAGAAAGAGTACCTTGAACCACCACACTCTTCCCCTTTTCTTCAGCAGTCGGAGCTTTTGAAGACGACGGCACAACTCCCAAAGCATAGGCTTGCACAATCTGCCTATCTTTCCTCGGCTCTGGGCAATCCTTCTTGATATGTCCCAGCTTATCACAGTTATAACACTTTCCCGGCACCTTGGGATTCTTACAATCTTTGTAAAGATGGCCCTTCTGCTGGCAGTTATAGCAAGTCATTTCGCTCTTCGGCTTCTTCTGGCCATCCTTACCCTTCTGTTGCTGCTGCTTCCTCCTCTTATTGCCATTCTGGTGTGGTTTAGATCCTTCCCTGGTTACAGCAACAACAGAATTTTCCTTAGGAAACAAACTCTCATGCCTAAGGGCTTTCTCCACAAGCTTCTCAAATGGATCGTCCAAATGATCCACTAACTGCCTCCCAAGATAAGCATCCAGACCAGTCACAAACTTCTCATTCTTCTGATAGGGAGAATCAATGTACGATCTGGCATACTTGGACAAGGCTTCAAACTCAGAAATATACTCAAGAACTGGTCTCCCACCTTGCTTGAGCTCTACAAACCTCTTGAACAAAACAGACTTCTGAGCCGTAGAGATGAACTTGGCTTCAAATCTAACTTGGAATTGCTCCCAAGTAATCTCTTCTTCTGGGGTATCAATGGTGATAGAATTCCACCAATCAGCAGCTCTTCCCTGAAGCTGTCTCGATGCAAGCTTTCTCTTAGTTGCATCCTCAATCCCTAAGTCACCAAAGATCCTTCGACATGCATCAATCCATCTCTGCACCTCAATAGTCGACTCCGTCCCCAAGAAAGCTTTTCCTCCAAGAGAAGTATAATCCTTGCAAAGCTTAGCAAAATCCACCGGTCTTGGAGCTTGAACTTGAACTCCCACATCCACTGATGATCCTGAAGCTGGTATCCTTCTCATGATCGAAGTCATCATCGCTTCGAACATAGTTCCATAATCAACAGCTCCTTCATCAGCACGGCTTTCCCTTGCAGCTGGTCTCCCTCTTCGACTCATCCTTAATATCTGTAATAAGAATGATTAGAACACCTTAAGAAACAACTGCATAAGGAGTTCAAATCCTTCTAGGCTACTATATTATATATAGTAATCATTCATCAAAATACAATTACGCCTCTCATACGTCGTTACGTCAGCGAGCGTTGGCTGAAATCGATTAACCAAAGCTCCGATACCAAATGTGACGACCGCCCATGACTCCCGCACCAAAACAAGGAAATAATGCGCTGAAAGGCGTGCCAGGCAGCCATGGACGATAGTCAGGGTAAAACAAAACAAAAGAATCTCTATCGCATAACTCACAGCGCATGGATAAAATACAATAGAGAAATATAATATAGTGAAGCTCCATAGAACAGAACATCATCATATAAGCATCACAGTAGTTTTGTACAATCATCTACTCAAATCCATACATGAAAGCCTCACTACAAATCACTCAACCAAATACAGCAGCGGATACCCAGTACATATAGTAAGAAAACTAATATGCAAAGCCTCCTGCTCGTCTTCGTCATCTTCAGCGTAGAACTCCTAGCACAGCACCTGTCACCTGCTACCTAGTCTGCCCATCCCAAACATGGATGAACAGCCCAAGGTAATAAGAGGAGACATAAAACCTTGAGTCAGACAAAGTCTTAGTGAGCAGTAAATTAACTATCCAACATACCAAAAGAGCATAAAGGATAAAAGGAATAGGAACCAAACCATCCCACTCCACCTCTTTCTACAGTGATAGCCCCAGACATACACTAAGGAGAAGCAAGCATAACAACATAGACAATTAAGGTAAAGCGAATACCACTCGAGTCAAGGACGATGTTTTCCAAATACAAACCCCCAAGGCCTAAACCAAGATCAGATAAGCACCCAGAAAACACCGCTCTTGAAGCCGAATGATAATACAACCAAACATCCATGACTCTGGCTATCACTGTCATCCTTGCCTCGATTTCACCGTTAGTTGAATGACCATCTGTCAAGGGCTAATGGTAACCCCGGTTCTAACCATAACTCCGCACACTGCCTTGTGCCTAGGACTTATCTACTTTGCCCAGAGTACTCAACTACCTACCTGTAGTCTTTTGGGTGTCCCGACTACCTACCTGTAGTCGTTATGGGCGCCCCATGTACTCTTGCTTTTGAGCATGCTAGAACCTTCAACAACGACGAGATCCAAGCCTCCTAGCCATCCTTCTTGACGACTATCCTCATACAAGCTCAAGCTACCTCTTGAACAATCCATTATCAACCAACTTGAACTACTCTTCAAGTTATCAACATGCTTGGAATGATCCCTGCTTGGATTAAGCCAAGACTCACATCATACTTCGCTTCATCGCATCAAAGCAAAGTCTCAACTCAACAACATGGTTTGCCTCATCAAATCATGGCAAAGTCCCATCTCAACATCATCCAATCTATACATATGAGCTTCAACATCCGCTACATATGCCTTAAGCAGCTTTCACCATTCAAGAGCCTTCTTCCATAGCTTTTGAATCCTCTTTCATCATCTTGTTCCAAACCAACTACTAGCTAACTTGGAAACAATCAAATCAATCATACATTCAAATAATCAATCATTCAAACAAGATCTATTAAGCAATTTAAGCAATATCAACTATAATGGGAATTTCGTAAATAAACGAGCAAAAGTCCAACATATGTGAAATCATGGTTTTTAGCATAGATCTATCAATTATAAAACATGGGTTTTGTCTCTAATGCTTATTAAACAAACTTGCATAAGTAAACATCTTCAAAAACCATGGATCTAGACTTCGATCTAAGAAAAATGCATGAAATCTCTAACTTTAACATCCAAACATGCCACCAATCCAATATACTCCTTTGGATCCGCGTGAGAGATAACTACCACTCACCAAATCACCAAAACAACCTAAAAACTAAACACTTCAGATCTGGACAGCGAAGATCAAGGCTTGATTCGGCAATATTTCGCCTCAATCGATGAAATCTAGCTCAAACGGATGAAGATCTTCAACTTTGGCACTTGAATCTTCAATCTAAATCTTCGATCTTGGGTGGATGTTAGAACTAGATTAGAATGGAGAAAAGAAGATGAAGAAATGTTGTAGTCGAGCTCTAAAAATGGCAGCACTTCGTCGCTTCAAAAACCGGTGCCAAAAAGTGAGCCAAACCCCTCTATTTATAGGCTGAAAACCCCTTAGGTCGTCGCCCCTTAGGTCGTCCCCGACCTACTTATGAGTCGTTGCCGACTCATCAGCCCCTACGACCTACGACCTAACCAACACAACATACAGCCAAGGCCGACTTACGACTCAACACACTACCGACCTAAAAACTCTGCCGACTTATCATCCCTTGCGACCTAGGTCTCTACAGTACTTACGCGACCTAACTCCTGCCGACCTAACACACACTCTGCTTAGCCGACTCATTAGGTAACCGACCTAACACTCCAAGTCCTAAGTCGTACGACGACTCAACAACGATGCCGACTTAACACACATACGACCTAACTCCCAAGCCTTCCATCCTATGAGTCGTTAACTCAGCAACCTCCATAACTCGGTAACCCCCCCTATCTCGTGAGTCGGTCAAATACTTAACTCCTTAGGTCGTATGCTACCTTAACTCGGTTGATACTTAGGTCGGCCAGAAACCCAAAACTTACCCAAACGACCTAAGCTAACTCGCTCACGACCTAAGCTATGAGTCGGTCACGACTCGGGCTAGAAACAACACAAACAATACTAACGACCTGTAAATCCTACGATTTATCAACACGTAAAATACGGGTCGTTACATTTTGCAACAATATTTATCGTCTAAATGTCGATTATTAATTGATGTAATTACCGGGTTGTTACAGACTCCCCTCCTTAAAGAAATTGCGTCCTCGCAATCATAAGAGATAAATGGACAAAAGGTAACAACCATAAAAGCATATCATCACAAGATTAAGAAATTTGAAATAGAAAGTTCACCATATATAGCATGAAAGAGAAAGCCTGATCGTGTTTGCTCGATGAATTCTCTGGATTCCAGAGTGAAATTCATAGGATTTGAGAACCATTGGACTTTCATGAGAAGAACATTTTTATTTCGAAGGTGCTGAACCCCCGAAACATTGATGTGAATAGAATGTTGCTCAAAGTCAAATCTGGTGAAACTTCAATTTCTTGAATAATACCGGGTTCAAGAATAAAATCGGAATCTCTAAGGCATTTCCGTAGAAGGAAGACGCGTGAAACACGTCATGAATAACAGAAAAATGAGCCGGTAATAAGAGGCGATAAGCCAAGAAAACAATACGTTCAGTGATAGGAAATGGCCCAATATATCGAGGCGCTAACTTTGTCGGTCGACTGAAACGTACAACACCTTTCATAGGTGAGACACGAATAATTTGGAACAACAACGTAGTACAATAACGATACGCCAGATGAATCAAAGCTTCATTAATTCGGAACGCCGACGTAGTACAAAACGGTACGTCCAATGAACCGATCAACATAAAAGAACATCAGACGTAAGTCCATAAAGGAAATGAGACGAAGCTCAATGAAATGAAATACATCAAAACGTCCGATGAACTTGGTAAAAAGATGATTCCATTCGGACATCATCAAAGAAACAACCACTTGTTGCCTACGAATAAGTGTATCGGCAACACGATTTCCCATTCGGGAGTGGTAAATAATATCAAGATCATAAGATGTAAGGAACTCGAGCCAACGTGGTTGACGCAAATTAAGTTCCTTATGAGGAAATAAATATTCCCAAGATTCATGATCAGGGTAGAGAACAAATTTCTCACCCAAAAATAATGATGCCAAATTTTTAAGAGGAAAATCAATAGCCAAGAGCACTAGATCATGTGTGGCATATCTAGTCTCAATAGGCATTTATGATTTAGAAACACTAGAGACAGCACGTTCTCTTTTGCGAGAGAATGGCATGCAAACCAATACGATTAGCATTGGTACAAATGATAAAGTCTTGGTTCCCTCGGGAATCACAAGAATAGAAGTATCGGAAAAGAGTTGTTTTAAATAATATTCTTACCCGAAAAGCTAAAGCTTTCGAAATTTACAATTTACTTTATGTAATTATCTTTTCAGAAAAATTTACATTTTGTAATTTAATTTATTGTGTCTAATTGTCTCATCAAAGCGTCTAGGAGATTCCTATCGATAACGTTGATCAAGCGCATCGACCAGAATTCTTAAAGCACTCGATGGGCAATACAAGCACAAAATCATCTTCTAAAAATGGATGAAATAAACTGAATAAATGCAACTATCAGTAATATTCAATTATCAGAAACGATAATCAAATTTCAAATCAACAAGATTATAAAAAAGAACGATAATCGGAAATTTCAAATCACAAATATTTAATTATCCCAAATAGTAATTAAACCTCAAATATCTGATTATCACAAGCGATAAATCAGAAACAAGAAATATCTGATTATCAAAAACGATACTCAGAAATTACAAAATGAGTATGAAAACTCAAACGGGAGTATGAAAACTCCAGCGGGAGTATGGCATAGAATAAAAGATATGGCATAACATAAAATATCCATAATGACATACTACTATAAGTATGTAAATAATGATCAACAGGAGATCAACCGATAAGAGGTATGGCATAAACATGAAATATCCATACTGACATACGACTATAAGTATGCAAATAATGATCAATAGGAGATCAACCGATAAGAGATAATCAATATCACAAGAATCTTCTCAAAGATGGAAAGGGGTATCATACCCTAGACTTGTATTCATAACAAGTCAATTACACACGAATTCACCAATGCACAAGAATTGATAAAACTTATCAATAGAAATCACAAAAATTGGTGAAGCACAAATTCCAGAAGACTACACAAGAAATCCATAAAATCACAAGATGAGAGTATGAAAACTCGAACGGGAGTATGGAAACTCGAACGGAGTATGAAAACTCGAAGGAGAGTATGAAAACTCGAACGGAGTATGAAAACTCGAAGGAGAGTAAGAAAACTCGAACGGAGTATGAAAACTCGAAGGAGATTATGAAAACTCACCTACACGCGAGCATGAAAACTCATCAGCACATGTAACGCAAAGCGCGAACGGGAGCACGAAAACTCACCTACATGCGAGCATCAAAATTCATCAGCACGTGCAACGCATAACGAGAACGGGAGCACGAAAACTCACCTACATGCGAGCATGAAAACTCACCAACACGTGCAATGCAAAATGAGAACGGGAGCACGGAATCTCACCTACACGTGAGCGTGATAAATCATCAACAGGTGCAACGCAAAGCGAGAACGGGAGCATGAAATCTCACCTACACGTGAGCATGAAAATCACCAACACATGCAACGCCAAGCGAGAACGGGAGCACGGAATCTCACCTACACGTGAGCATGAAAATCACCAACACGTGCAACGCATAACGAGACGCTATCTCATGGTTGCAAGCCATTAATTTTGACACACGAATGGCCCGAAGACCGTGGGGAGCTACCCCACATGTGTGAGTCTGAATCACACAGATTGGGGTCTAGACTAACCAAAATTCAAAAAGGTATGTGTGAGTGGAATCACACAAGTGGTGTCTAGTCTAACCTCGCAAACAAAAGGAAAGTATGTGTGAATGAAATCACACAAATGGTGTCTAGACAATCCTCAAAGCCCAAAAGATACGTGTGAGACGAAATTACACCGATGAGGCCTAGTCTAACCGAAAAGGTATGTGTGAACGAAATCACACAAATGGTGTCTAGACAATCCTCAAAGCCCAAGAGATATGTGTGAGACGAAATCACACCGATGAGGCCTAGTCTAACCGTAAAAATGATCGTCATGATCAACGAGAAGTGTCAATTACACTAAGTTAGTAAATATAAAAGTTTAGCTTCATGTCCTATAACCACTAGCTTAACTTAAATATTTACGAACAAACTGTAGATCGTCACTAGAAAATTGTCACAAGAGATTCAATCGAATAAGTCCAAGAATTAACCGACGAAGCAAACACAAGCGTTTCATACCACTTGTTTTACTAAGCCGTTTAATTAGATTTCTCATCCGAGTGAGGTAAAGGCTCGTATATACTAGTAGATTAGAAAACGGTTTGAGAAAAAGAGTTTTGTATTGAAAATAGTGTTGAAATCATTTTGATATTTACTACTAGTATTGAAACCTTTATATTTTTAGAGTGACAAATCACAAAAATGATTGTAGAAATAATCAATCACAAGAATTCACATACGAAGACATGAATAGAATCCAAAGAAATCAATACTGAATTCATCGAAAGGTATGTTCACCAAAATCCCGAAGAAAAGGTCATCAAAGTTGCTGATAAATGATAGCAACAAATCGGGAAATAATCAATAATCGATTAAATTCGAAAACCGAATCAATTCACTAAGATTCTCATTCGAAGACGTGAATAAAATCCGAAGAATTTGATTCCAATCCATCAAAGTAGGAATACCCAAAAATTCCTGAAATAGAAGTTATCAAAGTCGACAAATGTGATAACAACTAATCGGAAAAGAAGAATCGATCAACAATTGGAAAAACGAAGCAAAACAAGCACAGATGCAAGAATGACTTTAACAAAAGTAAAAGTCAAGTCAATGTCGATATCGACCAGGCAAAGTCCAAGACAATTTCTTTTATACCAAAGAAATTTTAAAACTATCAGAGAGAGGCACATGAAAGCCAACGAACCATGGATAAACAGACAGAGTCGACAATTGAAATGCAATATGTCAGATAAACAGATAGAGTCGACAATTGAAATGCAATTTGTCTCAAAGATTGATACCCAAAACCCAATTGTATGGAGACTGCATTAAGTACACGAATCAGAGATAAGAATGCATATATACAGCAGTTCGAATAAACAATGCGAGTTCAAATTGAAGTAGGTACGAGTTGCAGCAATATGCAACTTGGTAAAGCATATACACAATGATACTTAGCAGTGCATACTGAAATGAGCAAGTGCAATAGAGAATAGCAGCAATGCTCATGAATAAGAGTTAGGAATTCATACCTAACAAATCAAAGATGATCTTAAGCAAAGATGAGAGAGAAAGATCGACAAATAGTTGTAACACATGTACTATCTAAGTTACGTTTTATATTTGTTCTAAACCCCAGGCTCTGGTACCAAGCTGTGACGCCCCACCTCTATACCCACGCTAGCCAAGAACACTACGGTGTAGTGCTGTCAACTAGCACGGAGAATAAGGCTGCTGAGGAGCGACCATCCGTGTAATTGCTTTGCGCGAGCACCGATATGCCAGATAGTAAAAACGTGCATTTCATTTCAAGAGGAAATCCGACATGCCGATGCAAACTCAAAGCTACTACACGGTGGCTATAATAGTCTAGGACAAAAATATAAAATAATAACACAGATAATATAAATGCGGAACACATATAAAACAGAAAGTCTCATATATATATAATAACTGATGTCAGTTACAATACATTTGACACGGTACATGTGATACAACTACAACAGTCGACTCAGGAAGTTATATATACAAGTACATTATCGACTAACCTACATGAATACATATCAACCTATACTATGACACGACAACTCCAAAAGATATGAAAAGTCTTCATAGCTCAAGCAGCATCCCAAAGCAGAATATCTACAACCTGAAAATACCCGGTCTGACCCGAGTATTAAATTTCAAAAGAAAATAATACTCGGGTCAGTCTAATTCAAACTCAGTTATTAATGCACAGAAGCAATAATAATCAAATAACGAATAGATGACAATCACAATAAATCTCGACTATCCAATCACTAACAAGAATGAATTGGACAAAGGAAACAATCAAGTAATTGGAAACATCAATTAAGACGTCAACTTGAGTAGGGCTGCAGTATACGCAAGCGTGTACTGCCACGCCACTACAACATATGGAATACGAAATAGTTCCATAAATCAAAAGCAAAAGAAATAACAATGAAAGCAGTACCGTGTGGCTGCAGTTCACACTTGCGTGCACTGCCTAGCCACTACAGTGATGACGTGCCCAATGAATACCGTGTGGCTGCAGTTCACGCTTGCGTGCACTGTCTTGCCACAACAGTAATGGTATACCCAATGAAAATTCACAAGCAAACACAAGATCGTACCCGAGTCACCGGATTCAACTCAAGTGTAATTCAAAAATCAATCCAAATGCCATCAAGTGGTACAAGGCCACATATTTAAATATGTAGAAAATGACAATAACTAACTCAGAAATGCAGTATAGTGTACCACAAAGTAAACCCATATGACATGCATACAGGGCTTTCAAGTGAACTCAACAAGATTGTTGAATCCAAATGAACAAAATAATGCAAACCAACATCAGTGACACAGGTGCAAATATTGACCAGAAATGCAACTGCAAATTACATGGGGGATGACACTGTAAAATGAACCAAAGTTCGACTGAGAAATGAATAAGGAAAGCTGACATCAGTGACACAGCCTCAAAATGACATGGTTATAAATAACCATATATGCACACTGCAGCAAAGTCAAGTCAAGCCGTGGGTTATCAACCAAATGACACAAATGCATCAGCAAACACTAAAAGAAATTGGACAGTAACACAAGGTGCAAGAACAAAGCATGCAACAGCCGAAACAACAATGAAGACTAGAAAACAAAACAATGCTCAATGCACAGCACAACAGGCTCAAGAAAGAATGGACCTGGGCCTATCAAGTGCAACTTCAAGTGACACAAGTGATACAAGACAGAAACTACAAACTGCACGTGAATTACATGAAGGCAGTTCGAAGAAGACTACAATATCAAGTTGCAAACAGTTCCAAGCTTCGACAAATTAGAACAGAATGGAAGCAGTAATTCAAGGTAAACTAGCAACAAACATGAAGTGAATCATGTCAAAGGCAATACACGAGAGCATACAAGTGCAGACAACAGGGCTCAAACCAGTGTTAGCAAAACAGCAATTAAGCACATGTATGCAGCATCAAGTCAGGCGTGAAGAGAACACAGTGAAGAGACCAAGTGCACGACTACATCTAAAATGCAACAATACTTCTTAATGGAGGAAGAACCAGTCAAGTCATTGAACAAGACTGTAATGCTCAAGTAAAGTTAAGAAAAGACCAAAGCTATAGAATAACAAATCAAAGTCAAGCCGATGCCAACTAAGAAAAATGCAGGTCAAAACAACTGCAATGAGTCAGTTCAACAGGCCTCACAAGTTTCAAATCAGGAATCAATGGAGATAAATCCACATAACCAAAGCATTAAACCAAGCATGAATTGAGATGTGAGTGAAAAATCACTCACCTTATCAATTGGTCGAAAGTTTATAGCCGATGCTCCTGAAAATCGAAAGCCCAAATTATCGAAGAAGAATGAGCATCGGAATTGAAGCCACGGCATCACGAAGTTGAACGAAGCCCTAATTGGAGACGAATGAAAAAATTGAGCCGCCACCATTTTATTTTTCTTCGTTCGATTTATTTCGTTTAGGGTTGTGAGGAATGAAAGAGAAATGGGGGAATGGGTTTTGGATTATCACGGCAACCCAAAAAATAAATGGGCCGGAATCAACTTTAATGCCCGCATACCACTTCAACAATTCACAAAATAATTTTAATTCAAATTTAAAAACCCCAAATGGAATTTTGCAACAATATTTATCGTCTAAATGTCGATTATTAATTGATGCAATTACCGGGTTGTTACATTGGCTCGAAGCAGAAGTTCTTCTGACTCGAAGTAAATTTTGTACTTGCTCGGGTTTTAGGTATACAAGTTGCAGTTTTTTTTTAAGAAACCTGTAGTTTTGTTTTTATTTTAAATATGAAATTTAAAACTGAATTTAAATGGAGTTAAGTTTTAAAATTTGAGTTAAGTTAAATCTAATATGTATTAGAGTTTCAAATGATTTTGAAAATCTTATAAGTTTTCAAATTTGAAAATAGATTCAGTTTTAAATAAAAAAAAAGGGAAAACTTGACAGTTTTTCTGTAAATTTAAATTTCATTTTAAATTTGAATCATGATTCAAATCGCTAATTTGAATCTAAATTTAAGTTCAGTTTTCTTAAAGTTTTTGAATCTTCAGGTTTTAAAAATAAATTGTATTTTAAAACAAAGGATTTTAAAATCCAAGTTTAATTCAAAAAGTTTAATTCAAGCTTTTATTCAAATGATTTAAACAAGGAATGAATTCAAGTGTATTAAATTTAAAAACTGGATATTTAAATAAGTTTCAAAATTTTAAATGTTTCCAAACAAGTTTAATTTTAAATTATTTATTAGAAGTAAATATGTTTTCAAACATTAGTTTGATTTTCCTTTTTAAATGAAATCAATATAAATGGTTTATAAGGAAGTTAAATGAATATTAACTTGAAGTTGAAATTTAAATGGTAATGTATTTTAAACTTAATTTTTAATTACATTAAGACTTATCTTATATAAGATTTATTTTAAGTAATAAATGTGATTTACATTTACTTTGGAAAGAATAAATGGAATTTAAAATTTGATAATGCTATAATAAATATTATTTTGAATTTTTGATTCAAAATGAAATTTGAATTTAAATGTTCTAAGTACACCTTAATATTTATACAATTGTTAATAAGGAATGGGTTATCTTAAAAAATTATTAAGATATTAATATAATTAAATAAATTGGATAATTAAGGAATAACTTATTTATTTAATTTATTTAATTAATAATTTGGATTAATTTAAATTAGAGTTAATTAAAAAGTAATTAAAGAATAAATAATAGTTAATGATGGTCATTAACTAAAGTTTATTTAGTAATTAATTAATATGATTAATTTTCAATAATTAATTAAATTGATTAATTAATAAATTATGAAATTTATTTAAGTTTAATTACTTAAATAAAAGTAATTAAGACATTAATTACTTAATTAATGAAGTTATTGAGTTTGGTTTAAATTAATTATTTAAGTTTAATTAGTTTTAAACATGAGATTTGATAATAATTACCTGATGTAATTAATATAGTGAAATTACTCAGTGACGTAATTAAAGATAATTACTGAATGTAATTAATAGATGATATTGGGATTGTGAAAATAATTTGGATTGAATTATTTGTGTAATTAATTAAGTGATTGATTAAAGAAATTAATTAAGGAATAATTAATTTGATAAGTAACTAAGGGTAATTAATTACAGAATGAGATTAATCAAAGGTGATTAATAATTATGGATTAAGTGAGATTAATTACTGAAAGTAATTAATTTAATGGAGTAATTAATTAAATATAATTAAGAATCATTAATTAATATAATTAATGATGAAATTAAGATTGATTAATTAATATTAATTAATCAATAATAAGTAATTAAGGACAATTAATTAATTGTAATTAATTAAGGTTAAATGTAATTAATTATAGTTAATTAATTAATAAAGTAATTAAAGGTTAATTACTGTATATGGTTTAGGGTAATTAATTTTGTGGAATTAATTAAAGTATAATTAATCAGGATTGATTAATTAAGATGATAAATTAGAGGTTAATCAATTAATTAATTTGTAATTAATTAACGATGATATAAGCAACATTTATATTGTGTGAATAATTAATTTAATTCATTTTAAATTAATTAAAGATGATGTAATTAATTTAATTCATTTTAAGTTAATTATAAATAGTATGTTTACAGATCATTGCTTATGAATGGTTTGAATCTCAGAAATGAGATTAGTAATGTTGATTGATATGGATGCATTGTGATATTGATATGGATTGTCTTTTAATAGTGATAATGTAGATTATCTGTGGTTATGATAATGATAATTATCTTTTGTGAATCTATGAATTATCTATCTGTGTGTATATAGATGATATAATTGAATTGTTTTAAACTCTAAAACAACGTGGACCTAAAAGACACGTTTTGGATTTCGATGAGACCGGGATTGGGTTTCCATATTTGGATATCCGAAAACCACATCGATCCAAAGTAACGATAGGTCGTGAATCTTATGTGAAGAGTGAAGACTCAAGGTATAAGGGCTATGTGTCAGTATAACTCTGTGGGTGATTCCGTAATGAGTTTGACGGAATAGTACTTATAGATTCGAGATAGAGATTCAGAGTGCAAGGGTTATCGTCGTTAACTCTGTGGGTGATTTTGTAATGAGTGTAACGAGATAATGCATTCGGTTTCGTTCGAACCCGGAACGAACTTGTATGGATTGAATGCTTTCAGAACATCGTCAGGTGGACGATGAGCATTCTAAGAGATGTGTCCTCTAAAGGTAATCGTAGCCTCAAGCCTCATCAACCGGGAATGGCTAAAACAGGGGAGGTGCAGCAAGGCTTCGTGGGTAGCACCCACTGGAGAGCAAGATTGATCCCTGTCTAGAGGTCCCTTTTTTATTCGGCTTAGTGGGCAGTTGTTTGTGTGCACCAACTGTGGGGTTGTCTTGTTCGGAACTATTCATTAAGGAATGGGTCCGGCCTTGTGTTGCAGGGGAGTGGGAGTACTCCTCGGTACGTTGATCTAGGCCACGTACTGTGACGGGCGGTACCCCAGTAGCCCTGCCATTGTATGGAATCCAAAATCCAATAAGTGCCAACGGTTTTGATTGTATTACCCACTTTTGTGGCTAGTAGCTGGAATTTAATGAATGTAACAATTTCAGCTATTTCATATTTACTTGAAAACCCTAGACCTATTATAATATCATTGGATTTCCTATCAAATGTTTTGGTTAGCGTAAGGTAAAAACTTTTCCATGTTTATGTGTGGGAAGTCTTACGTGATACCTTTCTTTTCAAAAGATTTTTGAAAGTTAAGCAACTTTAACCTGTTACTCACACCAGACCCATGTCTGACACGGAGTTTATCTTTCGTTTTCATAAACTCTTGGGTACTCAAATTTTTACGAGTAGCCACGGGATTCAGGTCAGCTTTGACGAATATTGGAGGAGCAATGGAGTAGGAGGCTTCTGCGTTAGATATATAGTATTCCGCTGTGATTGGTCTCTCTATGTTGTCTCTGTGTTGTATTATGTTGTAAATACTAGACAGGTGTTTATAACTGTCAAGTATGTGTTGTATTATCTGTGTACTCTGATAGTTGTTGTAAACTACGTAATATATTATGTTATTAATATAATTTATTCGTTCCGCTATTAGATTCTGATGTGTTGTTTCTTCTTCTTCTTCTTCTTCTCTTTCTTTCTCTTTTCTATCCCTTTCTTTCTTATTAGCGATGCAACTTCTTGGAGATATGGAAGTTAGGTCGCTACATTGTGAAATCATAATTCAACTTTTAAAAACATGTTTAAGTAATTTTAGTTTGCAAATATTCTGAAACTATGTAAATGCAGTAAGATTTTATCAAAAATGTTAAAATTAAACAATTTTTTTATGAATTCAAGCATGCAGCTTAAATCAACACTAGCACACTCGATTTTTAAAACTAAAATAATGAATTTTAGTTGGGTATTGTGTTAGCATTTTGGGGATGAACAGTTTGTAGTTTTCGAATAAGTTCCGGCGTCTAGAGTAGTTTTGGAGTTCGGGGCTTTGGCTGGAGATAGATTGGCGATCGTTGAAGTTGGAAAAAATGGGGTAAAGGGTACACGATCGCCGTAGCGTCAGTGATAGGCCAATTGGGTTTTAAACCCTAGATCCGTCGAGGCTTGAAAATTGGTTGTTGTGGTTTCTATGGTGCATAGAGCTGCACGTGGTTTGAGGAAGAGACCCCCGGGTCGTGAATGAAGACGCTGGTGAAGTCTTGGTGGTTCCGGTGGCTAGAATCGCCTCATCGAGGCAGTTTTCAGGTGGGGTTTAGTTTTCGAGTTTCACCAGGAAGGCTCGATTCTGATTTGGGTGTTGTGGTATTGCATCGACGGCTGGAATTGATTGTCGTGATGATAGGTGACTTGTTGAGGATGGCCAAAGGGTGCCAGAGCCACGTCGGCGTTGGTGCACGTGCACCTGATTTCTGTGTGCATTGATGTTTGGGAGCGAAGGAGATACTCGGGTTGAAGTTTTGGTTGGAGGGTAGTTTTGCTCGAGTTTATTCTCAAGATTTTTGCTAGGTAGATGCTCGGCCCAGTTTTTAAAATTTGAATCAAATAAGTTTTGAAATTTTAGAAAGCTTTTGCAAATGGCAGAAAATTCGAGAAAACTCAAAACTGGACTTGAACTAATCTCGGGTAAAACCCGAGGAAATTTTAATGCAGACTTTTAAAAGCCTTTATAAAAGAAGTTTTTTTTTTAATTTAAATTGAATCTAATTTTAAATCTATTTTGTAAAATAAATATTTTCTTAAACATCTGATTTGGAAGATTTGAAAATTTATTTTACTTAATATATGTTAAGTTAAGTTGAAAGTTATTTTAATCTAAAGTTTAAATTTAAGTTTAATTTAAAAGTAGAATGAATTTAAATGTATTTTAATTATGATTAGTGAGACATCTATAAAGACAAGATTTATCTTTAAAGTTAATCAAGTTTGAAAATTTATGACTAATTAGTTAAATGAATTAATTAGTAATGGTAATTACAGGATGTAATTAATTGAAGATTGGATGCGGTTTTGGGTTAATTACCTGGTGTAATTAATATAAAGAATAATTACTTAGTACAAGTAATTAATAATTAATTGCTTAGTGTGATTAATTTAAGACTTGACTAATAAAAATTATGGTAAGTTAATTAAGTGATGTAATTAATTAAGAGTAATTAATTGCAGAATGAGATTAATCAAGGGTGATTAATAAATATATTTAATTAAAGATTAAGTATAATTACTTTAAGAAACAAATAAGGTGTAATTCCTTAGTGAAGAAATGCGTAAATAATTACTGGATGTAATTAATTAAAAGGAAATTACTTGATGGGAAGTAATTAAAGGATAATTACTGGATGGAAGGAATTAAGTGATAGTTACTTAGGGTAATTAAAGGATTAATTAATAGAATTGATCAAGGATTTGGATTAATTGATAGTGTAATTTAGGAAAGTTAATTTATGATTGTGATTAATCAAAGTTGATTAATGTATGTAATTAAGTTAAAGGTTAATTATTAAATGAAATTTAAGAATAATTAACTACGAAAGTAATTAGACGATCATTAATTAATATAATTAGTGGAAGTGATCAATCTTGCTTATTAATGATTGAATGATGATGAATGCTTTGAATTGGTTGATATCTCTGATATGAATTGCTTTGTGATATGCTATGTTGGATGGATGATGATAATGTGATTATCTATCAATTATGAATTGCTATGTAAAAGGGATAACCGATAATTAAAGTTGAGTAGTATTTAATTGAATAACTTGAATTTAGATGAAATTGAATTCGAAGAGGCCGGAGTCGGGTATTAGAGAATACCCGAAACCACTTTGATTCTTTATAAATTGATATATGAAATTAATAGACTAAAATGGAATGATTTAAGTGGATTAGACCATTTAATCTAAGTTTTGCTGCTTAGAAATTGATGTGTGAAATAGGTGATGTTTACAACAACTTGCGGAGTTGTAAATTGATATAAGTTACCCCGGGTTTATATAAGTTGTATGCTTTTGTATTCCATGTTAGATGGGTTTACTCACGCTGGTTTCCAGCCTGACCCGGGTGTTACTTTGATTTAATGCTTGGGTCAGACCGAGTATTACAGATTTTCAGGTAAGGACGTTCTAGAGCTCAGGAGGCGAGCTGGATGGCAGGAACGTATAGAGTATTTCCGCTGTGATATATTACTGTTATTGAGGACATGTTGATACGTATATATGTCCAGTGTTTTTGTGAAATGTTTTAACTCTGATGTATTAAAATGTAATTGATAGATACAGTATTCTTTTGTAAATTGTTATTATTTGATATTATATTTTGATCCGCTGCGAATGTCAGATTCTGTGTTGTGTTTTCTATTTCTTCTTCTTCTATCTCTTTCTTCTTTTCCTAACTATTTGAAATTTTCGGAATCGAAAATTCTGGGTCGTTACATTTGGTATCAGAGCTGAAGGTTAAGCGAGAAACTTGGCTATGGTGGGATTACTCATTAAGGATAGGGTCAATGGTACCCTAGGATGAGTTGAGTGTGTGTGTGTGTGTGTGTAAGTGCGAACTTGTTATTTTCTTCTATAAAGATTTTAAATGGTTTTATATAAGAATATATTTTGACATTCTAATAAGTATTAAGGTAATTGGTTGTAAAATTTATTGGAATTAAATTAAGTAGTAATAGAAATACAACCAAATTGAAATTAGATAAAGATAAGTTTGAAATGGATTCAAACTGAAATTAAAATCTTGAAGATGAGGAAGAATTTCAAAATAAGATGAGTTAGAATTGGTTTCAAACTAGAAAATAGAATGGTTATTATGTTTAATAATGGGTTGATTGTTTTCCAATGAACAATAAAATGTTTAAAGGAAGTAACCATTTGATGAGAATAACTTGTAAAATAGAAAAGATGTAAATTAAAGTGGGCGTAATCAAATTTTAAGTTTTCTTCGTCTTCCCAGCATCTCCATAATTTCTCGTCTCCATCCTCTGGTTCTTTCAACTTCTCCCAATGCTTTCCTCCTCCGGCTTCTTACGCTTAAGTGGTCAAGAGCAATCTTTATCCTCGACAGCAAGTTGTGTCGCGTGATTCTAAATCAAGGTGGGTGGATTCTTTAAAGGGAAAATCTTTCTGTTTCAGATGTGGGGATCTCAAACACATCGCAAAAAATAGTCGCGACCCAATTAGATGTTTCAAATGTGGTTGTTTTGGGCATAAGAGGTTTGATTGCATCAAGTATCGGGCTTCTGTTTCTTCACCGATTTCGAATTCTAAACCTTATTTGAATTCGATTAATGATGGTTTTCTTTTCGCTTTATCTTTTTTGAAGCTGAAAAGTATTTTGTGTGAAGCTTCTTGGGTTGACAGTGTTGTAGGGATTAATTATCTGGAAGATCTATTATTTCATTTTAATATCATCAACGAACCTAATATTGGTAAAGATTATTTTAGGAGATTTGGCAATCCTGAAGATTACTTTGGTAAGGCCGAAGTCGCGTTTGATTCCAGTTCTTCTTCTTCTGATATTGTTGATCATGGGTTCCAGTTTACATTAAAATTCTTGTTGCCGAGGGGTTTGATGAGTAATCACCTCTGGTATAGGCAAAGAGAGGGTCTCTGTTGGTTGGATGATATGTTCTATCACTTTAAGATTATTAACAAACCGAACATTGGTAAAAGTGGTCTCGTTAAGGAAAAAGCTTCTGTTTCTGATATTTTGTACCTAAATAATGATCCTCTGGAGATTGTTATGGCTTGTTCTCCTATCCATTTTGATGCTAGTGAGAATTATCAGGGATTTGATCCCATTCTTATAGATCCTGACGTTTCAGTTAGCATTGGTTCTTCTGGTTTGATGGATAGTTCTCAGGATTACTTTATTCTTGTCAAGTCTAAGAAATTTAAGAACAGACATAGTAAAATGGATAGCTTTGTGATTTCTACAGCAAACCATTTTGAGCTTTTAGAAATGGCTTCTTCCAGTGAATCTGTTGATGGAGTTATGGACTGTGACAAGTTTGCTATTCCCTTACCTGACAGTTCGTTGGATATTCAACTGTCTGAATCACTTGGTGATGGGTTCAATGATGTTAATGTTTGTGCTGATCAAGGTGATAGGCTTAAAGATTGTTTTTTTCTTAGTGAGTTCTTAATTGACACTGATCTAGATCACCATAACTTCTTGGTTGATAATATTCTGGATTCACTTTTGGAGGTGAATCATTCGTCTTATCTAGATTTTGGCTTGAGTTCACCAGTTTTTTCTGTCAACTTACCTTTAGGCTTTGATGGTCCCGATCAGTACTCGTTTCTTTATTCCCCTAATAGTGATAAGACGGATCCAGTTGTATCAGTTGGTTCAGATTCCCCTTTTTGCCTTGACTTTGTTGCTTTTCGAGATTGGTTACTTCCTGATGTTAATCTTTCCGAGGATTTGTTGAATCTGAGAGTGTTGTGGATGATTCTTTTCTGTACTCGCTTAATACAGTTTCAGAAGATATGCACGCTGTATCAATTGGTCTTGATGCACAGGCTCTTTCCTCTTCTTGTTCTTCGCATGTCCATTATGGGGATATTGTTCTTAGTGATTTTGTTGCTCCTGTTTCATCAGTTGCTTGTGATGATGGGGATGGTATAGTTGTTTCAAATAGATTGGTTGGGAATGTTTTGCAATCTCTTGCTCCTTTGGATATAGTGGGTTCTGTTGGAGCTGGTGGCATTTGTGATGATGGAGTTGTTGGTTTGGTCTGTGATAATTTTGCTGGTGTGTTGGATGAGAGGGTGTTTGGTGGTGTTTCTTTACCGTCCTGTTCTTCTTCGAAGAGAGGTAGAAGGAGAAAGTTTTCAGCTTTTAGCGGGACGGTTCGTCGTAGTGTCAGGATTAGAGGCAGTCGTTCTCAGTCGTTAGGTGAGTTTCCTGGTTCGAACACCGTCAGCGGTGCTTTGGAATCAGGCTCAGGTGCGCATCTTGATTTGGGTAGTTCTTATTCGTCTTATGCTCTTGGTGATTTATCTGCTTCCGCTTTTAGTCAGTTAGCTAGTAGATCTTCTTTTATTTTATCTGATATTGAGTTAGATCGTGAGTTTATTAGAAGTAAGGAACTTAATGGGGCTAGATCTATGGGCTTATGAGAGTCATTAGTTGGAATATTAGAGGTTTTAACGACCTCAATAAATGTGATAAAGTCAGATTATTTTTTAAAGATTTTTCTATTGATATTGCTCTTCTTCAAGAGACCAATATTGAATGTCCGGATTCTTGTTTTTTAGAAGATTAGGTGGTTTTCGTTTTAGGAATTGGGTTTTTCTTCCTTCTATGGGTTCTTCTAGGGGCTTAATGATTGGTTGGAGAGATAATTTCTTTAATTTACTTCAATGTATTCAGAAGAAACACTCTTTACACGTCATTTTAATCAATCTTTCTGACAATTCTTTTTTAAATATTTCTAATGTTTATGGGCCTAACTCCAAAATTGATAGGCGGATTCTCTGGAATGAATGCCTTGAGTTTAGGTCTTTCGCCCCTGGTCCTTGGATTTTGGGGGGTGATTTTAATGTGACTCGCTTTATCGGGGAGCGTTCTCCCCGAGAAAGTGATTATTTGGCTATGGAGGAATTCGATCAATTTATTATTCATTGTAATTTGATCGAAATTCCTCTATCCAATAGAGCATTTACCTGGAGCAATAATCGAGAATCTCCCTCTTTTGCTCTTTTAAATAGGTTTTTTGTTAGTGATGAAATTGAGGACAAATTTCCTATCTGTAAAGTGTCTGGGTTACCTTATACCCTCTCAGATCACTGTCCCTTAATTCTTTCTTGTGATTGTCATAGATTTTTAAGTAAAGCTTTTAAATTTGAAAAAATGTGGTTTCTTGAACCAGGTTTTTCAAATTTAGTCATTAATAAATGGTCCGCTATGAGTTTTTTTAGTCTTAAATATTGTGGCAATTCAGCCAAAGATTTTGTGCTTAAGCTTAGAAATCTAAGGATTTTTCTTAAAAACTAGAATAAAAACATTTTTGGTGATATTAAAATTTAAAAAGATAATATTCTTAATGAATTGCTTAAACTAAATAGGATTGAAGAAACTAGACATTTAAATTTAGGTGAGAGAAATGTTCTTAATAACTTAAAAGATGAACTTTACTCTATTCTTGAAAAAGAGGAAGTTATGTGGAAACAGAGATCTAATTTTCAATGGATCAATGAAGGTGATAATAATACCAAATTTTTTCACAATTTAGCTAATAGTAGAAAGCGTAGTAATACAATTAATTCCATTTTAGTTAATAATGTGGAATTAGTTGATCAACGCGATCTTAACAATGCTTTTACTGATTATTACAAAGATATTTTTGGCATCAAAATCAAGCATAGAGTTAGTGTTAGATGGAATGATCTTTATCCATCAGCCTCTAACACTAATCTTTCTGATTTAGATATTCCTTTTACTGAAGAGGAAATCCGTAAAGCCATGTTTGATTTTCCTGGGGATAAATCTCTGGGCCCGGATGGTTTTCCTATTTCCTTTTATCAATCTTTTTGGGAGGTTATAAAAATAGACTTAATTAGTATGTTTAATGAATTTTATAATGGTAAGCTCCAATTAGGTCGTTTTAATTTTTCTAACGTTATTTTATTGCATAAAAAAGTTGGTGCTAATACCTTAAAAGATTTTAGACCCATTTCTCTGATTAATTGCTCTGTTAAAATTATTTCTAAAGTGTTAGCCAATAGACTTAGTTTAAAAATGAATGATCTTATTGACTGTTCTCAATCAGCCTTCATTAAAGGAAGGAATATTACTGATGGTGTAGCAGTTGTTCAAGAATACATTAATTTTTGTTGTAAGAATAATTTAACCTGTGCTATATTAAAATTAGATTTTGCTAAAGCCTTTGACTCGGTTGATTGGAATTTTCTTATTGATATTTTCCTTGCCAGAGGCTTTAGTAATAGGTGGATTAATTGGATTAATATCTTGCTTAAAACAGGCAACTCGAGTATTATGGTCAATGGTGTCCTAGGTAATAAAATTCAATCTAAGAGAGGATTAAGGCAAGGGGATCCTTTTTCGCACCTTCTGTTCAATTTAGCGGCTGATGTCTTTTCTAAGATATTAAGAATGCCGTTAACAATAACCTTTTGGGTGTTATTGTTAATGATATTTCTAGTCTTAGTCTTTCTGTTCTTCAATTTGCTGATGATACTTTGCTTTTTTCCTCTCATCTTCCTAGTCACATTATTGCTCTCAAGTTTATTCTTTATAGTTTTGAACTTTTATCTGGATTAAAAATTATCTTTGACAAAAGTTCTGTTTTAATTTTAAATGATTTTGATAGTGTAGAAAATTTAGTTGCTAAAACTTTGAATTGTAAAACAATGAGTTTTCCATTTGACTATCTTGGTTTTGTAATCAGACTTTCGAAACTTAAGCATGATGATTGGTTAACTATTATTGATGAAATTAAAAATATGTTTAATAATTGGAATGTGAGATTCTTATTGTAACGACCCAGAATTTTTATTAATTAAAAATTGAATATTTAATTAATTTTAAATATTAATAAGTGAAATTTATAAGTCGAATAAATTTTAATTCGAATAATTGGATTTAATTGGATAATTAAATCGATAATTTAATATGTGAAAATACAGAAAAAAGTGAAAATTGAGTAAAATATGATTGAAAATGATTTGTAAAATTTATTATATCATATTGAAGTTAGAACGATATTTTAGAATTTCTAAAATTGAATTAAAAGTTAATTTGTGAAAATTGAACATTTTAATATTTAATCGACTAGTGAAAAGAGTCAATTTTTGAACAGTATCAGAATTGGACGAGACCAGTTCATTGGATCCGTAATATTTAGTTATTACGGGATTTCAACTTTCGTAGCAATCAGAGTTATCGTCTGATCGTGGTAGCTCGAAACGCATCGAAATTATTTTAATATTAATTTGGCGAGTTAAAATAGCCATTTTTCAAAAATTCTCGGATTTCGACAAAACTAGTTTCATTGGATCCATAATGTGATATTATTGTATGGTTTCAAATTTCGTGTCAATCGGATTAACCGTTTGTCCGGTGCAAGCTAAAACGCCTAGAAAATCGTTTAATCGGTTTAATTTTAAATCGAACGTTTATTGCCATAACTCGCACAGATGACCGAATAAGCTTCCGAAACCTGTTCCATTTTGTCCGGAACATGGGGTAAACCCTAGAAACGCCAGTTACAGCTCGTAAATCGGATTCCGGAAAACCCGGATGAATAGTGTTCAAAAATTTCCTATAAATAGACCTTAAATTCACAAAAAAAAAGAAAAATAAAAACCCTAACCCTAAACCCTTTCAGCCGCCACCTACAGAACCTATGGCCGAAATTTGTTCATTTTCTTTCCACTAAATCTCTCAATCCATCGAGAATTAGCAAAAAGTGTCAACTGCAATATGGTAGAGGGCGATGAGAACTACGTTTTCAACGGTGGATATCGCATTTGGAGCTACGGATCTTCATCAGGGTAGCCGCGTTCGTGGCCAGCTATGCACGACATTCGATGAGAAGGAGATGGCCGAGTGTCAGGGGGTGATGGCCTTTCGTAGCTTGCGTATGGGGCTCCAATTTGGAGGCCTCTGATCGTCGTCTTGTTCAAGGAATTGGTCGCGATCTCTAACCCTAAATGTCGAGCAATGGGTTCTTTTGTGCGTGAGGGTTACTGGGAGTAACGTGAGAGATGGAAGATGATGCGTGCGGCCAGGATGAAGGGGATGGGAATCTTACGGCTGAGATGAAGTGGGTTAAAATATAAAAAGAAATTTGTAAATTTTAAATATATAAATTCGTGTAACTTGTAAAATCCATATCGTTTTCATACGAGGTCAAAAACACGCGAAACAGGAAGCGTTGGAATCATATGGACGAGCACTACGCTATGGAATTGGATTGGAGTCCTTCGGAGTTAGTGAGAATTTCGGGTAAAATTAAACGCGCGTTTAATTTTATTCGAAATAAATCGCTAAAACGAAATTGAAATCAAGGTGAGAACTTCTCACTCAATCGAATCAGTTTCGATTTTAATTTTAAATAGTTATATTTAAAATTATTGAATGTATGTATGAATGATGATTGATATCTATTGATTGTTAAAATAGACATTATGCGCCGTTAGTAAGCGGATGTTATTTATTAAAAACATATACCGCGAATATTTCATAAACAGTGAAATTGGTATTATATATAATAGCAATATATATATGTATATATTGGCATATGTATATATTGCAGTTGTTGATTTCCTGCATTATATAGCGGATGAGACCCTATTGCGCCGTCTATTAAGCGGATAATATTTTAAATCCCATATACCGCGATAATTTCGTACTGGAACGAAATTGGTATTGTGCTAACATCTTTGGATGCAGGAAAACAGGTTGGAGGGATCCAACTGGATTCCTCAATAGTATTTATTTGATTTCAGATATTTTGATATTTGATGGATTATCATATCGATATATGATGTCGTTGTTGTCATGACTGACTATTTGGTGTGTAGCATCATTGGGCCAAATTTTGGAATTTTAAAAGGATTTTTAAAGTGATTTTTGAAGAGTATACGTTTATAAAATATTTTGGAATTGATTCATCTTAAACAAATAAACGATATAAATTTTAATGTTATAAAAATTATGATTTTTGAGAAATATGGTTAAAGGTTGATTTTTGAAAATATGAGGCTAACGATTTTATAAAATAGTTTAATCGGGATTTTTGGATTTATTGTAAAAAGTTTAAATATAGGATTTATAAAATTTGATTATTTTATAAATCAAAATGGTGAAATTATAAAGGACTTTGAAGACGTTTTTAAAAGAATGATATAAATTGATTTATATAAAAGATTTATAAATTGATATTTATAAATTAAAATATTTGAATTATAAAATGAGTTTTTATAAGTGTTAGAATGAATTGTGAATGAATTTCATAAATGAATGAAATTTATAGAATTATAAACGGTGAAGTTATGAATGGAATTTTATAAGCAGTAGGTTTTAAAATTTGTAAAGTTATTAAAAGAATAAGTTTGGGTAAATAAATGAATCTTATAAGTTATAAGATTCATAATTTGGGAAGTTTCAAAGAACGATTTTTGAATAGGACTTTTGGTTTATAAATTGATATTTATAAATTTGGAATCTTATAAGTTATAAGTGTTTAACTTAAATTATAGACTTTCGGTATATAATTGAGTTATAAATCGGATAGGTTAATAAAGGAGATTTATAAAGGAAGTCGCTGTAAAATAAATAGAAATGGAATTTATAAACATTGTTTTATAAATCCGCAACAACTTATTTGGGATAATTAAATTGTTGTAACTTATTTATGGAGTTATATTCACATTTTAGATAGTGAATAATGCTTTGAAACAAAATGAATAGAAATGATGAAATTGGTTAACGTAGTATATTCACGTTTTTGAATAGTGAGTAATATGTTAAAGAAAATGTTTTGGATGTGATGTTTTAGATAGAATTAAAACGATCTAACGATATTTTTTTAATATGTGTTGAGATTCGAAACCATAGATTTCAATATTCATTGTTGAAATAGACGTTTTCGAGAAATAGAAGGAAATGGTGGACTATAACACTGTTGTTATAGTAAATGATTTCCGAAAGGAAATGTTTTGTATATTATTGGGATTTATACATCTATTTTAATTCCGAATCCCTATACTAGTGATTTTGGGTTGTCGTAACGATCTTTTACGCAACATTCGTTTTGGCCCAAATAAATATGTTTAAGAGAATGATTTCCTTAAAGAATGAAATATATACTTAATTTCGATTTAAGTATATTGAATATTTTCCAAGTGTTGGAAATAAATGGATTTGTGAATTACTTAATAAGTAAGTATGGAAATGTTTTCCAATATAAAGTGAATATTTTGAGAATTTATCTTTTTGAAGATAAATTGAAAATGAATAATTGAAATCGTATATTCATAAATATTTTGGAATGTAAATTCACTATGGAATTTATAAAAGGAAGGGGAATTTGTTTAAAAATAAATATTGAATTATTTTTGACGTATTGAAATTATATATCTTGTAAAGATAATTTTGGGAAATAAATAACTTGGAAAATTATTTGGAATCTGGTGATGTTGTGCATATCCATTGATAGTTCAATAACCGACTATCAGTATTTACCTTTGAAAGGTATTTGTTGTGATTTGTTTGAATTGGAATGCCACACTTATTTTTAAATTATTGCGCTCGTTATTCGGATTACCCATTCCGAATAGTGATACGACGTAATGGATAGCATTGAAGACCGGTGTTGAAGACCGGGTATTTGCGAGAGCGATAGGATGATCTGTCGATTGACTCTGCCCCGAGTTGCTCCGGTATAGAGTTCTCCATATGTGATGGGGAATCCGATCAGGATTGTGGATATCCGGATTGCAAGGACTTATTTGTAAGTGCCTTCGGTTCTGTTCGAGCCCGGAACAGTCTTGTATGGATTGTATGTCTGACATTACAAATTGAGATATAAAGCAGATTTCTTTAAAATATATTTCTGTTGGTGGCGGAGAATTTATTCTCTTAGCTTAACACCCTTCTCTGAGACGTATGAGCTCAGAGGTTATGTAGTTGAAGGTTATCAACGATATATTCCCAATTTGGTAATGTGACATGCTGAGTGTTGCTGTGAAATGATCATTGTGTCGATCATTTGTGATAAGATTGATCGTTTATCTTTGTGATCATTTCTATGATCATTTGTTGACCCAAAGCATAGCTTTTGTATAAAGCGTGGCTTTGTGGACGAGACTTCGTCGAGCCTCACTCCCCTGAATGGTCAAAACAGGAAAGATGCGGCAAGGTTATGAGGGGTAGCTCCCTTTAGGGTATGTGCATTTCCTTCTGGAAAAGGGTGGTATCATGGTATGGAGCCCAGATACTTACTCATGTTGAAACACTTATTATTTGGTGTGATGTTGATTATGAGCGCTCGGTTAAAGGTCCCAAAGGACCGGGGGATGGCATACTCGTGTTAGTAGTTACCCAGTTAGGGGTAACCCGGCCTTGTGTTGGCAGAGATCAGGTTTGGTTCTCGGGGACGTCCTTCCAAAGGCGTTCTCATGTGGCAATGGGAAGTTCCTTGGCCTGACCATTCGTTGGAAATCCAAAGAAATAATACTATCTTGTACGGTATTAGTTGTAGAACCTGTCATTCACTTATGGTGGCGCCCCACTGTTTGGATGGTAGCTATAGTAGGCATACGATAACGGTCGTATGTTGGCTAAGATTTATATTCTACTTTCGAAATCGTTTTATACACTATGCACTAGTAATAATATCAAATGTTCTTTTTAATGCGTATCAAGCATCTTTGACTATCATAAGGAGAAATCTCCTCCGATTCTTAGTTTGCATTGTGTGTGTGCGCGGGAGGCCTTATGGTAGTCTCATTTTTAAAAGCATTGCGAATTGACTTTAAAAATATTCCTCTATTTTGTTTTCAAAGATAAATAAACTATTTTGAGTTCTCACACCAGTCACATGACTGACTTGGAGTTTATTGTTTTCCTTCCTAAACTCTGGGTGCCCACCAATTTCCACACGGGCAGTTAAGAGTCAAGGTTTATCAGGATATTATGGAATTCAGGAGTTGCTAGAGGCAAGCTGGATGGCATGGCGTATTATTAGTATATAGTATTTCTTTTTCTGCTGTTTATTGTTGTTTGATGTTGTACACTCTGATGAAATGAAATGTAATGTATAAAATGTAATAACTGATATAGTCATTTGTTTAAAGATTATTCATTTATTTATTATATGTTGTTCCGCTGTGATTGTGAGATTCTGATGTTGTTCTGTTGTTTTCTGTTCTGTTCCGTTCTATTTTCTATGTTTTTCTCTCTTCTTCTGTCTCTTTCTTTTTCTTAAACATTAAGAATTCGTATTTCCATTTATCTTGAGTTAATCTATGGATATTAGTGTATATTCAAGGAGTACGGATTTGCGGGTCCTCACAGGTGGTATCAGTGCATATGGTTAAGCGACAACCATGGTTCTGTTGGGTATTACTCATTAGAGATAGAGTCAGTAGTCCTCTAGAATGAGTTGAGTGTAATAATAGCTATGAGAGCGTATTTGTTAGTGAATATAAAATTGTTTTATATTGTGATGATTGATTTATTGAGTGGCATATGAACTTTCGTCAGCATGGTCTGTACAACTATGCCGAAGGGGTTTATAAACACTTGAATAGAACAATTCGACACGGTATTGTTTTAAATTGGGTAAATGGAATAATTTTACCCTGATTATATTTTGTATATGAAGAAATAATTTTTCAGAATTATTAAAGTGTATGTAAGTTGATTGTTTAGTTGTTTGAATAATCTAAATAAAAGAATAATTGTATAAGCAAAAGAATTATAAGAATTGAATTATAATTAAAGTGATTTACAATTGTGAAATAAACTTATATATATAAGAAGTGAAACTATATGAATATATTTATGAATATGAGTTGTAAATAAAAATGAATTTAAAGTTAAATGGAAATTTACTTTAGAATTGGAATCTGAATTTCTTTATAAGTGGGAATTTAAGTTAAGTAAAACCAAGTGATGTTTATAAAATTAAGTATAACTTAAGAGATGTAGAATGAAGTTGATATTGGTATCGAAGTAAATTAATAAAGTTAAGTGATAAATTTGAACTTGAGTTATATAAATGAAATTCAACTTTTGTAATTAAATTGAATTAATGGATTGAATGTAAATCAATTGAATGTGAATAATTGATATGGAATAATGAATGTAAGTGTTAATTCATTAAAATCTAATGTTATTGGAAAATTGAATAATTGAATGAAAATCAATTTAAATTAAACCAATTGAAAGTAAAGGTGTTAAACCAAATTAAATAAATATAAGCAAAGGAATTTTGTTGTAATTAATATACATTGGTTGTTATATGATTGTTAGTTGATTGTATATAATTCATTAAGTATTGTTGAAATTGAGTTAATGAAATTGAAAGCTAAAGTAATTGGAATTCAATTGGAAGTTAAGTGAATGTTAAATAGAATTGAATTTGATTTGGAAGTGAACCAACTTGAATATGAATTAGTGAATATAAACTAATTGAGAATGAATGTTAGTAAAAACATCCACTGTTAATGAATCAAATGTGATTAAATTGAAAACCATTTAATTGAATATTAATGAGAATATGAATGAATATTTATTAGTTGAATTGAATGTTAGTTGGTTGATGGTTGAATATATATTGCTTTTACTACATTTGCTATGTTGGCATATATAGTTATTATGTTTCTATATGTTGTATATCGATACTATTGTCTATATACATGATTCTCATCTGTTTGTTGAGTGTTTAGTAGGTGCGGATGGCGTTTGCTTCGCATTTGGAGCTCGCTTTCGCGCTATATTAGCCGTATATGCTCGCTAATAAAATATAAGGTACATATCTCGGAATAAATATTGTACTTTTACACCTTTTTCCCTACGGGATGCCTCATTACTTGATGAGATGTATATTTGTGATATATATACTGTCATTTTTTTTCAGATCGAGCCGCGCAAAGGAGACTAAGGCGAATTTTTTCGAAAATTTAAGGCGTTAGAATTTTTTTTGAGAAAATTGGAAAATTTTGAAAACTTTAACTTTGATTTTTGAGTTGAAATTAAACAATGGTAGTTGCTTTTGAAAAGATAACTAAGTATGATTTGAAAACTTAGTAAAGATTTATAAGAAATTTAATTATGAATTTTGGGAAAGTTAATAGATTCTGTAACTTTTCTTACTTGATAATTTCGAGGACGAAATTCTTTTAAGGGGGGAAGTATGTAACGACCCAGAATTTTTATTAATTAAAAATTTAATATTTAATTAATTATAATATTAATAAGTGAAATTTATAAGTCGAATAAATTTTGATTCGAATAATTGGATTTAATTGGATAATTAAATCGATAATTTAATACGTGAAAATACAGAAAAATGTGAAAATTGAGTAAAATATGATTGAAAATGATTTGTAAAATTTTATTATATCATATTGAAGTTAGAACGATATTTTAGAACTTTTAAAATCGAATTAAAAGTTAATTTGTGAAAATTGAATGTTTTAATATTTAATCGACTAGTGAAAATAGTCAATTTTTGAACAGTCTCAGAATTGGACGAGACCAGTTCCATTGGATCCGTAATATTTAGTTATTATTGGATTTCAATTTTCGTAGCAATCAGAGCTATCGTTTGATCGTGGCAGCTCGAAACGCATCGAAATTATTTTAATATTAATTAGGCGAGTTAAAATAGCCATTTTTCAAAAAGTCTCGGATTTCGACGAAACCAGTTTCATCGGATCCGTAATGTGATATTATTGTATGGTTTCAAATTTCGTGTCAATTGGATTTAACGTTTGTCCGGTGCAAGCTAAAACGCCTAGAAAATCGTTTAATCGGTTTAATTTTAAATCGAACGTTTATTGCCATAACTCGCACACATGAACGAATTAGCTTCCGAAACTTGTTCCATTATGTCCGGAACGCTGGGTAAACCCTAGAAACGCCAGTTATAGCGCGTAAATCGGATTCCGGAAAACCCGGATGAATAGTGTTCAAAAATTTCCTATAAATAGACCTTAAATTCACAAAAAAAAAAAAAAACCCTAACCCTAAACCCTTTCAGCCGCCACCTACACAACCTATGGCCGAAATTTGTTCATTTTCTTCCCTCTAAATCTCTCAATCCATCGAGAATTAGCAAAAAGTGTCAACTGCAATATGGTAGAGGGCGATGAGAACTACGTTTTCAACCGTGGAGATCGCATTTGGAGCTACGGATCTTCATCAGGATAGCTGCGTTCAGGGCCAGCTGCGCATGACATTCGATGAGCAGGAGATGGCTGAGTGTCAGGGGGTGATGGCCATTCGTAGCTTGCGTATGGGGCTTCAATTTGGAGGCCTCTGATCGTCGTCTTGTTTAAGGAATTGGTCGCGATCTCTAACCCTAAATGTCGAGCAATGGGTTCTTTTGTGCGTGAGGGTTACTGGGAGTAACGTGCGAGATGGAAGTTGATGCATGCGGCCAGGATGAAGGGGATGGGAATCTTACGGCTGAGATGAAGTGGGTTAAAATATAAAAAGAAATTTGTAAATTTTAAATATATAAATTCGTGTAACTTGTAAAATCCATATCTTTTCATACGAGGTCGAAAACGCACGAAATAGGAAGCGTTGGAATCGTATGGACGAGCACTACGCTATGGAATTGGATTGAAGTCGTTTGGAGTTAGTGAGAATTTCGGGTAAAATTAAACGCGCGTTTAATTTTATTCGAAATAAATCGCTAAAACGAAATTGAAATCAAGGTGAGAACTTCTCACTCAATCGAATCAGTTTCGATTTTAATTTTAAATAGTTATATTTAAAATTCTTGAATGGATGTATGAATGATGATTGATATCTATTGATTATTAAAATAGACATTATGCGTCGTTAGTAAGCGGATGTTATTTATTAAAAACATATACCGCGAATATTTCATAAACTGTGAAATTGGTATTATATATAATAGCAATATATATATATTGGCATATGCATATATTGCAGTTGTTGATTTCCCGTATTATATAGCGGATGAGACCCTATTGCGCCGTCTATTAAGCGGATAATATTTTAAGTCCCATATACCGCGATAATTTCGTACTGGAACGAAATTGGTATTGTGCTAACATCTTTGGATGTAGGAAAACAGGTTGGAGGGATCCAACTGGATTCCTCAACAGTATTTATTTGATTTCATATATTTTGATATTTGATGGATTATCATATCGATATATGATGTCGTTGTTGTCGTGATTGACTATTTGGCATGTAGCATCATTAGGCCAAATTTTGGAATTTTAAAAGGATTTTTAAAGTGATTTTTGAAGAGTATACGTTTATAAAATATTTTGGAATTGATTCATCTTAAATAAATAAACGATATAATTTTTAATGTTATAAAAATAATGATTTTTGAGAAATATGGTTAAAGGTTGATTTTTGAAAATATGAGGCTAATGATTTTATAAAATAGTTTAATCGGGATTTTTGGATTTATTGTAAAAAGTTTAAATATAGGATTTATAAAATTTGATTATTTTATAAATCAAAATGGTGAAATTATAAAGGACTTTAAAGACGTTTTTAAAAGAATGATATAAATTGATTTATATAAATGATTTATAAATTGATATTTATAAATTAAAATATTTGAATTATAAAACGAGTTTTTATAAGTGTTAGAATGAATTGTGAATGAATTTCATAAATGAATGAAATTTATAGAATTATAAACGGTGAAGTTATGAATGGAATTTTATAAGCAGTAGGTTTATAAAATTTGTAAAGTTATTAAAAGAATAAGTTTGGGTAAATAAATGAATCTTATAAGTTATAAGATTCATAATTTGGGAAGTTTCAATGAACGATTTTTGAATAGGACTTTTGGTTTATAAATTGATATTTATAAATTTGGGAATCTTATAAGTTATAAGTGTTTAACTTAAATTATAGACTTTCGGTATATAATTGAGTTATAAATCGGATAGGTTGATAAAGGAGATTTATAAAGGAAGTTGTTGTAAAATAAATAGAAATGGAAATTATAAACATTGTTTTATAAATCCGCAACGACTTATTTTGGATAATTAAATTGTTGACTTATTTATGGAGTTATATTCACATTTTAGATAGTGAATAATCCTTTGAAACAAAATGAATAGAAATGATGAAATTGGTTAATGTAGTATGTTCACATTTTTGAATAGTGAGTAATATGTTAAAGAAAATGTTTTGGATGTGATGTTTTAAATAGTATTAAAATGATCTAACGATATTTTTTTAATATGTGTTGAGATTCGAAACCATAGATTTCAATATTCATTGTTGAAATAGACGTTTTCGAGAAATAGAAGGAAATGGTGGACTATAACACTGTTGTTATAGTAAATGATTTCCGAAAGGAAATGTTTTGTACAGTATTGGGATTTATATATCTATTTTAATTTCGAATCCCTATATTAGTGATTTTGGGTTGTCGTAACGATGTTTTACGCAACATTCGTTTTGGCCCAAATAAATATGTTTAAGAGAATGATTTCCTTAAAGAATGAAATATATACTTAATTTCGATTTAAGTACATTGAATATTTTTCAAGTGTTGGAAATAAATGGATTTGTGAATTACTTAATAAGTAAGTATGGAAATGTTTTCTAATATAAAGTGAATATTTTGAGAATTTATCTTTTTGAAGATAAATTGAAAATGAATAATCGAAATCGTATATTCATAAATATTTTGCAATGTAAATTCACTATGGAATTTATAAAAGAAAGGGGAATTTGTTTAAAATAAATATTGATTTATTTTTGACGTATTGAAATTATATATCTTGTAAAGATATTTTTGGGAAATAAATAATTTGGAAAATTATTTGGAATCTGGTGATGTTGTGCATATCCATTGATAGTTCAATAACCGACTATCAATATTTACCTTTGAAAGGTATTTGTTGTGATTTGTTTGAATTGGAATGCCACACTTATTTTTAAATTATTGCGCTCGTTATTCGGATTACCCATTCCGAATAGTGATACGACGTAATGGATAGCATTGAAGACCGGTGTTGAAGACCGGGTATTTGCGAGAGCGATAGGATGACCTGTCGATTGACTCTGCACCGAGTTGCTCCGGTATAGAGTTCTCCATATGTGATGGGGAATCCGATCAGGATTGTGGACATCCGGATTGCAAGGACTTATTTGTAAGTGCCTTCGGTTCTGTTCGAGCCTGGAACAGACTTGTATGGATTGTATGTCTGACATTACAAATTGAGATATAAAGCAGATTTCTTTCAAATATATTTCTGTTGGTGGCGGAGAATTTATTCTCTTAGCTTAACACCCTTCTTTGAGACGTATGAGCTCAGAGGTTATGTAGTTGATGGTTATCAGCGATATATTCCCAATTTGGTAATGTGACATGCTGAGTGTTGCTGTGAAATGATCATTGTGTTGATCATTTGTGATAAGATCATTTGTTTGATCGTTTATCTTTGTGATCATTTCTATGATCATTTGTTGACCCAAAGCACAGCTTTTGTATAAAGCGTGGCTTTGTGGACGAGACTTCGTCGAGCCTCACACCCCTGAATGGTCAAAACAGGAAAGATGCGGCAAGGTTATGAGGGGTAGCTCCCTTTAGGGTATGTGCATTTCCTTCTGGAAAAGGGTGGTATCATGGTATGGAGCCCAGATACTTACTCATGTTGAAACACTTATTATTTGGTGTGATGTTGATTACGAGCGCTCGGTTAAAGGTCCCAAAGGACCGGGGGATGGCATACTCGTGTCAATAGTTACCCAGTTAGGGGTAACCCGGCCTTGTGTTGGCAGAGATCCGGTTTGGCTCTCGGGGATGTCATTCTAGAGGCATTCTCATGTGGCAATGGGAAGTTCCATGGCCTGACCATTTGTTGGAAATCCAAAGAAACAATACGATCTTGTACGGTATTAGTTGTAGAACCTATCATTCACTTATGGTGGCGCCCACTGTTTGGATGGTAACTATAGTAGGCATACGATAATGGTCGTATGTTGGGTAAGATTTATATTCTACTTTCGAAATCATTTTATACACTATGCACTAGTAATAATATCAAATGTTCTTTTTAATGCGTATCAAGCATCTTTGACTATCATAAGGAGAAATCTCCTCCATTCTACGTTTGCATTGTGTGTGTGTGCGGGAGGCCTTATGGTAGTCTCATTTTTAAAAGCATTGCGAATTGACTTTAAAAATATTCCTCTATTTTGTTTTCAAAGATAAATAAACTGTTTTGAGTTCTCACACCAGTCACATGACTGACTCGGAGTTTATTGTTTTCCTTCCTAAACTCTGGGTGCCCACCAATTTCCACACGGGCAGTCAAGAGTTAAGGTTTATCAGGATATTATGGAATTCAGGAGTTGCTAGAGGCAAGCTGGATGGCATGGCGTATTATTAGTATATAGAATTTCTTTTTCCGCTGTTTATTGTTGTTTGATGTTGTACACTCTGATGAAATGAAATGTAATGTATAAAATGTGATAACTGATATAGTCCTTTGTTTAAAGATTATTCATTTATTTATTATATGTTGTTCCGCTGCGATTATGAGATTCTGATTTTGTTATGTTGTTTTCTGTTCTGTTCCGTTCTATTTTCTATGTTTTTCTCTCTTCTTCCGTTTCTTTCTTTTTCTTAAACATTGAGAATTCGTATTTCCATTCATCTTCAGTTAATCTATGGAGATTAGTGTATATTCAAGGAGTACGGATTTGTGGGTCCTCACACTTATCTAGAGCTGGTAGACTGGTTTTGATCAATTCTGTCTTATCAGATCTCCCTATCTATCGGATGTCTATGCACCTTTTCCCTGATTCGGTGATAGACAAAATAGATAAAATTAGAAGGGATTTCCTTTGGAGTGGAGTTAATCCTAACAGTGGCATTAAATGTTTAGTTAATTGGGATACGGTCTGTAAGTCTAAAAAAGAGGGTGGTCTTGGAGTCATTAATTTACATAATTTGAATTTGTCACTTCTTGGTAAATGGTTATGGAAATTAGAAATTCTAGTGATAATGCCATTTGGAAGGAGATTATATCTAAATATTATTACAATGGTAGTTATAATCTCTATCATATTAGGCCTTCCATTGTTAGTAATCTTTCTTATTTTTGGAAATCAATCTTAAAATGTAGTGATATTTTCCAATTAGGTATTAATATTATTGTTCATTCCGGTAATAACACTTCTTTTTGGCATGATAGTTGGATTTCTTCTACTCCTCTTAAGTATGAGTTCAAAGATTTATATGATATTTGTAACTTTAAATTTGTATTAATTTCTGATGTTTTCAACCCTGAGAGTGACCCTCCTTGGATTTTCAATTTTAACTGTATTTTAGTTGGCCCTACCCTTAGACATCTTTTCTTGCTTTATGCTAAACTTAATCTTTATAATTTTGACAATGATAATGACATCATCAGTTGGGAGTGGGATAAGAGCAAGAAATATTCTTCTAATTCCTTTTACAAATTTATCAACTTCTCGGGGGTTTCTGTTAATTGTTTTAAATTTATTTGGAAGTCTAATGCCCCTTCTAAATCTAAGATTCATATGTGGCTCATCATTCATGGTAAGTTAAACACTATTGAATTTTTAAAAAAGAAAATTTTTAATATTGATAATAAATGTTTATTTTGCAACTCATTCTCTGAAGATATTAATCAAATTTATTTTGAATGCATGGTTACTCATTTTATTCTTATTAAGACCCTTAATATTTTTGAGTTTTACATTAGTTCTAGAGTTAATGATTGTTTCTTCTATTGGAACTCTTTTAGATTTATGTTCAATAAGGACTTTAGATTCTTGCTTGTTTCTTTATTCACTATTTCTTGTTGGTACATTTGGTTTGAAAGAAATCAAAGAATTTTTAATAATAAATATCATAATAATAATAATTTGATTATTTTAATTTCAAATATTTGCTTAAATTGGATATCTAATCCCAAATATAAATTAGCCAAAAATAAGCGCTTTAAGAATTATCTTAACAAGGCTAGAAATAATATTTTCATTTTCACTCTTAGTATCAATAATTCTGTTTCTAATAATTCTTTTATTATTCCATATTCTGATTTTAATCATGTTCATATGATGAATCATAATTCTCTTTCTACATTAGATTTATAATTTTGTTGCTTGTTTATTTTCTCTCCCATATATATGTATATAAATTCTATTTATATACATATATGTGGTTCATTCTAACTAGACTTCCTAGTGTTGTTCCAGGTTTGATTTAGGTTGGTTGCTGGTTTTTCTCCTATCTGGTTTAAAGGAGAGCATTCAGCTTTTTTCGGCTTTTCAGGATAGCTCTTCTCTAGGATTTGGATTGCATTTGGCTTTTCTCTTCGGTTCTCTAGATCTTCTTTGTGGAGCTCTTCATTTTGGTCCTCCTGTTGGAATTCCTCTCTATGGATCTTATCTCATAAGAGTTTTTTTTATACGTCTAACACTCTAGTATTGGGCGGTGGCCTTGCCGGAGCTCGGTATTAGGGTGTAATGGGCGGTGGCTTTTCCGGAGCTCATTTAAGGGGTGTCTTTTCATTTTCTAATTCTTTTTTTATAGTCAGGCCACCTGTCAAGCATGTTGGCAGCTCCTTATTTTTTGTTATATATATAGTGTTCCATGTGTGCTCTCCTCTTCAGTTAGAGGATCACACATTTCTCTCCCAAAAAAAAGTGGGTTTCAAATTGTGAAGTTTTGAATTCTAAATTTAAACATTTGAAATTGTTTTCAAAATGTTAAAGGAAATAATATTATTCAAACTATTTTGAATGTAATCATAAATTAGAATAAGAAGTTCTTTGTAAACTTTAAAAGAATTTGTTTGAACTAAAACCAAGGATGGTTTAAATTTTAAAATTTGGCTTGGTGGGCCAAAAATTAAATATGTATATATGTGTGGATATACATAATATCAAAGATGGTTTGAAATAAACTCTAAATATTGAGTTTTAAATTTGGAATGAGATGTGATACCCAAAGTGATAAGTTTTCGAACTTATAAGTGGGAAGATTATTAATGTGAAGTTTAAAACTGGAAATGGGAATTCAAATTAGGTAAGGTTGGCTAGATTAAGTTTAAATAATTTAACAAGCAACCTAAATTGGAAATTTCAAGATGAAATTGAAATTTAACTTGGGAAGTTAAATGGTTAATTTGAATTGGGAGTTTGTGTGATCTCAAAATGGGTTTGAGATCTAGAAACTGGAAATGGATGGATGTATTAAAATAATTGGATAATATTACCTAGTTTTATTAATAATCTTTAAGCTGAAATTGGATTTATTTACATGAATGAAGAAATGGGGTGTGGTAATATATCCATTATTATGATAAAATGGAATCATTTTGGAATTAAGATTTGAATGTTTAAGATAAAACTTCAAAGGTTTGGTTTCAAAATTGAAAATTTGGTAATAAATGGAATTTCAAAGATTTAGTTGTTTAAAAAAAGATTTGAATTGTTATTTGAACTTTGAAATAAGTTTAAAATGGAATTTGGATTCAGAATTAAATGGTTCAAAGTATAAGTTGATTTGATTTAAAGGATTAAATCAACATCTAAAAATTTAACTCGAATTTATATAATTCGGGATGGTTTAAATTTGAAATTTGAATTGAATTAGTTCAAATTGAATTTGATTTGAATTAATTGGAATTGTGATTGATGTATAAGTTTAAAAATTCGAATGGAAATTTGAATTGGATTAATTTGAAATGAAATTGAAGTCGAATGAGTTCAAATTCAAATGGGAGTTAGGATTAATTCAAATTGGAATTGATATGAATTGAAATTGGTACAATTTGAGATTTATTTGAATAGTTTGGAATTGTAATTAAAGTTGAATAGGTTTAAAATCAAATGGAATTTGATTTGAATTTGGAAAGAAATTGAGGATTAATTCAACTTGAATTGAGGTCAAATCAAATTCAAGGGAAATTGAAGTTATTCAAAATTTAAATCGAGTCAATTTAAATGGAAGTAGAAATTTAAATTGAGTTTATGGAAATGGAGATTGGGAATAAACAGTTTGGCTCTAGACTATTTTCAAAATAAATTATTTTAATATAAACTAATTTTAAATCTATTTTCCAAGCATTTACTATATACAACCTTTCTTTTTAAAGCCAAATTATCTTATACTTATTTTATAATTATTTTGGAACTATTTAACAATTCTTCAACTGTTTTATAAAATAATTACTGATTTTCAACAATTTTATGACTAACTACTATTCTACAACTATTTTACAATTATTTAAAATTTCAATAACTATTTGATTATTTACCAACTATTTTACAATTACCTAACTATTTTACAACTATTTTACAAACTAGTAATTATTTTCAACTACTTATCTATTCTTAATTTTTCAAGCTATTTTCTAAAATTTAAGTTGATCAGAGTTCAAACTGTTTATAATTAATATCCATTTGAGGAAAGAATTGAGGTGATAATCCAAATGGGATTGAAGCAATTGTGAATAAGTGAATAAAATTAAACGAAATGTGAATAGAAAGAGAAATTGATTTAGTTGATAATCAATGAAGATAAATATGTAGGATGTACGTATATTGTTCTATTCGCATAGTGATTTCATCCAGATTCGAGCACAGATTTTGAGATAGTTATATCGATCCGAGTGGGATTTTTCACTCAATTTTCGACGGCGAACCTGGTTATGGATTGTTGATTGGTTCTGGATATTCTCTATCAAAGTTATGACTATGCAAGGAGAATGGCGATTTCTGATCAAGAAACCAGATCTGAGTCCGCACTAGGAAGTTGGGTGGACGATAATAGGTCGGAGGTGAAATTGTGTGATCGAGTGAGCAATCAGATTGGTATAGCATATGGATGATGTGTGTACATCGTACGGATTTGAATGAAATTGATATTGGGAATTTTTGGATAAGAAATGTGAAATGGTTTTTGAAATGAAAGGTATATTTTGTGAAACATATGATGAAGTAAAAGTGGAAATTGGATATTTCTATGGTAGAAATTTACTTTATGGAAGTAAGTAAGTGATTTTATAGAGTAATCAAATTTGAATATTTGATTTGGAATAAAAAAAAGTTATATATCTTTGTTATATTAGATAAAACTTCGCTTATTGAATCTTTTGCAATAAAAAAAAGGGTTTTGAAAGTTTTTGAAGTATAAAAAGGGAATTTATACAAGTTTGAAGTGATCCAAAGATTTTTAAAAGTTATATATATATATATATATCTATTATATATATATGTAAAGGATCTTATGAGAATGATTTTGAGAAAAGGTTTTTGGAACCTATGGATATGGAAAGGCTTTTGATTTTTGGAGAAAAATCAATTTTGGAATTTGCTAAGCCTTATTGAGAATTATTGATTTTGGATAATCGATTTTGAGAAAGGAGATTTATACGAGATTCATACTAGGTGTATGATTTGAAAGATACTATATTTGTATAGTATAAAGTGTTTTGAAAATGGCTCTGGAGAAAAAGGCGCTCCCTTGGGATGAACTTCTCAGGAGTACCATAGGTTGGTACTGCCTTGAGTCTCAAAGAGGGGGAAGCTGTAAAGTTGATCCTGTGAGGAGTCCGGACAAACTAGTTCCTATGGATTATTGGGTAGCGAAAGTTGAGGGCGCTGATGCCTACAGAGGCATTTGGGTTATGTTGTGACGACAGTGTAATTCGATGTCGCTGCGATCTTCTTTGTGGACCATAGAAGAAATTGTGTGGAGGTGAGTGTCAACGTTCTACGCTTGATTTTGCCGGGAAGGCAACGTAACATCGGTAGACTGCGATCTATGGTCAAGTGGAGTGGAGAAGTTTCATTCTTTTGGCAGCGGAATTCGAGGGCGTTGAGGCCTGCAGTTATATGGGTTTTTGCTGTGACAGCAACGTAACCCCAGTTGTAGCTGCGATCTGTAGTGGGTTCTATGGTGTAATCGAGGGACGTGGAGGCCTACAATTATCTATGGATTTTGTCGGGATAGCAACGTAACCATCGGGTTAACTACGACCATGGATGGGGGTGATGATTTCCAGAGCATTCTCACCAAAGATATTTCCTTTATTATCACAAATGTTTTCGATATTTTCAACAAAATTATTTTTCAAATATTTTCACTAGGTGTTGAGAATAGGTCTGCTAAGTACTTATAGATTTTCAGTCCTACGCCTGATCAACGTATGACCGAATTTCTATAGGAACGAGGACGGACTTATTGAAACATCAAGTTATAAAAAGTATTTTTATAAAACTATTTTGGCAGTATTACAGATTTTAAAAGTGTTTTAAAATGATCAAAGAATAAATTCTGGCTTCGTTCCTTTTCGAGGACGAAAAGATTCAAAGGGGGGAGAAATGTGATATCCCGGAATTCTAGACATCTGTAATTGATAAAAAATTGGGTTAACTAATAGGTATTGATGTATAGATTGAACAAATAAATACGATGATAAATATTTATACTTGGATAAATATTTATTTGATATTCTTCTAGTATAATAATTTAAAATTTGCAAAATCATTATTTTCAAACAAATGTAATGTGTGTTTGTTTAATTATATCTATGTGTAAATTTAAATTTAATTTGAATTTGAGATTGAAAATTCAAAGATAAATATCTTAAAGTGAATTGGATATAAAAATAATGGATATCTTAAAAAAAAGGCATTTATTTGTTTAGAAATGTATTTATTAATTAAGATAAAAGCTTTTAAAAATCATTTAAATTAATACAAGTAAAATAATACAAGTGTAGCCTTTAAAAAACATGCTAAGTATATGTGTAAAGTAATTAGCCTTTAATGTGACAAGTGTCAAAATTTATTTCTTATTTTCTTAAATTTTAATAAATTCTAATTTTCATTATATAAACATACTTCATTCATCTTCCCATTTTTTTTATCTTCTCAACTTCTAAAAAAAAGGAGAAACAATGAAAATTTCACTTGAACTTCATCTCTAAAACCAGATCAAATTTGAAAATTTTCCTCAAACCAAAATCATAATCCTGTAAAACTGTTTTATCCTCAAGCACACGTTTTTTTTTCAAATCAAAAGCCTGGAAATGAATAAAATCAAAATAAATCAAGACTGGAAACAGATCTGAGAAAGTTTAATCAAAACTGAATCAAGCTAAGCAAGGATTCAACTCTTATTCATCATGTAAGATCAACTCTGTAACAACCCTGATTTTGGAGATTACCTGTTAATATTAAATTATAACGGTAGTTATAATTTAATATTGTAAATTAAGATAAAATTGGAGATTTTGAATTGTTTATTTGGAATAAACAATAAATTTTAGAAATTAAAATGTGAAAATAATGTTTAAAAGCTTGATTTTATTTGTTTGGGTTAATAATGGGTGGAAAATAAATTTTATTTAGAGAAAATGCAATAATTTTATTAATTATTGTCAACCACTTCTTTTAATAAATTTTAAAAGGAAGTGTTTGTTTTTTTAAAAGGTTATTTATTTAAATAAAGGTGGAAATCGGTTTAAAAATGAGTTTTAATTATAAATTTGAGTTTAAAATGGTTAGTTATATTTTTCTAAGTAAGAAAAATATTTTGTGGAATTTTAGAAGTTAAAAATAAGGATTTATGCATTTATTTGTGTAAATTGTGCATTTTTGTAAAATAAAGGAATTTAATAATAAATATGATTTAAAAATAAAAATTAATCTTTTTATATGATAGAAAATGTTTTATTTTATATGTATAGAAGTTTTCATATTTTTCTTATGTGTAAATATGGAGAAAATGCATTTTTGTATGATTGTATATGTACATAAGTTCATATGTTGGGTAATCATTTAGCCTAATTTATTTTCTTTAATTCTAATTTGGGTCCATAAGCCCATTATCCCTTAGCCAGTAAATGAAAAGTGAGAAAAGAGTTTAACTGTACGTTCACAACATCTCATCTTCTCCTTCTTCGTAAAGAGAATACAGTGAATAAACATCACCAATTTTTCAATTCAAAGCCTCCAAACTCAAAGTTAATTCATGCAAACTGTAAATTCTTCAATCTAAGGCGTAAATCTAAAGGTAATCCATTCCAAAACTGAATATTTCATCAAAATCTAAACCTTTTTGGTGGGTTTTTATGTAACAATCTCTTCTTTGTTTTGCATGTTTTTCATTTGATTTCTACAAGTCCTTGGAAGCTCTAATCTTGCCAAAAGCTTCAACTTTGAGGCAAAATCCGAGCTTTTGCAACAAATCAGAAAGGTGAGACTAAAATCTCACATCTAATAGCCATAAATATTGAATCGGTAGCTAAATTTGTTGGTAATACATGTTTTGTTCATCGCTGTTCTTTTTTTCGTTTCCGGCCTCAAGTGCCAACTTTGGTTGTCCATAACTTTTATCTCCGACAACGAAATGCTGCCGGATCTTTTTCTTAGTTAAGTTTATGTGTTGAACTTTGTTTGTGGAAATTTTGATCGAAAAATGAGGTCATTTGAGTATCCAAATCGTTGTTGCAAAATGAAGAAAACACAGTTTTTCTGCCTGTAGAAATTGTGTTTTCTGAGTTGCTGCAAACATGGCCAGAGTTCATGTTTGCGATGGCATAACATTTTCGTTTCTAACTGAAATTGCGTGATTCTTTTTTTGTTTGAAAGATGGTATTTTATATTATATTATAACCAAATTTTAGGTCATTTAGACTTATATAGCTTATAGAAATATGCCACTAAGCATTGACCTGGACCATGTTTTCGCCCAGAATTTTACAGTGAAAACACTGCCTGGGTTCATCTTTGAGAGATCATAACTTTCCCCTAGTTTATCCAAATTACATGATTCTTTTTTTGTTTGAGAGATGAAGTATTATACAACAGGCAGACCAATTTTGAGCTCAATCCGACGTTAATTGATCATCTGTTTCATGCCTGAAAGTTGAACCCAGATTGGATTTTTAAGCCTGGACACATGCTTGTTGAACTGTTACAAACATGGTCTGAGTCCATGTTTATGACAGCATAACATTTTCATTTTCTTTTGGAATTCATTGATTCTTTTTTCATTTGAAAGATGAAGTTTTCTACTTTATGTACAATAATTTTGACATGAATCAAAGATCGTCCGGCCATGTGTTTTATGTTCTAAATTTGAACCCAGAGTATTATTTTGGCCAAGTGTTTTTGTCATTTTTCCGTCCGATTTTTGACATTTACTCCTGTTTTTGTGATATTTCTGAAGGGTTTTGAGGTCTATGATGCCTATCAATAGGTTAGCCCAGTTTTATGAATTTTGAATTATTTGAATTTAATTCGAATTTAAGTATGAATTTAGGATTGAGTGGAATTTTGCTTGTTTTTGGTCGTTTTCGAGCACGGTTTTCTCCAATTCTTTTTGAATTGATTTTTTTAAAATTTAGGGGATTTAAAAATAATTATTATATAATATTTTTAAGTATTTTGAAGTATAAAACTTATTTATTCCTTATAATAAGGGAAATTTTCAAATATGGTTTCCAAATGGTTTTCGAAATCAGTTTTAAAAGCTTATTTTCAACGTAAATTATTTTCTATAAAAATTACACGTTTTTGCACTGTCGAACGAATGAGAAGGAGAGTTAAGCGTTTGGGTAAAACACGTAGTATGTGATAAGTGCGGTTATCCTTTCGGTTAATTCCTAACTTGTCCGTTCGATCGTTTTGGCCTATGGGTCTAGTTTACCGATGATATGAGGTGAACCTTTTACTGCTTTGAGTGTGAAATTTACTAGCGGTTAGTAAACCGTTTAGTGCGAACGGGTGGTATGGGACACACGTTAACACTTTTCGGGTTCCTTTTCGAGAGTTTGTGACACATTTGCCTGTTGGCGTGCCAGTACTGGACCTTCGGGTCATTTTCCATTGCGGCGTATTTGTCTTCGGACGTTTGTCATTGCGGTGTATTTGTCTTCGGATGTTTGCCATTGCGGCGTATTTTCCATTGCGGCATATTTTTCTTTTGACATTTGCCTTTACCTATTATGTGAAACAGTACTCGGCAAAAATAGCACGTGCAAAACCTATTTGAGATGATTTTTACCCTTGTGTGTCGTCATTTTGGAATCGGTCCTTTCAACCATTCGGTGGCGATTACTTTGGGATTTTTGGACTCTTGGGAGTTCTTTTGAGATTTTCATTGCCTACACAGGCGTGTTGAGATTTGCCTTTTGGCATATATATATATATTGAGATTGCCTATTGGAGCTATTTATGAGATTTGCCTTTTGGCGTTGTATGAGATTTTTATCTCTTTGTCGACATTTGCTTTATGGCTTATATCGAGATGGCTTTTGCTTGTGTTTTCTTGGAGTTGCCGATATGGCGGGTTTGGGAATTACTCTTTTAGGAGTTTACGTTTTGCTATTACCTAAACCACTCTTATTGATTTATGATTGCCGATTATATGAGGCATGCTACATTTTAGTGATTCATGAGATTTTGTGTTTTATGCTATTTGAAGCAGTAGTGTTTTATCACCTAGTATAACCATATTGGCCATACATGTTCTGTATCATCCATATGACTATGGTTAGCTTTCTTATGGTTTCTTCTTGTTTAAGAAGAATATCACTATGCTATTATGCTCTATTATTCTACAATCACCTTTTACTGATTCGTTTAGCTAGACTGACCCGTGTATTTTGTACTCGGGTCAGACCGAGGTGTTTCAGGTTACGTACTTTTGGACTTAGCTTATTCTTCTTCCGCATGGACTATTATGCTAGCTCCTTTTGTTATAGCTTTTTGTGTAGTCCTTTTTGGTTTGCTACTCTGATATGTATATTCTTTTGACTCGTGTTTGTATTGTGGTCGTCATACCACATACATGATGTATCATTTTGTATACTTTGTGATGTATCTGTGTATGTGTGTATCTATGGGATTATCTGCTGTTCTGTGATGTGTTTCACATTTGAGTTGTTATATTTTGTTCTGATGGATCATATAGCCACCTATGGTCTTGTACTAAGTATTTATTGGGTAAGTCGATCCATAAAAAAAAATTGCATTGTCGACGTATTCAATAGATATTTAAGACAAGGTTATATATGGTCGCTCCTATCCAACCCTATTCTCTGCATTAGCAGATAGTATTACCTAGTAATACTCCTTGTTAATGTGGGTCTCGGGGTGGGGCGTTACAGCTTGGTATCAGAGCTGACCTCAGAACAAAATATGATAAACACAGAACAGAAACACATATTATAGTACATCCAAGTACAATACAAGTGATAACATAGTTTCCCACTATCGTATTCCTCAATCGTGCCTTTAGGCTTTTCATATTCTTAAAATGGATAATAAGTTTGAAAATATTATAAGGGTTTTAAATATCACTATTTTTGAAATAGTAGAAATTAGACCTTAGATGGCTTAGATTTAAATAAATGCTTGTTTGGTTGATAATTGCATGATTGTGTGTTAGCATAGTAATTATTGAAATAATATCGAGTAGGTGATATAATTAAGAGTTAGAAACCTACTCAATGAAAATGATAAGAACTTGCGGTGTCTTCAAGTTATAGCTACCGTAAGAATTATTAGAAAGATTAAATTTTGAAAATAAAATTTAATTCATAAGTGGTATTTAACCAAAAGTTAAAATGAAATAAAAATTTAATGTCTAAGAATTTCATGGATGCATTTTAAAGAAGTAAAATTACTAAAAGAATTTTTAGGAAAGAAAACATCCATGTGAATGGAAAATCTTTCTAACAAGAGATATACTTATATATATAACTTGATTGTTTTATGAATTGATTGTATGGTTGTATAATTAGAAAATGTTTTATGTTTTGAAAAATAAACATTGTTACAACCAAGTTTAAGATTCCTTAAAAAAAAGGTTTTATAATTTCTTGTGTCAATTGGCTAATAAGTATTTTAAGAATTCTGGTCGATGCGTCTGATCAGCGTTATCGATAGGGATTCCTAAACGCTTACGAGGCGATGTGATACATGCTTTTAAAATGGCAATAAATAATATTTACTAGTATGGATGTTGAATGTAAAAATATATATAGATATTGCAAAGATTTTGAAAATTCTAAATTGCCATTTGAGATAAGTATATTATATACATACATAAGAACTTATGGAAATAGTGTGACATAGAGGGCAATAGAGAGGCAATGTTGATCTTGGTCAACTTTGCAGTCCTTGATAATGTCATTCACTATAAATTTATTAGTTAGATGTTATCATTTTATAAATTGATAATTTAGAAATTTGAATACGGTTTCATTTAAATAAATTTTATTCACTATTGGTTATATTACATGTTTGTGAAAGTTTACATACATGGAAAATTTAAAATTCTTAAGTAAACTTTTGGGTCAAGTATTTTGGGAAAATATTACCTTATGGTAATTTATTTATATGGCAAATAATTTTAATTAAGGAAATACCTTAATTGGATGAAACTATCATGTGATAGTGATTAATAAAAACAAAGTATTCAAATTAAGAAAATGAATTGTTTTGAAATCTAAAATATAGATTGGAATGAGGTTTAGTAAAAAGTAAAAGGATAGTTATGAAGAATATTAGTTTAAACATTTAATCATTCGATTAATAATAAGTGGAAAAAAAAGTATGCCTTTGGGGAAAATTTAAGAAAATGCTAATTTAGTGCTTTTGAATTAGCATGAAATTTAATAAGGAGCAAAACCATTAGAGCAAGTTTGGTTATGAATTTAAATAGTGTTAAAAACTTGTTAATTATGTATTTGTGAAGTTCAATTGAAAACAAGTTTGAATTAAGTATCAACCCTAGCAAGTTCTTAGTTATAATAAAATAAATGTGTAGCTTTGTGGATTAAGAGAGAATTGAATATAAAAGATTCATTTATTACAAAATGCAAATTTTTGTGAAAGACAAGAAAAGATAATAAATAGAGCAACAAGATAAGATTTTTAATTGTGAAAGCAATTTGAAAAAAAAAATCAATATGTATTACCAAAGTCTAATTTGGATGGATAATTGTTTCTTACTAATATAATAAAGTAATTATCTTAATTAATATAGGAGTGTTCTTATAAAAGACTTGGTTGTTAGTTGGGAAATTTTTTTCTTTGTAAACCATTTTGAAAGTTTATTGTATGTACTATAGTATAATTCTTGATGTTTTGGCTTTCCGAAGGAAAGGATCATGTAATAAATGTTTTAGAGTAATGATTTTTGATCTAAAATTATGTAGTTTGGATTTAATAATGATTTGAAAATTTTGACAATTAAATGTCTTGTGTCGGAAAATTTTAATTGAAAAGTGCTGTTTTAAAACAACGTTAACTTGTGATTTACAAATCCAAATGAGTCCATTCTTTTTGCAAAAGAGAGTTCTTTCAGTAAGCTAGAAATCAACTTTGTATCACTTTTAAAATTCTGCAGTTTGGTTATTCAAAAATGAGTTTGAAAACTGATGGACATCTCTGTCCTCTTTTATAATTTTTGAGTTTAAAGCTGAAAGTAAATCGGTCATAACTTTCAAACGTAAATCCGATTTTGATGATCTTTATATCGCTGGAAAACTTGGACTGAGTAGAATAACTTTTATTTTATGAGTATTTTCAGATTATGAGTTTTACTGTGTCAAAACCCTGAGTCTTTGTAGCAGGCCTGAATTTGAAAATTTTGTAGTTTTGGGTTGTTGTCTTATTTAAACTATGATTTTAATGCTTCATATGTTTATAAGTGCATGCTAATATGTTTCAACAAGTTAAGTGCAGGTGCAGGAGGACATTAGAATGATTAATTAGCAAAATAGTAAGTATAAATGTAGGCATGCTCGCATTTTAAACGTTAAAAATGAAAGGTATGAATTGCTAGATGTTTATGTGTTAAATATATATATTATGTTCTGACCTTTTGGTCGATGTATATCTATAATTCATATTTATGAAATTATAAAAGGCCCTCCATGTAAAGGAGACTCTACTGAAATTTTCGAAAAATTAAAGACTAAGAAAAATTTTCAGAAAATTTAATTAGTGAATATTTAGAGCCACCGATGAGGGGTCTAATTAGTGTCCTTTTAAATCATAAAGTAAAATGGTTTAAAATTTGATAAACTTAGTGGAGGGAAAAAAATATTGCTTATTGTAGTATATTTATTTTTGGAGTTAGAGTATGGAACAACTCTAATTTAATTTACTTTAATTTAAAGTAAAGATGATTGAATTGAAAATTTAAGTAAGAGACTTTAAAAATTTTCAAGTATTGAAGTTTGAGTTTTGTGTATAAAAGAAAATGGATTTGAGTGAAAATTCTTAAAAAAAAAATTGATAAAATTTCTTATAATCCATTCTTGTGTGACTTGCCTTAGTGCGATTGTTGTGATGACTTGCATTCATGCAGTCATGCGTTATGGTGATAGCTTGAAATACCACCCATCTTTTGTTGAATCCTTTTTTGATGATTGTGCTTATTTGTGTTACTCCTTTAAAGGAGTTTAGTTCGTTTCAGTATATTCGGTAAGTTGGCTCCTAGTCATATAGGACCATCTACTATTACTGAACGCCTTGGTTCGATTGCTTTCATGCACCGTTTTCTGTTTAGTTTTGGGTATTCATGATATGTTCCAGGTAACCCAATTTCTTGTATCTTCGAGATTTAATCTCGATTGTTAATTCTCCTATGTTGCATAATCACGAGTCTCACCGACTTGTGTATTGTGCCGAATTCTATTCGTATAGTTGTTTTGAAGATTGAACACCTTCAAAATCGGAATGTTACGCTTATGAAATTCTATGGTCCGCTAACCCTAAGTATTGTACTTGGAAAAGCATAGAATTAATCGAGCAATCATATCTTGGTTTTCTATCATCTTGTGTTGAGGGTGAGAAGTTTTAAACTCGAGCTTATCTATCTTCCTTTGATTGATGAAATAATTATGTTGAATATAAACACTTCTCTAGAAATTGCGTGGACGCAATTTTGTTAAGGAGGGGAGTCTGTAACAACCCTGATTTTGGAGATTACCTGTTAATATTAAATTATAACGGTAGTTATAATTTAATATTGTAAATTAAGATAAAATTGGAGATTTTGAATTGTTTATTTGGAATAAACAATAATTTTGGAAATTAAAATGTGAAAATAAAGTTTAAAAGCTTTATTTTGTTTTTTTGGGTTAATAATGGGTGGAAAAAAAAATTATTTAGAGAAAATGCAATAATTTTATTAATTATTGCCAACCACTTCTTTTAATAATTTTTAAAAGGAAGTGTTTATTTTTTTAAAAGGTTATTTATTTAAATAAAGGTGGAAATCGGTTTAAAAATGAGTTTTAATTATAAATTTGAGTTTAAAATGGTTAGTTATATTTTTCTAAGTAAGGAAAATATTTTGTGGAATTTTAGAAGTTAAAAATAAGGATTTATGCATTTATTTGTGTAAATCGCGCATTTTTGTAAAATAAAGGAATTTAATAATAAATTTTTAAAAATAAAAATTAATCTTTTTATATGATAGAAAATGTTTTATTTTGTATGTATACAAGTTTTCATATTTTTCTTATGTGTAAATATGGAGAAAATGCATTTTTGTATGAGTGTATATGTACATAAGTTCATATGTTGGGTAATCCTTTAGCCTAATTTATTTTCTTTAATTCTAATTTGGGTCCATAAGCCCATTAGCCCTTAGCCAGTAAATGAGAAGTGAGAAAAGAGTTTAACTGTACGTTCACAACATCTCATCTTCTCCTTCTTCTTAAAGAGAATACAGTGAATAAACATCACCAATTTTTCAATTCAAAGCCTCCAAACTCAAAGTTAATTCATGCAAACTGTAAATTCTTCAATCTAAGGCGTAAATCTAAAGGTAATCCATTCCAAAACTGAATATTTCATCAAAATCTAAACATTTTTGTTGGGTTTTTATGTAACAATCTCCTTTTGTTTTGCATGTTTTTCATTTGATTTCTACAAGTCCTTGGAAGCTCTAATCTTGCCAAAAGCTTCAACTTTGAGGCAAAATCCGAGCTTTTGCAACAAATCAGAAAGGTGAGACTAAAATCTCACATCTAATAGCCATAAATATTGAATCGGTAGCTAAATTTGTTGGTAATACATGTTTTGTTCATCGCTGTTCTTTTTTTCGTTTCTGGCCTCAAGTGCCAACTTTGATTATCCATAACTTTTATCTCCGGCAACAAAATGCTGCCGGATCTTTTTCTGAGTTAAGTTTATGTGTTGAACTTTGTTTGTGGAAATTTTGATCGAAAAATAAGGTCATTTAAGTATCCAAATCGTTGTTGCAAAATGAAGAAAACACAGTTTTTCTGCCTGTAGAAATTGTGTTTTCTGAGTTGCTGCAAACATGGCCAGAGTCCATGTTTGCGATGGTATAACATTTTCGTTTCTAACTGAAATTGCGTGATTCTTTTTTTGTTTGAAAGATGGTGTTTTATACTATATTATAACCAAATTTTAGGTCATTTAGACTTATATAGCTTATAGAAATATGCCACTTAACATTCACCTGGACCATGTTTTTGCCCAGAATTTTACAGTGAAAACACTGCCTGGGTTCATTTTTGAGACATCATAACTTTCCCCTATTTTATCAAAATTACATGATTCTTTTTTTGTTTGAGAGATGAAGTATTATACTACACGCAGACCAATTTTGAGCTCAATCCGACGTTAATTGATCCTCTGTTTCATGCCTGAAAGTTGAACCCAGATTGGATTTTTAAGCCTGGACACATGCTTGTTGAACTGTTACAAACATGGTCTGAGTCCATGTTTATGACAGCGTAACATTTCATTTTATTTTGGAATTCATTGATTCTTTTTTTCTTTGAAAGATGAAGTTTTCAACTTTATGTACACTAATTTTCACATGAATCAAAGATCGTCCGACCATGTGTTTTATGTCCTAAATTTGAACCCAGAGAAGATTTCAGACCGGGGTATTATTTTGGCCAAGTGTTTTTGTCATTTTTCCGTCCGATTTTTGACATTTACTCCTGTTTTTGTGATATTTCTGAATGGTTTTGAGGTCTATGATGCCTATCAATAGGTTAGCCCAGTTTTATGAATTTTGAATTATTTGAATTTAATTCGAATTTAAGTATGAATTTAGGATTGAGTGGAATTTTGCTTGTTTTTGGTCGTTTTCGAGCACGGTTTTCTCCAATTCTTTTTGAATTGATTTTTTTAAAATTTAGGGGATTTAAAAATAATTATTATATAATATTTTTAAGTATTTAGAAGTATAAAACTTATTTATTCCTTATAATAAGGGAAATTTTCAAATATGGTTTCCAAATGGTTTTCGAAATCAGTTTTAAAAGCTTATTTTCAACGTAAATTATTTTCTATAAAAATTACACGTTTTTGCACTGTCGAACGAATGAGAAGGAGAGTTAAACGTTCGGGTAAAACACATAGTATGTGATACGTGTGTTTATCCTTTCGGTTAATTCCTAACTAGTTCGTTCGATCGTTTTGGCCTATGGGTCTAGTTTACCGATGATATGAGGTGAACCTTTTACTGCTTTGAGTGTGAAATTTACTAGCGGTTAGTAAACCGTTTAGTGCGAACGGGTGGTATGGGACACACGTTAACACTTTTCTGGATCCTTTTCGAGAGTTTGTGAAACATTTGCCTGTTGGCGTGCCAGTACTGGACCTTCGGGTCATTTGCCATTGCGGCGTATTTGTCTTCGGATGTTTGCCATTGCGGTGTATTTGTCTTCGGACGTTTGCCATTGCGGCGTATTTGTCTTTTGACATTTGCCTTTCGGCGAGGTACCTATTATGTGAAACAGTACTCGGCAAAAATAGCATGTGCAAAACCTTTTTGAGATGATTTTTATCCTTGTGTGTCGTCATTTTGGAATCGGTCCTTTCAACCATTCGGTGGCAATTACTTTGGGATTTTTGGACTCTTGGGAGTTCTTTTGAGATTTTCATTGCCTACACTGGCGTGTTGAGATTTGCCTTTTTCCATATATATATATTGAGATTGCCTGTTGGCGCTATTTATGAGATTTGCCTTTTGGCGTTGTATGAGATTTTTATCTCTTTGTCGACATTTGCTTTATGGCTTATATCGAGATGGCTTTTGCTTGTGTTTTCTTGGAGTTGCCGATATGGCGGGTTTGGGAATTACTCTTTTAGGAGTTTACGTTTTGCTATTACCTAAACCACTCTTATTGATTTATGATTGCCGATGATATGAGGCATGCTACATTTTAGTGATTCATGAGATTTTGTGTTTTACGCTATTTGAAGCAGTAGTGTTTTATCACCTAGTATAACCATATAGGCCATACATGTTCTGTATCATCCATATGACTATGGTTAGCTTTCTTATGGTTTCTTCTTGTTTAAGAAGAATATCACTATGCTATTATGCTCTATTATTCTACGATCACCTTTTACTGATTCGTTTAGCCAGACTGACCCGTGTATTTTGTACTCGGTTCAGATCGAGGTGTTTCAGGTTAGGTACTTTTGGACATAGCTTATTCTACTTCTGCATGGACTATTCTGCTAGCTCTTTTTGTTATAGCTTTTTGTGTAGTCCTTTTTGGTTTGCTACTCTGATATGTATATTCTTTTGACTCGATTTTGTATTGTGGTCGTCATACCACATACGTGATGTATCATTTTGTATACTTTGTAATGTATCTGTGTATGTGTGTATCATGGGATTATCTGCTGTTCTGTGATGTGTTTCACATTTGAGTTGTTATATTTTGTTCTGATAGATCATATAGCCACATATGGTCTTGTATTAAGTATTTATTGGGTAAGTCGATCCACAAAAAAAAATTGCATTGTCGACGTATTCAATAGATATTTAAGACAACGTTATAGATGGTCGCTCCTATCCAACCCTATTCTCTGCATTAGCAGATAGTATTACCTAGTAATACTCCTTGTTAATGTGGGTCTTGGGGTGGGGCGTTACAAAATCGACAGGGATACAAATTCAACTTAACGTTTTAAGGAATCAACTCAACATGATCATCTCAGTCTTCTCTGTTACAATTTACTGTGAGTAATCTACTACACCTTTTAATGCTTAATCCTGTTTGAAAATTTATGCTTATGAGTAACCCCTTTCTTTAAAAGCTTAAAATAGATCTAAATCTATGCATGTGATCTGGATTGGATTTGTGTTATGCATATGTATATATAAGTATGAATCTTTGGATATTTGTGATTGTATTTGATCTGTGCAAGTCATAGAGCATGTTCTTCTCTGTTTCAAAAAAAATACAGAGTTTAAACATTTCAAGAAAAAATTTCAAACTTCTTACCCAATTACTGTTAGACGTAGAATTTTAAACCATATAAGTTTGTGAAATCATAATTCAAGTTTTAAAAACATGTTTATGTATTTTTAGTTTGCAAATATTCTGAAACTATGTAAATACAGTAAGATTTAACAAAAATGTTAAAATTAAACAATTTGTTTTATGAATTCAAGCATGCAGCTTAAATCAACACTAGCACACTCGATTTTTAAAACTAAAATTATGAATTTTAGTTGGGTATTGGGTTAGCATTTTGGGGATGACCAGTTTTTAGTTTTCGAGTAAGTTCCGGCGTCTGGAGTAATTTTGGAGGTCGGGGCTTTGGATGGAGATAGATTGGTGATCGTTGAAGTTGGGAAAATAGGGTAAAGTGTACGCGATCGCCGTAGCGTCGGTGATAGACCAATTAGGTTTTAAACCCTAGATCTGTCGAGGCTTGAAAATTGGTCGTTGTGGTTTCTATGGTGCATCGAGCTGCACGTGGTTTGAGGAAGAGACACTGGGGTCATGAATGAAGACACTGGTGAAGACTTGGTGGTTCCGGTGGCCAGAATCGCCCCGTCGATGTAGTTTTCAAATGGGGTTTGGTTTTTGAGTTTCAGCAGGAAGGCTCGATTCTGATTTGGGTTTTGTGGTATCGAATCGATGGTTGGAATTGATTGTCGTGACGATGGGTGACTTGTTGAGGATAGCCAAAGGGTGCCAAGCATCGTCGGTGTTGGTGCACGTGGATCTGATTTCTGTGTGCATTGACGTTTGGGAACGAAGGACATACTCGGGTTGAAGTTCGGGTTTGAGGGTAGTTTTGCTCGAGTTTATTCTCAAGATTTTTGCGAGGGAGATGCTCGGCCCAATTTTTAAAATTTAAATCAAATAAGTTTTGAAATTTTAGAAAGCTTTTGCAAATGGAAGAAAATTCGAGAAAACTCGAGACTGGACTTGAAGTAATCTTGGGTAAAACCCGAAGAAGTTTTAACGCAGACTTTTTAAAGCCTTTATAAAACAAGTTTTTTTTTAAAATTTAAATTGAATCTTATTTTAAAACTATTTTGTAAAATAAATATTTTCTTAACCATCTGATTTGGAAGATTTGAAAATTTATTTTACTTAATACGTGTTAAGTTAAGTTGAAAGTTATTTTAATCTGAAGTTTAAATTTAAGTTTAATTCAAAAGTAGAATGAATTTAAATGTATTTCAATTATGATTAGTGAGACATATATAAAGATAAGATTTATCTTTAAAGTTAATCAAGATTTGAAAATTTATGACTAATTAATTAAATGAATTAATTAGTAATGGTAATTACAGGATGTAATTAATTGAAGATTGGATGTGGTTTTGGGTTAATTACCTAGTGTAATTAATATAAAGAATAATTGCTTAGTAGAAGTAATTAATAATTAATTACTTAGTGTAATTAATTTAAGAATTGACTAATAAAAGTTATGGTAAGTTAATAAAGTGATGTAATTAATTAAGAGTAATTAATTACAGAATGAGATTAATCAAGGGTGATTAATAAATATATTTAATTAAAGATTAAGTATAATTACTTTAAGAAAATAATGAGGTGTAATTCCTTAGTGAAGTAATGACTAAATAATACTGGATGTAATTAATTAAAAGGAAATTACTTGATGGGAAGTAATTAAATGATAATTACTGGATGGAAGGAATTAAGTGATAGTTACTTAGTGTAATTAAAGGATTAATTAATATAATTGATCAAGGATTTGGACTAATTGATAGAGCAATTTAGGAAAGTTAATTTCTGATTGTGATTAATCAAAGTTGATTAATGAATGTAATTAAGTTAGAGGTTAATTATTAAATGAAATTTAAGAATAATTAACTACGAAAGTAATTAGAGGATCATTAATTAATATAATTAGTGGAAGTGATCAATCTTGCTTATTAATGATTGAATGATGATGAATGCTTTGAATTGGTTGATATCTCTGATATGAATTGCTTTGTGATATGCTATGTTCGATAGACGGTGATAATGTGATTATCTATCAATTATGAATTGCTATGTAAAAGGGATATCCGATAATTAAAGTTGAGTAGTATTTAATTGTATAACTTGAATTTAGATGAAATTGAATTCGATGAGACCGGAGTCGGGTATTAGAGAATACCCGAAACCACTTTGATTCTTTATAAATTGATATGTGAAATTAATAGGCTGAAACAGAATGATTTAAGTGGATTGGACCATTTAATATAAGTTTTGGTGCTTAGAAATTGATGTGTGAAATAGGTGATGTCTATAACAACTTGTGGAGTTGTAAATTGATATAAGTTACCCCGGGTTTATATAAGTTGTATGCTTTTGTATTCCATGTTAGATGGGTTTGCTCACGTTGGTTTCCAGCCTGACCTGGGTGTTATTTTGATGTAATGCTCGGGGTCAGACCGAGTATTATAGATTTTCAGCTAAGGACGTTCTGAAGCCCAAGAGGCGAGCTGGATGGCAGGAAACGTATATAGTATTTCTGCTGTGATATATTACCGTTATCTAGGACATGTTGATACGTATATACGTCCAGTGTTTTTGTGAAATGTTGTAACTCTGATGTATTAAAATGTAATTGACAGATACAGTATTCTTTTGTAAACTATTATTATTTGATATTATATTTTGATCCGCTGTGAATGTGAGATTTTGTGTTGTGTTTTATGTTTCTTCTTCTTCTATCACTTTCTTATTTTCCTAACTATCTGGAATTTTCGGAGTCGAAAATTCCGGGTCGTTACATACTTAAAATAGTATGGTGACCTAATAAATGCACGTGATGGATAAACACATAAAGGAAATGTGCATGGTCACCTAATAGCTGGTTCTGGAGCCAGCGGCATTAAGATCTTTGCTTGATCGATAGACGAAATGAGGAGATCGACGTGGAGAATCGGGTGGCAAGGGCATGGAAGAGCCTTTTCCTATGCTTTCTAGGCAGAGATCGACTTCGCTTCAAGCTTTCTAATTAGGCGCAATTATGGGTCGTAGTAGGTAAAGGCAAGTTGGCCCAGTCGTATGTGAGGTAGTTGATGGCGATGGTGGCAAGCCAGTTAGAGAACAAATGATAAAGAATAAAAAGATCTAGTGACTGAAGAAAGTAGCAGTGATCGATGAGAATGAGAGAGCCACGGATTTGAGAAAGAGGAATGAAAAGTTAGTCGGAGCCAAACTTAGTTTTGGAATTTGGGTCCAATATTTGGATGCACGAACAAAAATTCCACTGACTACAAAAGTGAACATCCACATGCATATGAAAACAATAATTACTAACATAATAATTGTATTATTCGAATTTATAATTTTTTTAACTTTTTTGAATTTTATAAAATTTTGGATATTTTCATATTGTATTTAAATTTTATGGACTTTAAACTTAATAAATACGTTTTTCCTTATTTTAGTTAAATTCAAAAAAAAAATTAATTGAATTTTATAAAAATTTCAAAAATGGTATTTTTAAACTTTACAAAAGTTTTCTAAGTTTTATGAATATTTTTATATTTATTTTACACAAAATTTCAAAATATTACTTATTACTTATTAAATATTAGTCTTAATTATTAATTATTAGACAATGAATAGTAATTATTAATTATTACTTCTTAATTATTAATTATTACTTCTTAATTATTAATTATTACTTCTTAATTATAACTGAATATTAATAATGTTAATTATTAGCTATATTTTATTATACAACAATTACGATTATTAATTACCAACTTTTGTATATTCAATAGTAATTAATACTTACTGCTAGCAATTATTATATAAAACCCATAATTATAATTGAATATAAATTATTGAATATTAGTTAATATGTATATATTACTAATTAATAATAATTATTATTAATTTTAATATATTTGGTCTTAATTAGTAAAAGTTATTTATTAATTACCTATTATTTAATAGAGCAAATATTTTATACAAAAATATTTATTATTTTAATTTTTATAAGTAAAATAGGAAAAATTATCGTACATGCAACACATATGGTTGGACCGCTTAAATGCTCTGCTCGCTTGCTGAAGATAGAACCATAAGTGACAATTTATATTTAAATATTATACGAATAACTAAATTCATTAAGAAAGTATATTTCACTTAGGTGGATTACTGAATATTAATAGTAACTATTTCATATTTCAAAATAATCTATAATTATTATTATCTAATTAAAATTGTTAATTATTATTATTTGATATTGAATTATAGCTTTTAATTATTACTGTTTAACTTTTATTTAACTAATTATCCATATGCAACAACTAATAATAAAAAGTTATTGAAAGTAAGTTTATTACAACTTTCTGAAACAAAACGTTGTAAAAACCTTAATTACAACTAGTAGATTATGACCATTGCAAAAAATATAGCTATATTAGGGCTGTTTTGTTGTAGTGATAATTTCTAAACTTCAATCTTTCTTACACTTTTAACATGCACTAAATTATTCAAGATAAATTAAACCAAAAAAATATGTGAAATTTTTGGCATTTATCATTTGTTGAAATTATTTAATAAAATGAAATATAATAGAAAAATAGAGGGAGAGGAAAAAAATTAACAATCATTAAAAGTCAATACTTTTACTAATGGCTTAATTTATATACAAAAATACATGATTTATATTTATATCTTAATTACTTGAAGCCTAAGTAATAGTATAATAGGAAATATTCTAACTAGGAAAAGTGCAAATAATATTGGTAAATATCAAATAGTGAGATCTTCTGCAATATGCCTTAACATCATCGTTACTATATATATATATATATATATATATATATATTGTTGTAAAAAAAAGCAATAAGTTAGATGAAGAATCAAAGATTACTTACAAACAAGTCAAATAATGAATAAGAAGGATTGAAAACGATATACGAATATATAGTTCCATATAACTATAAAATTTGAAAATAATCCTATGCTTTCTCTATATATTTCTATGTAAGCAGCTTTAAACTTCAAGTTGTTATCAAGTCAGAAAGATTGAACTGGGTAGGAAAAAAGAAAAAAACCCAACAACCTAATTTTGTGGTAGTGCGAAGAATTATATTTCCCAATTTTAGAGTCCCGTGCAACCAATTTCATAACAAAAACCATTTGAAATCTATTATTTTGAACAAGATATTTTTTAATTATAAATGGAAAGCATTTATTGTTGACCAATCAATGAAATTTGAAATTAACCAAAATTTGGAATATAATCTTGTACCCAATTCAATAATATACAAACCCCAAAATCTTTGACAATGAGAAATCTAGCATGGCTGACGCTATTGCATAGTAGCAACGATACAATCTTTTGGTAAACTTTTCTGTAACGACCCGATATTTTGGGCTATTCGCATCCGCACATGTCGGACTTGAATAATTCAAAATACCGAATTGTTAATTTAAATTTGGCAAAACTGAGATATACAGTAAATAAATAATCATAGAATCACAGACACAGAGTAATAATATGCAGTGGAAGTAAAAGAGATAGTAGTTCATGAAGCTACTATATAAATATATAAGATACATCAGAGTTTACAACAGAAGAGTAACACGATATATCAAATTCAAATCAGAATATATCACTGGAATCATCGAATACTGAAAGCAGAATAGATGGCTGGATCTTCAAGCAAAGCTCCAACTCCAAAGGTGAGACTCGAATACTGTTACACTCAATCTGACCCGAGCGTAAAGCAAAACACAAAACACTCGAGTCAGGATTAATATCTCATATCAATAAATCCAACTCAAGTGAAAAAGCAATCGAAATACAAGTAACTCAAAAGATGTTGGAGTCACCATCCTCTAAGGATCCGTTAAACTATTTACTATGTAGTAGTGTACGCTAAATAGATAATGTCTATCAGTAATATAAAGTATCAAAATAGTGTTAAGGTGTTATCATTATAACCCTTAACACATTTTATATAAATGTCATAGTCTATACAGCACTGTAAACTCCACCGTAAACTAGTGGGATATCAGGGAGTACTCCATAGGTATAACACAAAACAAATTCGTAGTGGTCACGTATATAGGGATACAAGTATGACAAGGCACATGAGTCAATACCCAAGATAGTGAAACTACCGTTTGCCTGATCCGGACTGGTGAGAACGCATCGCCGCAGCGATCGCAACACCGCAAAACAACACTCCTGAAATTGCGAGGGTGCACCAATCAATCACAAGTAATGACTAGTAGTTACGAAGAAGTGTGTTCGCTCGAGGTGGCTAATCCCATTTGGCCTGGCACGGCTCCTGATTTTAGTCATTTCCAATTTGACACAAGTGTCAAGGCTATCCATTATCGTTCTCTTTCTTCAGTCATCACGTACATCATTCCAACCACTTCATTCTGGATCACAACTCCGCGTACAGTTATTAAAGTGGTTTTCAGTATAGATAGAGAGTATATCTGTAACAGCCCGCAAATCCGTACCCCTTGAGTTAACACTAGTCTATAACAATCAACTCAAGTTGCACAGAAATACGAACCATTTGGATTTAAGAAGAAGAGGTAGAAGAAGAGAACTGAAAACAACAACAGAATCTAACCATCGTAGCGGAATAAAATATAATAGATAATAAATAATATTTACTCAAAATCAAATATATCTGTTTACATACATTACATCATCAGAGTACATCAGTCACAGCTCACATCAATACAATACAATGGATACACAACAACTCAAGGTACACAACGACTCAAACGCAGCGGAATAATATATATATACAAGTACGGGAGTACGTCTCGTCATCCAGCTCGTCTCCTGAGCTCCACAACATTATATCCTGTATTCTATAAAGCTCGGTCTGACCCGAGGATTATAGTTAAATAACACCCGAGTCTGTCTGGAATACCAGCGTGAGAAAATCACACCCAATTGATTATTAAAGTTTCAAAAATCCTTTGAAAACAAAAGCATCTCGTAAGACCACGCCACAAATAAACATGTCGGGTTTTTACCTTATGATAGCTAAAACAATTTTATAGAAATCCTCTGATATTATAATAGGGTCTATATACAAATACTTATAAAATAGCCGAAATTGTTACATTATTAAATTCCAGCTACTAGCCACAGAGTGGGTAATACAAACAAAACTCGTACAAGGCTCGTAGGGAAAATGGATTTCCAACAATGACTAGGCACTGGGGTACCACCTGTCACAGTACGGGGCCTAGATCACCGTACCGAGGATTACTCCCTTCATCCCCTGCAACACAAGGCCGGAGCCATTCCTTACTGAACTGTCCCGAACAAGATAAACCCCATGGTTGGCGCGACCAACCACCCACTAAGCCGAAATATATATAAGGGACATCTAGACAGGGGAATTATCTTATCCTGCTTGGGCATGACCCACCTAACCTTGCTGCATATCCCCTGATTTTCAGTCATTCCCATTTGATGAGGCTTGAAGCTAAACGTTACCTTTGGTACGTTTTCACTTAGAATGCCCATCGTCCACCTGACGATGTTTCGCAAGCATTCGTCCATCCAAGTCCGTCCCGGGTTCGAACGGAACCGAAGGCACTATTCCTACTACATCCATTTTGGAAATATCCTCAGGATTAGTAGCGACTAGCCCTTGCACTATACTGCTCCATCTTCGACTCCGAAATCGTTTACACGAATTGTACAAACTGGATCGAAGTAGTTTTCGAGAAATTAATCTCGATCCCGGTCTCTTCGAAACGATCAACGCATTGTCCAATATTGATAGTCGGTTATTTAACTATCAATTAATATTCACACAACAACCATCAACCAATAAATAATTTTTTTCAAATTATTTATTAATCTCCAAAAATATCTTCACAAGATATATTTCTATTTCCAATCCTTTGAAAACAGTTTCAAAACCATCTTCCTTTCAGAATAAACTTTCCCAAATATTTTCTATCTCCTCTGAAATTACCAAGCACAAACTAGATTTTAAAAATAATTATTAACACTTTACTTTGAAATATATACCTTTAAAACATTTAAATTAAAACTACTTCAATAATTTGTTAAAAATACATATTGTATGAATATTTGAAAATAACGTTACTTAATAAATATAAAACTAGATTTATACTTTTAAAAACAAAATACTAAGTCACTTTTTAAATAATTACTTGCTATAATAGATTTGAGGAAATACTTACTTTAGACTATAAATATTAGAAATAATAAATTTTTCAAAACATACCTTTAAAAACAATTTTAAACGTTTAACTTATATCTACAAATTTACTTTGAAAACGTACTTGGTTATTCAGGGAGAATTTCAAATCTCAATCACTTAAATCAATTTCCCAAATTGATTTCCAATTTATTTCATTCGAAATAAATTTCGTTACTTTCTTAATTCATTTTAAATTTAATTAATTATGGACTTTATTATTGTTAGTATTTCCCGTTTGATCTTAAGTCTTTTTAACTGAAATATAAAAATTCCAGATCTTATCCCAACGTCTTCTTTATTCTTTCCAATATTTTAAGTCTTAAATTACAAATAAATGGTTTGTTCTTTTAATTAATATCACATGAAGATTAAAATTTATTAACGTTCTGCTTATTCAAATTTCCTTTCTATACTCTGAAATTTATTTACTAAAATTTTAAAGGGGCACATCATTTCTTCCCAATTCATTCTTAATTTTTATTCAAATTTCCATAATTATTTTACTTACAAATTTACTTCTTTTATTTTCATTCCCAAACTCAAATTATATATATTTGGTAATTCATTTTTGCTCGATTATAACAATCAAGTCATAGCATTCAATATTTCCACATAATTCATTACAGAATATCAAATATTCAGAACAGAGAATATTAAATAATTAAATAAAGTTGAGGGGTCCAGTTGGATCCCTCCAACCTGTTTTTCCTGCATCCACAAATGTTAGCACAACATAAATACCAATACCAAAATATACCATACTATAGCACATCAATTCATTCAACCATTCAAACAATTATTTAAATTTAATCATTTAAATTTAAATTTGAATTAACTGAGTGAGATTAACTCACCTTATTCCGTTTGCAACCCAGCCAGCCTATTCCTTTCAGATGTTGACCTTGAATACACATTATATGGTTTTTATTAATATTTGAACCAATCAAACAATTTATTATCATTATTTTACCACTTAATAAGCATTAATTAACTAATGATTTTATCTAACTAATAATTTTCTTCTGATAAATTACTAACCTAATTATTTATTAAATCAATTTTCCTTTAATAAAATATCTTTTGGTAACTAAACAAATAACTAAGTCTAATTATTAAATAGTTTTAAGTTTTAAACTAACTTCCCTTTAATAATCACTAAAAGATTACATAAGTTAGTTAAACGAATAAATCTCCCTAAATACAATATTTAGAATAACTAGCAAATTAAAAAGCGTAAATGCATGTTCATTTTATGTTTTGAAACTTACTATATTTTTATAAGAAGTAATCTACATATAGATTTTCAAAAATCAGATCTACACCATAAACTTGACTGTAAATATATATTTTCTGTTTCAACAGTTTATAACTAAAATATACATTATTATCATTGTTAGCTTTTGAATAAAAATGAAATGATTTCCAAAGTTGAACGTTTTAATTTTAATCAAAGGAAAAGAAACGCAAAACTGCTCACCTCACGTCCCCAGACATCAACAGAGCAACTCAAGCCTCACGGCATCGACTCTGGCCAGCATCGCCTATCTCGGCGACGAGATCTTCGAAGTAGAACAAACCCTAGCTTCCCATCGCGACCGCGAGACCCCAATTCCACTGCCGTAAGCTTCCATGTCACCATCCATGCTAACTGACTTCGCCTCACCACCATGGGTCCTTCCTTGAATCGCGAGCAACAACCCACGCGCGCAGTCTCCATCTCCAAGCCCACACCCAAATCGATTTCAGCTGAAGACGAACGCGTCCCACCATCATGATGCTTGTTCGACTTCGAACTAGTAGGAGATGCGGCCGAGGACGAGTTGCTTTGATTCGCTATCTCTATTTTTTTCTTAAAAGCAATCGAACTGATTTTATCTGAAGGAGGTAAACTCGGCCTCTTTTTTTTTCTTTTTTAATTGAGAGAGAGACGAGATTTAGGAACTGAAGAGGGATTTTTCTCGGCCCCCTTTTATTCTGATTTCTATTCGATTTGTTTTAACAGAGGAAGCGACCATTTTTGTTTTGTTGAAGCTAATTTGTTCTGAGAGAAGGGAAGGAGACGTAATGATTTTAAAACGAAAAGGAACGGCTTGCTTCAGAAGATGGTCAGCTACATCAGATATGATGTGAAAGGAAAAGTTACGACGGTGAAAGGAAGTAGGCTGAAGTGATAAGGAGCAGCCGATGTAAAAGAATAAAGAAACAATATTATTAAATTTCCGATTAAATTTCCAATGCGTCTACTTATCGTATACTCACATACTGACTCCGATAAATACGAAATTTGAAATCCGATAATAATTCAATATTACGGATCCAATGGAACTGGTTTCGTTGAATTCCGAGACTGTGCCTCGGAGGGCTATTTTTAAATTCAATTTAAACGATAGAATTTCAAAACTGAACAGAGTACTTCCAAATTCAATTTTAACACTTCTATTATCTTCAGTACTATCAATATAAATTTTACAAGCCTTCAAATTATTTTTAACAGGCTTAAAATTCTAGATTCAACAATTTATCCAATTTCACTTATTTAATTCAATAATTTAATTATCAAATAATTGGTCATATTTGAATTCGAGTAAAAATTATCATTTAAATATTCAAATTCAATTGAATATTCCAATTTCATTTGCTTAAAAATTTCGGGTCGTCACATTCCTCCCCCCTTAAAAGAATTTCGTCCCCGAAATTACTAGTTAGGAAGAATGGTCCAATACCCGTTTACTTATACCCACAACCATCAATTCAACGTCTAACTAATTATCTTTTTATAAAAGACCCATTACCATACTCACTAACTTCCTAAAATTCTCCATAATTTGCAATCAATATTTATTTGCTCAATTATTCAAGTTTTCAATTTAAAACCAAGTTTTGAATTATCAAAAGTTTCTCAAAATTTTCCAACTCTCTAAATTTTCGAAAAATTTCGCCAGCGTCTCCTTTGCGCGGCTAGCTCGGTACAACTACAAAATGGCTCTACGGCCTCCGAAATCCAAAAAGAAAACAAAAAGCCAAGTGGCTCGATCAAAACCCAATCAAATTTCATACCAAAATTTAAATACATACCTTTTTGTCGAGCATTACAAATTTATCCTTTGAAGTCAAAACCAATTCTCATTTCTCGTTATAATACCTGCATATCCTACTTGACAATAATATCCAATCACAATATTCCCAAAAATAGTTTATCAACTTCCTTACCAATGTCAATATTTATTCATTCAAATATCAACATAGAATATATTTACAATATTCAATTTCCAATTAAAAAATTTCCATTTCTTACTTAAGTTTCGTATAAGCATTTTATATGCTTCTTATATTTATTCCCACTTTACTACTTTAGTTTATATCTAATTTCATTCAAATTGATTCTTTCATTTCCATATGAATTCAATTTATTTTTTATTCTGCATATATAAATTTTATTCGTCATTTATTACTAATTCATGTCATTACTTTAATTAGTTTCATTTACTAACTTATTTTAGTTTTCAATTTGAATTCGTTTGTCGTTAACAAAATTTTCCAAAAATTCCAAAAATTTTCTAACTCCCAAAATTTCTGAAAATTTTTGGCAGAGTCCCCTTTGTACGGAGAAGCTTTTGCAATTTGACAAAAGAGATAAATATAAATACATCGACCCACACAGTCGGAAAAACCAAAAACAGTTCATATTTCCTATTTTAATTGTGTAGGAGTACCTTATTTAGCATTTTAAGCAAGCAGCTTATTATTTTTAGCAAATAGCGCAACTCAATCCAGCCACACGGCTTCCAGGTACCTGTACTTACTCAATTTAAACAAGTAAGTGCCAATATATGCAGTTTAACAGTATATCACTTATTCACACTAGTTAAAACATATGAATTCTAAAAGAATCTCATACCAACATTTTTTTCGTAAGCAATTAATATAGTTTCATGCTAATTCAACTGTTTCAATTAATTTATAAACCATTCTCATCTAATGTGAATGTTTTTCAATCCATTTGTATATAACTTCATTAATTTGAATGGTTTAAAACTCAATTGCTTACATTTAATTTATGTTTAAGAAAAATGAACTCATATTTAATTCAATTGCTTTCAAAATCAATTTATTTTACTTCCACCAACTCATAGAATTTTAATTACTTCCATTTACATCCAATGACAATTTATTCTATGCAATTTGACAAGATTTATGTGAATAAATAAGTATTTATGTTTATAACCAATTTAAATTGACTCCAACTCAATTTATGCTTAATTTTATTCCATTTCGAATTTATTCACAATCCATATATTCTCAGTTTCATTGCATTTCAATTTTATTAACCAAAATTAGTTCATTCAAAACCATTAACAATTTAGGTACATCTCCATTGCCAATTAAATTTTCCTTCTTGTTTTAATTCATTCACATCCCTTCATTTACATTTAATATAATTAGTTTATCCACATCCACTTAAACCATTCTAATAAACTTGAAACATTCTATTTTTCTTATTGCCTCAAGTTATTTCAATTCCTTAATAATTTTAAATGGTTTACTATTATTTATTCTAGAATTTCATTCCACTAATATTATTGGCATCACACCGAATTTTATTTCAATTAAAATTTATTCTTACTTGATTTAAATCCAATTCACTATTATTAAACTAAATTTTAAGTTGAATGCAATTCAACTCATTTCCATTTTATTTTGTTTTTAGCTCAAGTTTATTCACTCCAATTTTATACTTAAGCCCATTTTATTTTCCAGTAAATCTCTCTTTTTTTCTCTCTATTCTTAAGCTCATTTCCTTTTTGCAATTAAATTTCTCTTTTCAATTCAATTTGATTCTATCTCAATCCAATCTCATTCCAAACTTATTTGATTAGTTATTATAAAATTTAACTTTTCAGATTTAACCCATTCACTTTATTTCCTGGCTACTTCCAAGAAATCTTCACTTATGGATTTTATTTGTACATTCAAACATTGCTATTTTAATCCATTTACATTTTTATCCGATACACTTCAATTCTAATTTTAATTAATAACTCAAGTTCTGATTCTGTTTTTTTTTTCAATTTTAATTTGCCATCCAATTTATTAACTCACAATTCAGCTTCATTCTCAATTACTTTCACTTCATCAACAATTTGAATCAATTTTAATTTATAACTTGAGTTTATTTCCAACTTCATCATAAACTTACAATTCAATTCCATTAACTAATTTATTATCTAATTAGTTCTCCCCTTATTCATAATCCAACACTTGAATTTTTATTCCAAATATCACCCCATTTAATTTTCTTAAGTTCAATGTTTATTTTATACTTCAAGTTTGGATCCTCATTTCATTTTTCAATTTATCAAAATATTGATTTTGGGCATTGTATTCCATTTTCAATTTAATAAGTCACAACTTATTATTTTATACATTCCATTCATCATAAGCTGGAATATATTCATCTTTTATTTTTAACTCAAGCCTTCTATTTATTTATAGCCCAAGCATATTTTGTTTCTATGGATCTTTAATTCTTTTATAAGTTATTCTGGTTTATTTATTTCAATCCAATCCTTATCCAACTTATTTCCCATTTATTCAGGTACGAATTTAATTTCATTAATTAATTCAATTGAATTCTCATCCCAACTCAATTTTACTTTAACTCGGATTTATTTAACTCAATTCGATTTCAACTCAATTCGAATACAACTGGATATTCTTTCAGCTTATTCAATTAATTTCAATCCAGTCAAATTTTTATTTTCAAATCCAAGTTAATTTCATTTTCAACTTTTCTCTTTAAATTTTAATTCCAACATTCAAAGCCTATATTTCCTTCCTGATTTACAACTCAACTCAATTTTATAAGCTTACAATTTATCTCATCAGGATTTTTAAACTCCCGGCTTTGGCTTCAAATCATTTTGAAATCTTCAATATCTCAAATCACATTTCTCAAAAATTTTAATCCAATCCTGGCTTTTATTTCCAACAAATTTCCTTTGAAATTTTTAAAAACACCTGCTTTCCTAAACAAATCAATTTAGTAGCAATTCCTCACTTAGAAATTCGAAAATAAATACTGATGATGCGGCCGTCATCATCAGAATTATTTTCCAATAATCCAAGTGATTTCAGTGCTATATTACTTCCAAAATCCATTTATAACAATTCCCATTCAGAAATATCTCCAAAACAATGCTATCATTTATTTTCAAAACACTTCCAAATTTTCGGGATTTACATTCCCAAATCCTGCTTAAATCAATTTTTTTTTTCTATAATTCATTTGCATAGCTTATGTTCATACAAATTCTCATTTGATTATATTTCGATTTATGATTTTACATTTATAATTCATATTTACAAATTTCCTTTTATCATGAATTTATTCTTTCAAACTTTGATTGTGACGACCCGCAAATCCGTACCCCTTGAATATACACTAATCTCCATAGATTAACTCAAGATGAACAGAAATACGAATTATCAATGTTTAAGAAAAAGAAAGAGGTAGAAGAAGAGATAAGAAGGTAGAAAATAGAGAATAGAACGGAACAGAAAACAATAGAACAATAACAGAATCTCACAATTCGCAGCGGAACAACATATAATAATAAATGAATAATCTTTAAACAAAGAACTATATCAGTTATTACATTATATTACATTTCATTACATCATATCATCAGAGTGTACAACAACAAACAACATCAAACAATGCAGCGGAAAAAGAAATACTATATAAACTAGTAATACGCCATGTCATCCATCTTGCATCCAGCAATTCCAGAAATATCCTGATAAACCTTAACTCTTGACTGCCCGTGTGGAAATTGGTGGGCACCCAGAGTTTAGGAAGGAAAACAATAAACTCCGAGTCGGTCATGTGACTGGTGTGAGAACTCAAAACAGTTTATTTATCTTTAAAATCAAAATAGAGGAATATTTTTTTTTTAAGTCAATTCGCAATGCTTTTAAAAATGAGACTACCATAAGGCCTCCCGCACACACACACAACGCAAACGCAGAATCGGAGGAGATTTCTCCTTATCATAGTCAAAGATGCTTGATACGCATTTAAAAGAACATTTGATATTATTATTAGTGCATAGTGTAGAAAAAATTCATTTCGAAAGTAGAATATAAATCTTAGCGAACATAGACATTTCGAACTATGCCTACTATAGCTACCATCTAAACAGTGGTGACCACCATAAGTAAATGGCAGGTTCTACAACTAATACCGTACAGGGTTTCGTATTGGGAATTGGATTTCCAACGAATGATCAGGCCAAGGAACTTCCCATTGCCACATGAGAATGCCTCTGGATGGACATCCCCGAGAACCAAACCGGATCTCTGCCAACACAAGGCCGGGTTACCCCTAACTGAGTAACAACTGACCGAATATGCCATCCCCCGGTCCTTTGGGACCTTTCAACCGAGCGCTCGCAATCAATTCACACAATCATAAAGTGTCTTCAACATGAGTAAGTATCTGGGCTCCATACCATGATACCACCCTTTTCCAGAAGGAAATGCACATATCCTAAAGGGCGCTACCCCTCATAACCTTGCCGCATCTTTCATGTTTTGACCATTCCCGAGGTGTGAGGCTCGACGAAGTTACGTCCACAAAAACATACTTTATACAAAAGCCATGCTTTGGGTCAACAAATGATCATAGAAATGATCACCAAGATAGACGATCAAACAAATGATCCTATCACAAATAATCAACAAATGATCATTTACAGCAACACTCAGTATGTCACATTACCAAATTGGGAATATATCGCTGATAACATTCAACTACATAACCACTGAGCTCGTACGTCTCAGAGAAGGGTGTTAAGCTAAAAGAATAAATTCTCGGCCACCAACAGAAATATATTTGAAAGAAATCTGCTTTATATCTCAATTTGTAACGTCAGACATACAATCCATACAAGTTTGTTCCGGGCTCGAACAAAACCGAAGGCACTTCTCACGAAGCCCTTGCAATCCGGGTATTCACAATCCCGATCGAATTTCCCATCACATATGCAGATCTCAATACCAGGAGCTACCCAGTGCAGAGACAATCGATAGGTCATCCTATCGCTTTCGCAAATACCCGGTCTTCAACACCGGTCATCAAATGCAATTCATAACGACGTATCACATATTCGGAATGGGTTATACGACCCCATGGTCCTTTCTCGGTTAACCCGAATAGTGAGCGCTTATTCAAAAATAAGTGTGGCATTCAAATTCAAACAAATCACATCAATTACTCATTCAAAGGGAAATATTGATAGTCGGTTACTGAACTATCAATGGATATGCACAACATTACCAGTTTCCAAATAATTTTCCAAATTATATATTTTCCAAAAATATCTTTACTAGATATATATAATTTTCACACTTCAAAAATAAATCAATATTTATTTTTAAACAAGTTCCCTTTTCTTTTATAAATTCCATAGTGAATTTATATTTCAAAATATCTATGAATATACGATTTCAATTATTCATTTCAATTTGTCTTCAAAAAGATAAATTCTCAAAATATTCACTTTATATTGGAAGACATTTCCATACTTACTTATTCATAAGTAATTCACAAATTTTATTTATTTTCATCACTTAGAAAATATTCAATATACTTCAATCGAAATTAAGTATATATTTCATTCTTTAAGGAAATCGTGCTCTTAAACATATTTATTTGGGCCAAAACGAACGTTGCGTAAAACATCGTTACGATAACCCAAAATCTCTAGTATAGGGATTCGAATTTAAGATAGATATATAAATCCCAATACTATACAAAACATTTCCTTTCGAAAATCATTTACTATAACAACAGGTTTATAGTCCACCATTTCCTTTTATTTCTCGAAAACGTCTATTTCAACAATCAATGTTGAAATCTATGGTTTCGAATCTCAACGCATTTTAAAACATCGTTAGATCGTTTTAATTCTATTTCAAATATCACATTCAAAACAATTTCTTTAACATATTATTCACTATTCAAAAACGTGAATATACTACGTTAACAAATTTCATCCTTTTATTAATTTTATTTTAAAGGATTATTCACAGTCAAAAACGTGAATATAACTCCATTAATAAGTTATAACAATTTACTTATCAAAATAAGTTGTTTGCGAATTTATAAAACAACGTTTATAAATTCCATTTCTATTTATTATATAACAACTCCTTTATAAATTCCTTTATTAACCTATTCAATTTATAACTCAATGATATACTAAAAGTTCATATTATAAGTGAAATACTTAAAATTTATTTGTTTGCAAAAATCGTTCCTTTGAACTTCATAATTTTAAATCTTATAACTTATAAGATTCAATTATTTATCCAAATATATTCTCTAATAATTTCACAAAATTTATAAATCTTACTATATATAAATTTCATTTATAACTTCACTATTTATAATTTTATAAATTCCATTCACTTATGCAATCCATTTTTACTTCATTCAAACACTTATAAAAACTCGTTTTATAATTCCAATGTTTTAATTTATAAATATCAATTTATAAATCCTTTATAAAATCAATTTATACTATTATTTTAAAACATCTTTAATCTCCTGTATAATTTCACCATTCTCTTGATTTATAAAATAATCAAATTTTATAAATCTTATTTTTTAAACTTTTTATAATAGATTCAAAAATCCCGATTAAACTATTTTATAAAATCATTAGCCTCATATTTTCAAAAATCGACTTTTAACTATATTTCTCAAAAATCATAATTTTTATAACATTAAAATTATAACGTCTATTTATTTATAATGAATCAATTCCAAACATATTTTATAAACGTTTCCTTTCAAAAATCACTTTAAAAATCATTTTAAAATTCCAAATTTGGTCCAATGATGCTACATACCAAATAGTCAATCACGACAACAACGATATCATATATCGATATGACAATCCATCAAATATCAAAATATCTGAATTTAAATAAAAACTATTGAGGAATCCAGTTGGATCCCTCCAACCTCTTTTCCTGCATCCACAAACATTAGCACAATACCAATTCCGCTCCAGTACGGAATTATCGCGGTATATGGGATTTAAAATATTATCCGCTTAATAGAGGGCGCAATAGGGTCTCGTCCGCTAAAAAAAATGCGGGAAATCAATAACTATAATATATACATATGCCAATATATATATATTGCTATTATATATAATACCAATTTCACTGTTTATGAAATATTCGCGGTATATGTTTTTAATAAATAACATCCGCTTACTAACGGCGCATAATGTCTATTTTAACAATCAATAGATAACAATCATCATTCAAACATGCATTCAAATATTTTAAATCTAACTATTTAAAATAAAAATCGAAACTGATTCGATTGAGTGAGAAGTTCTCACCTTGATTTCAATTTCGTTTTAGCGATTTATTTCGAATAAAATTAAACGGACGTTTAATTTTACCCAAAATTCTCACTAACTCCAAACGACTCCAATCCAACTCCATCGCGTAGTGCTCGCCCATACGATTCCAACGCTTCTTGTTTCGCACGTTTTCGACCTCGTATGGAAAAGATATGAATATTTGAAGTTTACGAATTTTTATATAATAATTTACAACAATTTATTTATAATTTTATACCCATGCTAAATCATCACCGTGAGATCCAGTTCCTTTGAATCCCTGCCGTCCACCCCTTCTCCCCTCTCACGCATATGCTCCAGGTGATAAAAAAAACACGGCCGAACCCATTTATACGTAATTAGGGTTTAAATTCGCACGCAAATCAATCGCCTTTGCATCGATCAAGCAACTTCATTGCGAAGCTCACCACACTAGCTCCCCACGGCCAGAAGAACTTCGAGCTCGGCCCATCTATGGCTTCGAAAAACGTGCCCCAAAGTCGAACGAACGCGGCCAATTCCTGGTTGATCCGTTGCTTCGATTTCAATCTCCACCGGTCAATTTGCAGAACTCAACGAGTGTTATGATTTCTCAGTTGGAGGAATTTCAAATTATTGCGTGGATTGGAAGAAATCGAGGGGGAAAGGAGAGTGATTCTCGGCCGTGGGTGGAAGGGGGTGGCGGCCTGAATAGAATTAGGGTTTTGATATAATTTTTTTATTTTTTTGAGAATTTAGGTGTATTTATCAATCACTATTCATCCGGGAATTCCGAACTCCGATTTACGCGCCGTAACCAGCGTTTCTAGGGTTTACCCCGCGTTCCGGACACAATGGAACAGGTTTCGGAAGATAATTCGGATATCTGTGCGAGATATGGCAATAAACGTTCAATTTAAATTAAACCGATTTAAACGATTTTCTAGGCGTTTTAATTTGTACCGGACAAACGGTAAATCCGATTGACTTAAAATTTAAAACCTTACAATAATATCACATTACAGATCCGATGAAACTGGTTTCATCGAAATCCGAGACTTTTTGAAAAATGGCTATTTTAACTCGCCAAATTAATATTAAAAATAATTCGATGCGTTTCGAGCTGCCACGATCAAACGATAACTCCGATTGACACGAAAATTGAAATCCGGTAATAACTAACTATTACGGATCCAATGGAACTAGTTTCGTCCAATTCTGAGACTGTTCAAAAATTGACTATTTTCACTAGTCGATTTAATATTAAAATATTCAATTTTCACAAATTAATTTTTAATTCGATTTTAAAAGTTCTAAAATATCTTTCTAACTTTAATATGATAAAATAAAATTTTACAAATCATTTTCAATCATATTTAACCCAATTTTCAATTATTTCCATAATTTAACATATTGAATTATCGATTTAATTATCCAATTAAATCCAATTATTCAAATTAAAATTTATTCGACTTATAAATTCACTTATTAATATTTAAAATTAATTAAATATTAAAATTTTAATTACTAAAAATCCTGGGTCGTTACAATCTTCCCCCCTTAAAATAATTTCGTCCTCGAAATTATCAAGTAAGAAAAATTACAGACCATTAATTTTCCATAATTCATAGTTAAACTTCTTACAATACTTTACTAAGTTTTCAAATCATACTTAGTTATCTTTTCAAAAACAACTACTATTGTTTAACTTTCAATTTTAAATCAAAGTTAAAGTTTTCAAAAAATTTCCAATTTTCTCAAATTTTTTCTAACGCCTTAAATTTTCGGAAAAATTCGCCATAGTCTCCTTTGCGCGGCTCGATCCCAAAAAAAAATGACAGTATATATATCACAAATATACATCTCATCAAGTGTTGAGGCATCCCGAAGGGAAAAAGTATAAAAGTACGGTATGTAATCCGAGATATGTACCTTATAATTTTATTAGCGAGCATAAACGGCTAATATAGCGCGAAAGCGAGCTCCAAATGCGAAGCAAACGCGATCCGCACCTACTAATCACTCAACAAACAACATGAGAACATGCATATAGACAATAGTATCAATATACAACATATAGCAACATAATAACTATACATGCCAACATAGAAATGCATTCAATAGCAATATATATTCAACCATCAACCAACTAACATCCATAACCAATAAATATTCATTCATATTCTCATTAATATTCAATGAAATGGTTTTCAATTTAATCACATTTGATTCATTAACAGTGGATGTTCCTACAAACATTCATTTTCAATTAGTTTATATTCACTAATTCATATTCAAGTTGGTTCATTTCCAAATCAAATTCAATTCTATTCAAGATTCACTTAACTTCCAATCGAATTTCAAATTATTTAGCTTTCATTTTCATTAATACTTAATGAATTATATACAATCAACTAACAATCATATAACAATCAATGTGTATTAATTGCAACCAAATTCCTTTGCTTATCAATTGGTTTAATTAAATTGGTTTTTATTCAACTATTCAACTTTCAATAACATTAGATTTTAATGAATTAACACTTATATCCATTATTTCATATCAATTACAAAAGTTGAATTTCATTTTTATTTACAACTCATATTCATTATTATATTCATATAGTTTCACTTCTCATATATATAAGTTTATTTCACAATTGTAAATCACTTTAATTATAATTCAATTCTTATTATTCTTTTTACTTATACAATTATTCTTTAATTTAGATTATTCAAACATCTAAACAATCAACTTATTTCACTTTAATAATTTTGAAAAAATTATTCTTTTATACATAAAATATACTCAAGGTAAAATTATTTCATTTACCCAATTTAAAACAATACTGTGTCGAATTGTTCTATTTAAGTGTTTAGAAACCCCTTCGGCATAGTTGTCGAGACCACGCTGACGAAAGTTCATATGCCACTCAATAAACCAATCATCACAATATAAAACAATTTTATATATTCACTAACAAATACGCTCTCATAGCTATTATTACACTCAAACTCATTCTAGAGCACTACTGACTCTATCTCTAATGAGTAATACCCAACAGAACCATGGTTGTCGCTTAACCATATGCTCTGATACCAAATGTAACGTCCCGGTAAATTTTCGACTTCCGAAAATTCAACATCGATACTCACTTTATCGACTGCCGAGCAATCGAACGACGGAAAACCGAACACTGAGGGTTTAAGAAGAAAAAAAAAAGACAGAAGAAGAGAGAAAAGAAAATAGAAAATAGTGAATAGAACGGAACAGAAAACAAGAGAACAATAATAGAATCTCACAATTCGCAGCGGAAGAACATATAATAATAAATGAATAATCTTTAAACAAAGAACTATATCAGTTATTACATTATATTACATTTCATTACATCATATCATCAGAGTGTACAACAACAAACAACATCAAACAATGCAGCGGAAAAAGAAATACTATATAAACTAGTAATACGCCATGCCATCCATCTTGCTTCCAGCAATTCCAGAAATATCCTGATAAACCTTAACTCTTGACTGACCGGGTGGAAATTGGTGGGCACCCAGAGTTTAGGAAGGAAAGTAATAAACTCTGAGTCAGTCATGTGACTGGTGTGAGAACTCAAAACAGTTTATTTATCTTTAAAATCAAAATAGAGGAATATTTTTTTTTTAAGTCAATTCGCAATGCTTTTAAAAATGAGACTACCATAAGGCCTCCCGCACACACACACAACGCAAACGCAGAATCGGAGGAGATTTCTCCTTATCATAGTCAAAGATGCTTGATACGCATTTAAAAGAACATTTGATATTATTATTAGTGCATAGTGTAGAAAAAATTCATTTCGAAAGTAGAATATAAATCTTAGCGAACATAGACATTTCGAACTATGCCTACTATAGCTACCATCTAAACAGTGGTGACCACCATAAGTAAATGGCAGGTTCTACAACTAATACCGTACAGGGTTTCATATTGGGAATTGGATTTCCAACGAATGATCAGGCCAAGGAACTTCCCATTGCCACATGAGAATGCCTCTGCATGGACATCCCCGAGAACCAAACCGGATCTCTGCCAACACAAGGCCGGGTTACCCCTAACTGAGTAACAACTGACCGAATATGCCATCCCCCGGTCCTTTGGGACCTTTCAACCGAGCGCTCGCAATCAATTAACACAATCATAAAGTGTTTTCAACATGAGTAAGTATCTGGGCTCCATACCATGATACCACCCTTTTCCAGAAGGAAATGCACATATCCTAAAGGGCGCTACCCCTCATAACCTTGTCGCATCTTTCCTGTGTTGACCATTCCCGAGGTGTGAGGCTCGACGAAGTTACGTCCACAAAAACATACTTTATACAAAAGCCATGCTTTGGGTCAACAAATGATCATAGAAATGATCACCAAGATCGACGATCAAACAAATGATCCTATCACAAATAATCTACACAATGATCATTTACAGCAACACTCAGTATGTCACATTACCAAATTGGGAATATATCGCTGATAACATTCAACTACATAACCTCTGAGCTCGTACGTCTCAGAGATGGGTGTTAAGCTAAAAGAATAAATTCTCCGCCACCAACAGAAATATATTTGAAAGAAATCTGCTTTATATCTCAATTTGTAACGTCAGACATACAATCCATACAAGTCTGTTCCGGGCTCGAACAAAACCGAAGGCACTTCTCACGAAGCCCTTGCAATCCGGGTATTCACAATCCCGATCGAATTTCCCATCACATATGGAGATCTCAATACCAGGAGCTACCCAGTGCAGAGACAATCGATAGGTCATCCTATCGCTTTCGCAAATACCCGGTCTTCAACACCGGTCATCAAATGCAATTCATAACGACGTATCACATATTCGGAATGGGTTATACGACCCCATGGTCCTTTCCCGGTTAACCCGAATAGTGAGCGCTTATTCAAAAATAAGTGTGGCATTCAAATTCAAACAAATCACATCAATTACCCATTCAAAGGGAAATATTGATAGTCGGTTATTGAACTATCAATGGATATGCACAACATCACCAGTTTCCAAATAATTTTCCAAATTATTTATTTTCCAAAAATATCTTTACTGGATATATATAATTTTCACACTTCAAAAATAAATCAATATTTATTTTTAAACAAGTTCCCTTTTCTTTTATAAATTCCATAGTGAATTTATATTTCAAAATATCTATGAATATACGATTTCAATTATTCATTTCAATTTGTCTTCAAAAAGATAAATTCTCAAAATATTCACTTTATATTGGAAGACATTTCCATACTTACTTATTCGTAAGTAACTCACAAATTTTATTTCTTTTCAACACTTAGAAAATATTCAATATACTTCAATCGAAATTAAGTATATATTTCATTCTTTAAGGAAATCGTGCTCTTAAACATATTTATTTGGGTCAAAACGAATGTTGCGTAAAACATCGTTACGACAACCCAAAATCTCTAGTATAGGGATTCGAATTTAAGATAGATATATAAATCCCAATACTATACAAAACATTTCCTTTCGGAAATCATTTACTATAACAACAGGTTTATAGTCCACCATTTCCTTTTATTTCTCGAAAACGTCTATTTCAACAATCAATGTTGAAATCTATGGTTTCGAATCTCAACACATTTTAAAACATCGTTAGATCGTTTTAATTCTATTTCAAATATCACATTCAAAATAATTTCTTTAACATATTATTCACTATTCAAAAACGTGAATATACTACGTTAACAAATTTCATCCTTTTATTAATTTTATTTTAAAGGATTATTCACAGTAAAAAACGTGAATATAACTCCATTAATAAGTTATAACAATTTACTTATCAAAATAAGTCGTTTGCGAATTTATAAAACAACGTTTATAAATTCCATTTCTATTTATTTTATAACAACTCCTTTTATAAATTCCTTTATTAACCTATTCAATTTATAACTCAATGATATACTAAAAGTTCATATTATAAGTGAAATACTTAAAATTTATTTGTTTGCAAAAATCGTTCCTTTGAACTTCATAATTTTAAATCTTATAACTTATAAGATTCAATTATTTATCCAAATATATTCTTTAATAATTTCACAAAATTTATAAATCGTACTATATATAAATTTCATTTATAACTTCACTATTTATAATTTTATAAATTCCATTCACTTATGCAATCCATTTTTACTTCATTCAAACACTTATAAAAACTCGTTTTATAATTCGAAATGTTTTAATTTATAAATATCAATTTATAAATCCTTTATAAAATCAATTTATACTATTATTTTAAAACATCTTTAATCTCCTTTATAATTTCACCATTCTCTTGATTTATAAAATAATCAAATTTTATAAATCCTATTTTTTAAACTTTTTATAATAGATTCAAAAATCCCGATTAAACTATTTTATAAAATCATTAGCCTCATATTTTCAAAAATCGACTTTTAACTATATTTCTCAAAAATCATAATTTTTATAACATTAAAATTATAACGTCTATTTATTTATAATGAATCAATTCCAAACATATTTTATAAACATTTCCTTTCAAAAATCACTTTAAAAATCATTTTAAAATTCCAAATTTGGTCCAATGATGCTACATACCAAATAGTCAATCACGACAACAACGATATCATATATCGATATGATAATCCATCAAATATCAAAATATCTGAATTTAAATAAAAACTGTTGAGGAATCCAATTGGATCCCTCCAACCTGTTTTCCTGCATCCACAAACATTAGCACAATACCAATTCCGCTCCAGTACGGAATTATCGCGGTATATGGGATTTAAAATATTATCCGCTTAATAGACGGCGCAATAGGGTCTCGTCCGCTAAAAAAAATGCTGGAAATCAATAACTCCAATATATACATATGCCAATATATATATATTGCTATTATATATAATACCAATTTCACTGTTTATGAAATATTCGCGGTATATGTTTTTAATAAATAACATCCGCTTACTAACGGCGCATAATGTCTATTTTAACAATCAATAGATAACAATCATCATTCAAACATGCATTCAAATATTTTAAATCTAACTATTTAAAATAAAAATCGAAACTGATTCGATTGAGTGAGAAGTTCTCACCTTGATTTCAATTTCGTTTTAGCGATTTATTTCGAATAAAATTAAACGGACGTTTAATTTTACTCGAAATTTTCACTAACTCCAAACGACTCCAATCCAACTCCATCGCGTAGTGCTCGTCCATACGATTCCAACGCTTCTTGTTTCGCGCGTTTTCGACCTCGTATGAAAAAGATATGAATATTTGAAGTTTACGAATTTTTATATAATAATTTACAACAATTTATTTATAATTTTATACCCATGCTAAATCATCACCGTGAGATCCAGTTCCTTTGAATCCCTGCCGTCCACCCCTTCTCCCCTTTCACGCATATGCTCCAGGTGATAAAAAAAACACGGCCGAACCCATTTATACGTAATTAGGGTTTAAATTCGCACGCAAATCAATCGCCTTTGCATCGATCAAGAAACTTCATTGCGAAGCACACCACACTAGCTCCCCAAGGCCAGAAGAACTTCGAGCTCGGCCCATCTATGGCTTTGAAAAACGTGCCCCAAAGTCGAACGAACACGGCCAATTCCTTGTTGATCCGTAGCTTCGATTTCAATCTCCACCGGTCAATTTGCAGAACTCAACGAGTGTTATGATTTCTCAGTTGGAGGAATTTCAAATTATTGCGTGGATTGGAAGAAATCGAGGGGGAAAGGAGAGTGATTCTCGGCCGTTGGTGGAAGGGGGTGGCGGCCTGAATAGAATTAGGGTTTTGATATAATTTTTTTATTTTTTTGAGAATTTAGGTGTATTTATAGGGAATTTTTCAATCACTATTCATCCGGGAATTCTGAACTCCGATTTACGCGCCGTAACCAGCGTTTCTAGGGTTTACCCCGCGTTCCGGACACAATGGAACAGGTTTCGGAAGCTAATTCGGATATCTGTGCGAGATATGGCAATAAACGTTCAATTTAAATTAAACCAATTTAAACGATTTTCTAGGCGTTTTAATTTGTACCGGACAAACGGTAAATCCGATTGACTTAAAATTTGAAGCCTTACAATAATATCACATTACGGATCCGATGAAACTGGTTTCGTCAAAATCCGAGACTTTTGAAAAATGCTATTTTAACTCGCCAAATTAATATTAAAAATAATTCGATGCGTTTCGAGCTGCCACGATCAAACGATAACTCCGATTGACACGAAAATTGAAATCCGGTAATAACTAACTATTACGGATCCAATGGAACTAGTTTCGTCCAATTCTGAGACTGTTCAAAAATTGACTATTTTCACTAGTCGATTTAATATTAAAATATTCAATTTTCACAAATTAATTTTTAATTCGATTTTAAAAGTTCTAAAATATCTTTCTAACTTCAATATGATAAAATAAAATTTTACAAATCATTTTCAATCATATTTAACCCAATTTTCAATTATTTCCATAAATTTAACATATTAAATTATAGATTTAATTATCCAATTAAATCCAATTATTCAAATTAAAATTTATTCGACTTATAAATTCACTTATTAATATTTAAAATTAAATAAATATTCAAATTTTAATTACTAAAAATCATGGGTCGTTACATTGATTATATTTCCATTTTCTAGTTAAATTTTCACTTAACAATGATAATACTTTAATATTATCATTTCTAACATCCAAGCAACCATATATTAGAAAATAGTTTAAGAAAACTTTTTCTTATATCAAAATATATTTTTGGGCAAAATTATTTCATCCACCCATATTTAAAACAATACCGTGTCGATTGCTCTATTCAAGTGTTTAGAAACCCCTTCAATACAGTTGCGTAGACTGTGTCGACGAAGGTTCATATGCCACTCAATAAACCAATCAACACAATATTAAAACAATTTATATTCACTAACAAATACGCGCTCATATCTATTAATACGTTCAAACTCATTATAGAGTACCATAGACTCTATTTTAAATGAGTAATTCCCACCAGAGCCAAGGTTATCACCAACCTATGCTCTGATACCAACTGTAACAGCCCGCAAATCCGTACCCCTTAAGTTAACACTAGTCTACAACAATCAACTCATGTTGCACGGAAATACGAACCATTTGGATTTAAGAAGAAGAGGTAGAAGAAGAGAATTGAAAACAACAACAGAATCTAACCATCGCAGCGGAATAAAATATAATAGATAATAAATAATCTTTACTCAAAATCAAATATATCTGTTTACATACATTACATTATCAGAGTACATCAGTCACAGCTCACATCAATACAATACAATGGATACACAACAACTCAAGGTACACAACAACTCAAACGCAGCGGAATAATATATATATACAAGTACGGGAGTACGTCTCGTCATCCAGCTCGTCTCCTGAGCTCCACAACATTATATCCTGTATTCTATAATACTCGGTCTGACCCGAGCATTATAGTTAAATAACACCCGAGTCAGTCTGGAATACCAGCGTGAGAAAATCACACCCAACTGATTATAAAAGTTTCAAACATCCTTTGAAAACAAAAGCATCTCGTAAGACCACGCCACAAATAAACATGTCGGGTTTTTACCTTATGATAGCTAAAACAATTTCTATAGAAATCCTCTGATATTATAATAGGGTCTATATACAAATACTTATAAAATAGCCGAAATTGTTACATTATTAAATTCCAGCTACTAGCCACAGAGTGGGTAATACAAACAAAACTCGTACAAGGCTCGTAGGGAAAATGGATTTCCAACAATGACTAGGTACTGGGGTACCACCTGTCACAGTACGGGGCCTAGATCACCGTACCGAGGATTACTCCCTTCATCCCCTGCAACACAAGGCCGGAACCTTTCCTTACTGAACAGTCCCGAACAAGATAAACCCCGTGGTTGGCGCGACCAACCACCCACTAAGCCGAAATACATATAAGGGACATCTAGACAGGGGAATTATCTTGTCCTGCTTGGGCATGACCCACCTAACCTTGCTGCATATCCCCTGATTTTCAGTCATTCCCATTTGATGAGGCTTGAGGCTAAGCGTTACCTTTAGAACCTTTTCACTTTGAATGCCCATCGTCCACCTGACGATGTTTTGCAAGCATTCGTGTGACGCCCCACCTCTATACCCACTCTAGCCAAGAACATTACGGTGAATGCTGTCAACTAGCACGGAGAATAAGGCTGTTGAGGAGCGACCATCTGTATAATTGCTTTGTGCGAGTACCGATATGCCAGATAAAAATATAACTTTTCATCTCAAGAGGGAATCCGACATACCGACACAAACTCAAAGCTACTACACAGTGGCTATAAAGTTCTTCGGAAACAAATATAGAAATAAACATAACACAAATCAGTCACAAATAATTCATATCACAAAGGCGGAAATAGATATGAATATACAACACTTATAAGTGTTTATCAGAGTAGCGGTCTATAAGATCCACGATAACACGAAAAGATAGTTACAAGAGCTACAAAAAAGAATAAGTATACATTATAGAGTCTACATCTCAAATGTATACAACAAAATAAACTACTAATCTAAGTAGTTAGCTAAAAGTCAGAATAATAATCTCTGACGAGGAGTCAAGCAGAAGCACCAGAAACATCTCGGTCTGACCTGAGTATTATTTAAGAAGAAAATAATAAACGGATCAGTCTAGCTATAAATATCAGATGAAATGATGTAGAATAAGAGATATGACTAAACGTATAATATTCACAATGCCAAGCTGTGATATATAAGTAATTGAAAATCAACAAGAGATTAATCAATGTCGCAAAGATCTTCTCAAAGATAAAAAGGAATGTCATACTCCTAATTTCATTCACCAAGCCACAATAAATGACATATATATCAATGCCAATCGTAAAAGTTGGTGAAACATAAATTCCAGAATTCAACACACGAAATCCAGAAGTCAAGAGAAAAGGATGGCCAAGACATTGATGTAGTGCAAACGGTACATCCAATGTATCAAAAGCAAAGACATTGATGTAGTGCAAACGGTACATCCAATGTATCAAAAGCATATCATTGATGTAGTGCAAATGGTACATCCAATGAATCAAAAGCAAAGGCATTGATATAGTGCAAACGGCACATCCAATGTATCAAAAGCATATCATTGATCTAGTGCAAACGGTACATCCAATGAATCAAAAGCAAAGGCATTGATATAGTGCAACCGATACATCCAATGTATCAAAAGGATATCATTGATGTAGTGCAAACGGTACATCCAATGAATCAAAAGCAAAGACATTGATGTAGTGCAAACGGTACATCCAATGTATCAAAAGCATATCATTGATGTAGTGCAAACGGTACATCCAATGAATCATGGTACATCCAATGTATCAAAAGTATATCATTGATGTAGTGCAAACGGTACATCCAATGAATCAAATAATTCGGAGCATCGACGTCGTACAGCGTGACATCCGATGGACCAAGTCAAAAGACATCGCCCAATGCTAGTCTAAAACATAAAAATGATCGTCATGATCATGGAGAAGTGTCAATTACAGTAAGCTAGTAAATATATGAGCTTAGCTTCATGTCCCATAACCACTAGCTTAACTTAAATATTTACGAACAAATTGTAGATCTCCACTATAAAATTGTCACAAGAGATTCAATCGAACAAGTCCAAGAATTAACCGACGAAGTAAACGCAAGCGTTTCATACCACTCGTTTTACTAAGTCGTTTAATTAGATTTCTCATACGAGTGAGGTAAAGGCTGGTATATACTAATAGATTGGAAAACGGTTTAAGAAAACGAGCCTTGTAATAAAATAGTGTAACAATCATTTGAAGAAAGAGTTTTAATATTTACTACTAGTATAGAAACCTTTATATTTTTAAAGTGACAAATCACGAAGAAGATTGTAGGAACAATCAATCACTAAAATTCGCATACGAAGATGTGAATAAAAATCCAACGAAACCGATAAAGAATCCATCGAAATGGATATTCAAAAACCCCTAAAAAGGAGTCATCAAAGTCATAATAAATGATAACAACAAATAGGATCATCACGAGATTTAAATTGGAAATTCAAACAACTAGGCGAAATAGGCAAAAATGCTCCAGGTCGGTCGGCCGGCTACAGAGCTCGGTCGACCGGACAAAAAAATAGAAATGCTCGGGGTAGCAGGTCGGTCGACCGGACCCTGTGTTCGATCGGCCGGACCTGTAACCTGCACTTCCTAACAGAGGCTGGGAAGTGCTTGGGCAACAGGTCGGTCGACCGGACCCTGAGGTCGATCGGCCGAACCTGTAGTCAGCACCCCCCATGCCCAACTAATGAATGCCAATCTCTTCCAAATTCCTATCGGACGAGCAACGGCACAAGGGTTTACGCCAATCGACTACCCGGCCATAGAAGCTCCTCGGTTCATCACCAAAACATGATCAAAACATCAAAACTATGATTTTTAAATAATTGAACCCAAAACACCAAAAATTGGAATATTCACCAAATCAATCCAAACCAAAAGCAAATGCACATGAATAAGTGTTAGGAGTTCATACCTAACATTCGAAGATAAATATAAGCATAGATGTGAGATAAAAATCTCAACTTTGAACCCAAAAACAATGAATGAGAAGCTTGAAGACAAGGGGAGATCAACCACACTTCAATCTCAACACTAGAAGCTTGAATGTAAGGTTAAAAGAAGAACATTCCCTAAGTTAGGTTTAGGAAATTTCTGAAATCAAAGAGAGAATGAGTTGGAGAAGAAGAAGGAGATGCTTACTAATGGGTTCTCTTTGATTTTGGAGCAAGAACTTGAGCTAGCAAGAGGAACTAGGGCTTGGAGTTTCTAATTCCCATTCTCTTCCACCATTTTTGCTTGAGCTTGAGTGTTAGGGATTACTAATGAAGTAATGAAGAGTTGGAGAGGGTTGGGACTGAGTTAGTAAGTGGCTAATGGGTTCAGCCCAAACCAAAGCCCTAAGTGAAAAAGGTCAAAATTCTACTATCTCCAAACATATCGAAGTTTATACTCTAAAAGGTCGCAAACGTCATTTTGAACTCAATGGGGGTGGTCTCGAGTCCCAATTCGACTGTTTGCAAAAAGTAGCTTTTCGGACCAAAATCCGACGAATGATAAAATATTTAAATATAAAATTAATAAATATGCGGGTTGTTACAGACTCCCCTCCTTAAAGAAATTGCGTCCTCGCAATACTTAAGAGGAAAATAAGAAGTAACAACCATGGAAGCACATCAACACAAAAGAAAATTGAAATAAGAAGTTCACCATAAGGAGCATGAAAGAGTAAGCCTGAACGGGATCGCTCAATGAATTCTCTGGATTCCCAGGAGCAATCCTTAGGATTTGAGAATCATTGAACTATCACAAAAAGAACATCTTTATTCCGAAGGCGCTCAACCTCCGAAGTAATGATGCGAATGGAATGTTGCTCATAAATCAAATCTGGTGAAACTTCAATTTCCACAATATCACCAGGCACAAGAATAAAACCGGAAACATAAAAGCATTTCCGTAGATAAAAGACGTGGAGAACGTCAAGAATAGCAGAAAATTGAGCTGGTGCAACGACGTAGTATAGTAACAGTACGTCCGAGAAACTAGAAACTCAAATAATTTGGGACATCAGCGTAGTACAAAAATGGTACGCCCAATGAACCAAAGCAAAGACATTAATGTAGTACATACGGTACATCCAATGAATCCAATAGCAAAAACATTGATATAGTACAAACGGTACATCCAATGAATCAAATAGCAAAGACATTGATGTAGTACAAATGGTACATCCAATGTATCAAAAGCAAATCATTGATGTAGTGCAAACGGTACATCCAATGAATCAAATAGCAAAGACATTGATGTAGTACAAATGGTACATCCAATGAATCAAATAAGACGGAACATCGATGTAGTATAATAACAGTACATCCGATGAACCGAACACCATAAAAGAACATCGGACGCTAGTCCATAAAAGAGGTGAGATGAAACTCAATAAAACGAAGTACGTCAAAACGCCCGATGAACTTGGTAAAACGATCATAAGATACAAGGAATCTCGAGCCAACGAGGTTGACGCAGATTAAGTTCCTTATGAGAAATAAATATTTCAAAGATTTATGATCGAGGTGGAGAACAAATTTCTCATCCAAATATGATGATGCCAAATTACAAAAGTAAAAACAATAGCCGCGAGCACTAGATCATGAGTGGCATATCTAGTCTCGATAAGCTATAATGATTTAGAAGCACAAGTGATAGCACGTTCTCCTTTGCAAGAGAATGGCATCCAAACCAATACGACTAGTATCGGTACAAATAGCAAAGTCTTGGTTCACCTTCAGGAATCACAAGAATAAGAGTATCGAAAGGAAGAGTTCTTTTAAATAATCCTCTTTTCCTGAAAAGTTAAAACTTTCAAAATTACATTTTTTTTATGTAATAATCCTTCTACAAAATTTACATTTTTACAAGTCAATATATCGTGTCTGACTGTCTCATCAAAGCGTTTAGGAGATTCCTATCGATAACGTTGATCAAGCGCATCGACCAGAATCCTTAAAGCACTCAACGGGCAATACAATCACAAAATCATATTCTATAGGATAAGTAAGTGATGCAACGGATTATTAACAAAACGATATGGATCGATGAAAGTAACAATCGGTGGATTGAAGATACTGAAATGCCCAAATTCGTTGATCACAAAGATACCGAATTCTAGCTATCTTCGACACGTTGATCGCGCACGATACCATGAGAGAAGATCTTCAATTCTTCAAGCGTTGATCAAGCGCACTTGATTCCGCGAATCGGCTTCAACAATCGTTGATTCGAGCGCACTCGAATAACCGAAAGTGGAGATAGGAGATCATGCTCAACTACCAATTTAGATGAAAGCACAAAGCTAACAAACAAGAATTTTATTCAACAATCAACCACCTTACAAAATGACACAACACTGCTATTTCAAGCTTTTACAACACAACACAATCAAAACATCACCAGCCTCTTAGGTCGTTCGCGACATACGACCCAACTAAGTCGTTGCCGACTTAACTGACCAATATTGCAAACAGTAAGCGTCCTAACCTTCTTACACACAGCACAGCGCAAACGACTCAAGACACACGACTTAAGAACCCATTGTTTACGACCTATATAACCCCGCGACCTAATAGTTACAACATAAGAAGACGCGACTTAAAAAATACAACTCACCATTACAACACTTCACATAGGTCGGTAACGACCTAAAATACAACGCGACTCAACTCATTACATCTTACCCGACTCACGACTTAAGATAAATCGTACGTGACCTATCAATCTTCGATACAAGTCGCTAGGTCGTATGCGACTTATCTTAGGTCGAAAACTCCTGTCTTCTGCATACTTGTTAGGTCGTAGATGACTTACACTCTTTTCCTTAGGTCGTAGCCGACCTACTCCCTCTTCCTTGAGTCATTCCTGACCTAAACCCAGCAAACCTTCCTTAGGTCGTGCCTTCCCTGGTTGACTCGTGAACGACTTAAGGCTTAAACCCGAAGCTCCCTTAACTCGTGTACGATTCATTCCCTGAGCTCTGTTAAGTCGCAAACGACTTAAATCCTCTTCATTAACTCGCAGTTCCTCTTCCTGTAACTCATTAGGTCGTAACTCGTTATCCTTCACTCTGTTAAGTCGTGAACGACTTAAGGCCTTAACATTAGGTCGTGAATACCCTTTGTTAAGTCGTGAACGACTTATAACCCCCGAACGACTTAAAAACGAAGCCAACTCCAAACGACTTAAAGGCCTTGAACAATTTAAACATATTGGTTCCGTAGTTCGTACTGCATCATCCTCCCCCGGTTGATAGAAGTTCGTCCTCGAATTTTCACTTTCTCTTTCCACAACAAATTCATTTCCATGATACGGAATCAAATGTTTAACATTGAACACGTCAGAGGTATACATATCCTCGGTAGCTTCAGCATATAAACGATTTTATTAATCTGTTTCACAACTTCCACAGGACCAATGCTTCTGGCTTTCAACTTGTTATAAGCGCCTACTGGAAAACGATCCTTGGTTAACACAGCATAAACCAACTCACCTTCGTTAAATTCAACACTTCGTCGCTTCAAATCTGTCGTCTGCTTATACTTCTCATTTGCTTTCTCCAACCGTTCCCGAACGATTTTATGACATTCAGTCAACCCATCAACAAAGTCTACAGCTCGTTTAACCATCCCCTTCGGTTGTGGCACTACTGCTAAATCCAATGGTCCCCTTGGCAAACTTGAATATACAATCTGAAATGGACTGTAAACTGTGCTTCTATTAACCGCATGATTATGTGCAAACTCTGCTTGGCATAACTTCATGTCCCAACTCTTCAGATTGTCTTTCACAAGAAATCGCAACAAATTTCTCAATGATCTGTTAACAACTTCGGTCTGTCCGTCTGTTTGCGGATGATAAACGCTGCTAAAATTCAACTTCGTTCCCACCATCTTCCACAAACTTAACCAAAAATTACTTAAAAATATAGTATCCCGATCAGAAACAATAGATTCTGGTAAACCATGCAATCGATACACCTCCTTAAAGAATAATTGTGCCACTCGAACTGCATCCGCTGTCCTCTTGCAGGCAATAAAATGCGCCATCTTCGAAAATCTGTCAACCACCACATAGATAGAATCATTGCCACGCTGCGTTCTTGGCAATCCCAACACAAAGTCCACACTCACATCTACCCATGGTTTAGATGGTACAGTTAACGGCATATACAACCCTGCATTCGTAGCTGTTCCCTTCGAAACTTGACAAATATGACACCTCTGAACAAACCTTTCAACTTCCTTCCTCATTGACGGCCAATAGTAGGATTGAGAAATCAACTGCAATGTTCGATCTCCACCCACATGTCCTTCCTCATGTAGTTCTTTGATAATCTTCATTCTCAAGTTGCTCTTCGGAATACATAATCGATTTCCCTTGAACAAGAACCCATCAACCAATACAAATTCATCGGTATTCCCATCCTTTACTTTCTCAACAAACTTTGCAAAGTAAGGATCTTCTTTAATCAGCTCTGGCAATAATTCAAAACCTGTCACTTCAACTTTCATTGTCGTTAATAAATGACTCCTCCTACTCAAAGCATCAGCCTCACGATTCGTTGCCCCAGATTTATGTTTCACGACAAAAGTAAACTGCTGTAAATAGGCAATCCACGATGCATGCCTTGCTGAAATCTTATCCTGCCCTTGTAAGCGCTTCAACGCTTCATGATCAGTGTAAAGAACAAACTCTTTCTGAAACAGATAGTGCCTCCAGTGTTTAACAGCTTGTACAATAGCATAAAATTCCACATCATATGTACTGTATCTCATCTTCGCTCCTGATAACTTCTCACTGAAATATGCAATAAGACGTCCCCTTTGACTCAACACTCCACCAATCCCAACCTTTGATGCATCAGTGTGTAATTCAAACAACAACTGAAAATCTGGTAATACAAGAATTGGTGCTGTCGTCAAAAGTTCTTTGATCCGTTCAAAAGCAACTCCTGCTTCCTCTGACCAAGAAAACTGCTTTCCTTTCATACAATCGGTAACTGGTGCCATCACGCTACTGAAGTGTGGAATGAATCTTCGGTAGAATGATGCCAATCCATGAAAACTTCTAACTTCAGTGATAGTTCCCGGTTGTGGCCAATTTCTAATAGCTTCAACTTTACTTTGGTCCACTTGGATTCCCTTCTCAGATACAACATATCCCAGAAATAAATCACTATGCGTCATGAACACGCATTTCTTTGTAGCAGCATAAAATTGTTCCTCACGAAGAATAATCAGCACTTCCCTCAAATGTTAAACATGCTCCTCCGTACTCCTGCTATATATCAGAATATCATCAAAATACACCACCACGAACTTCCCAATGAATGGTCTAAAGATTTGATTCATCACCCGCATGAATGTACTAGGTGCATTTGATAAACCAAATGGCATAACCAACCATTCGTATAACGCCTCTCTCGTCTTGAAGGCTGTCTTCCATTCGTCCCCAGGTCTGATCCGAATTTGATGATATCCACTCTTCAAATCAATCTTCGAAAAGATAGTTGCCCCACTCAACTGATCTAGTAAATCATCCAACCTTGGCATAGGAAACCTGTAACGAACAGTAATCTTGTTCAAAGCTCTACTATCGGTACACATTCTCCATGTTCCATCCTTCTTCGGCACCAACAAAGCTGGTACTGCACAAGGACTCAAGCTTTCCTGAACACGTCCCTTCTCTAACAACTCTTCCACCTGCCTTCTCAGTTCCTCATGTTCCTTCGGACTCATTCGATAGTGCGGTTTATGCGGTAATACTGCTCCCGGAACAAGATCAATTTAATGTTGAATGTCTCTCAGTGGCGGTAACTCCTTAGGCAACTCTTCTGGAAATACGTCTTCAAATTCTTTCAAAACTGGCTTCGCTTCTTCTGGAATTTCAACCTCTTCATGACTCTCTCGTCCAATCAACAAATAGACTTCAGGCTCCTCTTCAACTTCTTTAACAAACTCCTTCAAAGATAGCAAAATTTTCAGCTTTTCAATCTCCTCTAGCTTGCTTTCCTTCTGTTGTTGCTTCTTGGGAACTAAAGTGATTTTAGTACCTTCAAACATGAAACTATAGCTGTTAGCGCGACCATCGTGTTGTACTGCTCTATCAAACTGCCATGGTCTGCCCAACAACAGATGACACACATCCATGTCTACAACATCACACCAGATTTCATCTTTGTACTTCTTCCCAATTGAAAAATTCACACAAGCTCTTCGCCTAACTTTCACTTCACCACCCTTCCTTAACCATGCTAGCTTGTACGGTTTAGGATGCTTCTCAGTTTTCAAGTTCAACTTCCTTACTGCTTCAGTAGAGATAATATTATCCCAACTTCCAGCATCAATAAAAAACTTACAAACCGTTCCCAGAATAGTGCATGTGGACTGAAATATGTTATTCCTCAACCAACTGTTTTCCTCTTCCTGTTTCGGTGCCAAATAACTTCTCCTCATCATCAAATTACAACCCTCATCTCCGCACAACTCTTCTTCCTCCTCAACATAAGGTGAATTAGAACAATCAACTTCTATTTCCTCATCCTCAATTTCTGCAACCATCACTCGCTTTTTAGGCTTTGGACATTCATTGCTTTTATGACCCAACTCCTAACAATTGTAACATTCGAAACTGCTATTAACCTTCGCCTTCTCAGCCTCCTTCACAGCTGGTTTACTGATAGGTTTAGTAACATTAGAACTTCCACTGGAACCCTTCACTAGATTATTGGAATTAGTAAACACACCACCTTCACGCCTTCCCTGCTTCTCCCAAGCCAACGCTTTCTGATGTGCCTCCGCCACAGATCTTTGATCAAACATATTAACCATATCCTGAATCTGCATTTGCAACCCTCCAATAAACCTAGCAGTCAGCTGTTCTTCCGTCTCCATGATATCATTTCGGGCAATGAGTTGGTAAATTCATCTGCATAATCATTAACTGACTTCGTCCCTTGCCTCAGATTCTTCAATCTCTGGTACATAAGTGATTGATAGTTATAAGGTAAAAATGTAGCTCTCATCAACTTCTTCATCTTATCCCACGATTCAATCTTTGACTTTCCCATTATCTCCCTTGTAGGTTTAGTTTGCTGCCACCATGCCAAAGCTCTTCCCCTCAACCTAGTAGCAACCAACTTTACTCTTCTATGCTCAGGAACCTCCTTGAAATCAAAGATCTCTTCAACATTAGACAACCAATCAAGAAATTCTTCAGCTACCATTCCACCCTTGAATTCTGGAATTTCTATTTTCATACCCAATTCCCATCGACGATCATCTTCAACCTCCCGATAAGAATTTCGAACTTGGTCTCGATCTCGACAATGAATACTAGCTCTATCACCCATTTCATCAAAATCAAATGTACGTCTACATCGATCTCGACCATCAACATCCCTTTGATCACGCATGTCTCTTCTACTATGTCTCTCTTCATCTCTATATAGCTCATTTTCAAACTCTCGTGGAGTTCTCCTCTCTTCATGTCCATAGTCATGGTGATCTCTCCTCGATGAAATTGATGTTTCTCTTCTCTCTCTAAAAGATTGCAGTGATACCCTCCTCGCTTCCGTAACCGATGGCGAAACTCTGTTTCCTCCATGGTTCGAGATTGGTGATCTCCTCCTTTTACTTTGATTCAAATCATTCATCAATTTCTCTAACTTTCCAATGCCTTCATCAAATTTCTCATTAATACGTTGTTCCATTTGCTCGGCTTCTTCTCTTCGATAAAATGCTTCAACATTTTGATGACGATTAGCTCTTCTTGGCGGCATGATTGAAAACTTCTCAAAAACTTCAACAAATACTTCAAGACTTTCAACACAACTCAAACAAATCTCGCCTCAATTCAACTTGGCTCGGCCTCAACTTTGCAACGACCCAAAGTTAGGTCGATTTCGACTCAACAAAGCACTCACGGCTTAACACTTCAAACAATGATACCAAAACCGATGCACGGCCTATACTTAGCACAAGGTTATGTTCGGCCTTCACACTTCAACACAAATCAACTCAAACAACTTCCAACACTTTGATCCAAAATGGAATGGATCTAAAGTCTCCCTCTTGTTGCAACTTCAAGATGAACACGATGAACAACTTCAAACTTCAAATACTTGGCTCCAAGGATCAACTTAGCTATGATTGGCTAAGTATCGCTCTGATACCAAAACTGATGCAGCGGATTATTAACAAAACGATATGGATCGATGAAAGCAACAATCGGTGGATTGAAGATACTGAAATGCCCAAATTCGTTGATCACAAACATACCGAATTCTAGCTATCTTCGACACGTTGATCGCGCACGATACCGTGAGAGAAGATCTTCAATTCTTCAGGCGTTGATCAAGCGCACTTGATTCCACGAATCGGCTTCAACAATCGTTGATTCGAGCGCACTCGAATAACCGAAAGTGGAGATAGGAGATTACGCTCAACTACCAATTTAGATGGAAGCACAAAGCTAACAAACAAGAATTTTATTCAACAATCAACCACTTTACAAAATGACACAACATTGCTATTTATAGCTTTTACAACGCAACGCAATCAAAACATCACCAGCCTTTTAGGTCATTCGCGACTTACGACCCAACTAAGTCGTTGCCGACCTAACTGACCAATATTGCAAACAATAAGCGTCCTAGCCTTCTTACACACAGCACAACGCAAACGACTCAAGACACACGACTTAAGAACCCATTGTTTACGACCTATACAACCCCACGACCTAATAGTTACAACATAAGAAGACGCGACTTAAAAAATACAACTCACCATTACAACACTTCACATAGGTCGGTAACGACCTAAAATACAACGCGACTCAACTCATTACATCTTACCTGACTCATGACTTAAGATAAATCGTACGCGACTTATCAATCCTCGGTACAAGTCGTTAGGTCGTATGCGACTTATCTTAGGTCGGAAACTCCTGTCTTCTGCATACTTGTTAGGTCGTAGATGACTTACACTCTTTTCCTTAGGTCGTAGCCGACCTACTCCCTCTTCGTTGAGTCGTTCCCGACCTAAACCCAACAAACCTTCCTTAGGTCGTGCCTTCCCTGGTTGACTCGTGAACGACTTAAGGCTTAAACCCGAAGCTCCCTTAACTCTTGTATGATTCATTCCCTGAGCTCTGTTAAGTCGCAAACGACTTAAATCCTCTTCATTAACTCGCAGCTCCTCTTCTTGTAACTCCTTAGGTCGTAACTCATTATCCTTCACTCTGTTAAGTCGCGAACGACTTAAGGCCTTAACATTAGGTCGTGAATACCCTTTGTTAAGTCGTGAACGACTTATAACCCCCGAACAACTTAAAAACGAAGCCAACTCCAAACGACTTAAAGGCCTTGAACAATTTAAACATATTGATTCCGTAGTTCGTACTGCATCAGTAAGTTTCTCAAAAACTTCTAAGAATATTCTTTGTTCGTTTTAAGAACAAAAATCCGGTTATACTTCTAAATAAATCTTATGAAAAAGATTTTGTAAAATTTTAAATTTCTATTTTCATCCAAAAATCAATAAATAAAAGAATGGTCTCATCGAAATATTCATAGAATATTTGATATATAAAATGGATGAAATAAGCTCGACAAATTGAATGACAAAATAAGTCACTCATAGGAATCATAACAAGTGCGGAATGTGGTAAATGGAGTGCGAACTCCCGCAACTCGTAGACAAATGAAAATCGGTGGCAAGGTCGAACTAGAAAGACCTTAACACCACACAAAAGATTTCTTAGGTGATAATCCTAAGGCAAACTCAAAGATTCCGGAAAATTTCTCAAACTACATGAATGAGAGAAATAACACTTTCCTTATAAGTGGGATTAAGGAATAAAATGATGCCATCAAGTTGGAATCAAAATCATAAAGGAAAAATAGAAATCTGCTTAACAGATAGAAAATGTCGAAGATGAATAGTCCACACGGAAAAATAGGATATGGACCTCACAATGATTAAGCCAATCCTTACAAAACTCAATTCCGAAGCCTAAGTAAAAATCGGCTTGGAAAGAAAAATAAAATAAAATAATTTCGACATCAATGAATACAAATTGAGTGTTGCGGATCTACCATCCGGATTCACAATCCTCAAAGAAGTCATCAAGCCCAAAATATTCAAAGAAAAGAATCTACAAGTTCTTTTGATATAAAAACAATGAGATGAACCCATATCAAAAAGAACTCAAATAGAAAGTTCACAAAATAAAACAATGCCATCAAGGATTGAATGAAAATACCTTGACCAAGAGAAGAGTTGCCAGGGGCTTGCAGCTTTCCTTCTCTCTTGCTTGGAAGCTTAGGACACGAAGATAAAAGATGACCCGAACCTTTGCAATAACAACAAAAGAGGGGTTTCAGACACTCCCTTGCATAGTGGTTCGTCGAACCACAATTGTAGCACTGTCCACGACTAGAGGTAGGAACTTTTGCTATCGAGGTTTCTTGCCTCCCTTTCTTGTTGGGAATGGGGCCTTTGAATTTAATAGGCCTTTTCATGTTGCTGTTGAAGTTTTGTTTGGCATCCACGACTTCAACATCACACTCTTTATCGACCTCTTCAAGACGAAGAGCGATATCAATAAGTTGATCAAATGAAACTTCCAGTTTCAGGAGTAATGGCTTCTTAAGATTCTTATTCAAGCCATAGACAAATCTCTGATTTTTCTTCAATGGGGTATTAATGTACTCAACCCCGTATTTGGACAGAGATTCGAAAGATGCGACATAGACTGTCACAGAAGATTCACCTTGAACAAGGTCGATGAAACGCCAGGCCAAAGTTACTTTTTCAGCCTCCGACACAAATTTCAATTCGAATCTTCCCCGGAATTGCTCCCAAGTGAGATCCGCCTTAATGATTTCAGAAATTAAAAGCTCGTACCAATCTAATGCTCTTTCTTGGAGCATGCTAGAAGCCACTTGGAATCGATGTAGATCAATAAGGTTCATGCGAGAAAAGATGCGATTGCATGATTTGAGCCAAGCTTGGATTTCAATAACACTCTCGGATCCCCTGAATGGCCTTCCACCCAAAACGGTATTGTCTCTGCACAAGCGTGCAAAACCGGATCTAGGATGAGTAAGCTCTGGATTGGGTCCAGCTGCTTGAGCGTTCTTAACAAGATCTAAAAGCCGCTGGGCAGACATAAATACTCCATCCTAGGGAGTAGCACTAGATTGACCGGCGCTGGGACGGCCAGGTCTAACCATTTCTCTTCTTTAAGAAAGAAAGAAATAAGAGGAAAGATTTATTCTCAAAAAATAAATATCAAGAAATCTTGATAGATAAAACAAAGAATCATAAAGAAAATAGGATGAATCGGTACGAAGACCCGAATAAAATCCTAAAGCACGACTCCTAAGATGGACTTAGGACGAAGATCCTCATTAAATTATTCTACATTGTTCCGAAGTTTGGCTCTGATACCAAGCTGTGACACCCCACCTCTATAACACGCTAGCCAAGAACATTACGGTGAATGCTGTCAACTAGCACGGAGAATAAGGCTGTTGAGGAGCGACCATCTGTATAATTGCTTTGTGCGAGTACTGATATGCCAGATAAAAATATAACTTTTCATCTCAAGAGGGAATCCGACATACCGACACAAACTCAAAGCTACTACACAGTGGCTATAAAGTTCTTCGGAAACAAATATAGAAATAAACATAACACAAATCAGTCACAGATAATTCATATCACAAAGGCGGAAATAGATATGAATATACAACACTTAAAAGTGTTTATCAGAGTAGCAGTCTATAAGACCCACGATAACACAAAAAGATAGTTACAAGAGCTACACCAAAGAATAAGTATACATTATAGAGTCTACATCTCAAATGTATACAACAAAATAAACTACTAATCTAAGTAGTTAGCCAAAAGTCAGAATAATAATCTCTGACGAGGAGTCAAGCAGAAGCACCTGAAACATCTCGGTCTGACCCGAGTATTATTTAAGAAGAAAATAATAAACGGATCAGTCTAGCTATAAATATCAGATGAAATGATATAGAATAAGAGATATGACTAAACGTATAATATTCACAATGCCAAGCTGTGATATATAAGTAATTGAAAATCAACAAGAGATTAATCAATGTCGCAAAGATCTTCTCAAAGATAAAAAGGAATGTCATACTCCTAATTTCATTCACCAAGCCACAATAAATGACATATATATCGATGCCAATCGTAAAAGTTGGTGAAACATAAATTCCAGAATTCAACACACGAAATCCAGAAGTCACAAGAAAAGGATGGCTAAGACATTGATGTAGTGCAAACGGTACATCCAATGTATCAAAAGCAAAGACATTGATGTAGTGCAAACGGTACATCCAATGTATCAAAAGCATATCATTGTTGTAGTGCAAACGGTACATCTAATGAATCAAAAGCTAAGGCATTGATGTAGTGCAAACGGTACATCCAATGTATCAAAAGCATATCATTGATGTAGTGCAAACGGTACATCCAATGAATCACAAGCAAAGGCATTGATGTAGTGCAAACGGTACATCCAATGTATCAAACGTATATCATTGATGTAGTGCAAACGGTACATCCAATGAATCAAAAGCAAAGACATTAATGTAGTGCAAATGGTACATCCAATGTATCAAAAGCATATCATTGATGTAGTGCAAACGGTACATCCAATGAATCAAAAGCAAAGGCATTGATGTAGTGCAAACGGTACATCCAATGTATCAAAAGTATATCATTGATGTAGTGCAAACGGTACATCCAATGAATCAAAAGCAAAGACATTGATGTAGTGCAAACGATATATCCAATGTATCAAAAGTACATCATTGATGTAGTGCAAACGGTACATCCAATGAATCAAATAATTCGGAGCATCGACGTCGTACAACGTGACATCCGATGGACCAAGTCAAAAGACATCGCCCAATGCTAGTCTAAAACATAAAAATGATCGTCATGATCACAGAAAAGTGTCAATTACAGTAAGCTAGTAAATATATGAGCTTAGCCTCATGTCCCATAGCCACTAGCTTAACTTAAATATTTACGAACAAATTGTAGACCTCCACTATAAAATTATCACAAGAGATTCAATCGAACAAGTCCAAGAATTAACCGACGAAGTAAACGCAAGCGTTTCATACCACTCGTTTTACTAAGTCATTTAATTAGATTTCTCATACGAGTGAGGTAAAGGCTGCTATATACTAATAGATTGGAAAACGGTTTAATAAAACGAGCCTTGTAATAAAAGAGTGTAAAAATCATTTGAAGAAAGAGTTTTAATATTTACTACTAGTATAGAAACCTTTATATTTTTAAAGTGACAAATCACGAAGAAGATTGTAGGAACAATCAATCACTAAAATTCACATACGAAGATGTGAATAAAAATCCAATGAAAGCGATAAAGAATCCATCGAAATGGATATTCAAAAATCCCTAAAAAGGAGTCATCAAAGTCATAAGAAATGATAACAAAAAATAGGATCATCGCGAATCGATTTAAATTGGAAATTCAAACAACTAGGCGAAATAGGCAAAAATGCTCCAGGTCGGCCGGCCGGCTACAGAGCTCGGTCGACCGGACAAAAAAATAGAAATGCTCGGGGTAGCAGGTCGGTCGACCGGACCCTGTGTTCGGTCGGCCGTACCTGTAACCTGCACTTCCTAACAGAGGCTGGGAAGTGCTTGGGAAACAGGTCGGTCGACCGGACCCTGAGGTCGGTCGGCCGAACCTGTAGTCAGCACCCCCCATGCCCAACTAATGAATGCCAATCTCTTCCAAATTCCTATCGGACGAGCAACGGCACAGGGGTTTACGCCAATCGACTACCCGACCATAGAAGCTCCTCGGTTCATCACCAAAACATGATCAAAACATCAAAACTATGATTTTTAAAGAATTGAACCCAAAACACCAAAAATTGGAATATTCACCAAATCAATCCAAACCAAAAGAAAATGCACACGAATAATTGTTAAGAGTTCATACCTAACATTCAAAGATAAATATAAGCATAGATGTGAGATAAAAATCTCACCTTTGAACCCAAAAACAATGAATGAGAAGCTTGAAGACAAGGGGAGATCAACCACACTTCAATCTCAACACTAGAAGCTTGAATGTAAGCTTAAAAGAAGACATTCCCTAAGTTAGGTTTAGGAAATTTCTGAAATCAAAGAGAGAATGAGTTGGAGAAGAAGAAGGAGATGCTTACTAATGGGTTCTCTTTGATTTTGGAGCAAGAACTTGAGCTAGCAAGAGGAACTAGGGCTTGGAGTTTCTAATTCCCATTCTCTTCCACCATTTTTGCTTGAGCTTGAGTGTTAGGAATTAGAAATGAAGTAACGAAGAGTTGGAGAGGGTTGGGACTGAGTTAGTAAGTGGCTAATGGATTTAGCCCAAACCAAAGCCCTAAGTGAAAAAGGTCAAAAATCTACTATCTCCAAACATATCGAAGTTTATACTCAAAAAGGTCGCAAACGTCATTTTGAACCCAATGGGGGTGGTCTCGAGTCCCAATTCGACTGTTTGCAAAAAGTAGCTTTTCGGACCAAAATCCGACGAACGATAAAATATTTAAATATAAAATCGTTAAATATGCGGGTTGTTACAATTCGTCCATCCAAGTCCGTCCCGGGTTCGAACGAAACCGAAGGCCCTATTCCTACTACATCCATTTTGGAAATATCCTCAGGATTAGTAGCGAGTAGCCCTTGCACTTTACTGCTCCATCTTCGACTCCGAAATCGTTCACACGAATCGTACAAACCGGATCAAAGTGGTTTTCGAGAAAGTAATCTCGATCCCGGTCTCTTCGAAACGATCAACGCATTGTCCAATATTGATAGTCGGTTATTTAACTATCAATTAATATACACACAACAACCATCAACCAATAAATAATTTCTTTCAAATTATTTATTAATCTCCAAAAATATCTTCACAAGATATATTTCTATTTCCAATCCTTTGAAAACAGTTTCAAAACCATCTTCCTTTCAGAATAAACTTTCCCAAATATTTTCTATCTCCTCTGAAATTACCAAGCACAAACTAGATTTTAAAAATAATTTTTAATCACTTTACTTTGAAATATATACCTTTAAAACATTTAAATTAAAACTACTTCAATAATTTGTTAAAAATACATATTATATGAATATTTGAAAATAACGTTACTTAATAAATATAAAACTAGATTTATACTTTTAAAAACAAAATACTAAGTCACTTTTTAAATAATTACTTGCTATAATAGATTTGAGAAAATACTTACTTTAGACTATAAATATTAGAAATAATAAATTTTTCAAAACATACCTTTAAAAACAATTTTAAACGTTTAACTTATATCTACAAATTTACTTTGAAAACGTACTTGGTTATTCAGGGAGAATTTCAAATCTCAATCACTTAAATCAATTTCCCAAATTGATTTCCAATTTATTTCATTTGAAATAAATTTCGTTACTTTCTTAATTCATTTTAAATTTAATTAATTATGGACTTTATTATTATTAGTATTTCCCGTTTGATCTTAAGTCTTTTTAACTGAAATATAAAAATTCCAGATCTTATCCCAATGTCTTCTTTATTCTTTCCAATATTTTAAGTCTTAAATTACAAATAAATGGTTTGTTCTTTTAATTAATATCACATGAAGATTAAAATTCATTAACTTTCTGCTTATTCAAATTTCCTTTCTATACTCTAAAATTTATTTACTAAAATTTTAAAGGGGCACATCATTTCTTCCCAATTCATTCTTAATTTTTATTCAAATTTCCATAATTATTTTACTTACAAATTTACTTCTTTTATTTTCATTCCCAAACTCAAATTATATATATTTGGTAATTCATTTTTGCTCGATTATAACAATCAAGTCATAGCATTCAATATTTCCACATAATTCATTACAAAATATCAAATATTCAGAACAGAGAATATTAAATAATTAAATAAAGTTGAGGGGTCCAGTTGGATCCCTCCAACCTGTTTTCCCTGCATCCACAAATGTTAGCACAACATAAATACCAATACCAAAATATACCATACTATAGCACATCAATTCATTCAACCATTCAAACAATTATTTAAATTTAATCATTTAAATTTAAATTAACTGAGTGAGATTAACTCACCTTGTTCCGTTTGCAACCCAACCAGCCTATTCCTTTCAGATGTTGACCTTGAATACACATTATATGGTTTTTATTAATATTTGAACCAATCAAACAATTTATTATCATTATTTTACCACTTAATAAGCATTAATTAACTAATGATTTTATCTAACTAATAATTTCCTTCTGATAAATTACTAACCTAATTATTTATTAAATCAATTTTCCTTTAATAAAATATCTTTTGGTAATTAAACAAATAACTAAGTTTAATTATTAAATAGTTTTAAGTTTTAAACTAACTTCCCTTTAATAATCACTAAAAGATTACATAAGTTAGTTAAACGAATAAATCTCCCTAAATACAATATTTAGAATAACTAGCAAATTAAAAAGCGTAAATGCATGTTCATTTTATGTTTTGAAACTTACTATATTTTTATAAGAAGTAATCTACATATAGATTTTCAAAAATCAGATCTACACCATAAACTTGACTGTAAATATATATTTTCTGTTTTCAACAGTTTATAACTAAAATATACATTACTAACATCGTTAGTTTTTGAATAAAAATGAATTGATTTCCAAAGTTGAACGTTTTAATTTTAATCAAAGAAAAAGAAACGCAAAACTGCTCACCTCACGTCCCCAGACATCAACAGAGTTGCTCAAGCCTCACGGCATCGACTCTGGCCAGCATCGCCTATCTCGGCGACGAGACCTTCGAAGTAGAACAAACCCTAGCTTCCCATCGCGACCGCGAGAGCCCACTTCCACTGCCGTAAGCTTCCACGTCACCATCCATGCTAACTGACTTCGCCTCACCACCATGGGTCCTTCCTTGACTCGCGAGCAACAACCCACGCGCGCAGTCTCCATCTCCAAGCCCACACTGAAATCGATTTCAGCTGAAGACGAACGTGTCCCACCATCATGATGCTTGTTCGACTTCGAACTAGTAGGAGATGCGGCCGAGGACGAGTTGCTTTGATTCGCTATCTCCATTTTTTTCTTAAAAGCAATCGAACTGATTTTATCTGAAGGAGGTAAACTCGGCCTCTTTTTTTTTATTTTAATTGAGAGAGAGAAGAGATTTGGAAACTGAAGAGGGATTTTGCTCGGCCCCCTTTTATTCTGATTTCTATTCGATTTGTTTTAACAGAGGAAGCGACCATTTTTGTTTTGTTGAAGCTAATTTGTTCTGAGAGAAGGGAAGGAGACGTAATGATTTTAAAACGAAAAGGAACGGCTTGCTTCAGAAGATGGTCGGCTACAGCAGATATGATGTGAAAGGAAAAGTTACGACGGTGAAAGAAAGTAGGCTGAAGTGATAAGGAGCAGCCGATGTAAAAGAATAAAGAAACAATATTATTAAATTTCCGATTAAATTTCCAATGCGTTTACTTATCGTATGCTCACATACTGACTCCGATAAATACGAAATTTGAAATCTGATAATAATTCAATATTACGGATCCAATGGAACTGGTTTCGTTGAATTCCGAGACTGTGCCTCGGAGGGCTATTTTTAAATTCAATTTAAACGATAGAATTTCAAAATTGAACAAAGTACTTCCAAATTCAATTTTAACACTTCTATTATCTTCAGTACTATCAATATAAATTTTACAAGCCTTCAAATTATTTTTAACAGGCTTAAAATTCTAGATTCAACCATTTACCCAATTTCACTTATTTAATTCAATAATTTAATTATCAAATAATTGGTGATATTTGAATTCGAGTAAAAATTATCATTTAAATATTCAAATTCAATTGAATATTCCAATTTCAATTGCTTAAAAATTTTGGGTCGTCACAATATCCATAACCGATTCCGGTTTCTTTAATAACTTTCGTAATTATTACACTGATTGGTCGTTTAATATATTTTAAGCCAAATCAATTTCAATTTCAATTTCAATTCGTAAATCAACATTTCGTTTGTCTTTCTAAATCAATTTCCAAAATTTACGTTTCCAAACTTCCAAATTACCATTCCAAAATCTTATAATTCAATTTCAATTTAATTCAAAACAATTCAAACATTGATTCAAGTTCGTATATCAGTTTCATTCCGAAATCATTCAAATTAATTTAATTTAACATTCAAATCAATTTAAATTCATTGGTCGATTTCATTCAATATACGTTAAGTTACTTATCATTCAAAACAATTTCTATTTAATTTCCAAATCATTAAATCAATTACTTACGTTCAACTTCATTATATCAAAACTTACAAATTTAATTAAGTTAAATCCGTCAGTCATGTTCTTTAACTTATAAGTCTTATATTTATTCCAATAAATCACGTTTTATTTCTTGTTAAAGAAATTCCATTTTACTTATTTTTATTTATTTAGTTACAAATTTCAAGACTCAATTAATAAAGAAACTAAATTTCACATATTCAAGAAGTTCAATTTCACTTAATAACTTACTTAAATAATTTTCCAAAACTTAATAAATAATGAAACCCAATTCCATTTATTAATGAAGTTCAAATTTCACTTATTCAAAAGTTCAATTTCTCTTATCAAAGAATTCAATTTTTATTCAATTATCAAATAATAAAATCTTATTAAATTTTTAAATAATTTCAATCTTAATTATTAATAATTTCAAAACTTAATGATTACAAATTTGATTATAAATTCAAACTTAATTATTAAATCATTTTCACTTAATTATGAATTCAAACTTAATTACCAAATCAATTCGACTTAATTATAAATTCAACTTAATAATTTCAAACTTAATTATAATTCCAAACTTAATTATAATTTCAAATTTAATTATTAAATGATTTCAAACTTAAAAATTTTAAAACTCAGTTATTGCTAATTCTAAATTATTTATTAATAATTCCAAATTTAATTATTAAATAATTAAATTTCAAACAATGTCCCTTCATCAATTACTCGTTAATATTTGTTTCAGATTTCAGTCCTTACATTTTCTTTTCATAAAATTCAAATTCCAACTTCATTTCAACTTATTCTTTGCTCGAATAAAATCATTATTTTATTTTTAAATCAATTTATTGACAAATCGGATTTTATTTAATTCTCTATCCTAGGTCAAATTCATTTGGATATTTATCATTTCAACCCGATTCCATTTCTTATTCAAAATCAAGTATAACAAAGGGAACTTGCAGTGTGATAACTGGGATGGTGTCAAAGTAAATAAACAAGCAATAACAACAATCAATAACAATCCAATAGTCAATTCAAATAATCCAGAAATAATCCTATTAATTCACATTGTTATTTGTGCAAATTAATATAATTATTTCTAGAATCTACACTATCATTTCATGTAGATTAAAGATTATTACACTATTATTTATACGGTTCTTCACTTGTCATTTATTATTAAATTTTATACTACATCAATTTATACAACATACATTCAAATGATTCGAGGTGTAATTATCACTATTTCTACGTGTCAGATAATTAACATTTAAGGGGTCATATTATACGAATTTAACTAATCAAATTCAACACATATGTCAATTCAAATTTTAACTATCTTACGTAAAATTCAATTTCAATTTACTTATCTCATACAACATTAACAATTTAACGTTCAATGTCAACATTACAAAATCAATCAATTATCAACCAAGCTGGATTATTATTGCATACATAATAAATAACAGTGTCAGGTGTCGTAAGTGAATTGATATAGGTAATAGCATATCTAACAGTGTAACAGCAGCATATTTTAATTGTCGTTTCAATTGAAATCAAATTTAGTAAATAAAAGAATATTAATCGTGAGTGATTGCTCACCTTTCGAGGCTAGAAAAATAAGAAGATGACACGGATATGCACACTGATATAGACACGAGCAAACCAAAAGATGTTGCGACCAAATTGGACATCAGCGAGACAAGAGTAAGGCACGATGAACTGGATTGACGAAGGAAATCGGTATAAGTGAACATGTATAAATGTATAACTTAATATAACTATTTACATAAAAAAAATCATATTCTAATTTCAAATGCAATATAAATGTATATATATTTAAAAATAATTGTTTTAAATAAAACCCATGTCAAAACCATTTCTTTTTATCTATTAATATCAATATTTAATTCAAATCTATCTACGGAAAATCTATATAAATCATATTACACTGTCGTTACTTGGTTCACGCATATATTTTAAACCAGAACGAATATACCTATATTTTTAAATGAAAGGTTAGTATTAAAATATTTAAAACCAAAACATACATAGTGTATGTACATTTCAACATATCAAATACCACTCATACAAAATATAGTAACCTTTATATTCATAAAACAAGCAGATTCTATACAAACTAATATAATTTTTTTTTACATACTTAAACTTATATAGGTTGTCACATTAAACCATATATTCCCCTTTCCAAACTTGAATCATTTTTAAATACAAAATTTGAAACCCAGAGTCAAGTATACTTAAAAATATAATGTAATATAGCACATTCTAAAATGTAACATATATATATACCTACAGACTAAAAAATAATACACGTATACATATATACTTTATAAAACAGCTTTAAGAAGACCAAACATATACATTAGAAATTTAAAACAAAATCACTGCAACTTGCTTATACTAATAACTATAAAACCAAGCAGTATATATATACGAACGAGCTTTATATAACTTCAAAATAATATACTAACAGCAGGTTGTGAAAGTAGCTTACATAGACATGGCATATCACATTACTACATATATAATATATATACCTAAGCAAAAAATACCCACAACAACACATATGTGGATATATATTATAACAAACAGGTATTTTCAACCATTCACATCCATTATAAGTGTATAGGTAGACACTCATGCCGGAATTGAATTGCTCAAAATACCGCGTTGTAATTAAAAATTTGGCGAATCTCAGAATATACAGTAAATAAAAATCACAGATCACAGACACAGAGTAATAATAATGCAGCGGAGTAAAAGAGATAGTAGTACATGAAGCTACTATGTAAATATATCAGAGTTAAATAAAATACAACAGAAGAATAACAGGATACATCGGGTACAAATCAGATACATCATTGAACCACTAGATACTGAAACAAAATAGATGGCTGGATCTTCAAGGAAAGCTCCAAGCCGAAGGTGAATCTTGAATGCTAACTCAATCAATCTGACCCGAGCGTAAAGCAAAATACAAAACCCTCGAGTCAGGACATAAATACTTATAAACTGTAAATTAACTCAAGTGAACAGTAACAAAATGCATCAGTAACTTAAAGGATGCTTGGGACCGCCCATCCTCTAAAGATCCGTTAAACTATTTACTATGTAGTAATATACGCTATATACGGTAGTGTCTAATCAGTAAAGTATAATCATATATAAAATAGCGTTAAGGGGATGGTGAACCTTAACGCGGTCGGATCTTTAAAACCAAAATTGTAGTGGGCTCGATATAAGGATATGACACGGCACGCGAGGCAATGCCAGGGTGGATACACCGTTTGCACTCCCGGACCGGTGGTGACGGCAAGCCAGCAGCTTCCGCCCACCTCAAACAATAACTCCGAATCCAAAATGGCGCCACCGAATCGAATCACAACAGTAATAGAATAGTTTCCGATGGAGCATGCTCGATGAAAGGGTGCGACCCTTTGTGTAGCCCGGTATAGCTCCTGTTTTAGTCATATATGCCAACTCACGGGAGTTGGGTCCACGTAATATATACCTCGAGAACGTCGCCACCATCCTACTTCATTCTGGATTCTCCACCGCGTACACGGTTGTTAAAGTGGTTTTCGGTATTGGTCGGCTATAAGACAATATCCGATCCCGGTCTCTTTAACAACCCATCGTCATTATAACCCTTAGTTATAACTTTAAAAATATTTTATACTTCAAAATAAAATATCCTTTTCAATCCAAATCTTTATCAAAATAAAGATTAAATCGTTTCCAAAACCATTTCAATATATCATCGTAAAATATCTTTCAATTAAAATATTTATCAAAATAAATATCAAGTTATTTCTAACCATTTCAATATATTAAATTTTCATACCCTTTCAACACTACCTTTTAGTTCCAAAATATCATATCTTTTAGAACTTCTTTTTAAATCATGTTAATATCAAAATGTCCTATCTTCCAAACTCCGTTTTTCGAATCATTTAATATCAAAAATATCATATCTTTCAAAACTTCGTTTCAAATCATTTTAATATATCAAAATATCATATCCTTTCAAAACTTCATTTTCAACTCATTTTAATATATCAAAATATCGTATCTTTTCAAAACTTCATTCATTTCAAATCATTATTCATTTTATTCAATCTAAAATACCATTTCAATTCATATTTTAAAACAGTTTATATTCCAAAAATTCTTTTTTTTCATTTCAATGAAGTTATTATGCTTAATAATTAAATTATTAAATTTTCAAAAATTTCAACTTTCAAAGTTCATTTATTCACTTAAGTTTATCAAAACAGTGAAAATTCACTTTTCGCATCATTTAGAAACTCTACGGAAAGTTACATTCAAAACAGTTCAATTTAACAAAAGACAACGTTTAAAATGTTGTAATAGAGTTTTCTTAAATTTCAAATAAACTTAGTTAAATTCAAAAATCATAGTACTTACAAAAATTTCTATAATAGTTTTTTTCAATAGCTTTTTTTTTAGTTCATTATCATCAACAACAGTATTTATAATTGCTGTAATATCATTTACATTGTAATTAATATCATTTCCAAAATGCAGTCAATTAACTTCAAATATTCAATAAAATTTCTCAACCAGTTATATTTTTATTAGAACATTTTTAACTTATAAAGTCATACATTTTCACATTTATAACATCATTTAATTTTCCTCAAGTTCATGATTTTACAGGGTTAAATTTCCATTCAAAAATCAAGATTTAATAGTAATCCACTTATTAAAATGCAATGTTCAATTTTAAAATCCATTACATTAAATTTTGATGCAGGCCATCTGAATAAAGACTTAGGTCAAAACCGACCTAAGCATACCAATGAGTCGTTTCAACGACTTAAGGATGAGGACGGATTAAGCTTAAGTCGCGAGCGACTTAACGAGGTAACGCAGGGTACATTCTTGGTGCTTTCACGACCTAACGAAGAAGTCCTAAGTCATTCACGACTTAACAAGAATGAAGAGAAGGAGTTACGACTTAACTGGAGTTTGAGGTGTTCGAGTTTGATGAGTCGTACACGACTCAACGACTCATCCATAAGTCGTCTACGACTTAATATGAAGCAGGGGAAAGTTCCAGCTTTTAAAGGCCTTGAGTCGGAGGAAGGGCACGACCTAGTTAAGACGTTTAGGGTTGAGTCGTTCGGGGATAAGTTGTGGGAAGATATTGATATGTCACGAGCTACGATTCATGATAAGTCGTATGGAGTTTCTGAAGGCATTCCTTAAGTCGCCGTCGACTTAAGCTAAGTCGTAAGACTTCTTATATTGAGTCGCTGTGTATATATGTGTTGTTTTGTTGAGTCGTATCATGTTGAGTCGTCTGTGTTGAGTGATGTTGTAGTGTGTTTGTAGGTCTCATGAGTCGTCTGTATATGTTGGTGTTAGGTCGTTGTTGACATATACTGAGTCGCATGGTATTTGAGACACTGCCGAGTCAATATGAGTCGTAAGTCTTGTGTCATGAGTCGGTCAGGTCTTGAGTCGTACGCGACTTATGGGCTGTGTTGTAAACTTCTATAAATAGGGAGTGAGTTGTAACTTTTTGTTGGTTGATTGGTGAATAAAATTTCTTGTTGATTGCTGTGTGCTTTCATCTCGAATTGGTAGTTGAGTGTAATCTCCTATCTCCACTTTCGGTTATTCGAGTGTGCTCGAATCAACGATTGTTGAAGCCGATTCGCGGAATCAAGTGCGCTTGATCAACGCTTGAAGAATTGAAGATCTTCTCTCACGGTATCGTGCGCGATCAACGTGTCGAAGATAGCTAGAATTCGGTATCTTTGTGATCAACGAATTTGGGCATTTCAGTATCTTCAATCCATCGATTGCTACTTTTATCGATCCATATCGTTTTGCTAATTATCCGCTGCGTCAGTTTTGGTATCAGAGCTAGATTTAGCCAATCATAGCTAAGCCGAGACTTGGAGCCAATTTTTGAAGTTGTTCATCGTGTTCATCTTGAAGTTGCAACAAGAGGAAGACTTCCGATCCATTTCAATTTGGATCAAAGTGTTGAAATGTGTTTGAGCTGAGAGTTGAAGTGTCACTTTGGTATTATTTATTTAAGTAGGCCGTGTATACTAGTGAAGTAGCCGAGCCTAGGGAAGATCATTTGAAGCATAGGCCGTGCCTTGTTTGTGTTGAAGTGTAAAGTTCAAGCCGAGCCGAGCTAGTGTTGAACCGAGCTAAGGAATTGTGCGAGCCAGTGGTGATAAGCCGTGCATTGTTTGGCTTGTGTTGGAGAGTTTTGAAGTTATTTTGAAGTTTAAAGTTTTGAAGTATTTGTTGAAGTATTTGAGAAGTATTTGAAGTTTTTGAGAAGTTTTCAATCATGCCGCCGAGAAGAGCTAACCGTCATCAAAATGTTGAAGCGTTGTATAGAAGAGAAGAAGCCGAGCTTATGGAACAACGTATTAATGAGAAATTTGATGAAGGCATTGGAAAGTTAGAGAAATTGATCAATGATTTGAATCAAACTCAAAGGAGGAGATCACCAAACTCGAACCATGGAGGAAACAGAGTTTCGCCATCAGTTACAGAAGCGAGGAGGGTATCACCGTATTCTTTTAGAGAAAGGAGAGAAACATCAATTTCATCAAGGAGGGATCACCATGACTATGGACATGAAGAAAGAAGAATTTCAAGAGAATTTGAGAATGAGGCATATAGAGAAGAAGAGAGACATAGTCGAAGAAGCATGCATGAACGAAGGGATGATAATGGTCGAGATCGATGTAGGCGTACTTTTGATTTTGATGAAGAGGGTGATAGAACTAGCATTCATTATTGAGATCGAGACCAAGTTCGAAATTCTTATCGGGATGTAGAGGATGATCGTCGATGGGAGTCGGGTATGAAGGTGGAAATTCCAGAGTTCAAGGGTGGAATGGTAGCTGAAGAATTTCTTGATTGGTTGTCAAATGTGGAGGAAATCTTTGATTTCAAGGAGGTTCCGGAGAATCGAAGGGTGAAGTTAGTTGCTATAAGGTTGAGGGGGAGAGCTTTGGCATGGTGGCAGCAAACTAAAATCACAAGGGAGAGAATGGGAAAGTCAAAGATTGAATCATGGGAGAAGATGAAGAAGTTGATGAGAGCTACTTTCTTACCATACAACTATCAATCACTTATGTACCAGAGATTGCAGAATCTGAGGCAAGGGACGAAGTCTGTTAGTGATTATGCTGATGAATTTTACCAACTCATTGCCAGGAATGATATTATGGAAACGGAAGAACAGCTAACTGCTAGATACATTAGGGGATTGAGAATGCAGATCCAGGATATGGTTAATATGTTTGATCCTAGATCAGTAGCAGAGGCACATCAGAAAGCGTTGTCTTGGGAGAAGCAAGGAAGGCGTAGAGGTGGTGTGTTTACTAATTCCAATAATCAAGTGAAGGGTGTTAGTGGGAGTTCTAATGTTCCTAAACCTGTCAGTAAGCCAGTGGTGAAGGAAGCTGAGAAGGCGAAGGTTAACAGTGGTTTTAAATGTTATAATTGTCAGGAGTTGGGTCACAAAAGCAATGAATGTCCGAAGTCGAAGAAGAGAGAAATGGTTGCTGAGATTGAGGATGATGGTGAGGAGGCAGAATGTTCAAATGCACCTTATGTTGGGGAGGAAGAAGAATTATGTAGAGATGAAGATTGTAATTTGATGATGAGGAGATCTTGTCTTACACCAAAGCAAGAGGAAGATTCTAGTTTGTTGAGAAGCAATATTTTTCAGTCGACATGCACTATTCTAGGGAAAGTTTGCAAGTTCGTTATTGATGCTAGAAGCTGTGATAATATTATCTCTATAGAAGCAGTAAGGAAGTTGAACTTGAAAACTGAGAAGCATCCTAAACCGTACAAGCTAGCATGGTTAAGGAAGGGTGGTGAAGTGAAGGTGTGTCGAAGGGCTTGTTTTAATTTTTCTATTGGGAAGAAGTACAAAGATGAAATTTGGTGTGACGTTGTAGACATGGATGTGTGTCATCTGTTGTTGGGAAGACCATGGCAGTTTGATAGGGCAGTGCAACATGATGGTCGTGCTAATAGCTATAGTTTCATGTTTGAAGGTACTAAAATCACTTTAGTTCCCAAGAAGCAGCAACAGAAGGAAAGCAAGTTAGAGGAGATTGAAGAGCTGAAAACTTTGCTATCTTTGAAGGAGTTTGTTAAGGAAGTTGAAGATGAGCCTGAAGTCTATTTGTTGATTGGACGAGAGAGTCATGAAGAGGTTGAAATTCCAGAAGAAGCAAAGCCAGTTTTGAAAGAATTTGAAGACGTATTTCCCGAAGAGTTGCCAAAGGAGTTACCGCCACTGAGGGACATTCAACATCAAATCGATCTTGTTCCGGCAGCAGTGTTACCACATCGTCCACATTACCGAATGAGTCCGAAGGAACATGAAGAGTTACAAAGGCAAGTGGAAGAGTTGTTAGAACAGGGACGTGTTCAAGAAAGCTTGAGTCCTTGTGCAGTACCAGCCTTGTTGGTGCCGAAGAAGGATGGAACATGGAGAATGTGTAACGATAGTAGAGCTTTGAACAAGATTACTGTTCGCTACAGATTTCCTATGCCAAGGTTGGATGACTTGCTAGATCAGTTGAGTGGGGCTACTATCTTTTCGAAGATTGATTTGAAGAGTGGTTATCATCAGATTCGAATTAGACCGGGAGACGAATGGAAGACCGCGTTCAAGACCAGGAAAGGATTGTATGAATGGTTGGTTATGCCGTTTGGTCTATCGAATGCACCGAGTACATTTATGAGGGTGATGGATCAAATTTTCAGACCGTACATTGGGAAGTTTGTTGTAATTTACTTTGATGATTTCTGATTTATAGTGCGAGCACTGAGGAGCATGTAGAGCATTTGAGAAAGGTGTTAATTATTCTTCGTGAGGAACAATTTTATGCAGCTACGAAGAAATGCGTGTTCATGATGCGAAGTGTATTATTTTTGGGATATGTTGTATCTGAGAAGGGAATCCAGGTGGACCGGAGTAAAGTTGAAGCTATTAGAAATTGGCCATAGCCGATAACTATCACTGAAGTTAGAAGTTTTCATGGATTGGCATCATTCTACCGAAGGTTTATTCCTCACTTCAGTAGCGTGATGGTACCGGTTACTAATTGTATGAAAGGGAAGCAGTTTTCTTGGTCGAAGGAAGCGGGGGTTGCCTTTGAACGAACCAAAGAACTTTTGACGACAGCATCAATTCTTGTATTACCAGATTTTCAGTTGTTGTTTGAGTTACACACTGATGCATCAAAGGTTGGGATTGGAGGAGTGTTGAGTCAGAGTGGGAAGCCAGTTGCTTATTTCAGTGAGAAGCTATCAGGGGCAAAGATGAGATACAGTACCTACGATGTTGAGTTTTATGCTGTTGTGCAAGCTGTTAAACATTGGAGGCATTATCTATTTCAGAAAGAGTTTGTTCTTTACACTGATCATGAGGCATTGAAGCATTTGCAGGGGCAGGATAAGATTTCAGCGAGACATGCATCATGGATTGCTTATTTGCAACAGTTTACTTTTGTTGTGAAGCACAAATCTGGGGTAACAAATTGTGTGGCTGATGCTTTGAGTAGGAGGAGTCATTTGTTGACTACAATGAATGTTGAGGTGATGGGGTTTGAATTATTGCCAGAGTTGATTGACGAAGATCCTTACTTTGCAAAGTTCGTTGAGAAAGTTAAGGATGGAGATACTGAAGAATTTATGTTAGTGGATGGATTCTTGTTTAAGGGAAATCGATTATGTATTCCAGAGAGCAGTTTGAGATTGAAGATTATCAAAGAGTTGCACGAGGAAGGACATATGGGCCGTGATCGTACATTACATTTGATTTCTCAATCTTACTTTTGGCCGTCGATGAGGAAAGAGGTTGAAAGGTTTGTGGAGAGATGTCACATATGTCAGGTTTCGAAGGGAACAACGACAAATGCGGGATTGTATATGCCGTTACCTGTACCATCTAAACCATGGGTTGATATTAGCATGGATTTCGTTTTGGGTTTGCCGAGAACTCAAAGGGGGAATGATTTTATATTTGTGGTGGTTGACAGATTTTCGAAAATGGCGCATTTTGTTGCTTGTAAGAAGACGGCAGATGCTGTTCGTGTTGCTCAGTTGTTCTTTAAAGAAATCTATCGACTTCATGGGTTACCAGAGTCTATTGTGTCGGATAGAGATACCCGTTTTCTGAGTCATTTTTGGTTGAGTTTGTGGAAGATGGTAGGAACGAAGTTGAAATTTAGCAGTGTTTATCATCCGCAAACAGATGGACAGACCGAAGTTGTTAATAGATCGTTGGGAAATTTGTTACGATGTTTGGTGAAAGACAATCTGAGAAGTTGGGACATGAAGTTATGTCAGGCAGAATTTTCACATAATCATGCAGTGAATCGTAGTACGAGATTCAGTCCATTTCAGATTGTATATTCAAATCTACCCAAGGGACCATTGGACTTAGCAGTAGTGCCACAACCGAAGGGGACGGTTAAACGGGCTGCTGACTTTGTTGAAAGTTTGACGGAGTGTCACAGGATCGTTCAGGAACGATTGGAATGGTCGAATGAGAAGTATAAGCGAGCTGCAGATTTAAAAAGACGAAATGTTGAATTTAATGAAGGTGATTTGGTGTATGCTGTGTTAACAAAGGATCGTTTTCCAGTAGGCGCTTATAATAAGTTGAAAGCCAGAAAAATTGGTCCTGTAGAAGTTGTGAAACGGATTAATGACAATGCTTATAAGTTAAAGCTGCCGGAGGATGTGTACACTTCTGACATATTCAATATTAAGCATTTTGTGCCATATTATGGAGATGAACAATCTGGTACAGAAGAATTTACAAATTCGAGGTCGAATTTTTCTCAACCCGGGCAGGATGATGTAGGCCATCTGAATAAAGACTTAGGTCAAAACCGACCTAAGCATACCAATGAGTCGTTTCAACGACTTAAGGATGAGGACGGATTAAGCTTAAGTCGCGAGCGACTTAACGAGGTAACACAGGGTACATTCTTGGTGCTTTCACGACCCAATGAAGAAGTCCTAAGTCGTTCATGACTTAACAAGAATGAAGAGAAGGAGTTACGACTTAACAGGAGTTTGAGGTGTTCGAGTTTGATGAGTCGTACACGACTCAACGACTCATCCATAAGTCGTCTACGACTTAATATGAAGCAGGGGAAAGTTCTAGCTATTAAAGGCCTTGAGTCGGAGGAAGGGCACGACCTAGTTAAGACGTTTGGGGTTGAGTCGTTCGGGGATAAGTTGTGGGAAGATATTGATATGTCATGAGCTACGATTCATGATAAGTCGTATGGAGTTTCTGAAGGCATTCCTTAAGTCGCCGCCGACTTAAGCTAAGTCTAAGACTTCTTGTATTGAGTCGCTGTGTATATATGTGTTGTTTTGTTGAGTCGTATCTTGTCGAGTCGTCTGTGTTGAGTGATGTTGTAGTGTGTTTGTAGGTCTCATGAGTCGTCTGTACATGTTGGTGTTAGGTCGTTGTTGACATATACTGAGTCGCATGGTGTTTGAGACACTGCCGAGTCAATATGAGTCGTAAGTCTTGTGTCATGAGTCGGTCAGATCTTGAGTCGTACGCGACTTATGGGCTGTGTTGTAAACTTCTATAAATAGGGAGTGAGTTGTAACTTTTTGTTGGTTGATTGGTGAATAAAATTTCTTGTTGATTGCTGTGTGCTTTCATCTCAAATTGGTAGTTGAGTGTAATCTCCTATCTCCACTTTCGGTTATTCGAGTGCGCTCGAATCAACAATTGTTGAAGTCGATTCGCGGAATCAAGTGCGATTGATCAACGCTTGAAGAATTGAAGATCTTCTCTCACGGTATCGTGCGCGATAAACGTGTCGAAGATAGCTAGAATTCGGTATTTTTGTGATCAACGAATTTGGGCATTTCAGTATCTTCAATCCACCGATTGCTACTTTTATCGATCCATATCGTTTTGCTAATTATCCGCTGCGTCAAATTTCAACTTAACACTTAAGTTCAAATTCTCAAATATAACTTAGTTTTATTTTTATTTGCTTAACTAAAAGTTCACTTTACGTCAATTTCATAAATTTCCAATTCTAGTTATATTTCAAAGTTTCAACTCAAAGTATTTATTCATTTCACATTTCAACTTTATTAAAAAATCTTAAATATGATAAAAATCATTTTAAATTCATTTAAATTCAAATTATCATAAATTTATCACAATTTCATAATCAATTAAATTTCCAATTAAAATTAAATCAAAATTTCCAAAATAACTTACGTTCAAAATTTCTAACTTTTTCATTAATTCATTTCACTAACAATTATTCAGAAAATCAATAATATTTTACAAAAATTTTATTTTTATTAAATTTCAAATCAAAATATTATAATAATTAAATTTCTAAAATATTTTAAAATTTTTAGAAAAACATATTTTAACTACGGGCCTGTATAAAATTTTCTACACTAGGTAAAGTGATATGGGTAATATATCATTTCAACCCATAATTTACAAAGAAAATCCGGGTTTTATCATTTCAAACCCGCAATCCCAAGTCAAAATGAAAAATTTAAAACCATTCAGGCCTATCATTTTAGCCCATAACATTTTTTTCTAACAGGGAACTTGCAGTGTGATCATATAAAGGAATAATATAAACAATGTCAATATCACAATATATAGTCATATATCAGATGTCAGGTGAAAATTAACAGTTTTAACATGGTAATAATATGGTAATAACATGGCATAGCATATCATATGATCATCATTAACTTGCATAAACATTTTTTATTACTAAACACTTGTCATCAATTCACTTTTCATAAGTATAAATGTCAGGGTGAGAAAGACTCACTTTTTCAAGCTGAAGACCAAAACAACAAACACAAGAGCGGTTCCAAAAGTATGACAAGTACGATACAGCACGGCTTTTGATTTGAATGAATGGAGAGACTTGATATTTTTCTTGTAAACAATAACCAAAACAAGACAATACACACATAAATATTCAACGCAAAACAATGTTGAAACAATGAAAATACGAAGCAACAAAGGAATAGATTACTTGACCATGCTTTAACCATTCAAATGCTTGGCCTAGGAGGTTCTTGGGTTCAGCCATGATGATGATATAGCTCAGGTTTGCCACCATAACTCACGGCTAGAAGGAGTATGAAGTGGTAGGGTTATAACATGAAGCATACAATTGGTCAAGGCAACATATATGAAGTTTTTGAGCACAACAAGGCTCGGCCTTGGGTCAAGTGGGGATTGGCCATACTTGTACAGGTTTGGACAGTAGATGGAGGGGTGTGGGGAGGTCTGGAAAAGGTGGTGGTGGCGGCCTATGGTGGTGGCCAAGGTGGTGGATGAAAGGGGTGAAGTAATAGTGGTGGCTGGTGCATTGTTTTGGACATTATTTGCAATTTTGTGGAGTTTTGTCACCAAGGGCGGTGTGGCCATGGATGGATCTGAAATGATGGTTGGAGATGATGCCAAGGAAGAGTGGTAGGGGATGGTAGAGAGTATGGTGGTGATGGTGGGTGGTAGAAGCCAATCCAGAAAGCATAGAAAACTAGACAAAATACATAGAAAATGAGAAGAAAAAGGTAGAAAAAGGATGTAGCCATTACCAGATTTTTTCTCAAGATGGAGGCCATGATTTTTAGGGTTTTGGAGATTGAAAATTCATGAATAATATGAGGGAGTCGGCTGCAAAGGATGAGGAAAGGAATGGCTAAGATAAATTGGTGTATTAATTGCAAAAAGAAACGGATAAAACGCCTTTCCGTTTCAGGCTTTTAAAATCTCTTAACTTTCTAACCCTTTTGCATTTCCTTTTCTTTTTAATTTTAAAAAAACAAAATAAACTCAGAAATGTTATGTAAAACTGAAAATAAGTAAGAATAAAATAAAATAAAAAAATTATTTGAAGTAAAATAGAAAAAGGAAATAAGAAATTTCTTAAAAATAGCAACCCTGACATAAAAATTACAAGAAAATCTCCAATGACTTTGGAAAATTTATTACTTCACAAAAAAAATATTATAACACAAATTTGAATTAAAAATGGTTTTAAAAAATTTTCAAGGTAAAATAATAATTTAATTTTTATTAAATAGAAAGTTAAATAAAAAAAATGCAGTAAATACCAACTACGCTTTATAAATTGAAATAAAATTCAAATAAATTTTAGAAAAATTATATTATCATTTTAAAAATACTTAAAAGTCAAAATATACATAATATAACATATTATCACATATTAAAATAAAATATAACAGAGAAGAAGTAATTTATACAATTTAAAATAGTCATTGTTAAATAACCCTATATATGCACAATATTGTAAAGGGTATAACTTTCACAATTTACATCCAAATTCAACGAAACAAAAAGTGATGTTCTTAGAATTTTATGTAATTTAATAATAAAAGAAAAAAATTAAAATTTTAAACTTTTAAAATTTTAAGTTGAAAGTCATAGTTTGACTATTTTGACCAAAATCTGCATTTCAAGCAAATATTCAACTTACACAAGTTTGGAATTATAACTCATATAAAAATCAAGATTATATTTAAATAATAAATTTAATCATTTAAAATAAGTAAAATAAGTTTTTAGATCAAAATCTTACATTAAAAATAATTAAAATATACAATAAAATAATTACAAAATACAGGGTTGTTACACTCTACCCCACTCAAAACTTTTCGTCCCCGAAAAGGAATGAGGTATGGAAGGGCACAGAAAAGATAGAGTGAAATAGGATTAAGATAAGATGACAAGAAGATTGAAGTTATACCTGATAACTGTTGTTATAGGTAAGTTTTACAAGGTGGAAGTGATCTTTCCAGGATCCTCCAGAATCAAGAACACAAGCATGAAAAAGGTGGATTCAAAATGATTACCAAAGGTCTATCAAAGATTATAGAAAGATTTCTAAACAGAAAGGTTATAGAAAGATGCCTATACCGGTCTGTAGCAAGATAAGGATGATAAGGACAACCAAAAGATAGTTTGAAAAACAAAATAAGGAAATGAATTTGAAAGCATGGAGATTTCAACTTAAACAGAGAATAAATCTTTACATAAGTTAACTAAATCTTAACTATCTCAAATTTCATTATCTTATTATCCAATCATCTTAAATTAACAATTTTTAGAACCATGGGTTTGAAAAATAATTATTTATTACACTCACATTGTACTTAATAAATTTTATTCTTCTTTATTCCTAATCAAAATTAAATTTATTCCTCTCAATATATTTATCACTCATGTTAAATATATTTACATTTTTTTTATAACTACTTTCTTTTATTCTTAGTTCTTTTAACATCATATTATTGTAAGTCATTCAATTACCCTTTATTATATTTACCTCTGTTAATCATTTTATAATTAAAATTTAAGTGTATAACATTTAAATTTTTAACTTAAATTTTAATTATAAAATCTTTTTATATCGTATATTATCCAATTACATTTTTAACTTCTGAAATTTTGGTAAGTTATATTTGAATGCAATTGTATTATACAAATAAATTTTCCAATTCATTCATTTCATGCTTGATATTCATCCAAAGTTTTGATTTTTTATTTTTAGAATTATTCTTTAAAATAAAATTTAAGAATTAAATTTCCGATTTCTTCAAACCATTTAGAGATAAGTAATAATATATATACATATATAATATATCAAATCAAATTTCAATCATATATCTATATATATATATACATATATATATATTATAAATCAATTCATATTTTAGAAATTCAAATCAATTTAATTTCCCAAAACAAAGCTGTAGCAAGACTACAGAACAGTCTCCTAATTTCGAAACTCGAAAATGAACGTCAATGATGTCGCGATCACCACCGAAGTTATTTTCCAGCGACAAAGAGAAGAGCACTAATTTTAAACCTTTAAATTCTTTGAAAACAAATTCTATTCAAAATACTTTAAATAATATAGCCTTTTAAAACTTTAAACCAAAGTTCGAAATAATCGGGATTTAAATCCTCAAATTCTTGTTTTAAATTCATTTCATTAAGTTCCATAAAGTTACTTATATATCAAAATTTATTTCATTAACCAAATTTTTTTTTAAAATATATTGTGTCCGTTTGTTCTGTCAAAGTGTTTTGGAAATCTTATCGATAGCGCTGATCAGACGTATCGATCAGAAACCCAACTCAACATCAACAACTCAAACAACACAATATATAAAACATTTTAAATTTTAAATACTAGTTTACAAATACACTATACATGAATAGATTTTCAAAGAAGGATAGAGATTCAATTTTTTTTTTGATTAACACGAATCAAAGGAGATTATGATTTAAAAATAAGTTGGAAACAAGGATGACATGATTAAATAACAGAATAGGAAGATGGATAAGCTTATATAAATCACGGGCAACCTTAACCGGGTCAACCGTGACTTAAAGAATAAGATCGATGTGGATTTTCTAGGGTAAATCTACATTCGACCTCAAGAGTTAGAGTTTGGAATAACAAAAGATATTAGCATCTAAACCAAGGATAGATAAGAATCTCTGGTGAATCGATGCTAATTGTAAAGGCGTTTTCCCCTTTTTTCAATTAAATTTGAAATTGGCGTGACCGCCGACTCACTAGAAAGATCATTCGAAGCGGAGTTATGGGTTACTCCAGAATCAAAAGAAGATGAATAGTGAGGGATACAAATGGATTTTGGAACTGTAGGTAACGTTCCAAAATTCAAAGGAATCGAGTCAAAAGAAAAAGATTCAGCTCGAATGAAAGTGATTCTGTAATTACAACTACTCCATATGCTGAGTTTTGCCTAGAGCAACCTCGCTCTGATACCAACTGTAACAACCAGGTATTTTCAACCATTCACATCCATTATAAGTGTATAGGTAGACACTCATGCCAGAATTGAATTGCTCAAAATACCGCGCTGTAATTAAAAATTTGGCAAATCTCAGAATATACAGTAAATAAAAATCACAGATCACAGACAAAGAGTAATAATAATGCAGCGGAAGTAAAAGAGATAGTAGTTCATGAAGCTGCTATGTAAATATATCAGAGTTAAACAAAATACAACAGAAGAATAACAGGATACATCAGGTACAAATCAGATACATCACTGAACCACTGGATACTGAAACAAAATAGATGGCTGGATCTTCAAGGAATGCTCCAACGCCGAAGGTGAATCTTGAATGCTAACTCAATCAATCTGACCCGAGCGTAAAGCAAAACACAAAACCCTCGAGTCAGGACATAAATACTTATAAACTGTAAATCAACTCAAGTGAACAGTAACAAAATGCATCAGTAACTTAAAGGATGCTTGGGACCGCCCATCCTCTAAGGATCCGTTAAACTATTTACTATGTAGTAATATACGCTATTTACGGTAGTGTCTAATCAGTAAAGTATAATCATATAGAAAATAGCGTTGAGGGGATGGTGAAACTTAATGCGGTCGGATCTTTAAAACCAAAATCGCAGTGGGCTCGATATAAGGATATGACACGGCACGCGAGGCAATGCCAGGGTGGATACACCGTTTGCACTCCCGTGCCGGTGGTGACGGCAAGCCAGCAGCTTCCGCCCACCTCTAACAATAACCCCGAATCAAAAGTGGCGCCACCGAATCAAATCACAACAGTAATAGAATAGTTTCCGATGGAGCACGCTCGATGAAAGGGTGCGACCCTTTGTGTATCCCGGTATAGCTCCTATTTAGTCATATATGCCAACTCACGGGAGTTGGGTCCACGTAATATATACCTCGAGAACGTCTCCACCATCCTACTTCATTCTGGAATCTCCACCGCGTACACGGTTGTTAAAGTGGTTTTCGATATTGGCCGGCTATAAGACAATATCCGATCCCGGTCACATTAACAACCCATCGTTATTATAATCCGTAGTTATAACTTTAAAAATATTTTATACTTTAAAATAAAATATCCTTTTCAATCCAAATCTTTATCAAAATAAAGATTAAATCATTTCCAAAACCATTTCAATATATCATCGTAAAATATCTTTCAATTCAAATATTTATCAAAATAAATATCAAGTCATTTCTAACCATTTCAATATATTAAATTTTCATACCCTTTCAACACTACCTTTCAGTTCCAAAATATCATATCTTTCAGACATTCTTTTTAAATCATGTTAATATCAAAATGTCCTATCTTCCAAACTCCGTTTTTCGAATCATTTAATATCAAAAATATCATATCTTTCAAAACTTCATTTCAAATCATTCTAATATATCAAAATATCATATCCTTTCAAAACTTCATTTTCAAATCATTTTAATATATCAAAATATCGTATCTTTTCAAAACTTCATTCATTTCAAATCATTATTCATTTTATTCAATCTAAAATACCATTTCAATTCATATTTTAAAACAGTTTATATTCCAAAAATTCTTTTTTTTCATTTCAATGAAGTTATTATTCTTAATAATTAAATTATTAAATTTCCAAAAATTTCAACTTCCAAAGTTCATTTATTCACTTAAGTTTGTCAAAACAGTGAAAATTCACTTTTCGCATCATTTAGAAACTCTACGGAAAGTTACATTCAAAACAGTTCAATTTAACAAAAGACAACGTTTAAAATGTTGTAATAGAGTTTTCTTAAATTTCAAATAAACTTAGTTAAATTCAAAAATCATAGTACTTACAACAATTTCCATAATAGTTTTTTTCAATAGCTTTTTTTTTTAATTCATTATCATCAACTACAGTATTTACAATTGCTGTAATATCATTTACATTGCAATTAATATCATTTCAAAAATGCAGTCAATTAAATTCAAATATTCAATAAAATTTCTCAACCAGTTATATTTTTATTAGAACATTTTTAACTTATAAAGTCATGCATTTTCACATTTATAACGTCATTTAATTTTCCTCAAGTTCATGATTTTACAGGGTTAAATTTCCATTCAAAAATCAAGATTTAATAATAATCCGCTTATTAAATTGCAATATTCAATTTTAAAATCCATTACATTAAATTTCAACTTAACACTTAAGTTCAAAATCTCAAATATAACTTAGTTTTATTTTTATTTGCTTAACTAAAAGTTCACTTTACGTCAATTTCATAAATTTTTAATTCTAGTTATATTTCAAAGTTTCAACTTAAAATATTTATTCATTTCACATTTCAACTTTATTAAAAAATCATAAATATGATAAAAATCATTTTAAATTCATTTAAATTCAAATTATCATAAATTTATCATAATTTCGTACTCAATTAAATTTCCAATTAAAATTAAATCAAAATTTCCAAAATAACTTACGTTCAAAATTTCTAACTTTTTTATTAATTCATTTCACTTACAATTATTCAGAAAATCAATAATATTTTACAAAATTTTTATTTTAATTAAATTTCAAATCAAAATATTATAATAATTAAATTTCTAAAATATTTTAAAATTTTTAGAAAAACATATTTTAACTACGGGCCTGTATAAAATTTTCTACGCTAGGTAAAGTGATATGGGTAATATATCATTTCAACCCATAATTTACAAAGAAAATCCGGGTTTTATCATTTCAAACCCGCAATCCCAAGTCAAAATGAAAAATTTAAAACCATTCAGGCCTATCATTTCAGCCCATAACATTTTTGTCTAACAGGGAACTTGCAGTGTGATCATATACAGGAATAATATAAACAATGTCAATATCACAATATACAGTCATATATCAGATGTCAGGTGAAATTAACAGTTTTAACATGGTAATAATATGGTAATAACATGGCATAGCATATCATATGATCATCATTAACTTGCATAGACATTTTTTATTACTAAACACTTGTCATCAATTCACTTTTCATAAGTATAAATGTTAGGGTGAGAAAGACTCACTTTTTCAAGCTGAAGACCAAAACAACAAACACAAGAGCGGTTCCAAAAGTATGACAAGCACGATACAGCACGACTTTTGATTTGAATGAATGGAGAGCCTCGATATTTGTCTTGTAAACAATAACCAAAATAAGACAATACACACATAAATATTCAACGCAAAACAATGTTGAAACAATGAAAATACGAAGCAACAAAGGAATAGATTACTTGACCTTGCTTTTACCATTAAAATGCTTGGCCTAAGAGGTTCTTGGGTTCAGCCATGATGATGATATAGCTCAGGTTTGCCACCATAACTCACGGCTAGAAGGAGTATGGAGTGGTAGGGTTATAACATGAAGCATACAATTGGTCAAGGCAACATATATGAAGTTTTTGAGCACAACAAGGCTCGGCCTTGGGTCAAGTGGGGCTTGGCCATACTTGTACAGGTTTGTACAGTAGATGGAGGGGTGTGGGGAGGTCTGGAAAAGGTGGTGGTGGCGGCCTATGGTGGTGGCCAAGGTGGTGGATGAAAGGGGTGAAGTAATAGTGGTGGCTAGTGCATTGTTTTGGACATTATTTGCAATTTTGTGGAGTTTTGTCACCAAGGGAGGTGTGGCCATGGATGGATCTGAAATGATGGCTGGAGAGGATGCCAAGGAAGAGTGGTAGGGGATGTTGGAGAGTATGGTGGTGATGGTGGGTGGTAGAGGCCAATCCAGAAAGCATAGAAAACTAGACAAAATACATAGAAAATGAGAAGAAAAAGGTAGAAAAAGGATGTAGCCATTACCAGATTTTTTCTCAAGATGGAGGCCATGATTTTTAGGGGTTTGGAGATTGAAAATTCATGAATAATATGAGGGAGTTGGCTGCAAAGGATGAGGAAAGGAATGGTTAAGATAAATTGATGTATTAATTGCAAAAAGAAACGGATAAAACGCCTTTCCGTTTCAGGCTTTTAAAATCTCTTAACTTTCTAAACCTTTTGCATTTCCTTTTCTTTTTAATTTTATAAAAACCAAAATAAACTCAGAAATGTTATTTAAAACTGAAACTAAGTAATAATAAAATAAAATAAAATTATTTGAAGTAAAATAGAAAAAGGAAATAAGAAATTTCTTAAAAATAGCAACCTTGACATAAAAATTACAAGAAAATCTCCAATGACTTTGGAAAATTTATTACTTCACAAAAAAAATATTGTAACACAAAATTTGAATTAAAAATGGTTTTAAAACATTTTCAAGGTAAAATAATAATTTAATTTTTATTAAATAGAAAGTTAAATAAAGAAAAATGCAGTAAATACCAACTAGGCTTTATAAATTGAAATAAAATTCAAATAAACTTTACAAAAATTATATTATCATTTTAAAAATACTTAAAAGTCAAAATAAATATAATATAACATATTATCACATATTAAAATAAAATATAACAGAGAAGAAGTAATTTATACAATTTAAAATAGTCATTGTTAAATAACCCTATATATGCACAATATTGTAAAGGGTATAACTTTCACAATTTACATCCAAATTCAACGAAACGAAAAGTGATGTTCTTAGAATTTTATGTACTTTAATAATAAAAGAAAAAAAATTAAATTTTTAAACTTTTAAAATTTTAAGTTGAAAGTCACAGTTTGACTATTTTGACCAAAATCAGCATTTCAGGCAAATATTCAACTTACACAAGTTTGGAATTATAACTCATATAAAAATCAAGATTATATTTAAATAATAAATTTAATCATTTCAAATAAGTAAAATAAGTTTTTAAATCAAAATCTTACATTAAAAATAATTAAAATATACAATAAAATAATTACAAAATACAGGGTTGTTACATATATGCTAAATTGATTAATAAGTAAACTATTCCAACAGATTGTAAATAAGCTAATTATACAGCGTTACTAATATAACTAACCTATATATATATAAATATATATATATATATATATATATATAATTTACAATCTGTACTAACTTTATAAACTTTTATAATAAGATAAAGTATATTCATATAACTGAGATATATATATATATACCCTTTACAACATATTACTTATGAAGTATACTGTAACAACCCGCATATTTGTCGATTTTATATTTAAATATTTTATCGTTAATCGGATTTTGGTCCGAGAAGCTACTTTTTGCAAACGGTTAAATTAGGACTCGAGACCACTTCCGTTGAGTTCGAAATGTCGTTTACAACTTTTTAAGTATAAACATTGATAGGTTTGGAGTTAGTGGAATTTCACTAACTTTTCCCGCTTTGGACTTTGGGTTAGCTTAGCCATTATAACTCAAGCCCAACCCCCTCCTTCTCTTCACTCTTCATAAATTCCTACCAACTCAAGCTTTTTCATTAATGGTGAGTGGAAAGAGAAATTAAAACTCCAAAAGCTAAGTCTTCATTGCTAATCCAACATCAACTCCAAAACTCAAGTGAAGACATTGATTCAAGCTAGTGGTTGATCCTTGCATAGTATTTCAAGCTTCATCTTCATCCCTTTTAGTGAAAAGGTGAGATATTTATCTCACAATTCTAGTCTATAACTATATTGGACTGTTGGGAATGATTCCCCATCACTTTAGCATGCACATTTGCAATTGGTTTGGATTGGATTGGCCAAAAACTCCAATTTTTAGTGTTTTTGCTAAAATTCTGCACTTAGGTCGTTCTACCAATGTTAGGTCGTTCACGTGGAAAAGTCTCGGCCTTCAAATAGCTCGTTTCTGGCCTTAAAACCCGTTAGCACGTGTTAGGTCGTTCGCCACGAAATTAGGTCGTTGGGTTTTAGGTCGTAGGTCGCTCGACCTTTAGGTCGTAACTCTTTAGGTCGCTAAGTCATTCGACTTTAGGTCGTAACTCTTTAGGTCGCTAAGTCGTTCAACTTTAGGTCGTAACTCCTTAGGTCGCTAGGTCGTTTGACCTTAGGTCGTAACACTTAGGTCGCTCGCCTCTTAAACCGATATGTCGCATGACCTTTATACTTTTAGGTCGTTAGACCCTTGAGTCGTTAGGTCGTTAGACCCTTGAGTCGTTAGGTCGTTTAGCTTTTAGGTCGTAGGTCGTGAGCCCTATAGGTCGTTCGTCCTTGTTCCTTCATTAGGTCGCTCGACCTTATTAAACCGATAACTCGCGAACCTCTTAGGTCGCTCGACCTGTTCGCCCACTAGGTCACGGAAACCACTAGGTCGTTGGGTCTTATTCTTGTTAGGTCACTGGGCTTTAACTCGTTGGACCTTTTTCCTTTTTGCCGTTTCCCCACTTAAGTCGCTTGTCCCTTATAGGTCACGTTTCCAACTTAGGTCGCTAGGTTGCGTGCCTTTAGGTCGCGTTCCTTTATTAGGTCGCGTGTCTCTGTTAGGTCGTTGACCTCCTTACCTCGCATGACCTAACCCGTAGGTCGTTGGACCTCGATTCTATTTAGGTCGATGCTTCTTATAGGTCACTCGACCCCTTATGTTCTTTAGGTCGTTTGAGTGTTAGGTCGCGAACCCATTTTAAGTCGCATGACCTTTACCCTTTAGGTCACTGGACCACTAGGTCGTGCCCCTTTAACCACTAGGTCGTACCGTTTTAGACGGGGCGCTGCCCCCTGGACCCCCGCGACCTGACCGGGCAGGTCGAACCCCGAAGCAGGGGCGTTGCCCCCGCACCCCCACCTTGGGGGGTTGCCACCCCTGGACCCCCCCTCCGTAGGGAATCTTATCCAAAAAACATTCAATAGAACTTGTTTTTTTTGAAATGCTGAGTTGACCATTCTTCGAGACAAACTATCTTGGGCTTCTCGGTTGATTTTATGGATTATTGAATGTCTATTTCGATGGATTCTTTATCGGTTCCTTTGGATTTTATTCATGTCTTCGTATGTGAATTTTTTTTAAGATTGATTGTTTCTACAATCACTTCTATGATTTGTCACTTTAAAATATGAAGGTTTCAATACTAGTAGTAAATATCAAAACTCTTTCAAAAAAATGATTTCAACTTTATTTTCAATAACAAAGCTCTTTTCTTAAACCATTTTCCTATCTACTAGTATACACAAACCTTTATCTCACTCGTATGAGAAATTGAATTAAACGGCTTAGTAAAACAAGTGGTATGAAACGCTTGCGTTTGCTACGTCGGTTAACTCTTGGACTTGTTCGATTAAACCTTTTTGTGACAATTTTCTAGTGAAGATCTATAGTTTGTTCGTAAATATTTGAGTTAAGCAAGTTGTTATGGGACACGAAGCTAAACTTTTATATTTACTAGCTTAGTGTAATTGACACTTCTCGTTGATCATGACGATCATTCTTATGATTTAGACTAGCAATTGTGCGATGTCTCTTGTTTGCTTGGTTAGACTAGACACCACTTGTGTGATTTCATTCACACATACCATTTTACCTTCTTGTTTAGTCTAGACACCACTTGTGTGATTTCACTCACACATACGTTTTTGTTTGCGAGGTAAGACTAGACACCACTTGTGTGATTTCACTCACATATACCTTTTTGATTTTTGGTTAGTCTAGACCTCATCTGTGTGATTTCGACTCACACATATGGGGTAGCTCCCCATGGTCTTCAGACCATCATGTGATAGGCCTCTTTCCATTTTTCTATGATTTCTGGATTTCTTGTGTTGATTTTTGGAATTTATGTCATTGACTTTTTATGAGTACAAGTTTAGGGTATAATGCGCTCTTTGGATCTTTGAGAAGATTCTTGTGATATCGATTTATCTCTTATTGATTGATCTTCTGTTGATCATTATTTGCACACTTATAGTAGTATTTCAGTATGGATATTTTATGTTTATGCCATATCTTTTATTTTACACCATGTCATCTTATATTTATAGCTAGACTGATCCGTTTATTATTTTCTTAAATAATACTCGGGTCAGACCGAGATGTTACAGGTGCTTCTGCTTGACTTCTTCCCGGGGTTTGCTACTCTGACTTTTGGCTAACTATTTAGATTAGCAGTTTTTGTTGTATAGACTTGAGATATAGACTCATAGTTGTATTCTTTTGTATAGCACGTGTTGCTATTCTTTTGTAATATTGTGGATCTTTTTAACCACTACTCTGATGTAAACTTTCATGTGTTAGTTATATATTCTTATCTTTTTCCGCCTTTGGATATGGATGTCTATGACTGATTTATGTTATGATTATTTCTATGTTTTTTTCCGAAGATTATTTATAGCCACCGTGTGATAAGCAATCACATGGATGGTTGCTCCTTAACAGCCTTATTCTCCGTGCTAGTTGACAACACTACACCGTACTGTTCTTGGCTAGCGTGGGTATAAAGGTGGGGCGTCACATATACCCTTTACAAACATATTACTGCATAAAAGTAGACTGTAAACCCATATGCAATATTTCTTTATAATATAATTTGCTATAACCATATATATTATGTATTAGAAGCCATACAAGTGCATACTAACATAAGAACAGAACCGAAACCTTTTAAAACAAAATGAAATCATGGACTAAATATGAAAGCTTACATGTCTATTAACATATATATAACTTACAATATGTATAAAAAGGTGGCTGAGTCGAAGAAGAATGACAGATAATGAAGGGAGGAAGAGGTCGGGCCGAAGTTGTAGGCGGGTCTGGTTGCAGTGTGGATAGGCTTCGGCCTGGGGAACGAATCTGAGAGGTCTTGGCTGAGGGAGGTCGGCACGGTGAACAAAGAGAGCAGCAGAGTATGGAAGTGGGGAGGCGAGGCTTGCGTGGCCGGAGGTTGCCGAGGCTTCCAAGGCTCGGGTGGTTCGGTGATGATGGGCGGTGAGGAGTGGCCGAGCTTGGGTTGCGTGGCTACGCTTGTGTGCCGGTGTTGAGATGGAGGCGGGTGGTGGAATTGCAGCGATGAGTGGGTGTCAGGGTAGTGGAGGAAACGACGGTGGCACTAGGAGGAGCTGGGTCTGGTCGGGCCAGGTTGAGTGGATGCCGCGTTTTTGTTGTTGGATGCGGCCATGCTAAGGTGGAAAACGTGGGGTTGCAGCTGTCGACGGAGAGAGAGAGGGCGGAGGTGGCTGAGCGGTTGTCAGAGTTGATGCGGTGCTCGGGTTGGAGAGCTAGCGAAAAATTGAAAGAAGTAAGTATGAGAGAAGGTGAAAAACTAAAAGTTGGATTCAATGAAATGAGCTGTCAACAATATTCACTATGAAAGCTACACATATATTTTTCACTTGAAACAAAAAATGAAACAGAGGAAGTGTTGGAAACGTGCAGCCATCATCGCCATATTCATAATTCAAAAAGGCGAATACCGAAGATAATAAATTGGACAGTGAGAAGAGCTATGGTCACGCATTGATTTAGGAGATTATTAATTTCGAATGACTATTGATATACACTGTATGCTGAATGGACATAAGCAGTTAAAAGTTTTAAAAGGGTACCGATAAAGTGACCGTTTTGCAGTTTTCGTGGCGTACCAAACACTGAAATGTACGAATGAGTATACCGAAGAGATCAGCACGACGAGATGATCAAAACGGTATACTGATATCAGTGGTTAGATTTGAATTATAAAAATTCGAATTTTCTACTAGCGGAAAATGCATAAAAATCGTAGAAAAATAAGATTGACGGATCCAAAGATGTTCGAATTTGGAAAAACGACAAACTGACAACTTGCTCAAAAGATGGTTTAGAATTTTTATATGTAAAAATGTTTTGATTTTGAAAAAGTTTTATTTTCATCGCTTCTTAACCGATTAAATTGAAGTAAGTTTACGCGCGAAATAAACTTTCATATTTTCGGACGAAAATTTACCAGTTGCTATGTTTAATTAGACGTATTTTAAATGTTAAATTTTTATTTCAAAATTTTATCGTTATTTTATTGTATTGTTTACAATTTCTCAGATTTCAAATTAATAAAAAATAAAAATTATCGAAAATTCACGTGTCGTTACATTTTCGGTCATTTATATAGTTTGGTTAGATTTTAATTTTCATTGCACTATAATCTACGTTGAAGACTAGAATTAGTTATTATTGTTACAAAATGTCTAGGAGAGTATGCACAACTTTCATCTCCTATATTAAGATTTGATGGAAATTTTGCCTTAATTCCCCGTTGTTCTATTTAGAATTGGGTTTTCTTTCCATTTTTTAGGTTCTAAGAGTAGCGAAAGATATAAAATTAATTGCGGGATATTGAAATAAGACCTTATATGTAAAATAACATTATAGAAAGTGAAAACAAAGTAATAACATGTTGGAATGATTAATGAGATAATATCGATAAAATAAGTGATTAGGACTATATATATTATGCTTACTATACACGCACAAGCATTCATAATTTTAAAAAATTGATTGCGTGGTAAAAGTCATTTAATTGCATAATTAATAAATAGGTTTAAAAACGATACTAATCAACTGATTTATTAGCATATTGCATAGTCAATTAAGGAGTTTTCTAATAATTTTCACACGAAATTTATATTTAATTTTAGTGAAAGTATAATTTTGAAAATGAATTGATTTTCCTTAATTTCAATAAAATAATTAATTAAAGGAAATTAATTGCCTCATTTAGTTAGAGGAAACTAATTGGTTGATTTACTAATTTTGAAGTTACTCGATAAATTAACAAAAGTTAATTGATAAATTTATATATAGCATACTTACTCAATTAGGAAAATTTTGATAATTTGCAATCAATTTCTATAATTAATTTCCACAATTAACAGTCAAAAAAAGCATTTCATTTGAATTTAAAATAGATTAAAGAGTCAATAAATTCTTTTAATGCCAAATAAATACGAGATGAAGGTAATAATAATTAAAGGAGAAGTCTAGAGAGAATTTGTCATTCTTTGTATAAACCCATTTCCATTCTTCACTCTGTACCTCTCTAAGTAAAATCTATAATATTTATCATAAAATTTCATTTTTCAGCGCTATAGTATTTTGGTAACCGAAAACATATTATACATCCCATTATGTCTCTAACATCCAAAAACCTAGATCTGCGTACACTATTTCTTTGCCTAAAAATCACATACATCATTTCATGCTTTTCATACACAATTGCAATCTTCTCTCTCCTCCTTTTCACTAATTTCCTAGCAATTTGCAGCCTTGCCTATGATACCATTATTGCTTCCACCATTAGAATCGCATTCATTGTTGCTTCCTCTTAAACCTTTGAGATCTCACTAGATGTTGAAGAAGAATTTAATCCTTCTATATATAGACCTTTGGTTGATGATATACAGAAGACAGGAAGGGAATATCTTCTTGCCTAGCTTCAAGTATTTCAAAATTACGAACCACATTTTCATTCCATTTAATGCCATACTCTAGATACATCTTATACCTTGTATTCTAATACATAAAAAGTTCAATGTATGACCTTTGTTATTCTTACCACATATTTACTCTCATTTCATTTCCTATTCCCTCCCCACGGAATAATTTTTCATTTTGCACACAAAGTATATTTATATCTCTATCAACAATCTATAAACATTGCAATTTACATTCATATTCCTTTATTGTATAATTAGCTAGCCCATGGAATATGTTATTTTTTGCTAAAAAAAATATCCATTTATTTCTTTCCTATTTTCCTTGAATTACAAGAAAGTTTTTAAGGTTCGATTTTGATTAGTTTATTGTTTATTTTGGCTCATTCTTAACACACCACATTATTCCATTTTTGCCAATTTAATTTTTTTGAAAATAAACGACGGTTTTATCCTTGTAATTATTTTTACTAAGACGTTTTATGTAGCGACCCAGAATTTTCAATCCCAAAAATTCTAGATAGTTAGGAAAACAAGAAAAGAGAAAGAAGAAGAAATAGAAACAAGTCACGGAAACCTCACATTCGCATCGGATCAAAATATAATATCACATAAATATAGTTATACAAAGGAAAGCTGTACTTGTCAAATTACACGTTAATATATCAGAGTTACAACATATTTACAAACACGGGACAGATAAAATCAATCTGTTCCAGATACTATAATATATCACAGCAGAAACTCTCCATACGTTCCTGCCAACCAGCTCGCCTCCTGAGCACCAGAACATCCTTACCTGAAAATCTGTAATACTCGGTCTGACCCGAGCATTACATCAAAGTAACACCCAGGTCAGGCTGGAAACCAGCGTGAGTAAACCCATTTAACATGGAAAACATCAGCATGAAACTTACATAAAACCCCGGTAACTCATATTAATTTACAAATTCACGATTTGTTATAGACATCACTTATTTCGCACATCAATTCTAAGTGCCAAAACTTAGATTAAATGATCCAGTTCACTTAAATCATTCCATTCCAGCCTATTGATTTCAAGTATAAATTTTCAAAGAATCGAAGTGGTTTCGGGTATTTTCTAATATCCGACTCTGGTTTCTTCGAATTCCATACATCTTAAACCCGTTATCCAAGTGAATATAATTCAATTTTTAATATAGGATATCACTTTTACACCGCTATTCATCATTGATAATCACATTATCACTCTTCAACCCAACATCTCATATTACAAAACACATCATATCCCAAAGCATCCCAAACACATACTAGAGATACACATAATCCAAGGCATCTAATATTATTCAATCATCCATAAAACATATTGATTACTTCCAAAATAAATTTAATTATCTCTAATTAAATTAATTACTAATCCTTAATCACTTAGATTACCTTTACTTAACATTAATTAATCACAAACCAATAATCCGACCATCCTTTAAATATCCATCTTAATTAATCACCTTGACTAATTATCCTTTAATTACAATAAGTAATTAATTGTAAATTAATTACATAAATTAATTAACCTTTACCCATCACATTAACAACCATGGTCCTTAAGTAATTATTCAATTAATTAACTTATCACCGCTTACATTGATTAATTATCCCTCAATTAATCATACTCATTTATTAACTAACTCTTAATTAATTCCTTTAATTAATCAATTCTTTAATTAATTACACTAAGTAATTAATCTTTAATTACTTCTCTTAAGTAATTTCCTTTAATTACGTCATCAAGTAATTATCCCATTGGTTAATTATCTCCAATAATTAACCATTAATTTTTTTTAATTAATTATCCTTTAATAATTTAATTTATTAACCCTTAACAATTGATCAATCTCTAATTAATTTATTTATAACCCTCAAATAAAAATTTACTTATCCTTATTTACTTAAGTCTTTGATTAATCTAAGATAAATCATCATCTTATTTAATTCCTTAACTATCGTATAAATCATATTTAAATTGAAAGCTTTACAGTTAACTTATACTTAGCATACAAAAATTACTTTAGACCCTTAAATAACTTAAGTCTAACACCCTATCTTAAGACATCTATTTAATTAATTCATTATTAAATCACATCTGAGAAGTACTTATGAACAATTATCATCACCCCTATATAATTATTTCGATCAATAATTTGAATTCAAACACATTTACATTATGGAATTTTAATTTCTTGAAAAGCTAAGTTAACCCTTTTTTTTCTTTTAAAGATTGGTTTACATTTATTTTTTTGAAAACTTATTCACATAACCAAGAAAACCCGAGCCAACTACTAAGCATTCTTGAATATTCACCCGAGCACTCTCCCCTTTCTTCCTTTCTCTCTTAAACATGATTCTAGACTTCAAATTTAAAAAAAAAAACTGCTTTACAGGCAACACTTGTGTACGAACGCCAAAAAAAACTCGAGCCATCACAAAACTTTCTCGAGGCTTACCACCATTTTCTTCGAGTCATCACGAAACATCCAGTCCCACGCATACACACTGACTCGCGTTCACGTGTACACCGAACGCCATAGCTCCGGCCAACTTCGCCGATGTTGCAAGGTCTCTGATCATCTCCAGAGTTGCCACACACACTCAAATTCATTAACTTGCTTCAGTATCAAAATTGAGCCATCCAGCATCCAATTGAAACCAAACATCGATGAAGAAAACACCTCGCCATGTTGATCTAGTCCATCAGAGCCAACGCCGATAAACACACACCATCGCCAGAGTCCCCTACATCGACTCCCTCCATGCGATTTAGTCTGATCCTCTCTCATCGCAAAATGAACTCGAGGATAAACATTGCTTCAACTGGGTACTTAAACCCTATTTTATCGTCGACATACTAAATCGATGATCTAAAAATTCATTTGCTATTTTTCTGATAATCTCCAACTCCCAAACTTCCTTCATCCATGAACACAACAACCTTACCCTTCCCGATCATCTAGAATTGACTAAAGAACATTTTCTATTTATCTTTCAATTTCTCATTGACCATGATTTTAAAAATTTTAATATCTATATTAGAAATCATGATTTCATAACACAAATCCAAACATACAATCAAAATGTAAAAATTTAAAAATCATGATTTTTGACCTGAGTTGATTTTACTGAAACCATTCAATTTCCAATGAAAATATTTTATAAAAATATCTATAAATATTATTTTTTTAGAACTTAGATTTGGATTGTATAACAAATTTTATTAAGATCCTAAAGCCTACAATAAATTCGAGAAGGAGGTTTAACATTATGAACAGGGTTTGGAAACCTGTAATCAAATAGAGGCAAGCGTTGCCTTTAAACCAGACATGCACACAGTTTACATACACGTACAGGCACAAATATGTAACCATCTCAACATATGAAATTCATAACTTTCAAGATCAAAATGAAAACCAAAAATTCAAACAGATCTAAGTTTTAAGAAGTGAGTTTACTCACCTGATGGGTTGCATAGAATAGAGAATGGTCTTGTTATTGAAATCTGGAACCTGATGCACATAAACTGAAACTTGATTTGTTATTGATTGAATTTGCTTGTAAATCTGAGATGATTTTGCTTGAGTTGCTATAGGTTCTAGATTTGAAACTGATCTTTGCTCAGGTTAAAAAATATTAAAACAGCCTTCGAATCTTTTTAAAACTTAGGTTGCCTTTAATTTCAGAAATTTGAAAGAATTTTGTTTAATTCATTTGTTTACTCCTCTGGTTTGCAAGTTGTTTTCAGGTTACAGGCATGTTCTTAGAGTTTTGAAATAAAGATGAAGAAAAGGATATGAAGAGAAGAAATGGATCAACATATAGGCTTAAATTATGATTACTTAAAATGAAATAAAAGAAATTTTAAAAAAGTGTCACTTGTTAGAAAATTTAACACTTGTCCTTAAAAACTTATAACTCATTTACACTTGTGAAATGCATGTAGATAATATCTTTGTATTATTTAAATTACTTTGTATTAAGTTTATGTTTACATTTCATAAAAGATAATATATTTCCTATTAAGTAAATATATAATTTATATAATTGATTCTTTTAAAGAAAATAACATAAATCAATTATATATAAAATAAATAAACTCATATATAATATATTTTTAAATCCAAAATATTTTAAGATATTTATCCCTTTGAATTTCCAATTTAAATTCAATTTAAATTCAATTTAAATTAAACATTAAATTTAAAAACAACCCGTATATATATATATATATATATATTTAACAACATATTATTTGTTTTAAAGGAATAATTTGTTAATGATAAATAATTATTTAGTAGATTATCAAATAAATATTTATCGAGGTATTTATAATTCAGTTTCTATTATAGTTTCAAATTCATTTATCTATCCAGAAATCTTTTATTATCAGAACTTTATCTGTCCAATCTATAAATCGCTATTTTCAATAGTTTAATCAGATAATTATCCAATTATCTGATATCCAAAATCTAGGTTATCACATTCCTCTCCCCCTAGAATCTTTTCGTCCTCGAAAAGGATCGAAGCAAGAATTTATTAAAATACTTAATATTAGTTATATCATTTTTGATCAATTTTTTAAAACATTTTAAAATCTATATAATATTGCCAAAATAGTTTACTTTTATAACTCGATGTTTCCAAAAGTCCGTCTTTGTCTCATAGAAATTCGGTCATACATTGATCAGGCGTAGGACTGAAGATCTATAAGTACTTAGCAGACCCATTTTCAACACCCAGTGAAAATACTTTAGAAAATAATTTTATTAAAAATATATAAAACATTTTTGAAAATAGAGAGAATATCTTTGATGAGAATGCTTTGGAAATCATCACCCCCATCCATGGTCCAAGTTAACCCGATGGTCACGTTGCCATCCCGACAAAATCCATAGATAACTGTAGTCCTCTACGCCCCTCGATTACACCATGAAACCCGCTACAGATCGCAGCTACAACTGGGGTTACGTTGCCATCACAGCAAAAACCCATATAACTATAGGCCTCAGTGCCCTCGAATTTCACTACCAAAAGAATGAAACTTCTCCACTCCACTCCACTATAGATCGCAGTCTACCGATGTTACGATGCCTTCCCGGCAAAATCAAGCGTAGACCGTTGACACTCACCTCCACAAGATTTCCGCTATGGTACACATAGTAGATCGCAGCAACATTGAGTTACACTATCGTCACAGCACAACCCAAATGCCTCTGTAGGCATCAGCGCCCTCAACTTTCACTACCCAATAATCCTCAGGAACTAGTTTGTCCGGACTCCACACAGGATCAACTTTAGAATCTCCCCCTTAGAGGCTCAAGGCAGTACCAACCTATGGTACTCCTGAGAAGTTCATCCCAAGGGAGCGCCTTTTTGTCCAGAGCTATTTCCAAAACACTTTATACTATACACATATAGTATCTTCCAAATCATACACCTAGTATGAATCTCATATAAATCTCCTTTCTCAAAATCGATTATCCCAAAATCGATAATTCTCAAACTAGGCTTTCCACATTCCAAAATTGATTTTACCCAAAAATCAAAAAGCCTTTTCCAAATTCATAGGTTTCCAAAACCTTTTTCGAAATCATTCTCATAAGTTCCTTTATATGTGTGTGTGTGTGTGTGTATCTTCTTAAAACTTTGGATCTCTTCAAACTTGTATAAAACCCCTTTTGTACTTCAAAAACTTTCAAAAACCCCTTTCTTCTGGCTATAGATTCAACAAGGGGAGATTTATCTTATATATAACAAAGATACATAACTTTGTTTATCTCAAATCAAATATTAAAATTTGATTACTCTATAAAGCCATTAACCATATTACTTACTTCCATAAAGTAAATTTCTACCATAGAAATATCCAATTTCTGTTTACTTCATCATATATTTCACAAAATATATTTTCCACTTCAAAAACCATTTACAGTTCTTATCCACAAACTTCAATATCAATTTCATTCCAATCCGTACGATGTATACATATCATCCGTACGAAATATCAATCTGATCGCTTACTCGATCACACAATTTCTATTCCGAACTAGTATCGTCCACCCGACTTTCTAATGCGGACTCAGATCTGGTTTCTTGATCAGAAACCGTCATTCTCCTTGCATAGCCATAACTATGATAGAGAATATCCATAACCAATCAACAATCCGTATCTAGGTTCACCGTCGAAAATCGAGTGAAAGATCCCAACTCGGATCGATATATCTATCTCGAAATTCTGTGCTCGAATCTGGATTAAATCATTATGCGAATAGAATAATATACGTACACCTTACGTGTATATATTAATTGATTATTAGCCAAATCAATCTCTTTCTATTCACCTTTACTTTGATTTCCATTCACAAACTCACAATTCTTAAATCCTCATTTGGATTATCACTTTAATCCTTATCTCAAATGAGTATTTAATCATAAACAGTTTAAACTCTGTCCATCTTAAATTCAAAAAAATAGCTTGAATTTTTTTTAAAATAGATAAGTAGTTGAAAAACAATTTATAGTTTGTGAAATAGCTGTAAAATAGTTCGGTAATTGTAAAATAATTGGAAAATAGTTAAATAGTTATAGGAATTTTAAATAATTGCAAAATAACGATAAAATAGTAATTAGTAGTTGAAAATAGTAATTAATTTATAAAATAGTTGAAAAATTGTTAAATAGTTCCAAAAGTAACTGTAAAACAAGTATAAGATAGTTTTAAGTTTAAAAAGAAAAGTTGTATAGTAAATAGTTTGGAAAAGTAGATTTGTACTAAAACAATTTATTTTGAAAATAATCCAGAGTCAAACTGTTTAATTCCCAACCACTATTTCCAATCAATTCAATTTAAATTTCCACTTCCATTTGACTTAGTTCCAATTTAAATAACTTCAATTTCCATTGAAATTGATTTATCCCCAATTCAAGTTGAATTAACCCTCAATTCCTTTTCTAAATTCAAATCAAATTCCATTTGAATTTACTTATTCAGCTTTAATCACAATTTCAATTAATTCAAATAAATTTCAAATTGAACCAATTTCTGTTTGAATTAATTCCAATTCCCATTTGAATTTGAACTCATTCAACTTCAATTTCATTTCAAATCAATCCAATTCAAATTTTCCATTTGAATTTTTAAACTTATCCATCTTCAATCACAATTCTAATTAATTCAAATCAAATTTAATTTAAACTAATTCAATTTAAATTTCAAATTTAAACCTTCTCGAATTATATAAATTCGAGTTAAATTTTTAAATGTTGATTTAATCCTCTAAATCAAATTAACTTAGATCTATAAACCATTTATTTCTGAATCCAAATTCCATTTTTATCCTATTTCAAAGTTCAAATAATAATTCAAATCCTTTTTAAACAACAAAATCTTTGAAATTCAATTTATCATCAAATTTCAATTTTGAAACCAAACCTTTGACGTTTTATCATAAACATTCAAAATTTAAGTCCAAAATGATTCCACTTTATCTTAATAATGGATATATTACCACACCCCATTTCTTCATTCATTTTAACAAATCCAATTCTCAATTTAAAGATTATTGATAATAATAGGATAATATTATCCAAATTATTTTAAAACATCCATCCATTCCCAATTTTTAGATCTCAAACCCATTTTGAGATCACAAAAACTCCCAATTCAAATTAACCATTTAACTTCCCAAGTTAAATCCCAATTTCATCTTGAAATTTCCAAATCAAATTGTTCATTCAAACATATTTAACTTCCTCCGAGTTAAATTAAATTAATCCCATTAACCTTACTCAATTTTGAATTCACCATTTCAAATCTCAAAATTCTTTCCACTTATAAGTTCGAAAACCTATCACTTTTGGGTATCACATCTCATTCCAAATTTAAAACTCAACATTTAGAGTTTATTTCAAACCATCTTTGATATTATGTATATTCCTCACATATGTACATATTTCTTCTTGGCCCACCAAGCCGAATTTTAAAATTTAAACCACCCTAGGTTTTAATTCAAAACAAATTCTTTTAAAGTTTACAAACAACTTCTTATTCTAAAATAAGATTACATTCAAAATAGTTTGAATAATATTATTTCCTTTAACACTTTGAGAACAATTTCAAATGTTTAAATTTAGAATTCAGAACTTCACAATTGGAAACCCACTTTAATTTACATCTTGTCTAATTTACAAGTTATTCTCTTTAAATGGTTACTTCCTTAAAACATTTTATTGTTTATTGGAAAACAACCATCCCATTATTAAACACAGCAAGCATTCTATTTCTCCGGTTTGAAACCAATTCTAATTCATCTTATTTAGAAATTCTTCCCCAACTTCAAGATTTAATTTCAGTTTGAATCTATTTCAAACTTATCTTTATTTAATTTCAATTTGGTTGTATTCTATTTAATTCCAATATTTTAACAACCAATTACCTTAATTTTTATTAGAAAGAAATATTGCTTTATATATCAAAATATGTTCTTATATAAAATTATTTAAAATCTTTATATAAGAAAATAACAAGTACGCTCTCATATATAAACACTCAACTCATTCTAGGGTACTATTGACCCTTGATTATTGAGTAATCCCACCAGAGCTAAGGTTCTCACTTAACCTTTTGCTCTGATACCAAATGTAACGACCCGGAATTTTCAATCCCGAAAATTCCAGATAGTTAGGAAAAGAAGAAAAGAGAAATAAGAAGAAACATAAACAAGTCACAGAAACCTCACATTCGCAGCGGATCAAAATATAATATCAAATAAATAATAGTTATACAAAAGAAAACTATACTTGTTAAATTACACATTAATATATCAGAGTTACAACATATTTACAAACACAGGACAAATAAAATCAATTTGTTTCAGATACTATAATATATCACAGCAGAAACTCTCCATACGTTCCTGCCAACCACCTCGCCTCCTGAGCACCAGAACATCCTTACCTGAAAATCTGTAATACTCGGTCTGACCTGAGCATTACATCAAAGTAACACCCGGGTCAGGCTAGAAACCAGCGTGAGTAAACCCATCTAACATGGAAAACATCAGCATGAAACTTACATAAAACCCGGGTGACTCTTATCAATTTACAAATTCACAATTTGTTATAAACAACACTTATTTTGCACATCAATTCTAAGTGCCAAAACTTGGATTAAATGACCTAATTCACTTAAATCATTCCATTCCAGCCTATTGATTTCAAATATAAATTTTCAAAGAATCGAAGTGGTTTCGGGTATTTTCTAATAGCTGACTCCGGTTTCTTCGAATTCCATACATCTTAACCCCATTATCCAAGTGAATATAATTCAATTTTAAATATATGATGTCACTTTTACACAGAAATTCATAATAGATAATCTTATTATCACTCTTCAACCCAACATCTCATATTACAAAACACATCATATCACAAAGCATCCCAAACACATAATAGAGATACAAATAATCCAAGGCATATAATATTATTCAATCATCCATAAAACATATTGATTACTTCCAAAATAAATTTAATTATCTCTAATTAAATTAATTAATAATCCTTAATTACTTAGATTACCTTTACTTTACATTAATTAATTACAAACCAATAATCCGACCATCCTTTAAATATCCATCTTAATTAATCACCCTTGACTAATTATCCTTTAATTACAGTAAGTAATTAATTGTAAATTAATTACACAAATTAATTAACCTTTACCTATCACATTAACTACCATGGTCCTTAAGTAATTATTCAATTAATTACCTTATCACCACTTACATTGATTAATTATCCCTCAATTAATCATACTCATTAATTAACTAACCCTTAATTAATTCCTTTTATTAATCAATTCTTTAATTAATTTCACTAAGTAATTAATCTTTAATTACTTCTCTTAAGTAATTTCCTTTAATTACTTCATCAAGTAATTACCCCATTGTTTAGTTATCTCCAATAATTAACCATTAATTTTTTTAATCAATTATCCTTTAATAATGAATTTATTAACCCTTAACAATTAATCAATCTCTAATTAATTTATTTGTAACCCACAACTAAAAATTTACTTATCCTTATTTACTTAAGTCTTTGATTAATCTAAGATAAATTGTAACGATCCCAGATTTTGACTGTGTTTAAATTAATAATTAATTTAATTTTTGAATAAAAATCATGAAATTAATTGGTGAATTGGTTCGAGTTTCTACAAAGTCAAATAAAATATGTGTGTTTATTTTATCAAAGTATAAGTAAGTTATAAAAACGATTCCTTTAGAAGTTAAATATCTACATAAAATAGATTGAAAATAGAATTTGAAATTAGAATGTAAATTTAAAATAAGGCAATGAGTATTAAAGTTAAAAATAAATATTTAAATTGGGAATAGAAGCAGATTTATATAAGATAAATTCATTAGTTAAAATTTTAACAACATATTAAAAATAGAAATTTATTTATATTATAATAATAAGACAAAGCAAAAAGGAAAGAAAGAAAATATAAATATAAATATGTACACTTGCAAAAGAAGACACTAATACATTTATTTATTCAGGTATGAACAATATATGAATATAAGTATATAGAGTTGAGAAAATAAAGATATATATATAGATAAAGTAAGACAAAAGGAAATATGTGTATCTATGCATAAACAAATAAAGTGTGAATATGAAACAAGAAAACAAAAATACATTCAAGTATGAAGCTTGCAAAAGAAGAAACAAAAGAAAACAAAGAAAACATCTTTGTAGGAAAAACAAGGAGTAATGATATCAGCCACCATATTGACAAAAATCTGCTTAGCCACAAAAAAATAAAATCATCAGCCGAAATCTTGTTTAATCAAACAAAGAAAAAAAATATCTCTGGTCTGAGGTTGTACAAACAAATAGTAACCCTGTACAAAAGAAAATAATTACCCTTAGATTCATTTCCTATATATCAAACCTTCAATTTAGTTCGTCCATCAAAACTGAAGTAAATATCATCTAAAATTAAAAGAAAAAAATTCAATTTTTAAACAACAATCTAACTCAATTCAAATAAATGACCAAATTGATGACTTCAGCTAGCAATTTCAAAATCTGGTTCAACAAAGAGTTCTGTTCATTCTTCTGGAAACATCAATGAGTAACACGAATTTTTAAAATTTTAAAATACGATTCTGTTGAAAGCATATCTGTGATGAGTATGTTTGTGTGTACATATTTTTTTCTGAGCATATATGAGTAATGGATGTATATGTTCGCAAAGCTATCTCCTGTGATATCCTGTTCCTTATTCAAGTAGCAGTTTTGAGTTTGAAAATCAATTTCTCTTGATCTACTGACTGTTTGAACTTAAGATGAAAATAAAGTTTGTTTGTTATGGTGTATATATAAGTTTAAAAACCATTTTAAGTTAAAACATCTTTTTGACAACTCTTGATATCCAGAAATCTGAGCAAATCTCTAAATTTGTCAAAATATAAACATTTTAATTTTTGAATTCAGATATGTGAATTGAATTCTCATACCAAACTATGATTTTTAAAGAAAAAATCATGGTCTTTAGATCAAAGGATCGAGAGCACTTTGTTTTTGTTTGAAATTTAGGTTTGGATCAAATTCTGTTGATCTGAGGGTGGTTGGTGGTCGAGGCTTTGCGTGGAGATGGTGGCGCCTATAATGATGGTGGGAAAAATGCTCGGTGACGCTCACGATCTATGTGGCGACAGCGGTGTGGGGAATTCGTTTCTAAACCTAGTTTTGTCGTAGGCTTATATTTGGGTTCGCGCGTCACCGGTGATCGACCGAGTGCAACGCGGTTTGGGTGATGGAAGAGGGGGAGTTGACGAAGTCGTAGCCGGGATGGTTGACCACCTGATGGTCGGAGCGAGGAAAACAAGGCGATGACAGGTTGGGTGGTGATGGGTCTTGCTGTTCCAGGTTTGGGGTTTAACTCGAATTTGAATTCGAGAAGATGATGGGGATTTTGATGGTCGGGGGTTGATGCGTGGATGAACGTTAACTTGTTCGACGATGCAGCGTCGCCTGAAGTTGGTCGACGACGTTGTGCACTTACACCGTGCACTACTTTGGTGATCTGGAATGTTGTAGTTTGGGGGAAGGTTGGGTTGGAGCGCGTATTTGACTCGAAGTAAATGATTGGTTTGGCTCGTGTTATGGTGTAACAACCCGGAGTTTTGTGAAAATTAATTATTGTCAAATAAAGAGTAAATTGTTGCTAATTGCTAATTGAAGTTTTTAAATTGAGTTGAAATTCTTTTATAAATTTTTAAAAGGATTTGTGGGCTTTGAAAATGTGAAGCTTGGCCCATTTACTTTTGATGCCGTATTATCTCAAGTATATCGTTCCCCCTTTATTTATTCGCAAGCCCTAATCGAAAGAAGAAGAAAAAATTAAAAATGGCGGCTCATTCACTCAACAAAAATTAAGGTTTCGTTTTTTTTTGACTCCGCTTGATTCCTCGAGCACCAAGGCTTAGTCTCTGAAGTATGTGATCTTTGGGTGCGTTCTTCGAAGCGAGGTGAGTGACCCTCACATCTAATTCAGTACTATGTTTCGTGCTTGATTTTGTTTCGTTTGAATTTACTGTCATCGGTTGATTCTCTGATGCTTTTTGATTTTGTCCTTGTTGTCTTCGGCACTGAGTTGACTGTGAAGATGATTCTTTTTGACTTTAACCACTTGGATTCTAATTTGAACTGTTTTTGAATTTCCTTTTATTTCTGGCTTGAAGTCTCGATAGCACTTTGGTCATTGTAGCTTTGGTATAGTCTGCACTGTTTATCCCCAATCTCTTGTATTTGTGATGTTGTGCATAGGTGCTTTCGCAACCTCATGTACGATATCACCTCTGTTGTCTGCCCCTTTTTAAGTTTACATCTGTTGGGTTCACCTCTAATATGTCTCCGGGCTGGAGTGCATAATTGCATATTGATGTTGCTCCATTTATGTTGTACCTTTTATGTGTTGTATCGTTGCCTTGGTCATCATTGTAGTTTCACTGCAACCGTATGTGTATGCTTTCCTTTGAATTTTGCTTGGGGTTCAGTAGCTTGTATACTCCATTAGTTGTACCACCGCCATTTTGCACGGTTAGGCTTATATTGCCTTTGTTTGTGCTCGAGTCTGATACATTGCATTGATGCACTGTACTCATTTGCATTTGGTCACTGTAATTCACTGGTGACATCATTCTCATTTGAAGTTGTTGTTGAAGTTGGGTTGATCTTGTTCTGCCCTTATTCATTGGGTTGCATTGTTTTCTCACGTCACCGTTTGCATGCGCACTGGTTCATGTATTGGTGTGGTCTTTTGGTAGGGATGTTGTCATGTGTACATTCCATACAGTTCTGTCTTTGTATCGAGTGCATTTGTTAATTAAATCTGGCTATTGGTTCAGGATCGAATCATTAAATTGGTTTGCACACCCATATGTTGCCACTCTATTGTATTGAGCCCGGTCTTTGTTTCATATTCATTTGATGGAAATTGGTCCAAATTTGTGTTTCCTTTGTAGATGTTCATATGGGTTTGCTTTGTGTTGCATGGTACTGCATATTTACCACTGTCATAACTGTATTTGACTCACTGCTTCGAGTCACTTGCGCATGCACTCTGGAGTCGTGGCATTCATTCTTCACTACTCTGATTTTGTCGCAGCCATTTTACTGCATATACCGGAGGCTGTACATTTGAGTCTTGTTCACGGGTTGACTTCGACCTATTTTTTTGTCACTGGGTCGTTTCTGTGCATTGTGCATATCACTGCACTGATTCGTTTCTCTGTTGCATGACTTTATGCATTCCTTTGAACTGTGCAAAGTATACTTTCTCGACTGGTTTCCTGTTCTGGTATATTATTGCTCTTGTAGTGTAGTCTTAAGTCTGGTTGATGGTCTTAGTTTCACTCGAGAATTATTTGCATTTCTGATTAGACTTGAGTTGAATCCGGTATTTTGGGTTTGACCTTGTGCTCGTTTGTGAACTTCCATTGAGATTTTGTGTACATCATCACTGTAGTGGCAAGGCAGTGCATGCAAGCATGTACTGCAGCCACACGTTATTGCTTTTATTGATATTCTATTGCTTTTGAATTATTGATCTTTTGCGTATTTAATTACTATAGTGGCGAGGCAATACACGCGTGCGTGTACTGCAGCCCTACTCGAGTTGACATTTTTAATTGATATTTCAATACGTTTTGGATTTGTGTTTTGATTGGTTAATTTGATGATTTTGTTCTTGTCTAATTATCAATTTGATAATTAGATTATGAGTTTCTAATTATTTACTTAATAATTAGATTTTGTTGTTAATTGCCGTTTAGGCAATTCCGTTGTTTTCTAAATTATCTTCATTGCTAATCTTTTCATTTATCTTCGTTGATAATTTCAATTTGTTGATTTGTTGTTTAACACTGTTACGTGTTATATTTATCGCTATCCGATTTCTTATTTAAGAATCGGATAGGTGAATTTATTTTGATTGTCGTCTAATTATTATTTAATTATTATTACTTCTGTGCTCTAATAACTGAGTTTGAATTAGACTGACCCGTGTATTATTTTCTTTTGAATTTAATACTCGGGTCAGAGCGAGTTATTACAGGTTGTAGATATCTTGCTTTGGGTTGCTGCTAGAGCTATGAAGTCTTTTCATACTTTTTGGAGTAGGCGTTGTCTTAGTATAGGATGTTGTATATTCATGTATATTATTCACGTTAATGTACTTGTATATGTAACTTCCAGATTCGACAGATGTAGTTGTATCATATGTATTGTATCACATGTATATCAACTGACTTCAGTTATATTTGTATGAGACTTTTTATTATCTATGTTCCACATTTGACTTATCTGTGTTGTTACTATATATATTGTCCTAAACTATTACAAACCATCGTAGTTCGTTTTATACTGGAATTGGATATGTCGTTGGGAGTAAATAAATAAGAGATGAAAAATAAAAATATATACCACTCCTATCGAAATAACCAATACTAGTGTAAGCCTAACTACGGATGGCCGCTCCTATGCAACCTTATTCTTCGCGATAACAGACAGTATTTCCTTTAATACTCTTTGTTATTGTGAGCATAGAGGTAGGGCGTCACAGTTGGAATCAGAGCTTGTGGTTTATGGACATAATATAAAACATAACTTAGAAGGAACATGTGTTACAACTATTAGTCGATGTTTTATTTGTGCTTTGAGTCAAAACTAAAGTTTTGAAATTATGATGAAAATTTTAAATTTCCTTATTTAAAAGTGAAGTTGTGTTTTGATGATTGATTGATTTGTGTTCTGTTTATCAGAATGCGCAGCGGAAACAGTGAGACTGTCTTCACTGAGTACAGCTCATATCCATTTTGATTTAAAAATCAAAATATGAATTTGAAATAAGTTTCATTTATTATCGACATAGTTGTGTTTAATTTGTTTTCTTTGAAAATTTTGAATCCGATTGAGGATCCGAAGCGATTGCAGTTATGTGAATTTGTTGAGATTTTTGCTGTTTTGAATTATTTTCATTGAAGATATATTCGAATGATTTCTCTGTTCATTTTGCGGTATACATGCAAATTTATGTTGCACGTTACTGCATTATTTTTACGTTGAACCGATGTTTGATTATAAATGTATTTTTTTGCCGTTATTTTTATGACGGGATTTTTACACCAATACTAAATCTTTGAAGCATGGTGTTTTGTTGACATTTTTAATGAATGAAAATTCACCGGTGTTATATTTTGAAGCAAATTATTTTAAGGAGAATTTGACGTTTAAAAATCACTGTCGCTTTGACTTCACTGACCGTCATATTTTAAAGTGGATTTTCAAGCGATTCTCCCGCAATGCTGATTTTGTTCTCCGTTTTTACGGTATTTTGAGAAGTGCAATTTTCTTGTCGAAGTTGCTACTGATGTTGCTGTTTTAATCACGTGTTTTAAAAATTGTTTCGAAATAAAAATTGTTTTCAAAAGTTTTACAATTTACGCTTTCAAAAGAATGAGGAAGTGATTTAAACGTTTCAGCAAAATCGAGGACTATGACCCTTTTCTTTTACTGATTCGCTTAATTCCGGACTTGTTTGGTTGAGAATGTAAGTTATTACTCTTATAAAATAAATGAAATTGTTTTCAGAAGTTTTACAGTTTGCGCTTTCAAATGAATGAGGAAGCGATTTAAACGTTTCAGCAAAATCGAGGACTATGACCCCTTTCTTTTACTGATTCGCTTAATTCCGGACTTATCCGTTTGAGAATGTGAAATGTTGTTTTTGGAATACACAATTTTGCACTTTCAAGGAAACGATGAAGAGAATAAAACGATTTAGTAAAACTCGTGGTTACGGGACATGTGCGTTTGCTATTTCGCTTAATTCCAGACTTGTTAATTGAAATATTTGATGTTTAGATGATTTTGATGATTTTCGTGTGCTTTCGAGCCACTATGTTGGACCTTCAGGTCATATGTTGGACCTTCGGGTCAAATACCAGTACCAGACCTTCGGGTCATATGTTGGACCTTCGGGTCATTTATTGGGCGCCAAAATTATGTTGGGTACTTGGTAGGCTTCGGCTATATGTTGATGCACGTGCGGCGTAGCTTAAAAACTCGCCATTTGTTGGGATCGATCCACCTTTTATGTTGATTTTCTAGATCATCTTAATTGATTTGTAGATATTTATTGTTTCCAATTATCTGCAGGTAATTGGACATTTGTTGATATGAGTTCTAATTATCTTTTTGACAATTAGATATTTTTTGATTCTGATTATCGTTTTTGATAATTGGATATTTGTTGATTCTGATTATCGTTTTTGATAATTGGATATTTGTTGATTCTGATTATTGTTTTGGATAATCGAATATTTTTTGATTTTGATTATCGTTTTTGATAATCGGATATTTGTTATTTCTGATTATCGTTTTTGATAATCGGATATTTGTTGTTTTTGATTATCGTTTTTGATAATCATATATTTGTTGTTTCTGATTATCGTTTTTGGTAATCGGATATTTGTTGTTTCTGATTATCGTTTTTGATAATCGGATATTTGTTGATTTTGATTATTGTTTTTGATAATCGGATATTTGTTGTTTTTGATTATCGTTTTTGATAATCTGATATTTGTTGTTTCTGATTATCGTTTTTGATAATCGGATATTTGTTGTTTCTGTTTATCGCTTGTGATAATTAGATATTTGAGATTTGATTATCGTTTTTGATAATTAAATATTTGTTGATTTGAGATTTGATTATCGTTTGTGATAATTAAATCATTGTTGATTTGAGATTTGATTATCGTTTGTGATAAATGAATATTTGTTGATTTGAGATTTGATTATCGTTTGTAATAAATGAATATTTATTGATTTGAGATTTGATTATCGTTTGTGATAATTGAATATTTGTTGGTTTGAGATTTGATTATCGTTTGTGATAATTAAATATTTGTTGATTTGTGATTTGATTATCGTTTGTGATAATTGAATATTTGTTGATTTGAGATTTGATTATCGTTTGTGATAATTGAATATTTGTTGATTTCAGATTTGATTATCGTTTTTGATAATTGAATATTTGTTGATTTAAGATTTGATTATCGTTTTGGATAATTGAATATTTGTTGATTTAAAATTTCAGTATCGTTTGTGATAATTGAATATTTGTTGATTTGAGATTTGACTATCGTTTGTGATAATTGAATATTTGTTGATTTGAGATTTGACTATCGTTTGTGATAATTGAATATTTGTTGACTTGAGATTTGATTATCATTTTTGATAATTGAATATTTTTTGATTTAAGATTTGATTATCGTTTGTGACAATTGAATATTTGTTGATTTGAGATTTGATTACCGTTTGTGATAATTGAATATATGTTGATTTGAGAATTATATTGAATTGCTGTTTTCTATCTATCTCTGTTGATAGTTAGAGTTTGCTGATTATGGAGTTCGTGTTTTTCTGATTTCCTGGTTGAAAACTAGATAATTGCAGTTTTGCGAATTATGATTTGTGTTTTCTAATTATCTTTGTTGATAATTAAATTTTGTTGTTTTCTAATTATCGTATCGATAATTAGATATTGCTGTTTTGTGATTTCTGTATTCTAATTATCTAATTGATAATTGAATATTGCTGATAATTGCATTTATTCAGTTTTTTTGTTTTTTGATTATCTACTTGATAATTAAACTTTGTTGAGGATTTGTGAATTTCCTTTATGAAATTAAAAGATTTATTTAGCGTTTTATGTTCTCGACTTTTATTTTTCTAGCTTAACCAGTTTATGTTAGAAAGATAATTGTTATTGACGACTTAAATTATGAAAATTGTAGGGACACAATTTTTATAAGGAGGGGAGTCTGTAACAACCCGTAGTTTTGTGAAAATTAATTATTGTCAAATGACGAGTAAATTGTTGCTAATTGCTAATTGAAGTTTTTAAATTGAGTTGAAATTCTTTTATAAATTGTCAGAACGATTTGTGGGCTTTGAAAATGTGAATCTCGGCCCATTTACTTTTGATGCCGTATTATCTCAAGTATACCTTTCCCCCTTTATTCATTCGCAAGCCCTAATCGAAAGAAGAAGAAAAATTAAAAATTGCTGCTCATTCGTTCAACAAAAATTACCCGCTTGATTCCTCGAGGACCACGGCTTAGTCTCTAAAGCATGCGATCTTTGGGTGCAATCTTCGAAGTGAGGTGAGTGACCCTCACATCTAATTCAGTACTATGTTTCGTGTTTGATTTTGCTAAGACTGCTGCTTGATTTTGTTTCGTTTGAATTTACTGTCATCGGTTGATTCTCTGATGCTTTGTGATTTTGTTCTTGTTGTCTTCGGCACTGAGTTGACTGTGAAGATGATCATTTTTGACTTTAACCACTTGGATTCTAATTTGAAGTGTTTTTGAATTTCCTTTTATTTCTGGCTTGAAGTCTCGATAGCACTTTGGTCATTGTAGCTTTGGTATAGTCTGCACTGTTTATCCCCATTCTCTTGTATTCGTGATGTTGTGCATAGGTGCTTTTGCAACCTCATGTACGATATCACCTCTGTTGTCTGCACCTTTTTAAGTTTACATCTGTTGGGTTCACCTCTAATATGTCTCAGGGCTGGAGTGCATAATTGCATATTGATGTTGCTCCATTTATGTTGTGCCTTTTATGTGTTATATTGTTGCCTTGGTCATCATTGTAGTTTCACTGCAACCGTATGTGTATGCTTGCCTTTGAATTTTGCTTGGGGTTCAGTAGCTTGTATACTCCATTAGTTGTACCACCGCCATTTTGCACTGTTAGGCTTATATTGCCTTTGTTCGTGCTCGAGTCTGATACATTGCATTGTTGCACTGTACTCATTTGCATTTGGTCTTTGTAATTCACTAGTGACATCATTCTCATTTGAAGTTGTTGTTGAAGTTGGGTTGATCTTGTTCTGCCCTTATTCATTGGGTTGCATTGTTTTCTCACGTCACCGTTTACATGCGCACTGGTTCATGTATTGGTGTAGTCTTTTGGTAGGGATGCTATCATGTGTACATTCCGTACAGTTGTGTCTTTGTATCGAGTGCATTTGTTAATTAAATCTGGCTATTGGTTCAGGATCGAATCATTAAATTGGTTTGCACACCTATATGTTGCCACTCTGTTGTATTTAGCCCGTTCTTTGTTTCATATTCATTTGATGGAAATTGGTCCAGATTTGTGTTTCCTGTGTACATGTTCATATGGGTTTGCTTTGTGTTGCATGGTACTGCATATTTACCACTGTCTTAAATGTATTTGACTCACCGCTTCGAGTCACTTGCGCATGCACTCTGGAGTCATGGCATTCATTCTTTACTACTCCGATTTTGTCGCAGACATTTTACTGCATATACTGGAGGCTGTACATTTGAGTCTTGTTCACGGGTTGACTTTGACCTGTTTTGTTGTCACTGGGTCGTTGCTGTGCATTGTGCATATCACTACATGGATTCATTTCTCTGTTGCATGACTTTATGCATTCCTTTGAACTGTGCAAAGTATACTTTGTCGCCTGGTTTCCAGTTCTGGTATATGATTGCTCTTGTAGTGTAGTCTTAAGTATGGTTGATGGTCTTAGTTTCACTCGAGAATTATTTGCATTTCTAATTACACTTGAGTTGAATCCGGTATTTCGGGTTTGACCTTGTGCTCGCTTGTGAACTTCCATTGAGCTTTTGTGTACATCATCACTGTAGTGGCAAGGCAGTGCACGCAAGCGTGTACTGCAGCCACACGGTATTGCTTTTATTGATATTCTATTGCTTTTGAATTATTGATCTTTTACATATTTAATTACTGTAGTGGCGAGGCAGTACACGCGTGCGTGTACTGCAGCCCTACTCGAGTTGACATTTTTAATTGATATTTCAATACGTTTTGGATTTGTGTTTTGATTGGTTAATTTGATGATTTTGTTGTTGTCTAATTATCAATTTGATAATTAGATTATGAGTTTCTAATTATTTACTTAATAATTAGATTTTGTTGTTAATTGCCGTTTAGGCAATTCTGTTGTTTTCTAAATTATCTTCATTGCTAATCTTTTCATTTATCTTCGTTGATAATTTAAATTTGTCGATTTGTTGTTTAACACTGTTACGTGTTATATTTATCGCTATCCGATTTCTTATTTAAGAATCGGATAGGTGAATTTATTTTGATTGTCGTCTAATTATTATTTGATTATTATTGCTTCTGTGCTCTAATAACTGAGTTTGAATTAGACTGACCCGTGTATTATTTTCTTTTGAATTTAATACTCGGGTCAGACCGAGTTATTACAGGTTGTAGATATCTTGCTTTGGGTTGCTGCTAGAGCTATGAAGTCTTTTCATACTTTTTGGAGTAGGCGTTGTCTTAGTATAGGATGTTGTATATTCATGTATATTATTCACGTTAATGTACTTGTATATGTAACTTCCAGAGTCGACAGATGTAGTTGTATCATATGTATTGTATCACATGTATATCAACTGACTTCAGTTATATTTGTATGAGTCTTTTTATTATCTGTGTTCCGCATTTGACTTATCTGTGTTATTATTATATATATTGTCCTAAACTATTATAAACCATCTACCGAAATAACCAATACTAGTGTAAGGCCTAACTACGGATCACCGCTCCTATCCAGCCTTATTCTTCGTGATAACAGACAGTATTTCCTTTAATACTCTTTATTATTATGAGCATGGAGGTGGGGCGTGACATATTGTAGGGTGGAACTCGAAGTAAATAAGTTTGCCTCGAGTTGCTTGCTTGCTACAGGTTTTAGCAACCTGACAGTGAAAAAAATTGATTTTAAAGAAAATTTAAATAAAATTTAAATTGTGAGATAGTTTAAAAGCAAGTTCAAATCTAGATGAAGCTAGATTCAAAATTGATTTGAAGTTTTACTGTTTTGAAAGGGTTTTCAGGTTTAAAAAAACAAACCTGACAGTTTTCAGGTTTTTGAAAACTTAATTTAAAATATGAACAGAATTTAAACTCAGTTTTAATTCAAAATTTAAGTTTAGTTTTCAAATAAACTTTGAATCTTAAGCTTTTAAAATGAATTGGGATTTTTAAATCAAGAATTTAAAAATCAAGTTTTAAAAGTAAGTTTAAATCAATGTTTTAAATCAAAGTTTAAAGACAAGTTTAAATCAAATAGCCTTTTAAAATAACTTGTTTTCAAATGAATATTTGAATTTGATTTGATTAAATTCTTTTATAAAAAGGATTTTGAATGAAAAGTTAAATAATTTGTTTTAACTTGAATTTGCAAGTTAAAATGTAATGTATTTTAAAGCTTAAATTTTTAAATAAAATATTTAAGTAATGTAGTTAGAACCTTTCTTATATAGATTTATAAGTTGATATTTAAAATTTGGTTAATATTTAGATTTTTTTTAATCATTTTGAACCTTAAATTCAAAATGAAATTTGAATCTAAATTTAGCAGTGTAATGTTTAAATTGTAACAACCCCCATATTTATCGAGTTTATATTTAAATATTATATCGTTAATCGGATTTTGGTCCGAAAAGCTACTTTTTGCAAACGGTCAAATTAGGAATCAAGACCACTTCCATAGAGTTCGAAATGTCCTTTACAACTTTTTTTAAGCATAAACATCGATAGGTTTGGAGTTAGTGAAATTTCACTAACTTTTCCCGCTTTGGACTTTGGGTTAGTTAGCCTACTAAGCCCAATTTCCAACCCCCTTCTCCTCACTCTTCATAAATTTCGAACTAACTTGAAATTTGAATTAATGGTGAAGAGAATGGGAAATTAAAACTCCAAGCTCAAATTTAATTGCTAATCCAACATTCAACTCCAAATTCAAGTAGAAGATATTGGATTCAAGCTTTGAATTGCTTCTCCATTGGCTTCAAGCTTCATCTTCATCCATTTTAGTGAAAAGGTGAGATTTTTATCTCATACTCTTGCTTATAACTAACTTGGACTGTTGGGAATGGTTCCCTATCACTTTAACATGCCCATTTGCATTTGGTTTGGATTGGCGAAAAACTCCACTTTTCAGTGTTTTTAGTGAATTTCCAGCCTTAGGTCGTTCTGGACCCTTAGGTCGCTCAGGTTCGTGGCTTGCGCGCGTGGAAAAGTCGCCTGGACGTTAGGTCGTAGGTCGCTCGCGAGTTAAGCCTTAAGCCGAAGGTCGTTCGCGAGTTAAGCCTTAGGTCGTTTGGCCATTATAACGTTAGGTCGCTCGCGTGTTAAAACTTTAGGTGGCGCTGGCCTTAAGTCGTAGGTCGTCTCCGACCTAATATTGCTATTTCACTAGGTCGCACGGGTCTTAGGTCGTAGGTCGTAGGTCGTAGGTCATAGGTCGCTCGGTCCTACTTATGTCCCTAAGTCGCGTAACCCCATCACCTTTAGGTCGTTAGGCCTTTATGTCGTTAGGTCGTTACACCTATAACCCGTCAAGTCGCGAATACCTTTAGGTCGTGAACCCCATTAGGTCGCAAACCTCTTTAGGTCGTTTGACCCGTGTTACGTTAGGTCGCGTAACCCCTTAGGTCGCTTGACCTTGTTTCCTGTTAGGTCGCGTTTGCTTCGTCGGTTAATTCTTGGAGTTGTTCGATTGAACCTCTTGTGACAATTTTCAAGTGAAGATTTACAGTTTGTGTAACGTACGCGATTTTTCATTGCCGAAAAACCGAATAGTTAGGGTTTTAAGAAAAAGAAAAGAAGTAGAAGAGAGAGAGAAGATAGAAAATAGAGAGAAAAGAAAATAGAACGGAACAGAAAACAGCAGAACAACATCAGAATCTCACAATTCGAACCGGAACAACATATAATAGATAAATGAATAATCTTTAAACAAAGAACTATATCAGTTATTACATTACATCACACTACATTCATTTCATTATCAGAGTGTACAACAATAATAACAAACAGCGGAAAAAGAAATACTATATACCAGTAATACGCTATGCCACCCAGCTTGCCTCCAGCAACTCCTGAATTCCAGAATATCCTGATAAACCTAACTCTTGACTACCTGTGTGGAAACTGGTGGGCACCCATAGTTTAAGAAGGAAAACAATAAACTCCAAGTCAGTCATGTGACTGGTGTGGGAACTCAAAAACAGTTTATTTATCTTTAAAATAAAGTAGAGGAATATTTTTAAAAATCAATTCGCAATGCTTTTAAAAATGAGACTACCATAAGACCTCCCGCCACACACACAATGCAAACGCAGACTTGGAGGAGATTTCTTCTTATGTTTGTCAAAGACGCTTGATACGCATTAAAAGAAAACATTTGATATTATTACTAGTGCATAGCGTAGAAAACATTTCAAAAGTAGAATATAAATCTTAGCCAGCATAGGTACCATTATATTATGCCTACTATAGCTACCTCCTGAGGAAGCAGGTTCTACAACTAAAACCGTACAAGATCGTATTGTTTCTTTGGATTTCCAACAAATGGTCAGTCCAAGGAACTTCCCATTGCCACATGAGAACGCCTCTGGAAGGACGTCCCCGAGAACCAAACCGGATCTCTGCCAACACAAGGCCGGGTTACCCCTAACTGGGTAACAACTGACACGAGTAAGCCATCCTACGGTCCTTTGGGACCTTTAACCGAGCGCTCGTCACCATCATCACACAATCATAACAAAGTGTTTCAACATGAGTAAGTATCTGGGCTCCATACCATGATAACACCCTTTTCCGGAAGGAAATGCACATACCCTAAAGGGAGCTACCCCTCATAACCTTGCCGCATCTTTCCTGTTTTGACCATTCCGGGGTGTGAGGCTCGACGAAGTTTCGTCCACAAAAACACGCTTTATACAAAGTCATGCTTTGGGCCAACAAATGATCATGGAAATGATCGCAAAGATAGACGATCAAACAAATGATCCTATCACAAATAATCAACACAATGATCATTTCACAGCAACACTCAGCATGTCACATTACCAAATTGGGAATATATTGCTGATAACCTTCAACTATATAACCTCTGAGCTCGTACGTCTCAGAGAAGGGTGTTAAGCTAAGAGAATAAATTCTCCGCCACCAACGGAAATATATTTGAAAGAAATCGGCTTTATATCTCAATTTGTAATGTCAGACATACAATCCATACAAGTCTGTTCCGGGCTCGAACAGAACCAAAGGCACTTACAAAGAAGTCCTTGCAATCCGGATAATCTCTAATCACATCCGAATTTCCCATCACATATGGAGATCTCTATACCGGGGATCAGCCAGTGCAGAGACAATCAACAAGAAACCCTTTCGTTTTCGAAAATATCCGGTCTTCAACACCGGTCTTCGAATGCAATTCATAACGACGTATCACATATTCGGAATGGGTTATAGACCCCAGTGTCCTTTCCCGGTTAACCCGAATAGTGAGCGCTTATTTTTAAAAATAATAATTGTGGCATTCAAATTCAAGCAATTCACAACTAATACCTATTTAAAGGTAAATATTGATAGTCGGTTATTGAACTATCAATAGATATGCACAACATCACCAGATTCCAAATAATTTTCCAAATTATTTATTTTCCAAAAATATCTTTATAAGATATATATATTTTCCATTCTTTAAAAATAAATCAATATTTATTTTTAAACTCATTTTCCAAATTCCATTTATAAATTCCATATTGAATTTACATTCCAAAATATTTATGAATATACGATTTCCATTCGATTTGTAATGTTCATTTTCAATTTATCTTCAAAAAGATAAATTCAAAATATTCACTTAATATTGGAAAAGCATTTCCATACTTATTTATTTATAAGTAATTCACAAGCCTTTTTATTTTCTACACTTAGAAAATATTTAATATACTCTAATCGAAATTAAGTATATATTTCATTCTTTAAGGAAATCATTCACTTAACCATATTTATTTGGGCCAAAACGAATGTTGCGTAAAACATCGTTACGACAACCCAAAATCACTAGTATAGGGATTCGAAAATAAAATAGATATATAAATCCCAATACTATACAAAACATTTCCTTTCAGAAATCATTTACTATAACAACAGTGTTATAGTCTACCATTTCCTTTTATTTCTCGAAAACGTCTATTTCAACAATGAATGTTGAAATCTATGGATTCGATAGTTAATACATTTTAAAACATCTTTAGATCGTTTTAATTCTATTTAAAACATCTCATTCAAAACAATTTCTTTAACATATTATTCACGATTCAAAAACTTGAATATACTACGTTAACAAATTTCATCATTTTTATATGTTTCATTTTTAAAGGATTATTCACTGTCTAAAATGTGAATATAACTCCATTAATAAATTACAACAATTTTACTTATCAAAATAAGTCGTTGCGGATTTATAAAATAATGTTTATAAATTCCATTTCTATTTATTTTATAACAACTTCCTTTTACAAATTTCCTTTATTAACTTATTCGATTTCATATCTAAATGATATACTAAAAGTTCATATTATAAGTTAAATACTTATAATTTATTCGTTTACAAAAACGTGCTTTTAAACTTACCAAATTATAAATCTTATAACTTATAAGATTCATTTATTTATCCAAAATCCATTCTTTTTAAATAACTTTACAAATTTTATAAACCTACTATTTATAAAATTCCATTTATAACTTCACCGTTATAATTCTATAAATTTCATTTCTATTTATTGAAATTTATTCACAATTCATTCTAACACTTTATAAAAGCTCGTTTTACAATTCCAATATTTTTAATTTGTAAATATCAATTTGTAAATCTTTTATATGGATCAATTTATATTATTCTTTTAAAACGTCTTTCAACTCCTTTATAATTTCATCATTTGATTTATAAAATAATCAAATTTCATGAATCCTATTTTTAAACTTTTTTATAATAAATTCATAAATCCCAGTTTTAACTATTTTATAAAATCATTAATTCCATATTTTCAAAAATCAACTTTTAACTGAATTTCTCAAAAATCAAAATTTTTATAATATTAAAATTATAACATTTATTTATTTTAAGATGGATTAATTCCAAAAATATTTTATAAACGTATACTTTAAAAAATCATTTTAGAAATCCCTTAAAATCAAAATCGTTATTTTTAAACTTCAAAATTGGATTCGATGATGCAACACATCAAATAGTCAATCACGACTTTCAAACATCATATATCGATATGATAAACAATCAAATATCACAATATCTGAAATCAATAAATATTTGTGAGGAATCCAGTTGGATCCCTCCAACCTGTTTCCCTGCATCCACAGACATTAGCACAATACCCTTTCCACTTCGAGGTGGAATATCGCGGTATATGAGATTTATAAAATATTATCCGCTTAATAGGCGGCGCAATAGGGTCTCATCCGCTATACAAGGCGGGAAATCAATCAACTGCAATATAAACATATGCCAATATATATATATATTGCTATATATATAATATATCCTACTATATCTAATATCACAACCAATATAGCAATCAATAATAACTGCAAATCCAACTTATAAATTTATTTGAGTGAGAAGTTCTCACCTTTGCTTTTTATTTTGCAACCCATTTCCCATCTTGACTCGATATTCTTTATTTATACCTTGTATAAATATTTACACAATTTATTAATATTCGAACAGATCGAATAATAAATTTTCGTTTGATAATTTCGATTCATTGGTGATTTCATTTTAATAGTTAAATTAACTGATGGTTTTATTTTAACCAATTTCTTCTTTAATAAATTTGTTTAAACTAATTTTTTTTCTTTAAAAATTTTATTTAACTAAAATTTAAATTGCCTTTTAAATTAAATTTGTTTAACCTAAATTTTATTTTAACTAACTAATTCCTTTTTAAAATAATTTCTTTTAAATTTATCAAATTTATCAAACTAATGATTAAATTCTCCCTTTTATTTTAATAAATGCGATTAACTAAAAATTATATTTTAAACTAACAATTTTATTCTTAATATAAAAATTTGAACTAATATTTTCGTTTAAAATCTTTTAACAACTAAAAATAACTAAATTGATAAATAGACAAATTAATTGCCCTTTTTTTTAATTGTGAAATATTAAATATTTTACTGTAAAATTCCTTTTTGAATCAAAATACATACCTATATATGCATTTTAAAATCTAGTGAAATAGAAATCTGTTTCCTGTACATATTTAACTTCATATTCAAATTAAACAACTATTTCATATCTTCATTTTTTTTTTCCTGTATATACATTATATATCACATTTAATATTTAAATGAATACTGCACTTTAAAATTTGAATTAACTAAATTATTAAAACAAAAATCAATACCTCGCCTCCATCGCGTGCTCGAAGACGCCGCCGCCTTGAATCACACGCCATCGATCCACTCGAGCTCCTCCATTCACGCGACTCCCAAAATTGCGTCCTCGGTCGAGCCTTGCCAAAGACACCTAAACCCTAGCTTAACAGCGCCGCCTACTCCACTTGCGCTACCCAACATCGCGAGTCGCCTTGACCTCGTGAATTCGCAGCCATGAATCCCTAGCCTCGCCGCCATCTCGCGTGTGCTTCACCTTCGTGGTCCCCGTTACCATCGCGAGTCACCCAGATTTGCTCGAGCGCGCGCCCCCATTTCTTTTTTTCTTTGAATACGGCTGCGGCCATTTTTTTGTTGATGTGAAGAGAGAAGAATTGAAAAGGGGGAAAAATGTTGCTGTCGAATTTTTTTTTTTGAAGGCAGTGGCCATTATCTTTATCTCGTTTGATTTTTTTTTTTGTAACTGAAGCTTGCGTATTATTTTAAAGATGGATGGAGGGAACAAGAGAACGTGTTTGCCTGTTTTCGTTCGTGATCTGCTGCGTGATTTTTGGCGTGAATTTAGGGAAGCTAACGTGTGTACATTGACTAAGTTTAAATTTAATCGAATTCCATTCAATTTCAATGCGTTTACTCGCCGTGTGCTCACATATAAACTCCGAAAAATACGAAATTTGAAATCCGGCAATAATTCCATATTACGGACCCAATGAAACTGGTTTCATCGAATTCCGAGACTGTGCCTCGGACAGCTATTTTTAAATATCGATTCAAACGATATAATTTCCAAGTTGAACAAATCACTTTCAAATTCAATTCTGAAGCTTCTATAATCTTCAATATTATCAATACGAATTTTACAAGCCTCTGAAATATTTTTAATTGGCTTAAAATTGAAGATTTAAATTTTTATTCAACTCTCTATAGATTAAATTTTATAATTTAATCGCCAAATTTCATTCTGATAATTTGAAATTCAATTCAAACCATCATTCAAATATTTAAAATTAATTAAATATTTTCAAATTAAATTGTTCAAAATTCTGGGTCGTTACAATCTTCCCCCCTTAAAAGAATTTCGTCCCGAAATTACAAGTTAAGAAGAATGATCCTTAATCCGTCTATCATTTTTCACAATCCAAATAGTTTTATCAACTTACTAACCTAAATCCTTTTACTAGAGATTCATTATCATTTCAACTAGCTTTCCAACTTCAATTATAGTTTCAAACAACATTGTTTACCTAACAATTCAAATTTAAATTCAAATTCAAATTTTTAAACTTTCAAAATTTCTCAGAACTTTTCTAACACCTTAAATTTTCGAAAAATTTCGCCAGCGTCTCCTTTGCGCGGCTAGCTCGGTACGACTACAAAATGGCACCACGACCCCTCAGAATTAAAAAGAAAAAAGAAAGCCAAGTGACTGGAGAAGAAAATCATCAAATTTCATACTGAAATTGAAATACGTACCTTTTTGTCGAGCATTTTAAATTATCTTCAAAATCAAAATCCAATCCCTTTATAATACATGTATATCCTGCAATTCATAATATCCAATTCAAACATTCTAACCATTTGCACTTTTCTATTACAAAATTTCCAATATATGCTTCTTATACATTTTTACTTCGCTATTGAAGTCACATATTCATTTCATTCAATTTTACTTCAATTCAATTCACAATTTAAATTCTATTTGAATTCAATTCTCAATTCTAAATATTGAATTCTATCGATTAACTTTCATTTGCTAATTCATATGATTACTTTAAATTAGTTTCATTCACTAATTCATTTCATTTTTCAATTTCCATATTCAATTCATCTCGAATTTACTTAATTATTAACAAAGGGAATTTCAATTTATTTCTTTTGCTTACTTGAATTTATTACAAATTCAAATTTATCTTCAAATTTAGCTCACGACTAAACTTTAATTTAACCAATTCAAATTCCAATTCATTAGTCCAAGAATCTATCAAGTTAGTTTACTTGAATTCAATCCATTTTATTTCTTATTTAATTTCATATACTAATGATAGTAATTTAATATTATTACTTCCTAACAACCATGCAACCATATACTATAATAATTCATAGAAAATCATTTCTTTTCTATACAAAAAAAAATAGTTTTGGGCAAAATTATCTTATTTACCCGATTCAAAAACAATTTTATATTCACTAACAAATACGCGCTCATATCTATTATTACACTCAAACTCATTCTAGAGTACCGCTGACTCTATCTCTAATGAGTAACACCCAACAGAACCATGGTTGTCGCTTAACCATAAGCTCTGATACCAAATGTAACGTACGCGATTTTTCGTTGTCGAAAAACTGAATAGTTAGGGTTTTTAGAAAAAGAAAAGAAGTAGAAGAGAGAGAGAAGATAGAAAATAGAGAGAAAAGAAAATAGAACGGAACAGAAAATAGCAGAACAACATCAGAATCTCACAATTCGAACCGGAACAACATATAATAGATAAATGAATAATCTTTAAACAAAGAACTATATCAGTTATTACATTACATCACATTACATTCATTTCATTATCAGAGTGTACAACAACAATAACAAACAGCGGAAAAAGAAATACTATATACTAGTAATACGCTATGCCATCCAGCTTGCCTCCAGCAACTCCTGAGTTCCAGAATATCCTGATAAACCTAACTCTTGACTGCCCTTTTGGAAATTGGTGGGCACCCAGAGTTTAGGAAGGAAAACAATAAACTCCGAGTCAGTCATGTGACTGGTGTGGGAACTCAAAAACAGTTTATTTGTGACGCCCCACCTCTATACCCACGCTAGCCAAGAACACCACGGTGTAGTGCTGTCAACTAGCACGGAGAATAAGGCTGTTGAGGAGAGGCCATCAATAGTTAGGCCTTATACTAGTATTGGATATCTCGATAGGAGTGGTATATAAATATAAATATTCTTTAATTTTTCATCTCTGATTTATTTTCTCTCATCGGCATACCCCAATTCCAGTATAAAATGAACTACGATGGTTCATAATAGTTTAGAACATAAAATATTAAATATTACACAGATAATATAATGCGGAACACAAATAAAACATAAAGTCTCATATATACAATAACTGATGTCAGTTACAATACATTTGATACAATACATAAGACACGGTACATATGATACAACTACCACAGTCGACTCAAGAAGTTACATATACAAGTACATTAACGTATATAATATACATGAATACATATCTTCCTATCCAATTTTTCAGACTACAACAAATGACGACGACTACTCCAAAAGATATGAAAGAACTTCATAGCTCTAGCAGCAACCCAAAGCTGAATATCTACAACCTGAAATACTCGGTCTGACCCGAGTATTAGATTCAAAAGAAAATAATACTCGGGTCAGTCTAATTCAAACTCAGTTATTAGTGCACAGAAGCAATAATAATTAATTACTGAATAGACGACAGTAATTAAACCAAATCAGAATGCAATTCAGAATATTGAATTGAAATGAACAAACAGTTCAAACCATTGAAATATCAATTAAAATATTAATTCAAGTAGGGCTGCAGTACACGCACGCGTGCACTGCCTCGCCACTACTGCATAAGGAATACGCGAAAAGATCCATAAGTCAAAACAAATAGAATATCATACACGCCGTACTGTGTGGCTGCAGTTCACGCTTGCGTGCACTGCCTTGCCACTATAGTGCTATCGTACCCAAAAACTCAATTCCGTGTGGCTGCAGTTCACGCTTGCGTGCACTGCCTTGCCACTATAGTGCTGTTGTACACAATAAAAATTCACACACGAGCACAAGGTCAAACTCGAAAATCAGGTTCAACTCAAATGATATTCAAATAAAATTGCAATGCGAGCACAAGGTCAAACCCGAGCGTTTAAGCTGGGTTCAACTCAATGTACAGAAACAAATACAAAACAAATGTCACAATGAAACTACAGTTGCAAACAAGTGCAAAGACAAGAACAATGCACATGTCAACAGCACATAAATATGTGAATACGTGATACAAAAGTTCAGTGAACTGTAAGTATCGACCCGGTAGCTTCAAGTGTAAAGCAATGCCCAACATGAATGAATGAACCAGATTCAAGTGAGGACCGAATGCAACAGCAACTCCATATCAATGCAAACAAAATTGGGTTACTACATAACATAGCAACAACTGAAATAATGCAACAGGTCAGGAAGCAAGTGTGTGTACCTAAGGTACAACATGTATGCAACTGTGAGACTGAAAGATGTGAGCACCAGACTTGAGTACAAAAACTACAAACTCAAGTGAAGTGAACTCAATTATAAACTCATGCAGGAATGAAACTACAATGTAGCTTTAATTGAAAACAATATCACCATTGAAACTAAACTCATATACACATTGTACTCAAGGCAACAACCGACTGAAGGTGTAAGCAAACAAGGATATGGCCAAAACCAAACAGCATACACAAGGCATCAACAAGTATGACAATGATGTGCAGAGGTAAGCAAAGAAATGGTACATGTATATGCAGGTCTGACCACAAGGGCAGTGACCGCATTTTTATGCAATAACATTCAAAAGTGAACAATGCACATAAGCTACAACTTCAAGTGAACTAATGCACGTATGAATTTACTAATGCACGTATGAATTAATATTTTAACTGCATACGTATGGGGTTTTAAACAACTCAGAAAATTTAGAATGATTCTAAAAATAATATTGACACCTCTAAGGAAAATAAGATCATATCTGCAAATCAAAATCTTTAAAATACCAATCATTAAAGATTGGCTGATGAGGATCTAAGATGAAATTTTAAAGAGTGAACTTAGATTCCTCATCATATAATATATCTCTGATATACTGCTATACATAAAAGGAAAACAATTGTATAAATTTCAATACTCATTTTAAAATTTAATTAACACCTTCTACTAACAAGACGACCAACCCATGCATCATCACTGAACCTCAAATATGTATGCAATCAGACATGTTGATACAATTGAATGGTTTTTTTGCATCTATTTTTTTTTCGTGTACAGTAGCTTTTAAGAAAGAAAACACTACACATGAGGCTCACGCATGCCCCTATGATGCATGTGCACAACCAATGTGCAGGCAAGAATTATAAACTGCTAAAGATGGGCACTGCAAACTACAACATCACAAATGAACTTGGGCAACAACTTAGTTTTCACGCACACAAATAATAATATCCACACGCATGCAATTATAATTTGAATCAAAGTAACTCTGTATACTCAACTTAAATGCAAAAACAGGGCTTGGGTGAAAACGTGACCTATTCAAACGTTTTAAACAATTATAAACTCAAGACCAAATTGCAATTTCACAAAAATGGAACGAAGTCGAGAATCAAATAGCTTCAAATGGCCAAAGTCGAACGAAATCACATCATCAAATCAGGTCAATAGCTGAAGTCAACAGGAACATGAACGAGCAGTTCAAATCAATATCGTAGTAAGCACAAAAAGAAACATCAGAGAAATCGAACTGTGTCAACCATGTGAACACAATACATACAGAAATCGAACCGAAGCAGATAAAAATCATCAATCGTCAAAACAAAGTCGAACGACCTAAGATTTAAAATAGATGTGAGTGATAATTCACTCAAGTTCAAAAGTCATGGAACGGAAATAGAACAAAAATCTGAAATCACTAAAACTCGAAGCAACATTAGCCAAGAATTCAAGCAACAAAATACACAGATAACTCGAAACATGAATTAGATGTGAGCAAACTCACCGTGTCGACGAATTAAAGGAGCAACCGAATGTCGAAGCAAGCAACGCGAGCGCCACAAGAGACGAGCAACCATCGGAATCGAAACCCTAATTTCCAGAGCAGAGAGAGAACGAAAGGAACAGTCGCCATTATTTTGTGATTTGGTTAGGGTTGGTGAACAAAATGAAAAATGGATAAAACGGGGGGGGGGGGGGGGGGGGGGGGGGGCGGTTCGAAATTAAAGAGGGGATAAGGCCAAATAAGTAAATAAAAATAAAAATAAAAAGAAAACTTTTATTTAAAGTCCTAAATTTCTTTTATCAATTTATAATTCAATTTTAAATTCAAAATTTAAAAACTTCAAATAGAAGTTTGTGTCAATATTAATCGTTTAAATTGTTGATTATAATTGATGCAAAATACCGGGTTGTTACAGACTCCCCTCCTTAAAGAAATTGCGTCCACGCAATCCTAAGGAATAAATGGACAAAAGGTAACAACCATAAGAGCATGAGAAGGTAAGCTTTTAATTTCATAAATGAAATTCCCAAATTCTCAACAAAGTTTGATTATCAAATAGATAATCAGAATAAAGAAATCTTAAAACAGCAAAATCAGCAAATCTAATTATCAACAAAGATAATTAGAAAACACAAATATCTAACTATCAAAAACGATAATCAGGAATTACCTCAACGGTAATCAAATTCCAAATCAGCAAATATTCAATCATCAAAACGATAATCAAATCTTGAATCACAAATATTTAATTATCACAAACGATAATTAAATCTCAAATATCTAATTATCACAAGCGATAATCAGGAACAATAAATATCTGATTATCAAAAACGATAAATCAGAAATCACAAACATCCGATTATCAAAACGATAATCAGAAATTACCACAACGGTAATCAAATTTCAAATCATAAATATTTAATTATCACAATTGATAATTAAATCTCAAATTGCAAATGTTTAATTGTCACAAACGATAATTAAACCACAAATATCTAATTATCACAAACGATAATTAGAAACAATAAATATCTGATTATCAAAAACGATAAATCAGAAATCACAAACATCCGATTATCAAAACGATAATCAGAAATTACCATAACAGTAATCAAATTTCAAATCACAAATTTTTCAATTAACGAGTCCGAAACTAACCGAAATAGCAAACGCACATGACCCATAACCACGAGTTTTACTAAATCGTTTAATTCACTTCATCGTTTCCTTGAAAGTGCAAAATTGTGTATTTTAAATAAATAACATTTTACATTCTCAAACAGACAAGTCTGGAATTAAGCGAATCAGTAAAAGAAAGGGGTCATAGTCCTCGATTTTCCTGAAACGTTTAAATCGCTTCCTCATTCTTTTGAAAGCGCAAATCGTAAAAATTCTGAAAACAATTTTGATTTATATTTAAAACAATTTTTAAAACACGTGATTAAAGCAGCAACATCCGTAGCAACTTCGACATACGTCAAAATTTCATCGAAATAATTGGCATCAAAATATAATACCAATGAATTTTCATTTATCGAAAATGTCGCAGGAATCTTTTCAAAGATAGAAAAGGATATCGTACCCTAAACTTGTATTCGTAACAAGTCAATAACACACGAATTCACCAATGCACAAGAATTGATAAAACTTATCAATAGAAATCACGAAAATTGGTGAAGCACAAATTCTAGAAATCATCACGAGAAATCCAGAAATCACAAGATGAAAGTATGAAAACTCGAACGGAGTATGAAAACTTGAACGGAGTATGAAAACTCGAATGGAGTATGAAAACTCGAACGGAGTATGAAATAGAATAAAAGATATGGCATAACATAAAATATCCATAATGACATACTACTATAAGTATGTAAATAATGATCAACAGGAGATCAACCGATAAGAGGTATGGCATAAATATGAAATATCCATACTGACATACAACTATAAGTATGCAAATAATGATCAACAGGAGATCAACCGATAAGAGATAATCAGTATCACAAGAATCTTCTCAAAGATCCAAAGAGGTATCATACCCCAAATTTGTACCCATGACAAATCAATAACATATGAATTCACCAATGCACAAAAATAGGTGAAGCATAAAATTTCCATAAATCAACATAAGGAATCTAGAAATCACAGAAAAAGGGAAAGAGGCCTATCACATGACGGTCCGAAGACCAAGGGGACCTACCCCACATGTGTGAATGGAATCACACAGATTGAGGTCAAGACTAACCAAAAAGCAGAAAGGTATGTGCGAATGGAATCACACAAGTGGTGTCTAGTCTGACCATCAGAACGATCATCATGATCAACGAGGAGTGTCAATTACACTAAGCATGTGTGAATGGAATCACACAGATTGAGGTCAAGACTAACCAAAAAGCATAAAGGTATGCGTGAGTGGAATTACACAAGTGGTGTCTAGTCTAACCTTGCAATGAAAGAGACATCGCGCAATTGCTAGTCTAATTCATAAAGCGATCATCAAGATCAACGAGAAGTGTCAATTACACTAAGCTAGTGAATATAAAAGTTTAGCTTCATGTCCCATAACCACTAGCTTAACTTAAATATTTACGAACAAATTGTAGATCTTCACTAGAAAAATGTCACAAGTGGTTCAATCGAACAAGTCCAAAAATTAACCGACGAAGTAAACGCAAGCGTTTCATACCACTTGTTTTGCTAAGCCGTTTAATTAGATTTCTCATACGAGTGAAAATAAAGGTTTGTATATACTAATAGATCGGAAAACGGTTTAGGAAAAGATTTTGATATTGAAAATAGAGTTGAAAACATTTTGATAAAAGAGTTTTGATATTTACTACTAGTATTAAAACGTTTATATATATTTTTTTTAAAGTGACAAATCATAAAAATGATTGTAAAATCAATCAATCACAAGAATTCACATACGAAGACGTGAATAGAATCCAAAGAAATCGATACCGAATTCATCGAAAGGTATGTTCACAAAAATTCCCGAAGAAATGGTCATCAAAGTTGCTACTAAATGATAGCAACAAATCGGGAAATTAACAAGAATCGATTTAATTTGGAAACCAAATCAATTCACTAAAATTCACATTCGAAGATGTGAATAAAAACCAAAGAATTCGATTCTTAAATCCATCAAAGTAGGAATATCCAAAAATTCCAGAAATAGAAGTTATCAAAGTCGACAAAGAAGATAACAACTAATCGGAAAAGAAGAATCGATTAACAATTGGGAAAAAAAAAACAAAGCAGAACGAGCATAAATGCATAAATGACTTCAACAAAAATAAAAATCGAGTCAATGTCGAAGTCAACAATTAATGGCCCTAATAGAGTACAAAACGATTCAACATCATCATAAAATGACTCAACGGCAAACCAAATCAGAGTCTTGGAAATCACGAATTTAGAAATTTCTCAAAAACAAAGTGACCGAAGTCGAATGGAATTCAAGCAGAGGAAAACATAAAATATCAAGTTCGGAATCGCTGAGATTCGAACAAAATCAATCATCGGCTAAATCAAATCAAAGCCGAAAACACAAGAATCAAAATCAAATGCATATGAATAAGCGTTAGGAATTCATAACTAACAATTCAAAGACAATCATATGCAAATATGAGAAATATAACGTCGACAAATAGTTGTAACGCATGTACTATCTAAGTTACGTTTTATATTTGTTCTAAACCCCAGGCTCTGATACCAAGCTGTGATGCCCCACCTCTATACCCACGCTAGCCAAGAACACTACGTGTAGTGCTGTCAACTAGCACGGAGAATAAGGCTGTTGAGGAGCGGCCATCAATAGTTAGGCCTTACACTAGTATTGGTTATCTCGATAGGAGTGGTATATAAATATAAATATTCTTTCATTTTTCATCTCTGATTTATTTTCTCCCATCGGCATACCCCAATTCCAGTATAAAACGAACTACGATGGTTCATAATAGTTTAGAACATAAAATATAAAATATTACACAGATAATATAATGCGGAACACAAATAAAACATAAAGTCTCATATATACAATAACTGATGTCAGTTACAATACATTTGATACAATACATAAGACACGGTACATATGATACAACTACCACAATCGACTCAAGAAGTTACATATACAAGTACATTAACGTATATAATATACATGAATACATATCTTCCTATCCAATTTTTCAGACTACAACAAATGACGACGACTACTCCAAAAGATATGAAAGAACTTCATAGCTCTAACAGCAACCCAAAGCTGAATATCTACAACCTGAAATACTCGGTTTGACCCGAGTATTAGATTCAAAAGAAAATAATACTCGGGTCAGTCTAATTCAAACTCAGTTATTAGTGCACAGAAGCAATAATAATTAATTACTGAATAGACGACAGTAATTAAACCAAATCAGAATGCAATTCAGAATATTGAATTGAAATGAACAAACAGTTCAAACCATTGAAATATCAATTAAAATATTAATTCAAGTAGGGCTGCAGTACACGCACGCGTGCACTGCCTCGCCACTACTGCATAAGGAATACGCAAAAAGATCCATAAGTCAAAACAAATAGAATATCATACACGCCGTACTGTGTGGCTGCAGTTCACGCTTGCGTGCACTGCCTTGCCACTATAGTGCTATCGTACCCAAAAACTCAATTCCGTGTGGCTGCAGTTCACGCTTGCGTGCACTGCCTTGCCACTATAGTGCTGTTGTACACAATAAAAATTCACACACGAGCACAAGGTCAAACTCGAAAATCAGGTTCAACTCAAATGATATTCAAATAAAATTGCAATGCGAGCACAAGGTCAAACCCGAGCGTTTAAGCTGGGTTCAACTCAATGTACAGAAACAAATACAAAACAAATGTCACAACGAAACTACAGTTGCAAACAAGTACAAAGACAAGAACAATGCACATGTCAACAGCACATAAATATGTGAATACGTGATACAAAAGTTCAGTGAACTGTAAGTATCGACCCGGTAGCTTCAAGTGTAAAGCAATGCCCAACATGAATGAATGAACCAGATTCAAGTGAGGACCGAATGCAACAGCAACTCCATATCAATGCAAACAAAATTGGGTTACTACATAACATAGCAACAACTGAAATAATGCAACAGGTTAGGAAGCAAGTGTGTGTACCTAAGGTACAACATGTATGCAACTGTGAGACTGAAAGATGTGAGCACCAGACTTGAGTACAAGAACTACAAACTCAAGTGAAGTGAACTCAATTATAAACTCATGCAGGAATGAAACTACAATGTAGCTTTAATTGAAAACAATATCACCATTGAAACTAAACTCATATACACATTGTACTCAAGGCAACAACCGACTGAAGGTGTAAGCAAACAAGGATATGGCCAAAACCAAACAGCATACACAAGGCATCAACAAGTATGACAATGATGTGCAGAGGTAAGCAAAGAAATGGTACATGTATATGCAGGTCTGACAACAAGGGCAGTGACCGCATTTTTATGCAATAACATTCAAAAGTGAACAATGCACATAAGCTACAACTTCAAGTGAACTAATGCACGTATGAATTTACTAATGCACGTATGAATTAATATTTTAACTGCATACGTATGGGGTTTTAAACAACTCAGAAAATTTAGAATGATTCTAAAAATAATATTGACACCTCTAAGGAAAATAAGATCATATCTGCAAATCAAAATCTTTAAAATACCAATCATTAAAGATTGGCTGATGAGGATCTAAGATGAAATTTTAAAGAGTGAACTTAGATTCCTCATCATATAATATATCTCTGATATACTGCTATACATAAAAGGAAAACAATTGTATAAATTTCAATACTCATTTTAAAATTTAATTAACACCTTCTACTAACAAGACGACCAACCCATGCATCATCACTGAACCTCAAATATGTATGCAATCAGACATGTTGATACAATTGAATGGTTTTTTTGCATCTATTTTTTTTTCGTGTACAGTAGCTTTTAAGAAAGAACACACTACACATGAGGCTCACGCATGCCCCTATGATGCATGTGCACAACCAATGTGCAGGCAAGAATTATAAACTGCTAAAGATGGGGCACTGCAAACTACAACATCACAAATGAACTTGGGCAACAACTTAGTTTTCACGCACACAAATAATAATATCCACACGCATGCAATTATAATTTGAATCAAAGTAACTCTGTATACTCAACTTAAATGCAAAAACAGGGCTTGGGTGAAAACGTGACCTATTCAAACGTTTTAAACAATTATAAACTCAAGACCAAATTGCAATTTCACAAAAATGGAACGAAGTCGAGAATCAAATAGCTTCAAATGGCCAAAGTCGAACGAAATCACATCATCAAATCAGGTCAATAGCTGAAGTCAACAGGAACATGAACGAGCAGTTCAAATCAATATCGTAGTAAGCACAAAAAGAAACATCAGAGAAATCGAACTGTGTCAACCATGTGAACACAATACATACAGAAATCGAACCGAAGCAGATAAAAATCATCAATCGTCAAAACAAAGTCGAACGACCTAAGATTTAAAATAGATGTGAGTGATAATTCACTCAAGTTCAAAAGTCATGGAACGGAAATAGAACAAAAATCAGAAATCACTAAAACTCGAAGCAACATTAGCCAAGAATTCAAGCAACAAAATACACAGATAACTCGAGACATGAATTAGATGTGAGCAAACTCACCGTGTCGACGAATTAAAGGAGCAACCGAATGTCGAAGCAAGCAACGCGAGCGCCACAAGAGACGAGCAACCATCGGAATCGAAACCCTAATTTCCAGAGCAGAGAGAGAACGAAAGGAACGGTCGCCATTATTTCGTGAATTGGTTAGGGTTGGTGAACGAAATGAAAAATGGATAAAAGGGGGGGGGCGGTTCGAAATTAAAGAGGGGATAAGGCCAAATAAGTAAATAAAAATAAAAATAAAAATAAAACTTTTATTTAAAGTCCTAAATTTCTTTTATCAATTTATAATAAAATTTTAAATTCAAAATTTAAAAACTTCAAATAGAAGTTTGTGTCAATATTAATCGTTTAAATTGTTGATTATAATTGATGCAAAATACCGGGTTGTTACATTATTTACCTTTAAAATAAAGTAGAGGAATATTTTTAAAAATCAATTCGCAATGCTTTTAAAAATGAGACTACCATAAGACCTCCCGCCACACACACAATGCAAACGCAGACTTGGAGGAGATTTCTTCTTATGTTAGTCAAAGATGCTTGATACGCATTAAAAGAAAACATTTGATATTATTACTAGTGCATAGTGTAGAAAACATTTCAAAAGTAGAATATAAATCTTTGCCAGCATAGGTACCATTATATTATGCCTACTATAGCTACCTCCTGAGGAAGCAGGTTCTACAACTAAAACCGTACAAGATCGTATTGTTTCTTTGGATTTCCAACCAATGGTCAGGCCAAGGAACTTCCCATTGCCACATGAGAACGCCTCTGGAAGGACGTCCCCGAGAACCAAACCGGATCTCTGCCAACACAAGGCCGGGTTACCCCTAACTGGGTAACAACTGACACGAGTATGCCATCCCCCGGTCCTTTGGGACCTTTAACCGAGCGCTCGTCACCATCATCACACAATCATAACAAAGTGTTTCAACATGAGTAAGTATCTGGGCTCCATACCATGATACCACCCTTTTCCAGAAGGAAATGCACATACCCTAAAGGGAGCTACCACTCATAACCTTGCCGCATCTTTCCTGTTTTGACCATTCCGGGGTGTGAGGCTCGACGAAGTTTCGTCCACAAAAACACGCTTTATACAAAGTCATGCTTTGGGTCAACAAATGATCATGGAAATGATCACAAAGATAGACGATCAAACAAATGATCCTATCACAAATAATCAACACAACGATCATTTCACAGCAACACTCAGCATGTCACATTACCAAATTGGGAATATATTGCTGATAACCTTCAACTATATAACCTCTGAGCTCGTACGTCTCAGAGAAGGGTGTTAAGCTAAGAGAATAAATTCTCCGCCACCAACAGAAATATATTTGAAAGAAATCGGCTTTATATCTCAATTTGTAATGTCAGACATACAATCCATACAAGTCTGTTCCGGGCTCGAACAGAACCGAAGGCACTTACAAAGAAGTCCTTGCAATCCGGATAATCTCTAGTCACGTCCGAATTTCCCATCACATATGGAGATCTCTATACCGGATATCAGCCAGTGCAGAGACAATCAACAAGAAACCCTTTCGTTTTCGAAAATATCTGGTCTTCAACACCGGTCTTCGAATGCAATTCATAACGACGTATCACATATTCGGAATGAGTTATACGACCCCAAGGTCCTTTCCCGATTAACCCGAATAGTGAGCGCTTATTTTTAAAAAAAATAAGTGTGGCATTCAAATTCAAGCAATTCACAACTAATACCTATTTAAAGGTAAATATTGATAGTCGGTTATTGAACTATCAATAGATATGCACAACATCACCAGATTCCAAATAATTTTCCAAATTATTTATTTTCCAAAAATATCTTTATAAGATATATATTTTTTCCATTCTTTAAAAATAAATCAATATTTATTTTTAAACTCATTTTCCAAATTCCATTTATAAATTCCATATTGAATTTACATTCCAAAATATTTATGAATATACGATTTCCATTCGATTTCTAATGTTCATTTTCAATTTATCTTCAAAAAGATAAATTCAAAATATTCACTTAATATTGGAAAAGCATTTCCATACTTATTTATTTATAAGTAATTCACAAGCCTTTTTATTTTCTACACTTAGAAAATATTTAATATACTCTAATCGAAATTAAGTATATATTTCATTCTTTAAGGAAATCATTCACTTAACCATATTTATTTGGAAAAAAACGAATGTTGCGAAAAACATCGTTACGTCAACCCAAAATCACTAGTATAGGGATTCGAAATTAAAATAGATATATAAATCCCAATACTATACAAAACATTTCCTTTCGGAAATCATTTACTATAACAACAGTGTTATAGTCTACCATTTCCTTCTATTTCTCGAAAACGTCTATTTCAACAATGAATGTTGAAATCTATGGTTTCGATAGTTAATACATTTTAAAACATCTTTAGATCATTTTAATTCTATTTAAAACATCTCATTCAAAACCATTTCTTTAACATATTATTCACGATTCAAAAACTTAAATATACTACGTTAACAAATTTCATCATTTCTATACGTTTCATTTTTAAAGGATTATTCACTATCTAAAATGTGAATATAACTCCATTAATAAATTACAACAATTTTACTTATCAAAATAAGTCGTTGCGGATTTATAAAATAATGTTTATAAATTCCATTTCTATTTATTTTATAACAACTTCCTTTTACAAATTTCCTTTATTAACTTATTCGATTTCATATCTAAATGATATACTAAAAGTTTATATTATAAGTTAAACACTTATAATTTATTCGTTTACAAAAACGTGCTTTTAAACTTACCAAATTATAAATCTTATAACTTATAAGATTCATTTATTTATCCAAAATCCATTCTTTTTAAATAACTTTACAAATTTTATAAACCTACTGTTTATAAAATTCCATTTATAACTTCACCGTTATAATTCTATAAATTTCATTTCTATTTATTGAAATTTATTCACAATTCATTCTAACACTTTATAAAAGCTCGTTTTACAATTCCAATATTTTTAATTTATAAATATCAATTTGTAAATCTTTTATATTGATCAATTTATATTATTATTTTAAAACGTCTTTCAACTCCTTTATAATTTCATCATTTGATTTATAAAATAATCAAATTTCATAAATCCTATTTTTAAACTTTTTTAACAATAAATTCAGAAATCCCAGTTTTAACTATTTTATAAAATCATTAATTCCATATTTTAAAAAATCAACTTTTAACTGAATTTCTCAAAAATCATAATTTTTATAATATTAAATTATAACGTTTATTTATTTTAAGATGGATTAATTCCAAAAATATTTTATAAACGTATACTTTCAAAAATCACTTTAGAAAACCCTTAAAATCAAAATCGTTATTTTTGAACTTCAAAATTGGATTCGATGATGCAACACATCAAATAGTCAATCACGACTTTTAAACAACATATATCGATATGATAAACAATCAAATATCACAATATCTGAAATCAATAAATATTTGTGAGGAATCCAGCTGGATCCCTCCAACCTGTTTCCCTGCATCCATAGACATTAGCACAATACCCATTCCACTTCGAGGTGGAATATCGCGGTATATGGGATTTATAAAATATTATCCGCTTAATAGGCGGCGCAATAGGGTCTCATCCGCTATACAAGGCGGGAAATCAATCAACTGCAATATATACATATGCCAATATATATATATATATTGCTATATATATATTATATCCTACTATATCTAATATCACAACCAATAGCAATCAATAATAACTGCAAATCCAACTTATGAATTTATTTGAGTGAGAAGTTCTCACCTTTGCTTTTTATTTTGCAACCCATTTCCCATCTCGACTCGATATTCTTGATTTATACCTTGTATAAATATTTACACAATTTATTAATATTCGAACAGATCGAATAATAAATTTCGTTTGACAATTTCGATTCATTGGTGATTTCATTTTAATAGTTAAATTAACTGATGATTTTATTTTAACCAATTTCTTCTTTAATAAATGTGTTTAAACTAATTTTTTTCTTTAAAAATTTTATTTAACTAAAATTTAAATTTCCTTTTAAATTAAATTTATTTAACCTAAATTTTATTTTAACTAACTAATTCCTTTTTAAAACAATTTCTTTTAAATTTATCAAATTTATCTAACTAATGATTAAATTCTCCCTTTTATTTTAATAAATGTGATTAACTAAAAATTATATTTTAAACTAACAATTTTATTCTTAATATAAAAAATTGAACTAATATTTTCCTTTAAAATCTTTTAACAACTAAAAATTGTGAATCACCTTCGTGGTCGCCGTTACCATCGCGAGTCACCCAGATTTGCTTGAGCGCGCGCCCCCATTTCATTTTTTCTTTGAATACGGCTGCGGCCATTTTTTTGTTGATGTGAAAAGAGAAGAATTGAAAAGGGGAAAAAATGTTGCTGTCGAATTTTTTTTTGAAGGCAGTGGCCATTATCTTTATCTCGTTTGATTTTTTTTGTAACTGAAGCTTGCGTTATTATTTTAAAGAGGGATGGAGGGAACAAGAGAACGTGTTTGCCTGTTTTCGTTCGTGATCTGCTGCGTGATTTTTGGCGTGAATTTAGGGAAGCTAACGTGTGTACATTGATTAAATTTAAATTTAAATTTAATCGAATTCGATTCAATTTCAATGCGTTTACTCGCCGTGTGCTCACATATAAACTCCGAAAAATACGAAATTTGAAATCCGGCAATAATTCCATATTACGGACCCAATGGAACTAGTTTCGTCGAATTCCGAGACTATGCCTCGGACGGCTATTTTTAAATATCGATTCAAACGATATAATTTCCAAATTGAACAAATCACTTTCAAATTCAATTATGAAGCTTCTATAATCTTCAATATTATCAATACGAATTTTACAAGCCTCTGAAATATTTTTAATTGGCTTAAAATTAAAGATTTAAATTTTTATTCGACTCTCTATAGATTAAATTTTATAATTTAATCGCCAAATTTCAATCTGATAATTTGAAATTCAATTCAAACCATCATTAAAATATTTAAAATTAATTAAATATTTTAAAATTAAATTGTTCAAAATTCTAGGTCGTTACAGTTTGTTCGTAAATATTTAAGTTAAGCAAGTGTTTATGGGACATGAAGCTAAACTTTTATATTTACTAGCTTAGTGTGATTGACACTTCTCGTTGATCATGACAATCATTCTTATGATTTAGACTAGCAATTGTGCGATGTCTCTTGTTTGCTTGGTTAGACTAGACACCACTTGTGTGATTAAATCACACATACCTTTTTACCTTCTTGGTTAGTCCAGACACCACTTTTGTGATTTCACTCACACATACGTTTTTGTTTGTGAGGTTAGACTAGACACCACTTGTGTGATTTCGCTCACACATACCTTTTTGATTTTTGGTTAGTCTAGACCTCATCTGTGTGATTTCGACTCACACATATGGGGTAGCTCCCCATGGTCTTCGGACCGTCATGTGATAGGCCTCTTTCTTTTTCATAATTTTCTGGATTTCTTGTGTTGATTTATGGAATTTATGTCATTGACTTGTTATGAGTACAAGTTTTGGGTCTGATACCCTTTTGGATCTTTGAGAAGATTTTTGTGATATTGATTAATCTCTTGTTGATTATCATTTACATACTTATAGTAGTAAGATGTTATGGATATTATTCGCATATGCCATTTCTCTTATTTTATATCATGTCGTCTGATATTTATAGCTAGACTGATCCGTTTATTATTTTCTTATAAATAATACTCGGGTCAGACCGAGATGTTACAGGTGCTTCTGCCTGACTTCTCCCCCAGTGATTCACTACACAAACTTTTGGCTACTTGTTTAGGTTAGAAGTTTTTGTTGTATACACTTGAGATATAGACTCATAGTTGTATTCTTTTGGTATAGCACGTATTGCTATTCTTTTGTATTATTGTGGATCTTTTTGACCATTACTCTGATGTACACTTTCATGTGTTAGTTATATATTCATATCTTCTTCCGCCTTTGTGACATGGATGTCTGTGACTAATTTGTGTTATGCTTATTTCTATGTTTGTTTCCGAAGATTATTTTTAGCCACCGTATGACAAGTAATTACATGGATGGTCGCTCCTCATCAGCCTTATTCTCCGCGCTAGTTGACAGCACTACACCGTAGTGTTCTTGGCTAGCGTGGGTTTTGAGGTGGGGCGTCACATAAATACACTTAAATATTAATGAAGTCATTAACATAAAAATGGATTATCTTAGAGATAATTAAGGTAATAAAATGATTTAATGAATAAGATAATTAAAGGATGACTTATTTATTTAATTTATAAATTAATGATTTAGATAAATGTGACGCCCCACCTCTATACCCACGCTAGCCAAGAACACTCCGGAGTAGTGCTGTCAACTAGCACGGAGAATAAGGCTGTTGAGGAGCGACCATCCATGTAATTGCTTATCACACGGTGGCTATAAATAATCTTCGAAAACAAACATAGAAATAATCATATCACAAATCAGTCACAGATATCCATATCACAAAGGCAGAAGAAGATATGAATATATAACTAACACATGAAAGTGTACATCAGAGTAGTGGTCAGTAAGATCCACGATAATACAAAAGAATAGCAACACGTGCTATACAAAAGAATACAGCTATGAGTCTATATCTCAAGTGTATACAACAAAAACTGCTAATCAAAATAGTTAGCCAAAAGTCAGAGTGATGAATCCCTGGGAAGAAGTCAAGCAGAAGCACCTGTAACATCTCGGTCTGACCCGAGTATTATTTAAGAAAATAATAAACGGGTCAGTTTAGCTATAAATATCAGATGACATGATATAACATAAAAGATATGGCATAAACATAAACATCCATAATGACATACCACTATAAGTATGTAAATAATGATCAACAGAAGATCAATCAATAAGAGATAATCGATATCACAAGAATCTTGTCAAAGATTCGGAAAGGGCATCATACCCCAAACTTGTACTCATAATAAGTCAATGACATAAATTCTAGAAATCAATGCAAGAAGTCCAGAAATCATAGAAAAGAGAAAGAGGCCTATCACATGACGGTCAGAAGACCAAGGGGAGCTACCCCACATGTGTGAATGGAATCACACAGATTAAGGTCCAGACTAACCAAAAAGCAAAAAGGTATGTGTGAGTGGAATCACACAAGTGGTGTCTAGTCTAACCTCACAACAAGAGACATCGCACAGTTGCTAGTCTAAATCATCAGAATGATCGTCATGATCAACGAGAAGTGTCAATTACACTAAGCTAGTAAATATAGAAGTTTAGCTTCATGTCCCATAACCACTTGCTTAACTTAAATATTTACGAACAAACTGTAAATCTTCACTAATAAAATTGTCACAAGAGGTTCAATCGAACAAGTCCAAGAATTAACCGACGAAGTGAACGCAAGCGTTTCATACCACTTGTTTTACTAAGTCGTTTAATTAGATTTCTCATCCGAGTGAGGTAAAGGTTTGTATATACTAATAGATTGGAAAACGGTTTAAGAAAAGAGCTTTGTTACGGAAAATAGAGTTGAAATCATTTTGTTGAAAGAGTTTTGATATTTACTACTAGTATTGAAACCTTTATATTTTTTTAAATGACAAATCACAGAAGAGATTGTAGAAACAATCATCACAAAGATCACATTCGGAGATGTGAATAAAATCCAAGGAAATTAGCTCAAAAGCATCAAAGTGGAAGTTCCCCAATGACCAAACGTGGCCGAGATAACCAGAGATGGTTTGTCTCGAAGAATGGTCAACTCAGCATCTCAACAAAGCAAGTTCTGTTGAATGTTTTTCAGATAAGATCGCCCCCGGCGGGGTGCGGGGCAGCGCCCCGACCAAAACGGTACGACCTAGTGAAGATAAAATGAGGTCTAACGACCTAAGGACTCAAAGGTCTTACGACCTAACGACTCAAGGGTCATACGACCTAACGACTCAAGGGTATAACGACCTAACGACTCAAGGGTCATACGACCTAACGACTCAAGGGTCTAACGACCTAACGACTCAAGGGTCCAACGACCCAACGACTCAAGGATCATACGACCCAACGACTCAAGGGTCATACGACCTAACGACTCAAGGGTCTAACGACCTAACGACTCAAGGGTCATACGACCTAACGACTCAAGGGTCCAACGACCCAACGACTCAAGGGTCCAACGACCCAACGACTTAAGGGTCCAACGACCTAACGACTCAAGGGTCCAACGACCCAACGACTCAAGGGTCCAATGACCCAACGACTCAAGGGTCCAACGACCGAATGACTCAAGGGTCGAACGACCTAACGACTCAAGGGTCGAACGACCCAACGACTCAAGGGTCCAACGACCCAACGACTCAAGGGTCATAAGACCTAACGACTCAAGGGTTTAACGACCTAACGACTCAAGGGTCATACGACCTAACGACTCAAGGGTCTAACGACCGAACGACTCAAGGGTCCAACGACCCAACGACTCAAGGGTCCAACGACCCAACGACTCAAGGGTCCAACGACCCAACGACTCAAGGGTCCAACGACCCAACGACTCAAGGGTCTAACGACCGAAAGACTCAAGGGTCCAACGACCCAACGACTCAAGGGTTGCGTGACTGAAGGGCTGCACGACTTAAGGGTTAACTCGTAAACGACTCACGACCTATGGATGGACGACTTAACTCCGAACGAGCTAAAAATGGCCAGAACGACCTAGGGTTAACTCGTGAACGACTCACGACCTATGGACAAACGACTTAACTCCGAACGACCTAAAAAATGGCCAGAACGACTCAAGTGCAAAAAATTCAATAAAATGCTAAAAATTGGAGTTTTTCGCCAATCCAATCCAAACCAAACGCTAACATGCATGCAAAAATGATAGGGAATCATTCCCATCAGTCCAATATAGTTATAGGCTAGAATTGTGAGATAAAAATATCACCTTTGCACCAAATATCAATGAAAATGAGGTTTTAAGCAAGCAAGAATCAATCCTTCTTCTATCTAAGCACAAGAAGCTTGAATCCAATGTCTTCTTCTTGAATTTGGAGTAGAAAGATGGATTGCAATTGAATTTGAGTTTTGGAATTTTAATTTCCCATTCCCTCCACCATTAATGCCAAAGCTTGATTAGTTAGGAAATTTATGAAGAGTGAGGAGAAGAGGGTTGGAACTTGGGCTTAATAGGCTAAACTAACCCAAAGTCCAAAGCGGGAAAAGTTAGTGAAATTTCACTAACTCCAAACCTATCGATGTTTATACTTAAAAAAGTTGTAAACGGCATTTCGAACTCAATGGAAGTGGTCTCGAGTCCTAATTTGACCGTTTGCAAAAAGTAGCTTTTCGGACCAAAATCCAATTAACGAGTTAATATTTAAATAAAATATTTAAATACAAACTCGATAAATATGCGGGTTGTTACAATAAATTTATAATTAAAGATTAATTAGAAAAGTAATTAAAGAATTATTAATAGTTAATGAAGGTCGTTAACTAAGATTATTTAAATAATTAAGTAATTTAATTAATTTTAACAATTAATTAGATGAATTAATAATAATCATTCACGAAATTGTGTAAGCGCAATTGCTTTATGGTAAGTAATTAAAGGTTTAATTTCTTAAAATAATTAATTAAGCGTTTAATTAATTATATAACTGGTTTAGAGGTTAATTTAATTAATATGATTAACTAAGAATAATTTAAATCAATTAAAGTGTTTGATAAATTAATTTATATCAAATGATTTGTAATAAATTAATCAGGATTGGATAATTAATTCATAAAGTAATTAATTTAATTGGGAATAAATTGAATTAATTAGGATTTAAACAATTAATTAATCCTGCTTATAAACGATTATTGAATGCTTGACCTTACTTATGAATGATTGTATTGTATGAGATGGCTTGAATTGATTGTCTTATCTGAACTGTTATATTTTGTTCTGTGGATTGAGCTGTGTGTAATTTATTCATTTATTTGTGATACATTTGTTATTAATCTGTGATCTATGAATGAAAGATAAGCGTTATAGTTTATACCACTTATCAATTATATTTCTATGTTTTGATATGTGATGATTGATGATGTTGCACTATTGTGTGAAACCACTGGACCACATGATACACACAAAAATACGGATTTCACGAGGAAATCGATTAACTCACAGATTTTTTTGAAATGATCTTTAGAAAGACAATTTGAATTCAAATGGTTTGGAAACAAACTGGGATTAATGTAAAAAGTTTTGGAAAAAGAATTTCAAAGATAAAATTTATCTTTGAATAACTTAATTAAGATTGAAGTTTAAATAATTTGATTTAAATTTAAATTTAAAACTTGAAACTGAATTATATGATTTGAAACCAGGGATTAAAGATATTATACAAGCTATATATGGGTTAAACCATTTCAAATGTATTGATTTGGGAATTTGAATTTAAATTCAAAAGCTTGAACTCGTGCAAATATAATCAGATTTTTCTAAAATGAAAACCATTTGTTTTCAAAACAATAAAAGCTTTCACATAAGAAATGAACTTCCAATTTGTGTTAAAAGGATTTCTAGTTTGAAATGAAAATTATTTCCAAGTTATGGAAACGTTTTGAAAGATATATGTTAAATCTTTGATTTAAAGATTTAACGAGTTAATCCAATTGAAATGGAAATTGTTTTGAAACCTATAAATGGATCTTTGTGAAACTGGGTGAACTTCGTGAAATAAATCTTTTTGTTTAAAGATTTGAAATGGTAATTTTGTTAAACCATTTGAAGAAAGGTTTTGGTTTTCTGTGAAGTTGTGACTTAACTGAAGTCCCACATCCATATGTTTTTAAATATTGCGCTCATTATTCGGTTTAGCCGGGAGAGGACTTTTTGTCACATAACCCATTCCGAATAATGGTACGACGTTATGGATTGCATTGAAGACCGGTGTTGAAGATCGAGTATTTGTGAGAACGATAGGATAACCAATCGATTGACTCTGCACTAAGTTGCTTCGGTATAGAGTTCTCCCTAAGTTATGGGAAGTCCGATCAGGATTGTGAATACCCGGATTTGCAAGGGCTTCTTCGGAAGTGCCTACGGTTCTGTTCGAACCTGGAACAGACTTGTATGGTTATATGTCCAACACTACACTTTGAGATATAAAACAGATTTCTTTGAAATACATATCTGTTGGTGGGAGAGAATTTGTTCTCTTAGCTTAACACCCTTCTCTGAGGCGTATGAGCTCATAGGTTATGTAGTTGAAGGTTATCAGTGATATATTCCCAATTTGGTAGTGTGGCATGCTGAGTACTACTGTGCGTTGATGATCATTTGTTGATCATTTGTGATCAAAGCATGGCTTTAGTGTAAAGCATAGCTTTGTGGATGAGACTACATCAGGACCTCACACCGCGGAAATGGTCGAAACAGGAAAGATGCGGCAAGGTTATGAGGGTCGCGCCCTTTAGGTTTCCCTTCTGTAAAGGGTGGTATCATGGTATGGAGCCCAGATATTTGCCTATGTGGTGGGCTTCAATCTCATTTCTGTGTGGTTGTTTCTTTGTGGTTTAGAGGCGCCTCGGATAAAGGTCCCAATGGACCGGGTAGTGGCATGCTCAAGAAGTAGTTACTTAGATACAGAGGTAACCCGGCCTTGTGTTGGTAGAGATCCGGTTAGGTTCTCGGGACGTCCCGCTAGAGGCGTACCCATGGACAGTAGGAAGTTCCTGAGCCCGACCATTTTTGGAAAATCCATTCATCCAATACATGCTTTATACGGTTTTAGTTGTAGAACCTTCCATTTTCTTAGGGTGGTGCCCCACTATTTAGATGGTAGCTATAGTAGGCATACGATACTGGTGTTACGTTGGCTAAGATTTATATTATACTTTCGAAATGTTTTCTGCACTATGCGCTAATCATAATATCAAAGAAGTTTTCTCGTATCAAGCATGTTTGACTATCATAAGGAGAAATCTCCTCCAATTCTGCGTTTGCATGGTGTGTGCGGTGGGAGGCCTTATGGTAGTTTCATTTTCTAAAACGCATTGCAGATTTTTTTTAAATTCTTTTGTTGTCTGTTTGAAAAGATAAACTTTTTTTTTTTGCTTACACTAGTCCCATGACTAACTCAGAATTTATTGTTCCTTTCCTAAACTCTGGGAGCCCACAATTTTCCACACGGGCGGTCTAGAGTTGGGTTTTTCAGATAGTCAGGTTTAGTAGATTATTTGGAGTTAGTTCAGTCTTTGGACGAGACTTGCTTGTCTAGGTGACACGTGATGTTGGTTCGAGCTATTTCTGGATTGGTGCTTTGGAGATGGAGATTATCCGCTGCTGGTGTTATCTATTTCTTTCCGTTGTGTCTTGTATCTCTGATAGCATTGATATCTATTGTATCATTTTGTTGTATCATATTATACCAGATTTTGTATCTGTCATTGTATCAATGTTGCATATATTGACATTCTTTTCTTCCTCTGTGTTGTACTTAATGGTGTTATAAGCGCCGGTGCACCAGATTTGACGTTTGGATCTGTGGAATTTGAATACGAGTGTCGCATTCGGTGCCGATTTTCGAAGGTCGAGTCAGGGCCGCTACATTTGGTATCTGAGCTAGGTTAAAACTTTAGCTCAGGAGTATAACACATTAAGTGACTCATTGGAGATAGGGTGAAGTATACCCTAGAATGAGTATATCCCTAGGAAATCCGTTCAAGTGCCTCAGTAAATTCTCTTACTATCCACTGATAGTGAGTATGAGTACGAGAAGAGAACGAGATAGGGGACAGGGGAGTACCACTATAAACGGTTAATACCTTACAACAGTGGAAACAATCTTTCTCCTCTCAATATTCTTTGATTCGTCTTCCTAATTCTTTTGATTTGCTTCGTGGCAGCTCTAGAAGAAGTTTCAGTGTGATGGTGACCCTACGAGTCGTTGTAGAAAATTCTTACTTCGTATCTTCATCGATTTCTTATCAGCTTTTCGATCTAAACTTTAATGAATTTGAAATTTGGAATTGAAAATTTTAAATAAATTGGAAATTTTAAATTGAGTTAAATTGATTAATAGAATATGAAGTTAAATTTGAATTGTATCGATAAAACGATTTCGTTTAAAACTAAGTATGAAATTCTATTGTAATTTCTTATGTGGAGCGAAGTCCGAAGAGGGACAAGTTGGTATATACTTTGGGGTATTCCGACTTGATTTGGAATCCATATCTTGTGTTTGTTGAATTGTAAAAGATTGAATCTATCTATCTATCCATTTATCTATTGTTTTGGTCCCGATATATTCTACGAATGGTTAGTTATTCCTTCGAACTAAACAGTGGCCCTGCATATTTCGTAGATTTGATGACCCGAGTATCCTATGTAGTATTGAATGAGTTTGTTCTCATATCTATTGTCAATATTCTAATATGGTGAGCCAAATACAGAATAGATATCCAGTTTGACTTGGAAAACTGTTTCTCTATCTTTGTGTATCTATCTTTGTTGTTTTCGTGCCTCCAAATTTCGGGGACGAAATTTCTTTAAGGGGGGAATCTGTAACGATCCCAGATTTTGACTGTGTTTAAATTAATAATTAATTTAATTTTTCAATAAAAATCGTGAAATTAATTGGTGAATTGGTTCGAGTTTCTGGAAAGTCAAATAAAATATGTGTGTTTGTTTTATCAAAGTATAAGTAAGTTTTAAAAACGATTCCTTTAGAAGTTAAATATCTACATAAAATAGATTGAAAATAGAATTTTAAATTGGAATGTAAATTTAAAATAAGTCAATGAGTATTAAATTTAAAAATAAATATTTAAATTGGGAATAGAAACAGATTTATATAAGATAAATTTGAAATACAAAGTAAACACATTAGTTAAAATTTTAACAACATATTAAAAATAGAAATTTATTTAAATTATAATAAGAAGACAAAGAAAAAAGGAAAGAAAGAAAATATAAATATGTACACTTGCAAAAGAAGACACTAATACATTTATTTATTCAAGTATGAACAATATATGAATATAAGTATGTAGAGTTGAGAAAATAAAGATATATATATATATATATATATATATATATATATATATATATATATATATATATATATATGAATTAACTTGAGAAAGTAAGAAAAAAGGAAATATAAGTATCTATGCATAAACAAATAAAGTGTGAATATGAAACAAGAAAACAAAAATACATTCATGTATGACGCTTGCAAAAGAAGAAACAAAAGAAAACAAAGAAAATATGTGACGACCCGGAATTTTTAAGCAAATTAAATTGGAATATTTAATTGATTTGAAATAATTAAAAGTAAGTTTTTAGCTTGAATTCAAATATCACTAATATTGATAATTAAATTATTGAATTAAATAATTTAAAATCGGGTAAAATATGAAGTCTGGGATTTTAGGCCTATTAAAATAATTTGAAGGCTTTTAAAATTTGTATTGATAATACTGAGGATGATAGAAGTTTTAAAATTGAATTTAACACTGATTTGTTCAGTTTTGAAAATATATCGTTTAAATTGAATTTAAAAATAGCTATCCGAAGCACAGTCTCGGAATTCGACGAAACTAGTTCCATTTGATCCGTAATAATTTATTATTGTCGGATTTCAAATTTCATAGTGTTTGGAGTTACCATGTGATCTTACGATAGGTAAACGCGCTGAATTTATATCGAAAATTTTATAATAGTCAAATCGTAAAAGAGATAGCATCAGCGACCCTAACCTGTCCTTGCCACCCTATCATCTGACCATAGCCGACCTAGCTTATCGCAGATCAATCTTGTCATCCTCTTTAAAATATACCTTCAGCCGCTTTTCGTTTGGAAAAAAAATAAGGAAAAATCAATAAATAAAATGGCCGAAGTAAATTAAATTAAGTAATGGCTTCCTCTAAAATTATTCGTCATCTCATCTAATTTGTTTTAGCTCATGAGAATCGAATCGTTTTCGATTCAGAGAAAACTGTAGGGCCGAGCTTTGATTTTCTATATCCAGTTATACCATCCCCATTTGAAATCAAATACACGGCTCCCTTGTTTCAACCCCTCATGAACGAATCTGTATCGAAATGGAGGGAACCTATTCACGGCTTGTTCGTTCTTTAATTCAATCGGGGATTTTGCGATTCACGAGCCAACGATTGTGCTGACGAATTTGAGCAAAGGGGACCAATTCAGCAGGAAGGACTGGTGGCAAAAGGCGACGTCAGGTCGACGCTCGATGGCGAGTAGGTTGCTGACACCTAGGGCAGGGAGGCGAGCACGTGGGGTCGATGGCACGTTTGTTGGTATGGATTGTTGCAGGCGGTGAGTCAGAAAGGTATCCTTCGATTTACTTTCATTTAACTTGAAGATTAACTGTGTATATTCAGAAGAAGGAAGTAGAAATTGTTCAGATAGGATGTAAAATAATATATTTACAATAAGTTAGTCAAAATAAAAATAAAAATTTCTGTTTAAAATTTAATATATACTTTTCATATGGGATAAAAAGGAATTTATCTATTAGAATTTAATATGTAGCTAAACTAGTAAATAGATATATAGGTACACATATCTCAATATATATAGTAAACAAGAAAAATTAAATTTTATTTACTAAAGAGATATAGGGTTAGAAAGTAATTTTAAAATGTTTTGATTTGGAAAGTTTATGTTCGAAATTGGACCTTTGTTTATATAGGTTATTTTATAGTTCTAAAAAATAATAATATAATAATAAATTAAATATACATATACATATTATAACCTATTAGATGAATTTTTAAAGGTAATTTATTAAAGGGGAATTAGTTCAAACTAAAATTAATTAGTTTAAATAGAATCATTGGTTTATTAAATTTAAAAATGAAAATAAATTGTTCGACTTTATTTTGAATATTAACAAAATCATATAATATTTTATTCAAGGTCAAAAATCGAGAAAACCAAGGGAATATTGAAGTGGATGGCAAATGCAAAAGTAAAGGTGAGTTAATCTCACTTAGTTAAATTTAAATTTAAATGATTAAATTTAAATGGTTAAATTTAAATAATTGTTTGAAATGGTTGAATTGAATTATGTGCTGTAGTGTGGTATGTATTTGGAATTGGCATTTTATATTGTGTTAACATCTGTGGATGCAGGGAAAACAGGATGGAGGGATCCAACTGGACCCCTCAACTTTATTTAATTAATTAATATTCTTTGTTCTGAATATTTGATATTCTGTAATGAATTATGTGGAAATATTGAATGCTATGGTTTCATTGTTATAATCGGGCAATAATGAATTACCAAATATATAATTTGAGTTTGGGAATGAAAATAAAAGAAGTGAAATTGTAAGTAAAATAATTATAGAAAGGTTGAATAAATTTATGAATGAACTGGAAAGGAAATAAAGTGACTTTAAAATTTTAATAAATAAATCTTGAGTATGGGAAGGAAAATTTAAATAAACAGAAAGTTAATGAAACCTTAACTTCAATGTGATTGTTTAAAAGAACAAAACATTTATTTTAAATCTAGGATTTAAATTATTTAAGAAGAATAAAGAAGAAATTGGGAATAACTTGGAATTTGTATATTTCAGCTAAAGGATTTAAAAAAAAATCAAACTGAAATAATAATAAAGTCCATAATTAATGAATTTTGAAATGAACCGATAAGTAAAGAAATTTATTTCAAATGGAATAAATTGGAAATCAATTTGGAAAATTGATTTAAGTGATTGAGATCGGAAATTTCTCTCTGAATAACCAAGTACGTTTTCAAAGTAAATTTTTAAATATAAATTAAAAGTTTGAAGTTGTTTTAAGAGGTATGTTTTGAAAAATTTACTATTTTCTAAATATTTAAATTCTAAAGTAAGTACTTCATTTTAATCTATTATAGCGATAATTGTTCTAATCTACTATAGCAATAATTATTTGAACAGTGACTTAGTATTTATTTTTAAAAGTGAAATCTAGTTTTATATTTTATTTGGCAGTGTTATTTTCAGATATTCATATAGTATGTATTTTTACCAAATCATTGAAGAAGTTTTAACTTAAGTGTTATAAAGTATATTTCGAAGTAAAGTGTTTTAAATTATTTTAAAAATCTAGTTTTGTGCTTGGTGATTTCAGAGGAGATAGAAAATATTTGGGAAAGTTTATTCTGAAAAGGAAGATAGTTTGAATCTGTTTTCAAAAGGGTTTGAAAGTGAAATTATATCTTGTAAAGATATTTTGAGATAAATACATAATTTGGGAAATTATTTATTGATTGATGGTTGGTTGTGAATATTAATTGATAGTTAAATAACCGACTATCAATATTGGCCAACTGCGTTGATCGTTTCGAAGAGACCGGGATCGAGATTAATTTCTCGAAAACCACTTCCATCGGGTTTGTACGTTTTGTGTAAACGATTTTGGATTCGAAGATGGAGCAGTGAAGTGCAAGGGCTAGTCGCTACTAATCCTGAGGATATTTCCAAAATGGATGTATTAGGAGTAGTGTCTTCGGTTCCGTTCGAACCCGGGACGGACTTGTATGGATGAATGCTTGCGCAACATCGTCAGGTGGACGATGGGCATTCTAAGGAATATGTTATATAAAGGTAACGCTTAGCCTCAAACCTCATCAAAAGGGAATGACTGAAAATCCGGGGTTATGCAGCAAGGCTAGGTGGGCAGCACCCAAGCAGGGTGAGGTCATCTCAGTCTAGATGTCCCTTTTTATTTCGGCTTAGTGGGCGGTTGCTGATCCCAACCGCGGGGTGATCTCACTCGGGATTATCCAGTAAGGGATAGTCCCGGCCTTGTGTGGAAGGGGATCAGGAGTGGTCCTCGGTACGGTGATCTTGGCCCCGTACTGTGACAGGTGGTACCCCAGTGCCTAGTCATTAGTTGGAAATCCATTCTCCCTACGAGCCTTGTACGAGTTTTGTTTGTATTACCCACTCTGTGGCTAGTAGCTGGAATTTAATCATGTAACAATTTCGGCTATTTTATAAGTATTTGTATATAGACCCTATTATAATATCAGAGGATTTCTATAAAAATTGTTTTAGCTATCGTAAGGTAAAAACCCGACATGTTTATTTGTGGCATGGTCTTACGAGATGCTTTTGTTTTCGAAGGATTTTGAAACCTTAATAATCAATTGGGTGTGATTTTCTCACGCTGGTATTCCAGACTGACTCGGGTGTTATTTAACTGTAATGCTCGGGTCAGACCAAGTATTATAGGATACAGGATATGACGCTGTGGAGCTCAGGAGACGAGCTGGATGACGATACGTATTCTCGGACTTGTATATATATATATATATATATATATATATATATTTCCGCTGTGTTGAGTTGTTGTGTACCCATTTGTATGACGTTGATGTTGAGCTGTGTTTGATATACTCTGATGATGTAATATATAAACAAACATATTTTATTTTGAGTAAAGATCATTTATTATCTATTATATTTTATTCCGCTGCGATGGTTAGATTATGTTGTTGTTCCTATTTTCTTCTTCTACCTCTTCTTCTTTAACCCAAATGGTTCATATTTCTGTGCAACTTGAGTCGATTTAAGTAGAATAGTATTGACTCAAGGGGCACGGATTTGCGGGCTGTTACAGTTAGTATCAGAGCATAGGTTGGTGAAAACCTTGGCTCTGGTGGGAATTACTCATTTAAATTAGAGTCTGTAGTACTCTATAATGAGTTTGAGCGTATTAATAGATATGAGCGCGTATTTGTTGGTGAATATAAATTGTTTTAATATTGTGTTGATTGGTTTATTGAGTGGCATAGGAACCTTCGTCGGCACAGTCTGGACAACTGTATCAAAGGGGTTTCTAAACACTTGAGTAGAACAATTGACACAGTATTGTTTTAAATATGGGTGAATGAAATAATTTTACCCAAAATATATTTTGACATAAATAAAATTTTTTGTAAACTATTTTAGCTAATATATGATTGCTTGGATGTTAGGGAGGATAATATTAAATTATTATCATTGTTGACTAAAAATTTAACTAGAAATTTAAAACATAACCAAAGGTTAAGGAAATAAATTCATTATAAAATAAAATTTATAAATATAAATTATAAATGTAAATTATAAATTGAAATATAATCAAATCGAGATTTGTATAAGCATAAACTATACAAATGCATTACAGTTAAAATTGGAATTAAAATAAAATTGAAACTTTAAAACCCCGGAGATTTTGGAAATATTTTGAAGATAAATAGTAATATTGTTGTTTTTGGGTTATTTCTGAGGGAAAATTGTTTGAAATAAATTTTGGGGAAGAGATAAAGCATTGAATTCACTTCAGTAGCTGGAAAATAACTTCGGTGATGACTGCAGCATCATCGACGTTCATTTTCGAGTTTCTAAGTGATAGATTGCTACCAAATTGATTTGTTCAGGAAAACCTGTTTATTTTCGAAATTCCAAAGGAAATTGGTTGGAAATAAAAACCAGGATTGGTTTAAATTTTTTGAGAAGTGTGATTTTGTAATGTTGGAGCCTTCAAACAATAATTTGAAACCAAAAGCCGGGTGTTTAAAAAAATAAAAATAAAAAAATAAAAAAATAAAATAAAATCCTAATGAGATAAGTTGTAAGCTTATAAATTGAGATGATTTTTAAATCAGGAAGGGATATAAGCTTTGAATGTTGGAATTTAAACTTAAAGAGAAAAGTTAAAAATGAAATTAACTAATATCCAATTGTTTTCGAATTAGGTTGAAATCGAATTGAGATTAAATAAATCCGAGTTTAAAATAAAATTGAATTGGAATAAAAATTCAATTGAGTGTTGAGTGGAATTAGACTCTTACCTGAATAAATGGGAAATAAATTGGTTAAGGATTGGATTGAAGTAAATAAATTAGAATAACTTATAAAAGAATCAGAATTAAATTGCATGGAATAAAATATGCTTGGGATATAAATAAGCATAAGGCTTGAGTTAAAATAAAAGAATAATATATTCAAGCCTATAATGGATGGAATTGTGCAAATAATAAGTTGTGGCTTATAAATTTTGAAAGTCGAATAGAAAATCCAAAATAAATATTCTTTGATGTTTTGGATAATGAAAAGAAAATCCAAACTTGAATTATTAAATAAATTGAACCAAGAAAATTAAATGAAGTGGTATTTGGAATTAAAAATCAAGTGTTGAATTTTAACCAGGGGAAGAACTAATTAGATAATAAATTAGCTAATGAAATTGAATTGTGAGTTTATGATGAAGTTTGGAAATAAACTCAAGTTATAAATTGAATTCGACTTGAATTGTCAGTGAAGTAAATGAAATTGAATTGTGAGTTCATGAAATTGGATGGTAAATTGAAAATGGATTAAAATAGTAATGGTATAAATTGCAAATAAAATCCAAATAAGTAGAAATAAATTGGAAATAGCCTTGTAATCAATTGAATGAATTGAATCTAGATAGTTAAATTTTATAATAACTCATCAAATGAAATTGTAAATTTTTAAAATGAGATTTAACTGAGATAGAATTAAGTTGAATGGAAGAGAAAATATTTATTTGTGAAATGAAAATGAGCTTAAGTATAAAATTTGAATAAATCAAAAAAATAAATTAACTTAAGCTGAATAGATGAAGAAGAGTTGAATTGAATTCAACTTAAAATTAAGTTTAATGATATTGGATTGAATTTAAATCTAGTAAAAATAAATTTGAATCGAAATAGAATTGAAATGATTATTGAATGGATTAGCCAGGATCGGACTCAAGCTAAATAAAATTGTTTGGAATAAGCAAATATGGAATAAATTGAGTAAAGTAACTGAAGCTTGGGTTGAATTAATTTGGGAATGGTTAATAATATGCAAGCTTATAATGTGTCCAGCTAAATAAATGGTCGTGAATGAATTAAAAATAAAAAGAAAAAGAAAATTTAAGTTGTAATAAAGATGAACCTAAGCTGTTAATGGTTTTGAATAACGAAACTAGTTTGGTAAATTTAATGTAATGCAAGTGAATGGATTCAAATTTTTAAATGCAATGAAAATGAGAATACACGGATTGTGAATAAATCCGAAATAGAATAGAATTAAGTGTAAGTTGAGTCGGAGTCAATTTAAATTGATTATAAAACTCAAGTACTTATTTATTCACATAAATCACGTTGAATTGCATAAAATAAATTGTCATTTGATGTAAATGGAAGTAATTAAAATTCTATGAGTTGATAAAAGTAAAATAAAATGATTTGGAAAGCAATTGAATTAAGTATGAGTTCAGTTTGCTTAAGAATAAATTAAATGTAAGCGATTGAGTTTTAAACCATTCGAATTGATGAAATGGTATACGAATGGATTGAAAACCATTCAAATTGAATGAAAATGGTTTGTAAGTTAATTGAAAATAGTTGAATTAGCATGAAATTGTATAAATTGCTTACGGAAAATGTTTGATGTGCATTTCTTTTAGAATTCATATGTTTTGACCATTGCAACTAAGTGAAATATAGTTAAACTGCATATATTTGGCACCTACCAGTTTAAATTGAGTAAGTACAGGTACCAGGAAGCCGTGTGGCTGGATTTTGGACACGCTAACTGCTAAATTAATAAGCTGTTGCTTAAAAATGCTAAATAAGGTAAGCCTACGCAATTAAAATAGGAAATATGAATTGTTTTTGGTTTTTCCGACCGGGTGGGTCGATGTACATATATTTATCTCTTTTGCCAAATTGCAAAAGCTCCTCTGTACAAAGGGGACTCTACCAAAAATTTTGGGAGTTAGAAAATTTTTGAAAATTTTTGGAAAATTTTTGTTGACGACAAAACGATTTCAAACTGGAAATTGAAATATAATTAGTAAATGAAACTAACTTAAATAATTACATGAATTGGTTATAAATGAAAAATAAAATTTAAATATTCAGGGTTAAAGATAAATTGAATTCATATGGTAATGAAAGAATCAATTTGAATAGAAATAGATATAAACTGAAGTGGTAAGATGGAAATAAACAAACATATAAAATGCTTATGTTAACTTAAGTAAGGAATGATCAATTCTGAATTGGAAATTGAATATTGCAAATATATTCTAAGTTGATATTTGGATGAATATTGACGTTTGGTAAGGAAGTCGATAAAATGTTTTTGGAATGTTGTGATTGGATATTAGTGCTAAGGAGAATATGCAGGTATTATAAAGGGAAAAGAGAATTGATTTTGATTTCAGAAGATAAATTTGAAATGCTCGACAAAAAGGTATGTGTTTAATTTTGGTGTGAATTTGATTGGGAATTTGGATTGAGCCACTTGACCTTTTGTTTTCTTTTTGGATTTGAGAGGCCGTAGAGCCATTTTGTAGTTGTACCGAGCTAGCCGCACAAAGGAGACGCTGGCGAAATTTTTCGAAAATTTAGGGAGTTAGAAAAATTTTGAGAAAATTCTGATAATTTTAAATTTGATTTAAAATTTAGATTTGAATTAGTGAGTAAGTAGTATTGTTTGAAACTATGGGAAAGTTAGGGAAGTTAGTAAGGATGCTAATGGGTCTTTATAAAAAATAATTGGTTAGATGTTGAATGGATTAGTTTAGGGAAAAGTAAAAGGGTACTGGGCCATTCTTCCTAACTAGTAATTTCAGGGACGAAATTCTTTTAAGGGGGGAGGAATGTGACGACCCGGAATTTTTAAGAATATTAAATTGGAATATTTAATTGATTTGAAATAATTAAAAGTAAGTTTTTAACTTCAATTCAAATATCACTAATATTGATAATTAAATTATTGAATTAAATAATTTAAAATCGGGTAAAATATGAAGTCTGGGATTTTAAGCCTATTAAAATAATTTGAAGGCTTTTAAAATTTGTATTGATAATACTGAGGATGATAGAAGTTTTAAAATTGAATTTAACACTGATTTGTTCAGTTTTGAAAATATATCGTTTAAATTGAATTTAAAAATAGCTATCTGAGGCACAGTATCGGAATTCGACGAAACTAGTTCCATTAGATCCGTAATATTGTATTATTGTCGGATCTCAAATTTCATAGTGTTTGGAGTTGCCATGTGATCGTACGATAGGTAAACGCGCTGAATTTATATCGAAAATTTTATAATAGTCAAATCGTAAAAGAGATAGCATCAGCCACCCTAACCTATCCTTGCCACCCTATCATCTGACCGTAGCCGACCTAGCTTATCGCAGATCAATCGCGTCATCCTCTTTAAAATATACCTTCAGCCGCTTTTCGTTTGGAAAAAAAAAGAAGGAAAAAACAAATAAATAAAATGGTCGAAGTAAATTAAATTAAGTAATGGATTCCTCTAAATCATTCGTCATCTCATCTAATTTGTTTTAGCCCGTGAGAATCGAATCGTTTTCGATTCAGAGAAAACTGTAGGGCTGAGCTTTGATTTTCTATATCCAGTTATACCATCCCCATTCGAAATCAAATACAAGGCTCCCTTGTTTCAACCCCTCATGAACGAATTTGTGTCGAAATCGAGGGAACCTATTCGCGGCTTGTTTGTTCTTTAATTCGATCGGGGATTTTGCGATTCACGAGCCAAGGACTGCGACGACGAATTTGAGCAAAGGGGACCAATTCGGCAGGAAGGACTGGTGGCAAAAGGCGACGTCAGGTCTACGCTCGATAGCGAGTAGGTTGCTGACACCTAGGGCAGGGAGGCGAGCACGTGGGATCGATGGCACGTTTGTTGGTATGGATTGTTGCAGGCGGTGAGTCAGAAAGGTATCCTTCGATTTACTTTCATTTAACTTGAAGATTAACTGCGTATATTCAGAAGCAGGAAGTAGAAATTGTTCAGATAGGAAGTAAAATAATATATTTACAATAAGTTATTAAAAATAAAAATAAAAATTTCTGTTTAAAATTAAATATATACTTTTCATATGGGATAAAAAGGAATTTATCTACTAGAATTTAATATGTAGCTAAACTAGTAAATAGATATATAGGTACACATATCTCAATATATACAGTAAACAAGAAAAATTAAATTTTATTTACTAAAGAGATATAGGGTTAGAAAGTAATTTTAAAATGTTTTGATTTGGATAGTTTATGTTCGAAATTGGACCTTTGTTTATATAGGTTATTTTATAGTTCTAAAATAATAATAATATAATAATAAATTAAATATACATATACATATTATAACCTACTAGATTAATTTTTAAAGGTAATTTATTAAAGGGGAATTAGTTCAAACTAAAATTTATTAGTTTAAATAGAATCATTGGTTTATTAAATTTAAAAATGAAAATAAATTGTTCGACTTTATTTCGAATATTAACAAAATCATATAATATTTTATTCAAGGTCAAAAATCAAGAAAACCAAGGGAATATTGAAGTGAATGGCAAATGCAAAAGCAAAGGTGAGTTAATCTCACTCAGTTAAATTTAAATTTAAATGATTAAATTTAAATAATTGTTTGAAATGGTTGAATTGAATTATATGCTGTAGTATGGTATATATTTGGAATTGGCATTTTATATTGTGCTAACATCTGTGGATGCAGGGAAAACAGGTTGGAGGGATCCAACTGGACCCCTCAACTTTATTTAATTATTTAATATTCTTTGTTCTGAATATTTGATATTCTGTAACGAATTATGTGGAAATATTGAATGCTATGGCTTGATTGTTATAATCGGGCAATAATGAATTACCAAATATATAATTTGAGTTTGGGAATGAAAATAAAAGAAGTGAAGTTGTAAGTAAAATAATTATAGAAAGGTTGAATAAATTTATGAATGAACTGGAAAGGAAATAAAGTAACTTTAAAATTTTAATAAATAAATCTTGAGTATGGGAAGGAAAATTTAAATAAACAGAAAGTTAATGAAACTTAAACTTCAATGTGATTGTTTAAAAGAATAAAACATTTATTTTAAATCTAGGATTTAAATTATTTAAGAAGAATAAAGAAGAAACCGGGAATAACCTGGAATTTGTATATTTCAGCTAAAGGATTTAAAAAAAAATCAAACTGAAATAATGATAAAGTCCATAATTAATGAATTTTGAAATGAACCGATAAGTAAAGAAATTTATTTCAAATGGAATAAATTGGAAATCAATTTGGAAAATTGATTTAAGTGATTGAGATTGGAAATTTCTCTCTGAATAACCAAGTACGTTTTCAAAGTAAATTTTTAAATATAAATTAAAAGTTTAAATTTGTTTTAAGAAGTATGTTTTAAAATTTTTACTATTTTCTAAATATTTAAATTCTAAAGTAAGTATTTCCTTTTAATCTATTATAGCGATAATTATTTTGATCTACTATAGCAATAATTATTTAAAGAGTGACTTAGTATTTTATTTTCAAAAGTGAAATCTAGTTTTATATTTTATTTGGTAACGTTATTTTCAGATATTCATATAGTATGTATTTTTAACAAATCATTGAAGAAGTTTTAACTTAAGTGTTATAAAGTATATTTCTAAGTAAAGTGTTTTAAATTATTTTAAAAATCTAGTTTTGTGCTTGGTGATTTCAGAGGAGATAGAAAATATTTGGGAAAGTTTATTCTGAAAAGGAAGATAGTTTGAATCTGTTTTCAAAAGGGTTTGAAAGTGAAATTATATCTTGTAAAGATATTTTGAGATAAATAAATAATTTGGGAAATTATTTATTGATTGATGGTTGGTTGTGAATATTAATTGATAGTTAAATAACCGACTATCAATATTGGCCAACTGCGTTGATCGTTTCGAAGAGACCGGGATAAAGATTAATTTCTAGAAAACCACTTCGATCCGGTTTGTACGTTTCGTGTAAATGATTTTGGATTCGAAGATGGAGCAGTGAAGTGCAAGGGCTAGTCGCTACTAATCCTGAGGATATTTCCAAAATGGATGTAGTAAGAGTAGTGCCTTCGGTTCCGTTCGAACCTGGGACAGACTTGTATGGATGAATGCTTGCGAAACATCGTCAGGTAGACGATGGGCATTCTAAGGAATATGTTCTATAAAGGTAACGCTTAGCCTCAAACCTCATCAAATGAGAATGACTAAAAATCAAGGGTTTTGCAGCAAGGCTAGGTGGGTAGCACCAAAGCAGGGTGAGGTCATCTCAGTCTAGATGTCCCTTTTTATTTCGGCTTAGTGGGCGGTTGCTGATCCCAACCGCGGGGTGATCTCACTCGGGATTATCCAGTAAGGGATAGTCCCGGCCTTGTGTGGAAGGGGATCAGGAGTGGTCCTCGGTACGGTGATCTTGGCCCCGTACTGTGACAGGTGGTACCCCAGTGCCTAGTCATTAGTTGGAAATCCATTCTCCCTACGAGCGTTGTACGAGTTTTGTTTGTATTACCCACTCTGTGGCTAGTAGCTGGAATTTAATCATGTAACAATTTCGGCTATTTTATAAGTATTTGTATATAGACCCTATTATAATATCAGAGGATTTCTATAAAAATTGTTTTAGCTATCGTAAGGTAAAAACCCGACATGTTTATTTGTGGCATGGTCTTACGAGATGCTTTTGTTTTCGAAGGATTTTGAAACCTTAATAATCAATTGGGTGTGATTTTCTCACGCTGGTATTCCAGACTGACTCGGGTGTTATTTAACTGTAATGCTCGGGTCAGACCGAGTACTATAGGATACAGGATATGATGCTGTGGAGCTCAAGAGACGAGCTGGATGACGATACGTATTCTCTTACTTGTATATATATATATATATATTTTCGCTGTATTGAGTTGTTGTATATCCATTTTTATGACATTGATGTTGAGCTGTGTTTGATGTACTCTGATGATGTAATATATAAACAAATATATTTGGTTTTGAGTAAAGATCATTTATTATCTTTTATATTTTATTCCGCTGCGATGGTTAGATTCTGTTGTTGTTTCTATTTTCTTCTTCTACCTCTTCTTCTTTAACCCAAATGGTTCATATTTCTGTGCAACTTGAGTCGATTAAAGTAGAATAGTATTGACTCAAGGGGTACGAATTTGTGGGCTGTTACAAAATATCTATGTAGGAAAAACAAGCAATACATGATATCAGCCACCATATTGACAAAAATCTGCTTAGCCACAAGAAAATAAAATCATCAGCCGAAATCTTGTTTAAAGAAAAAGAAAATCTCTGGTATGATGTTGTACAAACAAATAGTAACCCTGTACAAAAGAAAATAATTACCCTTAGACTCATTACCTATATATCAAACCTTCGATTTAGTTCGTCCATCAAAACTGAAGTAAATATCATCTAAAACTAAAACAAAAAAATTCAATTTTTAAACAATAATCTAACTCAATTCAAATCAATGACCAAATTGAAGACTTCAGCTAGCAATCTCAAAATCTGGTTCAACAAAGAGTTTTGTTCATTCTTCAGGAAACATCAGTGAGCAACATGACCTTTTAAAATTTTAAAATACGATTCTGTTGAAAGCATACCTGTGATGAGTAAGTTTTTGTGTAGATTTGTTTTTCTGAGCATATATGAGTAATGGATGTATATGTTTGCAAAGTTATCTCCTGTGATATCCCGTTGTTAACTCCTCTTCGTTGGAAACTGGAAAATGTGGAGCGACCTAACTAGACCAACGACCTAACTAGACCAACGACCTAAGAGACCTAGCGACCTAAAGGATAATGCGACCTAGCGACCTAAAGTCTTAATGCGACCTAGCGATCTAAAGTCTTTATGCGACCTAGTACCTTTAGTCCTTAGCGACCTAAGAGATGGAGCGGCCTAGCGACTTAACTTATCAAGTAACCTAAAAGTAGCTGCGACCTAAGGGAAGCTGCGACCTACAGAACTCTGCGACCTAAAGGAAGCTGCGACCTATGGAACTCTGCGACCTAAAGGAAGTTGCGACCTATGGAATTCTGCGACCTATAGAACTCTCACGACCTAAGATAGGTCGCTCACGACCTAAGGACATTGCATTAGAAGACCGCCTTTTCTATGCCGCTACTAGTAAGGTCGCTCACGACCTAGAACTTGTGTAAATCAGCATGCGTGTTCTTGTGAGAGAGAGGACAGTGTATCTTAGGTCAGTCACGACCTACGACCTAGCTTAGGTCGGTCGCGACCTACGACCTAACTCCGAAAAATGCCTATAAATACGACCCTAGTTCCAACTAGCAAGGGACCTTTTGGCTCATTCATTTCAAGCGCCGTTACTCTGCTGCATTCTGAACTACTTCAACACCTTCAAGGAACTTCACGAAGAAATCAAACATGTCAAACATGTGTTCAAAGATTTGGATCGACGTTGAAGTTTAGGCTACTTGTTATAAGTCACTTGAAACTCAAAGTGTGTTGTAATCAAAGTGTAACTGCATTGACTTGCAATCAAATCATCAATAAAGATATTCAAAGTGGACGTAGGCTATCTCTTAAGCCGAACCACTATAAAATTGCTGTTGTTTACTGTTTTCTACTACTATCTGCTTATAATCTGTTCCCGAGCTATCGGGTGGTGCTTTCACGATCTTACTTCATACACCGGGGTGTTAGCGTTCAAATTTTAGCGTTAACATTTTTGGTGCTTTCACTGAGAATTGAACTCAGGCGAGTTATCATCATTGCTTCATAGAGGTTTGTAGAGAGAATTTCCTTGAAAACCAGAAGTCTATCCGAGATTATGGCTCCTGGAAGGAAAAGTAGATCTGTCAGATCTGGGAATATTCAAGAGGGAACCTCCGCTTCCCCTATATCGAATCAAGCCACTCCAGTTGTCAGAGTTACAAAGGCAGAGCTGGATGCTGCAATCTTAGGGCTGAACCAACAGATAAATGCCCAAAATGCACAATTCGATGCTCAAAATGCCCAGAATGCCCTAATTCTGAATAGGTTGAACGATTTGCTTGGGGCAAATCGTCAACCGGCAGATAATGAAAGGAATTTTGCTGGCGACATTCGTGATGCTGAAGAAAGAAATGCTCCTGAAAGGGCTGCTAGCCCCTTTGAACAAACACTTCCAGAGGTTGGTGGATCTAGAACTCGACATGATGAGGAGTATCTTTCTGGAATGGTCCGACAAATTATGAAAGAGAGTATGCAGAGGGTTGAAGACGAGAAAGAATGGGGTTTCGCCCCAAGTAAAACTCCTTTTACTGAGAAAATCTTAAAGGCTGAATTCCCAAGGAAGTTTGTCCCACCAACCATTCCAGCTTACAGGGGGACGAGTGATCCGAACGAATTCTTATACAAGTATGATTGGCACATGACGGGTGCCAGAGCCTCTGATGAAATAAAGTGCCGATATTTTCCTGTGTATCTCGAAGGTGTAGCTCTGCTTTGGTTCACCCAACTTCCAGTCCGATCTATCGATCAGTTTTCTAACTTAACCCGGAAGTTCAAGGAGCAGTTCAGACTATACGCCTCAAAAGCCAAGGATATCATGTCACTGTCAAGTTTGGAGCAGAATCCAGGGGAGACTATCAAATCTTTCTTAAACCGCTTTAATATAGCGCTAGCTGAGGTGGACAATGCTGAACCGCGAATGATATTGACTTATCTGATGAAGGGTATTGACAAGTCGAGCGAATTTGGGAAATGGCTAAACATGAAGGAACCAAATTCCCTTGAAAAATTCTATAAAAAAGCAGATGAATTCATACGCTTAGAAAGCCGTCCTATACCGGCAAAGGCAGTGTTGGAAAAAGCTGAAGATAACACTGTTGCTCCACGCAAGAATGAATCTGTAGGGCAAAAAAGGGAAAATAACAATGGGAAGAGGCAGAGTAATCTGAAGAAGCCCCGATCTTTCAAGCCATCAGAGTATACTCCTTTATCAGATACGCCGGAGCGTATCTACCTTGCCACTAAAGATTCTGTTGACTTTCCTAAACCTCCTCCTCTAAGGACCGGGAAAAAGGCTATACAGAGTGGGAAGTTCTGCCGCTTCCATAATCAACCCGGTCACGAGACCGACGAATGCCGTCAGCTGAAAAATTTGATTGTAGAGTTGCTAAGGGAAAACAAACTACAACAATTTGTGAAAAAGAATAGCAACAATCCTGCTTCATCTAGTCAGGAGCAACAGGCTCCTACTCATCAGCCTAGGACGATTGAGAAGGCTTCAGGGCATGAATCTGGAAGGCCCATTATCAATGTCATTACAGGAGGACCTCACCCAGCGGGCAGAAGCTGGGGTGAGATGGAAAGGTATACCCGAGCTTTAAAGTATGTACCGATCGAGGAAGATGTATTCGTTTTGGAAGGTGCTACGCCCTTGAAGCAACAAAGAACTCTTGATGATGATATTGTATTCGAAGCTAGGGATTCCGCAGGTATTGAAGCTCCTACCTTGGATCCCTTAGTCATCTCGGCTGGTATCGGGCCAGCTATTGTCAGAAGAGTTCTCATTGATTGTGGCGCATCCTGCAATATCCTCTTCAAGAAAACATTCGACCAAATGAAGATCCCTATGGCTGATGTGCAAGCTTCATCGCATAAAATCGCTGTCTTCATTGGGGAGCCAAAACAGCTGGTAGGAACCATTGATTTGTTTGTGGAACTTGGAGAAGGAGAGAGAAAAATGGTCCGCAAGCAAACTTTTGTGATTGTCGACGAATTTTCTACTTACAATGCTTTCCTTGGTCGTCCAACACTGGCAGCGTTCAAAGCTGTTCTTGCCCCGTGGTGCCTCACCATTAAATTCCCTACAGACAATGGAGTAGGAGTTATAAAACGGGATCAAAATGCTGGGCGAGAGTGTTATCTGGCAGAGCTACGAGAAACCAGAAAAAGAGAAATGGGAAAGAATGCGGCAGCCCCAGTCCGCATCAAAGAACCAGCCTTGTAGAAATTACAGGGCGGACCCTGCACTGGCGAGCACAGCGGAGCAAGGAAAGAGATGGACCCTAGAAAAGTCAGTGCAGGGGAAAATAGAGTGGTACCAGTGGAAACGACAATACCAATACCTGTTGACCCAAAGGACCCAAACAAGGTGTTGAATGTGGGTTCACAACTTAATGTGTCAATTCAGAATATCTTAATATCTTTTTTAAAGGCAAATCTGGATGTTTTTGCTTGGACTCATGCCGATATGTGCGGAATATCCCCAGAAGTTGCAGTGCATGCTCTAAATATTGATCCAAAATTTACTCCTGTGAAACAAAAGAGGAGAACTCAAGGTCCAGAAAGGTCGGCAGCATTAAAAGAAGAAGTTGATCGACTAATGGAGAATAATTTTATCAAGGAATCTACCTATCCGAATTGGGTTTCAAATCCAGTGCTGGTTAAGAAAGCCAATGGAAAATTGAGAGTATGCATCGATTTTTCAGATCTAAACAAGGCCTGCCCCAAAGACTTCTTCCCATTACCCAGAATCGACCAATTGGTAGACGGAACAGCGGGACACGAATTGTTATCTTTTATGGATGCTTACTCCGGATATAACCAGATCATGATGCATGAGCCGGATCAGGAGGATACGAGCTTTATCACCGACACTGGTCTTTACTGCTACAGAGTTATGCCCTTCGGGTTGAAGAATGCAGGGGCAACATACCAAAGACTCGTTAATGCTATGTTCAAACCACAACTGGGCAAGACTATGGAAGTCTACGTCGATGACATGTTAGTAAAGTCTAAGAAAGCAGTGGATCAAATAGAACACTTAGCAGACATGTTCGCAGTCCTTCGGAAATACAGAATGAAGCTCAATCCTTTAAAATGTTCATTTGGAGTGGAATCCGGCAAGTTTTTAGGCTTCATCGTGAGCGCTAGGGGCATTGAGGCCAGTCCAGCTCAAATTACTGCATTGAAAGAAGTCAAAGTTCCTAGAACAAAGAAAGAATTGCAAAGTCTCAATGGAAAAGTCGCCGCCTTGAGTCGGTTCATTTCCAAAGCCACAGATAAATGCATCCCATTCTTTGACGCCCTAAAGAAAGGAAAGAAAAACTTCGACTGGACTCCCGAATGCCAAAAAGCCTTTGATGAATTGATCCACCATATGGAAACGCCTCCAATACTTTCTAGGCATGGCGATGGCGAGGATCTTCTTATATACTTGGTAGTATCATCTCATGCTTTAAGTGCAGCGCTGATACGAGAAGACAAAAGGATTCAACATCCAGTTTACTATATCAGCAAAAGACTCACTGGGGCAGAGATGAATTACTCTAAGTTGGAAAAACTCACCTATTGCCTAATAATTGCATCTAGGAAGTTGAGGCAATATTTTCAAGCTCATCCTATCAGAGTCCTCACTGATCAACCTTTGAAGCAAGTCCTGTTTCGCCCTGAGACTTCGGGTCGTCTTCTAAAGTGGAATATTGAACTCAGTCAGTATTACATCACTTATCATCCCCGAAAAGCAATCAATGGACAAGCTTTAGCAGATTTCATCGCAGAATTCACAGATAAGAGTAACAGTGAGGAGGAAACAGTCGACGATTCCCCAATCCAATGGAAGTTATATGTCGATGGTGCGAGAAACGACTACTGTTCTGGAGCCGGAGTTGTACTTGAGACCCCTGAAGGCCGATCATTATGCTATGCACTAAGATTGGAATTTCCTTCAACAAACAATGAAGCAGAATACGAAGCCCTTATCGCTGGCTTAAGGATTGCTAAAGAATTAAACATCCGAGCGTTATAGATATTCAGCGATTCTCAGCTTATTGTATGCCAAGTCAAAAAGGAATTCCAAGCAAAGGGGGGGAATCTGCCCGCCTACTTGTCAAAGGCTTGGGAGCTCCTGGGTGATTTCGATCATTACACGATAAGTCACATTCCTCGAGAAGAAAATATGAAAGCAGATTCTCTCGCAAAGTATTCTAGCACAGGCGAAGCCCAATTTTTGGGATTAACTCCAGTGGAGGTCCTGTCGACTCCTAGCATTGATAAGATGGATATTGATTGGATCATGAGCATGTCTCAAGAGCAAGAATCATGGATGACTCCGATAACAGAATATCTGCTCAATGGATCTTTACCAGGGAACTCAAAAGAACGACAAAAGCTACTGAGAAAAGCCTCTCGATATATAATCCAGGATGGCCGATTGTACAGACGGGGATTCTCAATGCCATTACTTCGATGTGTATCCAGGGAAGGGTCCAAAGCAATCCTAGCGGAGGTACACGGAGGAGAATGTGGTGATCATTCAGGTGGCCAAACATTAGCAAAGAAAATTCTCCGATACGGATATTTTTGGCCAGAAATTAATCGAGATGCAGCAGAGTATTCCCGAAAATGTGACAGATGTCAAAGATTCGCCAAAATTCCTAGAGCTCCTTCCACTGAACTCACACAGATGGTCAGTCCATGGCCGTTTGCAATATGGGGAATAGACCTTGTAGGACCGTTACCAACTGCCAAATATGGAATTAAATATGCCATTATTGCTGTAGATTATTTTACTAAGTGGGCAGAAGCTGAACCACTGGCTACTATCACCTCAAAGAAGATGATAAGTTTTGTGACTAAAAACATCATTTGCAGATACGGTGTGCCTCAAAAATTAATTACAGACAACCGTACTCAGTTTGAAAGTGAAGAATTCCAAGATTTTTGCAAGCAATTCAAAATCCGGGAAAGCTTTTCAGCAGTGGCTCATCCGCAGGCAAACGGGAAAGTGGAAGCCGTGAACAAAATTATTAAGTCAACCATCAAGAAGCAACTTGAAAGAGCAAAAGGTGGTTGGGTTGATAAGCTACCACTGGCACTATGGGCATACAGAACCACTCACAAAACTACGACTGGGCACACCCCGTTTTCATTGGCATACGGGTCTGAGGCAATGATTCCGGTAGAAATAGAGGTTCCTTCACACAGAAGAATCCATTTCAATCAAACAGAAAACGAAAAGCTACAGCTTGAAGCGCTAGATCTCCTTGATGAAAAAAGAGATGAGGCTAATCTCAGAATTGCAGCTCATCAGCAAAGGATAGCCAGACATTTTAATTCCAAAGTTCGCCAACGCAGCTTTGAGATTGGAGACATAGTCCTGAAGAGAATTATGACAACGACAGGTGTGTTTGGGCCAAATTGGGAAGGACCATATGTCATAGGTCAGAAGCTTCTTGACGGCACATTCAAACTCACTACTGTTGAAGGAGATCAAATTCCAAGGGCATGGAACAGCAATCATTTACGTCCATACTTTACTTGAAAATTTTGTTGAAATATTGTAAAAAGAATTGTGAATGTATGATTCTTGTAATTGAAGGCAATTGTAAAACTGATGCAAGTAAATAATGAAAAAATATAAAGTGGATGTAGGCCCAGTTTCCTGGCCGAACCACTATAAATCTTGCGTTCCTTATTATTATTACATGTTTGCTTTATTTTCGATATAAAAAGTACATAGAATGTATTACTGAAATGTCGATTCAAATTTTTGCAGACAATGGAAGTAAACTTGCACATAATAAGACCCAGTGATTCTCGCCAAATTTCAAGTCACAAAAGCTCCAAATTCAAATCCTAGATAGGAAGTACTTCAATTGAACGGCCTATGATTTCGACAGAAACGAGCCTTTGCTAATAAATTGAGATCGTTTGAACAAACAAACATCCAATTAAGAAGCTGATGCTCGTTCTCACGAACTTGCCTGACAATGAAGTACATTTCCTTGGATTAAACAAGTCACTTGTAAAAAAAAAGGGAAATCACTGAAAAGGCATAAGCAAGTGGACAAGGGAACAACCAAAGCCATCATCGGCAGCACAAATCCTCTTTGGAGGCACAACTATTCGGAGAATAAAGACCTCTAATGGGTCATACGCCACAAAAAAGAAAGTTCTCTACTCAACAAAAAAGATTGGAGGAGTCATGACCCTCCAACCATGAGAGAGTAACTTCCAGGCGATGAAAACCCTCTCTGAGGCACATTTCACCAGGAGTTGAAGTGTAACAACCGCTCTTCGGAATTTCACTTCACCGGAGTTGAAATGTAAACAAAATAAAAGCCCTCTTCGGAGGCCCATTTCACCAGGAGTTGAAGTGTAACAACCGCTCTTCGGAATTTCACTTCACCAGAGTTGAAATGTAAACAAAATAAAAGCCCTCTTCGGAGGCCCATTTCACCAGGAGTTGAAGTGTTACGACCGCTCTTCGGAATTTCACTTCACCAATGTTGAAATGCAAAACAAAATAAAGACCTTTCTGGAAGACCACGTTTCACCGAGATTGAAATAAAACTTCCAAGTGTTGAAACGTGAAAAGGCTTTTTTCAAAGGCACAACTCTTTGGAGGTACACGTTTCGCCAAGATTGAAATAAAACTTCCAAGTGTTGAAACGTGGAAAATCCCTCCTCAGAGGTACAACCCCCTCCCGGGGACACAATAAAAAAGAAAGACTTCTTCGGAAGCCCACGTTTCACCGAGATTGAAATAAAACATCCAAGTGTTGAAACGTGAAAAGGCTTTCTTCGAAGGCACAATTCTTTGGAGGTACACGTTTCACCAAGATTGAAATAAAACTTCCAAGTGTTGAAACGTGAAAAATCCCTCCTCAGAAGTAGAAATTTCTATTTCAAAAAAAAAAATATATATATATATATATATATCCTCATCAAGGGTATACTTTAACTTTCAAAGGAAGAGTGATTTACCTATTCTAGAAAATAACCTTCCTCAAAAAAAAAAAAAAAAAAGAAAGTTAAAGTACTCTTCAGAGGCCTGCTTTACCACATAGAAGAATTCACTTGGCAAAATGCGTACTTAAGCAAAAGAAAAAAGTGATTTCTTCGAAGGACAAAGCGTAAAAACTTATATGAAGGAAGTTGTGCTCTACGAAAAATTTCTTCAAGAATGAAGTAATTATTCTTCAGAAAATAAGAGTGCGAGACCCCTCAAAGTATAAAATATTGCAGCAAACTTATGGTATGGGGGCAACATGGTATAGTTGCATACAAAATGGTATAGCTACATCGGTAAAGTACGCTCAAACAACATACCACAAGCTCACCGCAATATTATATAAATAAACTTGTGCAAAAATGAATAATAAATGCATTCTCAAATTCAAACAAGAGTCTGTACAAATAAAAGATCATTTTATTCAATTGCAGATACAGGTTTCAAAATAAAAAAAAAAGCAAGGGGCCGGTGCCTGCACAACATCCGACCATTACACAAAAAAGGAGTCAAAACGCCCGAAGTCCGACTCTTCACTTCTTCTTGCCACCTTTGGACCCTTTGCCTGGCCGAATGATTAGTTTTTCAGGTCTATCTATAGGCATAAGGGAAGAAAGAGAGGGAGGTGCAACCGGTGCAACTTCCGGTTCCTCTTCAGTAGTGATGATTTTCTTCCCCCTCCTCTTCGATGTTCCGTGCTTCTTTCTTCTCTTCGAAGAAGACTCACTCCCTGGAGTAACAAGAGCGGATAAAACTACGTCATCAGAGGGAGTCCGCTCCAGAGAGATCTCGCCTCCTTCAAGTCCCTCGTCCTTCTGCTCTTGCGAAGCGATAGGGTCATCCAAGCCGTGAAGAGCCTCAATCTATTCCTCTTGTGACCCGGGTTGTGAAGCAGAAGGAGGAGTCACCTGAAGAGACGGAGGAGGGATAACCGGAGGAAGTGAAGTCTGCACAGCACTTGGTGTTTCAACCGCATAAGAAGAGAAATTAAAAATATTGGTATCTCCCCGAAAGAAGGGAGATATGGGTTCGTCGAGATTCAAGAAGTAATCGAGAAGCTCATCAAACTTTTGAGGAGTAAGCAAGCGATCCACCTGAATCGGACCAATATCAAAATTACCTGAAGCTGTTTGCTTCGTTAGCTCAATCTCATAATTCTGAGCCCCGATATCCTCCAAAGCCTCATCATCAGTAGGGGTGATCACCCCGGTTCTTGTAGGAGGCAGTGAATGAGCACTAGAACCTGTAATGTCCACTTCGGAAGAAACTAAAGGACGTTCAGAAGTGGTAGGTGGTATTTCTTTCTCAGAACGTTCCCCTTCCGCCATTCCGGCCCGTACCTTGGCGAGTTGCTCTTTTCCCTTGGCAAGAGCGGCGCGGGCATCATCATCGAGATAATGCTCTTCAAGAGCTGTCTCAGCGTAGCCAGCACCTTTACCACCTAGCATATCGAGTGCTGCCTCCCAGACTTCAGCTAATGTAATTTCGTATTTAGGGCCTAGAAAGGCAAGGCTTCCACGCCCCAAAATGCTATGCAGATAGAAATCAAATAATGTGGAGCTAATGTCAGCTTTGGTTGCTTGATGGGCCTCTTCGGCCGCGAGTTTACCAGCAACAGCCTCGTCACGCTCCTTTTCGGCCATAGCAAGTCGAGCTTTTAGCATCTCTATCTCCAAGCTTTGAGAGCCGGCCTGTTCTGCAGCTGTAAAGTTTCAGCGCGATATTCTTCTATGGCCTTCTCCTGGTGTAAGCTTATCTTCGACTGCCCTTTGACTGGCATGCGCATCTCGTACTTGTTGCTGAAGCATGCTCTCCTTTTGAGAATGGAAAGTAGTTGAAGTAGCTAATTCTTCCTTAAGCTTTTCTACATCCGCTTCCAGCTTTTCATTATAGGAAGCAATACTTCTCATTTCGGCGTCATGCTGTTCGAGAGTCTTCTGCCACTCAGCCTTATCGTTCTTCATTGTGAGCATGGCCTCGAGATTGGCTCGGTTAACCCTCTGAAGCTCGTCGACAAGTTTTTGCCAGTTCGACATTCTTTCAATATCGGTCCTGACAGAATCAAGATTTCGTAGCATAGCCGATTTGTCGAGAGGAACCAAGTCGAGATCAAATCGAACCCCTCTCAGGCACCACTGAGGGAATCGACTTTGAAGAGTGGGAGGACCTTTCCCAACTTGGTATGCGGGCCGGTTGATGATTGTTTGAATGTCGGAACGAACGGGGGCAGGAGATTGAGCAGGAACGTTTTGAGAAACTGTCGGCATTGTTTCTTCAGTAAGTTTAGCCCGCTTGCTAGAAGAATCTTCCATGTGTCCTTTACCTCTCTCATCGTGGGTCTTTCTTTTTTGGGTATCATCATCTCTGTGGGGAGGGTCATGTCTTTCTTGTTCTCTTCAGTGACGTTCTTCATATGCTCGTCTCTCGTCTGCTTTCCTGATGGCCCTCTCTTCATCGGATTCTCTGTAAGAAGGGAGGTAACGCCTATAATCATACTGGCTACGCCTCCCGTAGCGCTGGAAATCATCATAGTACGAGCCGCTGCGCCCCATAGGAGAATCTGGAATAAAAATAATAAGCTTTAGAAATCTTTAAGGTACAAGAAGATAAGTGCGTAGAAGTGATGAAAAATCCGAAGTGTCGTGTAACGTGTAAACTACACGCATCGTGTTACAAACCACTCTGTGGAATAGAGGTAGTGATAACTTGAGTAGGAGGAGTTGACATTTGTTGTAGAGAAGATGTCGCCTCGATTACAGAAGAGATAGTTTTGGAAACATCATCTTTGAAAAGTTCTTGAGAAGTCACAATTAAATCACTCAACCCCTCGAAAACATCATCACCATTATGTTTTTTGGGACTTGCTTTCTTGACTCCTTCGTTAGTAGATTTTTCGGAAGATCGTGGAGGTTCTTCCTCTTCGATAACTGGGGCAAGTACAGACTTGTAAGACGGCCCCGCAACATCTTTCGGAATTGAACACTTTACTAGTGAAGTTTCTATAGAGGTTCCTCCCTGCATGTGCTCTTTAGTAGGGACCGGGGCATCAGGAATTTTCATCGGAGAATCGGGAACCTCAGTCGGAACTTCATGAAGTTGAGTAGAACGAGAAGAATGTAAAAGCCCAAATCGATGAAGGAGTTCATCTGTCAATAGAAATTTTGAGCTCCTCTCTTCAGCAGCCACAATGCTTAGCCTTTCAAAGACTAGTTTATGACTGGAATCTCTAGAAGGAGGAGGAAGTGCTGTAAAAATAAGGAATGGAATCAGCATCTAGCAATACGAACCATGAAAAACTTAGAATGGAATTGAAGAAAGAAGGGAAAAAAGATCTCACTTCCTATTCTCCAGTCTGCGTAAAATCCTACGGGGCAACAAATATAGAAGAATTGATTCAAAAAACCATGTGCACTCTCCGGCAAATCCAAAATTAGTTTACGGTTCCTCGCACCTCTTACAAGTACAATCGAAGGGTGGTCCTTGTTCTTCGCAAAAGTGCACAGGTAACAGATTTTCTCAAAACTCTGAAGACGGTCAAGAGTTCTCCTGAACAGAACGCACAATCCCATTAAGATGGCATAGCCATTGGGATGCAGTTGGAAAGGAGAGATCGTCAGTCGAAGAAGGATTTGTTGAAGAAATTCATTAAAGGGAGGAATTGCTCCACTTAAGCACATTTGGCGATTAATGGCAACAAAACCGGAAGGTGGTCTATCTGCGAAATCATTTGGTCCAGGGAGTAAAACTTCTGCCTCGGCAATGCCAAATTGAATGCATAATTGGTTAAGCACCCGCTGTTTCAGAAGGGTAGGAGTTCTTTCCGGAGGGTTCTCTAGTGGAATAGCAACCGGAAAAGCCCCTTCGACGTGTTCTATCATCTCTTCTTGTTGAGACGTCATTCTACATGAGTAACTGGATGTTCAGGTGTGAAGGTGCACGTTTCCTAAAAGTGTGAAGTGTTGTGCGAAACTAATAAAAATAACAAGCGAAATAACTGAAATTAAACTAATTGACAACTGATCGATTATGAGATTTCAAGTCTTGTTAATTTAAAACTCAAGCGCAGTGTTAATTCAAACAAAATTTTAGCTTTGCTTTAACACTTCATTTGAGTCGGTTGATTCACAGCATTTCACTCACACGGTTCATTTAAGTTGATTATTCTTTATCGACTAATCTGTCATTCGATGTGGACGGTCAATGACAGTATATTCGTCCCATTTTTCTGCAAATGTTATGTTTAAACAGGTTGTTAGCATTAGAGATAATCTGCAAAGAAATACGACAAAATTCAAGTCCATATAGTTCAAAGTTCAAACAGTTCAATCAAAGTTGTCTCAGGATTTCACAAGTCCTAGGTCATCCAGCGACCTAGCATAGGTCGGAGCCTTCTTAGGTCGCGCTGTGCAAAGTAAAGGATAAGGCTTTACAAATTCGTCCTAGTGTTAGCTCGGCCGCGACCTAAAGCCTATGTCGCAAGGAAGTTAGGTCGTGCAGTTCTTAGCTCGAGTAACTCTTAACTCATGCAAAGTCTTAGGTCGCATGAATATTAGGTCGTTCAGCGACCTAGTGTAGGTCGAAACTATTCCTTAGGTCGCAAGGGTCATTAGATCGCGAATTATCTTAAGTCGCTCAAATCCGCTAGGTCACTAACTTCCTCTCCACGCAATGCTTCACCAGACCCGATAACCCGCTATCAACTACACAGAAATCCATCATCTTCTTCGTGAAGTCCATCATCTCCACACATCACCGAATCACTTGAAAAGCGATTCAAAGAATCTCCAATCCATCGTACATTCAATACATTTTCGTGCCTACTCAAGCGGCGATCGAAAATCGATTGCAACGATTCAAAATATGGCACGATGCAAGGAATTGGGTCAAGGTCAGAAAATGGGGATTCGTAAATCGGCAGTGATTATGGTGGGATGGAGATTGAATTCACTTACGTATTATGTTGGTGAAGATAAATTGACAGCTAAATGGGTTGAATTTGCCTTCGAAAACTTGAGAGCTTGATAATGGCTGAATAGGAAGTTCAGAGCAGATGAAGTGAAGGTGGAACGACCTATGTCATTTATACCCCAGGAAAGTGGATGTGAATCGACACACACGACCTAATTTTCTCGATAGGTCGCTCGCGACCTAACAACTCATCAGAGCTCGAGTTAATAGAATCGAAGCACACAACCTATGACCTAGGCACGTACTTCGAGGGGAAAATGTTAACTCCTCTTCGTTGGAAACTGGAAAATGTGGAGCGACCTAACTAGACCAACGACCTAACTAGACCAACGACCTAACTAGACCAACGACCTAAGAGACCTAGCGACCTAAAGGATAATGCGACCTAGCGACCTAAAGTCTTAATGCGACCTAGCGATCTAAAGTCTTTATGCGACCTAGTACCTTTAGTCCTTAGCGACCTAAGAGATGGAGTGGCCTAGCGACTTAACTTATCAAGTAACCTAAAAGTAGCTGCGACCTAAGGGAAGCTGCGACCTACAGAACTCTGCGACCTAAAGGAAGCTGCGACCTATGGAACTCTGCGACCTAAAGGAAGCTGCGACCTATGGAATTCTGCGACCTATAGAACTCTCATGACCTAAGATAGGTCGCTCACGACCTAAGGACATTGCATTAGAAGACCGCCTTTTCTATGCCGCTACTAGTAAGGTCGCTCACGACCTAGAACTTTTGTAAATCAGCATGCGTGTTCTTGTGAGAGAGAGGACAGTGTATCTTAGGTCAGTCACGACCTACGACCTAGCTTAGGTCGGTCACGACCTACGACCTAACTCCGAAAAATGCCTATAAATACGACCGTAGTTCCAACTAGCAAGGGACCTTTTGGCTCATTCATTTCAAGCGCCGTTACTCTGCTGCATTTTGAACTACTTCAACACCTTCAAGGAACTTCACGAAGAAATCAAACATGTCAAACATGTGTTCAAAGATTTGGATCGACGTTGAAGTTTAGGCTACTTGTTATAAGTCACTTGAAACTCAAAGTGTGTTGTAATCAAAGTGTAACTGCATTGACTTGTAATCAAATCATCAATAAAGATATTCAAAGTGGACGTTGGCTATCTCTTAAGCCGAACCACTATAAAATTGCTGTTGTTTACTGTTTTCTACTACTATCTGCTTATAATCTGTTCCCGAGCTATCGGGTGGTGCTTTCACGATCTTACTTCATACACCGGGGTGTTAGCGTTCAAATTTTAGCGTTAACACCCGTTCCTAATTCAAGTAGCAGTTTTGAGTTTGAAAATCAATTCCTCTCGATCTACTGACTTTTTGAACTTAAGATGAAAATAAATTTTGCTTGTTATGGTGTATATATAAGTTCAAAAATCATTTTAAGTTAAAACATCTTGTTGGCAACTCTGGAAATCCAGAAATCTGAGAAAATATCTAAATTTATCAAAATATAAACATTTTAATTTTTGAATTCAGATATGTGAATTGAATTCTCATACCAAAATATGATTTTTAAAGAAAAAATCATGATTTTTTGATCAATGGATTGAGAGAAGTTCGTTTTTGTTTGAAATTTGGGTTTGGATCAAATTCTGTTGATCGGAGGGTGGTTGGTGGTCGAGGCTTTGCGTGGAGGTGGAGGCGCCTATGAAGATGGTGGGAAAAATGCTCAGTGATGCTCACGATCACTGTGGCGATAGCGGTGTAGGGAATCGTTTCTAAACCTAGTTTTGTCGTGTGCTTATATTTGGGTTCGTGCGTCACCGGTGATCGACCGAGTGTAACGCGCTTTTGCGTGATGGAAGATGGGGAGTTGAAGAAGTCGTAGCCGGGATGGTTGACCTCTTGGTGGTCGGAGCAGTGAAAACAAGGCGGTGACAGGTTGGGTGATGATGGGTCTTGCTGTTCCAGGTTTGGGGTTTAACTCGAATTTGAATTCGAGAAGACGATGGGGATTTTGATGGTCGGGGGTTGATGCGTGGATGAATGTCGACTTGTTCGACTATGTAGCGTCGCCTGAAGTTGGTCGACGACGTTGTGCACGTACACCGTGCACTACTTTGGTGATCTGGAATGTTGTAGTTGGGGGGGAGGGAAGGTTGGGTGGGAGCGCGTATTTGACTTGAAGTAAATGATTGGTTTGGCTCGTGTTATGGTAGGGTGGAACTCGAAGTAAATAAGTTTGCCTCGAGTTGTTTGCTTGCTACAGGTTTTAGCAACCTGATAGTAAAAAAAAATTGATTTTAAAGCAAATTTAAATAAAATTTGAATTGTGAGATAGTTTTAAAAGAAAGTTCAAATCTAGATGAAGCTAGATTCAAAATGGATTTGAAGTTTTAAAGTTTTAAAAATATTTAAAAAAAAGGGTTTTCAGGTTTAAAAAAAACAAACCTGACAGTTTTTAGGTTTTTAAAAATTTAATTTAAAATCTAAACATAATTTAAACTGGGTTTAAATTCAAAAGTTAAGTTTAATTTTCAAATAAATCTTGAATCTTAAGATTTTAAAATGAATTGGGATTTTTAAATCAAGAATTTAAAAATCAAATTTTAAAAGTAAGTTTAAATCAAAGTTTTAAATCAAAGTTTAAAGACAAGTTTAAATCAAATAGCCTTTTATAATAACTTGTTTTCAAATGAATATTTGAATTTGATTTGATTAAATTCTTTTATGAAAAGAATTTTGAATGAAAAGTTAAATAATTTGTATTAACTTGAATTTGCAAGTTAAAATGTAATGTATTTTAAAGCTTAAATTTTTAAATAAAAATTTAAGTAATGTAGTTGGAACTTTTCTTATATAGGTTTATAAGTTGATATTTAAAATTTGGTTGATATTAAAAACAATTAATCATTTTGAACCTTAAATTCAAAATGAAATTTGAATCTAAATTTAGCAGTGTAACGTTTTAAATACACTTAAATATTAATGAAGTCATTGACATAGAAATGGATTACCTTAGAGATAATTAAGGTATTAAAATGATTTAATGAATAAGATAATTGAAGGATGACTTATTTATTTAATTTATAAATTAATGATTTAGATAAATTTATAATTAAAGATTAATTAGCAAAGTAATTAAAGAATTATTAATAGTTAATGTAGGTTGTTAACTAAGATTATTTAAATAATTAATCAATGTAATTAATTTTAATAATTAATTAGATGAATTAATAATAATCATTCACGAAATTGTGTAAGTGTAATTACTTTATGGTAAGTAACTAAAGGTTTAATTTCTTAAAATGATTAACTAAGGGGTTAGTTAATTATATAATTGGTTTAGAGGTTAATTTAATTAATATGATTAATTAAGAATAATTTAATCGATTAAAATGTTTGATAAATTAATTTATATCAAATGATTTGTAATAAATTAATCAGGATTGGATAATTAATTCATAAAGTAATTAATTTAATTGGGAATAAATTGAATTAATTAGGATTTACACAATTAATTAATTCTGCTTATAAACGATTATTGAATGCTTGACCTTACTTATGAATGATTGTATTGTATGAGATGCCTTGAATTGATGTCCTATCTGATCTGTGATATTTTGTTCTGTGGATTGAGCTGTGTGTAATTTATTCATTTATTTGTGACACATTTGTTATTAGTCTGTGATCTGTGAATGAAAGATAAGCATTATAGTTTATACCGCTTATCAATTATATTTCTGTGTTTTGATCTGTGATGATTGATGATGTTGCACTATTATGTGAAACCCTTGGACCACACCATACACACACAAATATGGATTTCACGAGTAAATCGATTAAGTCACAGATTTTTTTGAAATGAACATTAAATAGACAATTTGAATTCAAATGGTTTGGAAACAAATTTGGATTAAAGTAAAAAGTTTTGGGAAAGGAATTTCAAAGATAAAATTTATCTTTGAATAACTTAATTAAGATTGAAGTTTAAATAATTTGATTTAAATTTAAATTTGAAATCTGAAACTGAATTATATGATTTGAAACCAGGGATTAAAGACATTATACAAGTTATATATGGGATAAACCATTTCACATGTATTTATTTGGGAATTTGAGTTTAAATTCAAAATCTTGAACTCGTGCAAATATAATCAGATTTTTCCGAAACGAAAACCATTTGTTTTCAAAACAATAAAAGCTTTCACATAAGAAATGAACTTCCAATTTGTGTTAAAAGGATTTCTAGTTTGAAATGAAAATGATTTCCAAGTTATGGAAAAAGTTTGAAAGCTATAAGTTAAATCTTTGATTTAAAGATTTAACAAGTTAATCTAATTGAAATGGAATTTGTTTTGAAACTCGCAAATGGATCTTTGTGAAACTGGGTGAACTTCGTGAAATAAATCTTTTTGTTTAAAGATTTGAAATGGTAAATTCATTAAACCATTTGAAGAAAGGTTTTGGTTTTCTGTGAAGTTGTGACTTAACTGAAATCGCACATCCATATGTTTTTAAATATTGCGCTCACTATTCAGTTTAGCCAGGAGAGGACTTTGTGTCATATAACCCATTCCGAATAATGGTACGACGTTATGGATTGCATTAAAGACCGGTGTTGAAGACCGGCTATTTGGGAGAACGATAGGATAACCTATCGATTGACTCTGCATTGAGTTGCTCCAGTATAGAGTTCTCCCTAAGTGATGGGAAGTCCGATCGGGATTGTGAATACCCGGATTTGCAAGGGCTTCTTCAAAAGTGCCTTCGGTTCTATTCGAACCCGGAACAAACTTGTACGGTTGTATGTCCGACGCTACACTTCGAGATATAAAATAGATTTCTTTCAAATACATATCTGTTGGTGGCGGAGAATTTGTTCTCTTAGCTTGACACCCTTCTCTGAGATGTACGAGCTCAGAGGTTATGTAGTTGAAGGTTATCAAAGATATATTCCCAATTTTGTAGTGTGGCATGCTGAGTACTGCTGTGTGTTGAGGATCATTTGTGATCAAAGCAGGGCTTTAGTGTAAAGCGTAGCTTTGTGGACGAGACTGCATGAGGGCCTCACACCCTGGAAATGGTCGAAACAGGAAAGATGCGACAAGGTTATGAGGGTCGCGCCCTTTAGGGTGTGTCATTCCCTTTTGGTTAAGGGTGGTATCATGGTATGGAGCCCAGATATTTACCTATGTCGTGGGCTTCAATCTCATTTTTGTGTGGTTATTTCTTTATGGTAAAGGCGCCTCGAATAAAGGACCCAAAGGACCCGGGGGTGGCATGCTGGAGAAGTAGTTACCTAGTTACAGAGGTACCCGGCCTTGTGTTGGCAGAGATCCGGTTAGGTTCTCGGGACGTCCCTCCAGAGGCGTATCCATGGACAGTGGGAAGTTCCTTAGCCCGAACATTTGTTGGAAAATCCATTCATCCAATACGTGCTTTGTACGATTTTAGTTGTAGAACCTGCCATTTACTTATGGTGGCGCCCCACTGTTTAGATGGTAGCTATAGTAGGAATATGATACCGGTGGTATGTTGGCTAAGATTTATATTATACTTTCGAAATGTTTTCTGCACTATGCACTAATAATAATATCAAAGAAGTTTTCTCGTATCAAGCATGTTTGACTATCATAAGGAGAAATCTCCTCCAATTCTGCGTTTGCATGGTGTGTGCGGTGGGAGGCCTTATGGTTGTTTCATTTTCTAAAAAGCATTGCAGATTTGTTTTAAATTCTTTTGTTGTCTGTTTGAATAGATAAACTTTTTTTTAACTCACACCAGTCCCATGACTGACTCGGAGTTTATTGTTCCTTTCCTAAACTCTTGGTGCCCACAATTTTCCACATGGCCAGTCTAGAGTTGGGTTTTTCAGATAGTTAGGTTTAGTAGATTATCTGGAGTTAGTTCAGTCTTTGGACGAGACTTTCTTGTCCAGGTGACGCGTGATGTTGGTTCGAGCTATTTCTGGATTGGTGCTTTGAAGATGGAGATTATCCGCTGCTGGTGTTATCTATTTTTTTCCGTTGTGTCTTATATCTCTGATAGCATTGATATCTATTGTATCATTTTGTTGTATCATATTATACTGAATTTTGTATCTGTCACTGTATCAATGTTATATATATTGATATTCTTTTCTTCCGTTGTGTTGTACTTAATGGTGTTATAAGCTCCGACGCACCAGATTCGACGTTTGGCTCTGTGGCATTTGAATATGAGTGTCGTATTTGGTGCCGATTTTCAAAGGTCGAGTCAGGGCCGCTACATAAATCATCATCTTATTTAATTCTTTAACTATCGTATAAACCATATTTAAATTGAAAGCTTTAGAATTAACTTATACTTAGCATACCAAAATTACTTTAAACCCTTAATTAACTTAAGTCTAACATTGTAACGACCCGGAATTTTGGGTCGCTAGATTTGAACATTTAATTCAGTTTAAATGTTGAATATGGATTATAATTTGAATTTTGAAATCAAATAATTTGGTTAAGTTAATAAAATTAGTTAAATTTCAAATATGGGAATTCAATTTAAATTTGAATAATAATAATTTAATATTAGAATTGGGATAACTGGTAATTCTGAGTGTGAATAGAGATAAAATTAGATTCTAAAATTTATTTTAAGTCTAATTGGATTTCAACTATAATATTGGACTGTTGGATGAAATTAAAAGTCGATAGATTAAATTAGGAATTTTATATAAATTTAAAAATGGAATTTAATAATATAATAATGCAAATAATCAAATTTTGATTTAAACTGAATCAGAATGATTTCTAATGTGAATATAAATGTTATACGAGTTATAATAGAGTTAACAAAGTTTTAAAAGTGAAATTTTAGATGATTTCGACGATTGTGAAAATCGCTCGATTTATTCGACGAGCTAAAATAGCCTTCCGGGGCACAGTCTCGGAATTCAATGAAACTAGTTGTATTGGATCAATAATAGTTAGCTATTATCAGATTTCAATTTTCGTAGCAATCGGAGTTGTCGTTTGACCCCGGCAGCTTAAAACGCTTAGAAAATACTTTAATCGATTTACTTTAAAATTGATCGTTTATTTCCGTAACTCGCGCATACGATTGAATTAGCTTCTGAAACAAGTTCCATTGTGTTAGGAACATAGGTATAACCCTAGAAATGCCAGGTGGCACGTGTTGTGACGCCCCACCTCTATACCCACACTAGCCAAGAACACTACGGTGTCGTTTTGTCAACTAGTATGGAGAATAAGGCTGTTGAGGAGCGACCATCCATGTAATTGCTTATCACACGGTGGCTATAAATAATCTTCGAAAACAAACATAGAAATAATCATAACACAAATCAGTCACAGATATCCATATCACAAAGGCGGAAGAAGATATGAATATATAACTAACACATGAAAGTGTACATCAGAGTAGTGGTCCGTAAGATCCACGATAATACAAAAGAATAGCAACACGTGCTATACAAAAGAATACAACTATGAGTCTATATCTCAAGTGTATACAACAAAAACTGCTAATCTAAACAGTTAGCCAAAAGTCAGAGTGATGAATACCTGGGAAGAAGTCAAGCAGAAGCACCTGTAACTTCTCGGTCTGACCCGAGTATTATTTAAGAAAATTATAAACGGGTCAGTCTAGCTATAAATATCAGATGACATGATACAACATAAAAGATATGGCATAAACATAAAATATCCATAATGACATACCACTATAAGTATGTAAATAATGATCAACAGAAGATCAATCAATAAGAGATAATCAATATCACAAGAAGCTTCTCAAAGATCCGGAATGGGCATCATACCCCAAACTTGTACTCACAACGAGTCAATGACATAAATTCTAGAAATCAATGCAAGAAGTCCAGAAATCATAGAAAAGAGAAAGAGGCCTATCACATGACGGTTCGAAGACCAAGGGGAGCTACCCCACATGTGTGAATGGAATCACACAGATTAAGGTCCAGACTAACCAAAAAGCAAAAAGGTATGTGTGAGTGGAATCACACAAGTGGTGTCTAGTCTAACCTCGCAACAAGAGACATCGCACAGTTGCTAGTCTAAATCATCAGAATGATCGTCATGATCAACGAGAAGTGTCAATTACACTAAGCTAGTAAATATAAAAGTTTAGCTTCATGTCCCATAACCACTTGCTTAACTTAAATATTTACGAACAAACTGTAAATCTTCACTAATAAAATTGTCACAAGAGGTTCAATCGAACAAGTCCAAGAATTAACCGACGAAGTGAACGCAAGCGTTTCATACCACTTGTTTTACTAAGTCGTTTAATTAGATTTCTCATCCGAGTGAGGTAAAGGTTTGTATATACTAATAGATTGGAAAACGGTTTAAGAAAAGAGCTTTGTTATTAAAAATAGAGTTGAAATTGTTTGTTAAAAGAGTTTTGATATTTGCTACTAGTATTGAAACCTTTATATTATAAAGTGACAAGACACAGAAGCAATTGTAGAAACAATCAGTCACAAAAATCGCATACGAAGATGTGAATAAAATCCAAGGAAATCAGCTCAATGTTTTTCAGATAAGATCCCCTACGGAGGGGGGGTCCAGGGGGGTGGCAACCCTCCTAGGTGGGGGTGCGGGGGCAACGCCACCGCTTACGGGATTCGACCTAGTGATGACAAAAAGGTGGTCTAACGACCTAAGAGGGATAGGGTCGAGCGACCTAACGGTTGCGACCTAGGGGTCTAAGGGGTCAAGCGACTTAGTGGTTGCGACCTAGAGGTGTTCACGACCTAACGATGACTCACGACCCAACATGGCCGACTTAACAGAGGTCGCGACCTAACAAGATAACTCGTGATCGACTTAAGAGTTGCGTGACTAAAGGGTTGCACGACTTAAGGGTTGCACGACTTAAGGGTTGCACGACTTAAGGATTGCACGACTTAAGGGTTAGGCCAGGAGCGACCTAATGAGATAAGGTCCAACGACCTACGAGTTAAGGATCCAACGACCTATCGGGATAACTCGTAACCGACTTACGACCTATGGACGAACGACTTAACTCCGAACGAGCTAAAAATGGCCAGAACGACCTAGGGTTAACTCGTAAACGACTTACGACCTATGGACGAACGACTTAACTCCGAAGTGAAGATTCAAGGCAGTGCGACTTAGCGCGATAACACACGAACGACCTAAGGGTTAGGTCGCGAACGACCTAACTCCGAACACCAAAAATGGCCAGAACGACCTAAGTGCAGAAAATTCACCAAAACGCTAAAAATTGGAGTTTTTCGCCAATCCAATCCAAACCAAATGCTAATATGCATGCAAAAGTGATAGGGAATCATTCCCAACAGTCCGATATGGTTATAGACTAGAATCGTTAGATAAAAATCTCACCTTTGAACCAAATATCAATGAAAATGAAGTTTTAAGCAAGCAAGAATCAATCCTTCTTCTATCTAAGCACAAGAAGCTTGAATCCAATGTCTTCTTCCTGAATTTGGAGTAGAAAGATGGATTGCAATTGAATTTGAGTTTTGGAATTTTAATTTCCCATTCCCTCCACCATTAATGCCAAAGCTTGATTAGTTAGGAAATTTATGAAGAGTGAAGAGAAGAGGGTTGGAACTTGGGCTTAATAGGCTAAACTAACCCAAAGTCCAAAGCGGGAAAAGTTAGTGAAATTTCACTAACTCCAAACCTATCGATGTTTATACTTAAAAAAGTTGTAAACGGCATTTCGAACTCAATGGAAGTGGTCTCGAGTCCTAATTTGACCGTTTACAAAAAGTAGCTTTTCGGACCAAAATCCGATTAACGATTTAATATTTAAATAAAATATTTAAAATACAAACTCGATAAATATGCGGGTTGTTACACGTGTGATTTGGAGATCGTGTGAAAAGGTTGCTTTAAAGTGAATTAAATAATATAAATAAACATTTATATTCACGTTTATCAAAGGAAACCCTAGGTTTTTTTTCTGCCGCCGCTTATATCGTTTAATGGTCGAAACATCACGATCTTCTCCTCCTCTTTTCTTCGAATCCATTAAGCCTTTGTAAAAATATTCAACTGGAAAAGCATAGGGGACCTCGAGATCTAAACATCTAACGGTTGATCTTGCTTGATGTTGTCGTTTGGAGGCGTATTTTGATGCCATTCGCCGTACGTTCCCGCGCGTGTTTCAATGAGGAGGAAGAGCTGAGCTTAAAGCTTCTTGGGCCGTGCGTGGAGCTCTCGAAGCCCGTTGTTGCAGTGGTGGCCGATCGTCGTATTGATGAACGTGGGGGGGATGACGATAAACCCTTGGCCATGATTTTTTGGGTTGTTCGTTCAAAACTTGGAACGAACACGTGAGGGAGGCTTTGATTTCCTGATGCTTTGTGCGGCCCAGATCTTGTTTGGGTAAAATAATTTAAAATAAAAGGAAAATTTTGTTTTAAATTTTATTTTCAAACTTTGAAAATTCATATCTATCACATACTGTATCAGAATTCAACGAACTAGGCGACGCCGGAGTCGCAGAGACGAGTACTACGCAGTGGAGCAATTCTGGGATCATTCTAAGCAAGTAAAAATTTAGACTAAATCGAACGTCGTTCGATTTAATTTAAATTTGAATGCTCGCCGAAAACCCAAGTTGAGTTTAACTCACTCACATCTGGAATACTGGTTAATTTAAATAGTCAATATCTAAATGATTGCTTGATTGATTGAACATGATAATTATTACCAAATTGAATCTATATATATTGTTGTGCTAATATTTGTGGATGTAGGGAAAACAGGTTGGAGGGATCCAACTGGATTCCTCACAAATAGAAATTTATTTGTATTCTGCAATATATCACATTTATATTTTGTGATAAACTTTGTTTTAGATCCTGTTATGCTATGCTCTGTTTATTACTGTGAAAGATAAATTGGAAATTTAATTGTATTGTGCTCTGATTTGGTGAATACAACCTTGAAATTTAAATATAAATAAATTGGGTTTAAAGGAAAATTATAGAAATTCTTAAATAAAGAATTTAAAAGGAACTAAATTCAAGTGACTGATTGAAAATACGAAGTGTTTGAATTTGTGGTTTAAAAAGGGAATTGAGAATTGTTAAAAATAATAGCGAGATTTATTTTAAAGAATGGGAAGTGTGCTTTCTCCTGGAAATTCTATTTTATTTTTAAGAAAGCTTTCAAATTATAAATTTGCAGTTTAAACATGTTTAGAATATTTTTAGAAAGGAATATTATTTTAAAATGTTTTTAAGTGAAAGAAAATATTTGATTAAGTAATTATGGTATTTAATTATTTTTAAAAAGGTAAATTAGTATTAAGTTTTCAAAAGGAAATTTTAATATGAATATTTGATTTAATAACCTTATTTTAAAAGTTAAATTTTATTTAAAATACTTAGGAAACCCCTATATATTTCCTTAACTATCATTTTCAATTAAATAATTTCTAGAGCTTATTTTAAATATTTTAACTGTATGTTTGAAAGTGATTTCCAGGAAATAGCAATGTGTTTAAAATAAAAGGAGCTATTTTTAAAGTATGGAAAAGATTTTACGGGATGAAGGTAAAATTGAATTGGGATAAATCGTGTTGGATTGATAAAAAGAATTCTTTGGTTATTCTAAGATGGAAGTGTTTTCCTTGAAAGCCAAGTACATTTTTAAAATAGATTTTTGAAATGTTAGAGTTTGAAGTTATACTAAAGAATGGTTTCAAGAAAATTATTTAAGTTATAGGAATTTTAAAAGTGAACATATATCAAAGTAGTTATAGAAGTAATCATTTTTAAAGGGTAATTAGAATTATGTTTTAAATAATATTATTATTATTTATACTTTATAAAATGGTTCTATTTTAAAGAAAATCAATCAAAGTATTATTTAGAAATGGTATAGAGTTTCACAACTTTATTTTGAAGAGAATAGTTCATACTTTCTAAAGCAGTTTGATTTGAGATATTTTTAAAAGTATATATATATATATATACACATATATTAAATCAAGTATGTAAGAAGTTTTAATACGAATGTTTAAATGTGTTTTCAAGAATAAAGTTTTTAAATTATCTTAAATCTTAAGGATTGGTGCTTGGACGCTTTCAAGGGAAGTAACAATTTGGGAAATTTATTCCTTGAGAAATTGAGTTTGAAAAGTGTTTTCAACGGGATTTGAAAAGGAAAACTATATCTCGGGAAGATATTTTGAGGAAAATAAATAATGTGGGCAATTATTTATTGTGTGATGGATGCTTATGAATGTTAATTGATAGTTAAATCACCGACTATTAATATTGGACAAATACGTTGATCGTTTCGAAGAGACCTGGATCGAGATTTATTTCTCGAAATCCAATTCGATCCGGTTTGTAGGTTTCGTAGGAAAAATGTGTTCGGAGTCGAAGATGGAGTAGTGAAGTGCAAGGGCTAGTCGCTACTAATCCTGAGGATATTTCCAAAATGGACGTAGTAGGAGTAGTGCATTCGGTTCCGTTCGAACCCGGGATGGACTTGTATGGACGAATGCTTTCGGAACATAGTCAGGTGGGCGATGGGTATTCTAAGTGAAAGGTTCTAAAATGTAATGCTTAGGCTCAAGCCTCATCAACCGGGAATGACTGAAAATCAGGGGATATGCAGCAAGGCTTGGTGGGCAGCACCCATTTCCGGGTAAGGTCATTCCTGTCTAGATGTTCCTTTTATTTCGGCTTAGTGGTGCGGTTGCTGATCCCAACCACGGGGTGATCTTACTCGGGAATATCCAGTAAGGGATAGTTCGGGCCTTGTGTCGCAGTGGATCGGGCGTGGTCCTCGGTACACAGATCTATACCACGTACTGTGATAGGTGGTACCCCAGTGCCTAGTCATTGTTGGAAATCTATTCTCCCTACGAGCCTTTTATGATTTTTGTTTGTATTACCCACTTTGTGGCTGGTAGCTGGAATTTAATAGATATAACATTTTCGGCTATTTTATAAGTATTTGTATATAGACCCTATTATAATATCAGAGGATTTCTATAAAAAGTGATTTAGCTATCGTAAGGTAAAAACCCGACATGTTTATTTGTCGCGTGGTCTTACGAGATGCTTTTGTTTTCAAAGGATTTTTGAAACTTTAATAATAAATTTTGGTGCATTATTATCAACTGGCATTCCAGACTGACTTGGGTGTTATTTCATTATAATGCTCGGGTCAGACCGAGTATTATATGTTCAGGACAGGATGCTATGGAGCAGGAGAGGAGCTAGAGTCCGAGACTTATTATCCGTACTAGTATATATCTGCTGCTGTGATTGTATGGAATTGTATGACTGGTAAATGTTGTTTGTATGAGATACCCTGATGATATGATGTATAAAACAGATATTGTTTCATTTTGTGTAAAGATCTATTATTTACTATTATATTTAATTCCGCTGCGACTTTGAGATTCTGATATTGTTTAGTTTCTTCTTCTTCTATCTCTTCTTCTTTAACCCTAATGGTTCGTATTTCTATTCTACTTGAGTTAATTGATGTAGAATAGTGTTGACTCAAGGGGTACGGATTTGTGGGCTGTTACACTTGGTATTAGAGCTTAGGTTGGCGACAACCAAGGCTTCGGTGGGGAAATTACTCACTAAACAGAGTCAATAGTACTCTATAATGAGTTGAGTGCAATAATAGATATGAGAGCGTACTTGTTAGTGAATATAAAAAAAATTGTTTTTATACTGTGTTGACTTATCGGTTGAGTCTTTATGAATTCTGGTTGGTACGGGAAGTACAACCGTATCGATAGGGGTTTCTAAACTCTTAAACAAGATAAACCGACATAGTATTGTTTTAAAGAGGGTAAATGAAATAATTTTACCCAAAATTATATTTTGATATAAAAAGAATAATTTTCTGAAATTATTATATATATATGATTGTTTGGATGCGGATATCTTAATCAAATAAGAATCTAAAATTTAATCTAAATTTGGAGAAGTTATAACCAAATGAATCCTATAAGTATAATTATACAAGGCAGAATAATTAAATTCGAATTAAACCAGAATTTAATCCCGAAAATTTTGAAAAGTGTTTTAAAATGTATTGAAAACAAAAGTTTGGAAATTTAGAATCTTGGGAATGTTTTCCAAAATGTTTGAAGGCAATGACAGAGAATTATTTTGGGTGGTATTTTTGAATGGAAATTGTTTTGAAATGAATTTGGGAAAGCGAGGAAGCACTAAACTCACTTCAGTCGCTGGAAAATAATCCTGATGATGCTGGCCACATCATTAGAATTTATTCTCGAGTTTCTTGGGTGATGGATTGCTTCCATAGTAATAGGGTATGATATCTGTTAGATTTGTTGGATATACAAGTGGTTTTAGAAGTTTTGAAAAGGGAAATTGCTTGGTAAAAACAGATTGTTTTAGAAAATCTGGAAGTTTGATTTGATATACTAGGAGAGTATAAGTTATTTATTATTTCAAAATGATTTTGAAATAAAACCGGGTAACTGAATTTTGGAAAATTCTATTTAAATAATGTGTAAAGTTAAAATGAATCAACTATTGGACTTATTTCGTGAAGTTGATATTAATAAGGAAGAAATGAAAATTTTAATCTTGGAATTAAAATCTAACTTGAGTAAATGGAAGTAAATGAAATATATTGAAGTGAATAGGAAATTTGAATTTAACGTGGGATAAGTTAAATAAATTGGACCTGGAATTAAATTGATTTGGATTAAATTGAAATGTAAAATAACTTGGTAATTATGGGTCATTGTTTAATAAATTGTACTCATAAGCTAGTAAGTGTTATACTTATAATCTAAAATTGTGAATTTAAAATGGTGCAAAGAATTAAAATGAAAGAAAATATGTATCCTTAAGAATTCAGTGATACATACATACATATATATATATATTGGACTTGAGATTATAAGATGCAAATGGATTAAAATGAGCAATATAAGCTTTTAAGTGAATAAGTTGGTGAACTAAGAATAGAAAATTTGATTGTAAAACCAAGTAAAATGGAATTATAATCGCTAATGGGAATTAGTTGAATGGTATGGTGAATTCAAATTTAATCCTAAATGAAATGTAAAGTAAGATAAGTGAAGAAAATATAAAATATACAAGGGTGAATGAATTTAAGTCAGTAAATAAATTTTGAACTTATATATGGAGAACTAAAATTGGGTTGAATTGGATTTAACTTCAATTAAATGGAATTGGGTCGAATTTGGACTTAATTAAAATCAAGATTCGATTGTGTTATGAATAAAAATGAGTGGAATTAAATTCTTATTCAAGATAGTAAATGAAATGGAATGAATTTAAGTTGGATGAATAAATTTAGTTAAAACTTGAATTTACATTGGAAAAGAGTTTAGTTGAAGGAAAGTTGAATTTAATTGAAATGCTATTGTGAGAATAAAATTTTAACTCAACTAAATTCAAAGGAATTGTTTGAGAATGAATTTAGCGTAAGCTAAATTAAATAAGGAGACGCTTAAAGATGAATTTAGTGTAAACAAAATTATATGGAATTTGTTCTGGCATGGATGAAATTTTGGTGGTTTGTTAAGAGAATTTTGAAAAGAAAAATAAAAACCCTGTTCTAGTATGGGATTTAATTTTGACAATGAAAGTTGAGAGTGTAAATGAAAAATGGAACTAGATTATAATAGCGATGGTTTGAATTATAAATAAATTCAAATGAGTGAAATAATTTAAAGTGGCCTCTTTGTTAATAAAATAAATTTCAAATGGATTGAATAAATAAACAAATTGAATTAAATTTTGTAAATGGATGGGAATTTGATTGAATGAGAATCAAGTAAAATAAAAATGAAATTGATTTCAGAAGAAATAAAATATTGTGAAACAAAAACTTGAGCAAATTAGAAAATAGCTGTGGTAGAGCTTTATAAGTGATCTTGAATGGAATTTGTTTAGGTAATAAACAATTAAATGCAAGAGAAAGAATTTTAATAAATTATTGTGTTAAAATAAGAATATGTGTGCTGTAAATAATATAGAATGGGATGTTATTAATTTGAACATAAGTTGAATGATGAACTTGAAGTGAGAATAAGGATTTGTTTAAAGAATTACAATGGAATAAGAATCCTTGGATTGTGAACCATACAGGATTGAATAAAATTAATATGAATCTAAGTTGGAAATTAAATTTAAGTGGTTATAAGCTCAAGGGATGGTCACTTGTTTTGATAACCTTAAATTTGCATAGAATTGGTTGTTTTGTTGTACACAAAAATTTAATTGGATTAAAGAAGCAATTGAAATTGGTTTTTAAATCAATTGGGATGAAATGAAATTTTATTAAGTGATTTTGCACATGAATGAAAATGGATCATAAAAGAAATGCAAATACATCAAATTAAAAATAAAAAAAATTGGTTGTGAATCAAATTGGGAATTGAATTGAAGTAAAGAGATGCAACTAAGGCATATGTTCATCATATTGAAGTGGAAATAAATTGGTTGCACTAAATGTGAATGGTATATAGTGAACTTTAATGTAAATTATTCGAGTGAGATAAAATGAAGTTTGGACTTGTATAAGAAATTTAAAAAGGTGACTGAAATCTTGGAATTGCTGATAAAATATGGTTAACATTGTTAAATTATGAAGTTTGCTTGGTTAAACTATGAAATTTATATGTATTGTTAAGATTAATGAATAGAATGTTAATAAATTCTCGTATTATTGAAAACTGATGTGTTTGTTTGAGTAAATACAGGTACGGGAGGCAGTAGATAGAGTTGGAGCGCGTATATGCAATATAAATTAGCCGCATGCTTTTAAAATGCTAATAAAGGTACGCCTACGCAATAAAAATAGGAAATATGAACTGTTTTTGGTTTTTCCGACCGTATGGGTGGATGTATATATATTTATATCTATTGTGATATTGCAAAAGCTCCTCCGTACATGGGAGACTTTGCCAAAATTTTCCAGAAATTTTGGGAGTTAGAAATTTTTTTTGAAAACGTTTTGTTAACGACAAAATTGATTTCAAATAACATTTTAAAATAAAAAGGATTTTGGGATAGGAATTGAAACTAGTAGTTTCGATTTGAAACTAAAGAATTTAGGCAAAGTGAATTTGAGATTTTCACTAAGTAAGTTTTGCTACTGGATTTGGAACATTCTTCTACCTTAGCAAATTTCGAGGACGAAATTTTTATAAGTAGGGAGGAATGTATCGACCCGGAATTTTGGGTCGCTAGACTTGAACATTTAATTCATTTTAAATGTGGAATATAGATTATAATTTGAATTTCGAAATAAAAGACTTTGATTACATTAATCAAATTAGTTAAATTTCAAATACGTGAATTTAATTGAAATTTGAATAATAATAATTTAATATTAGAATTGGGATAATTGGTAATTCTGAGTGTAAATAGAGATAAAATTAGATTCTAAAATTTATTTTAAGTCTAATTGGATTTGAATTGTAATATTGGACTGTTGGATGAAATTAAAAGTCGATACATTAAATTAGGAATTTTGTATTAACTTAAAAATGGAATTTAATAATATAATAATGCAAATAATCAAATTTTGATTTAAACTTAATCAGAATGATTTCTAATGTGAATATAAATGTTATACGAGTTATAATAGAGTTAATAAAGTTTTAAAAGTGAAATTTTAGATGATTTCGACGATTGTGAAAATCTCTCGATTTAATCGACGGGTTAAAATAGCCTTCCGGGGCACAGTCTCGGAATTCGGCGAAACCAGTTCCATTGGATCCTTAATAGTTAGTTATTATCAGATTTCAATTTTCGTAGCAATCAAAGTTGTCATTTGACCACGCAGCTTAAAACGCTTAGAAAATACTTTAATCGATTTAATTTAAAATTGATCGTTTATTTCCGCAACTCACGCCTACGTTCGAATTAGCTTCCGAAACACGTTCCATTATGTTCGTAACGTACATATAACTCTAGGAACGCCAGGCGGCTCGTGTGATTTGGAGATCGTGAGAAAAGGTTGCTTTATAGTGAATTAAATAATATAAATAAACATTTATATTCACGTTTATCAAAGGAAACCCTAGATTGTTTTCGGCCGTCTCTTATATCGTTTAATGGCCGAAACATCATGATCTTCTCCTCCTCTTTTCTTCAAATCCATTAAGCCTTTGTGAAAATTTTCAACTGGAAAAGCGTAGGGGACCTCGAGATCTAAACATCTAAAGGTTGATCTTGCTTGATGTTGTCGTTTGGAGGTGTATTTTGACACCATTCGCCGTACGTTCGCGCGCGTGTTTCAATGAGGAGGAAGAGCCGAGCTTAAAGCTTCTTGGGCCGTGGGTGGAGCTCTCGAAGGCCGTTGTTGCAGTGGTGGCCGATCGTCGTATTGATGAACGTGGGGGGATGACGATAAACCCTAGGCCGCGATTTTTTGGGTCGTTCGTTCGAAACTTGGAACGAACGCGTGAGGGAGAAGGGATAGACGGCTTTGATTTCTTGATGCTTTGTGCGGCCTAGATCTTCTTTGGGTAAAATAAATTAAAATAAAAGGAAAATTTTGTTTTAAATTTTATTTTCAAACTTTGAAAATTCGTATCTATCACATACTATATTAGAATTCAACGAAGTAGGCGACGCCGGAGTGGTAGAGATGAGTACTACGCAGTGGAGCAATTCTGGGATCGTTCCGAGCAAGTAAAAATTTAGGTTAAATCGAACGCCATTTGATTTAATTTAAATTTGAACGCTCGTCGAAAACCCAAGGTGAGTTTAACTCACTCACATCTGTAGTACTGGTTAATTTAAATAGTCAATATCTAAATGATTGCTTGATTAATTGATTATGATAATTATTATCAAATTGAATCGATATATATTGTTGTGCTAATATCTGTGGATGCAGGGAAAAAAGGTTGGAGGGATCCAACTGGATTCCTCACAAATAGAAATTTATTTACATTCTGTAATATATCACATTTATATTCTGTGATAAAATTTGTTTTAGATCCTGTTCTGCTATGCTCTGTTTATTACTGTGATAGATAAATTGGAAATTTAACTGTATTGCGCCCTGATTTGGTGAATACAACCTGGAAATTTAAATATAAATAAATTGGGTTTAAAGGAAAATTAAAGAAATTCTTAAATAAAGATTTTAAAAGGAATTAAATTCAAGTGATTGGTTAAAAATATGAAGTGTTTGAATTTGTGTTTTAAAAGGGAATTGAGAATTGTTAAAAATAATAGCGAGATTTATTTTAAAGAATGGGAAGTGTGCTTTCTCCTGGCAATTCTATTTTGTTTTTAAGAAAGCTTTCAAATTATAAATTTGCAGTTTAAATATGTTTAGAATATTTTAGAAAGAAATAATATTTTAAAATGTTTTTAAGTGAAAGCAAATATGCGATTAAGTAATTATGGTATTTAATAGTTTTTAAAAAGGTAAAGTAGTATTAAGTTTTCAAAAGGAAATTTTAATATGAATATTTAATTTAATAACCTTATTTTAAAAGATAAATTTTATTTAAAATACTTAGGAAACCCATATATTTCCTTAAGTATTATTTTCAATTAAATAATTTCTAGAGCTTATTTTAAATATTTTAAACGTATGTTTGAAAGTGATTTCCAGGAAATAGCAATGTGTTTAAAATAAAAGGAGCTATTTTTAAAGTATGGACAAGATTTTATGGGATGAACGTTAAATTGAATTGGGATAAATCATGTTGGATTGATAAAAAGAATTCTTTGGTTATTCTAAGATGGAAGTGTATTTTCCTGAAAGCCAAGCACATTTTTAAAATAGATTTTTGAAACATTAGAGTTTGAAGTTATACTAAAGAATGGTTTCAAGAAAATTATTTAAGTTGTAAGAATTTTAAAAGTGAACATATATCAAAGTAGTTAGAGAAGTAATCATTTTTAAAGGGTAATTAGAATTATGTTTTAAAGAATATTATTATTATTTATACTTTATAAAATGGTTCTATTTTAAAGAAAATCAATCAAAGTATTATTTAGAAATGGTGTAGAGTTTCACAACTTTATTTTAAATTTAGTATGACTTAAATTTATTTTGAAGTGAATAGTTCATACGTACTAAAGTAGTTTGATTTGAGATATTTTTAAAAGTATATATACACACACACACACGCATATATTAAATCAAGTATGTAAGAAGTTTAAATATGAATGTTTTAATGTATTTTCAAGAATAAAGTATTTAAATTACTTTAAATCTTAAGGATCGGTGCTTGGACGCTTTCAAGGGAAGTAACAATTTAGGAAATTTATTCCATGAGAAATTGAGTTTGAAAAGTGTTTTCAACGGGATTTGAAAAGGAAAATTATGTCTCAGGGAGATATTTATGAGGAAAATAAATAATGTGGGCAATTATTTATTGTGTGATGGATGCTTATGAATGTTAATTGATAGTTAAATCACCGATTATCAATATTGGACAAATGCGTTGATCGTTTCGAAGAGACCGAGATCGAGATTTATTTCTCGAAGACCACTTCGATCTGGTTTGTACGTTTCGTGGGAAAAACGTGTTCCGAGTCGAAGATGGAGCAGTGAAGTGCAAGGGCTAGTCGCTACTAATCTTGAGGATATTTCCAAAAAGGATGTAGTAGGAGTAGTGCCTTCGGTTCCGTTCGAACCCGCGACGGACTTGTATGGATGAATGCTTGCGGAACATCGTCAGGTGGGCGATGGGCATTCTAAGTGAAACGTTCTAAAAGGTAACGCTTAGCCTCATGCCTCATCAACCGGGAATGACTGAAAATCAGGGGATATGCAGCAAGGCTTGGTGGGCAGCACCCATTTCCGGGTAAGGTCATTCCTGTCTAGATGTCCCTTTTATTTCGGCTTAGTGGTGCGGTTGCTGATCCCAACTACGGGGTGATCTTACTCGGGACTATCCAGTAAGGGGTATTCCGAGCCTTGTGTTGCAGGGGATCGGGCGTGGTCCTCGGTACACTGATCTAAACCTGCACTGTGACAGGTGGTACCCCAGTGCCTAGTCATTGTTGGAAATCCATTCTCCCTACGAGCCTTTTACGAGTTTTGTTTGTATTACCCACACTGTGGCTAGTAGTTGGAATTTAATAGATGTAACAATTTCGGCTATTTTATAAGTATTTGTATATAGACCCTATTATAATATCATAGGATTTCTATAAAAAGTGATTTAGCTATCGTAAGTTAAAAACCCTACATGTTTATTTATGGCGTGGCCTTACGAGGTGCTTTTGTTTTCAAAGGATTTTTGAAACTTTAATAATAAATTTGGGTGCATTATTATCAGCTTTGAAACATTTGTTCAAGATCTGTTGCTCGTTCGCATCCATCCACTCGTGTCTTCCTCCGTATCGATCCCATTGGTGCTGATCGATTCGAAACGAACATGGGGGCATCGATACGAAGTGGTCATAAAAATAGACACGAACCTCATCTATGGGTTGGATACGAACGAGACCTTACCTGATGGATACGAACAAGGTTTTACCTGATGGATTCGAAAATGCCAACATCTTCTGCCATCGATACGAAAATGCCTCTTCCCACCTGATCGATACGAAATGAGCCGAGACAAGTCCTTACTTTCGCATTGATACGAAGCGTATCGATTCGAACCATCACCATGCCTTGCCTTTGATCGATACGAACCTAATGGAATCGAACTAAAAAAAACCTGATGGATACGAATGGAGCAAAGGAGGTACCATTCCAATGGATACGAAATAAATCGATTCGAAGGACATTCCTCTGATGGATTCGAAATGAGCGTTACCTCGACCCCTTTATGGATTCGAACAGTATGACCTTTCTACCTTGTATCGATCATATCTCCTCCATATGAACTCCGATTGACCTGAAACTTGAAACATAGCCTCTCCTAGTCCTTATCATCATCTCCAATTGATTCCGTCCCAATCGGAGCTCAACCGAGTTTCGACGACATCGATTGCAGCCTTGGTTCCAATTGATCTCCAATCCCAATATCCATCTTTCCTTGCCAACCTGTTGATATTCCAGCTTTGACCAAAAAGCGGGATAACACTTATAACTTTAAAACATAGTATAACTCAAATATGGTTATAAATGTAAATATATACTTATGAACATCTACATATATATTAAAAACAAGAGAACCGTCAATTGATATAAGTATAAACAAATATAGGATAGAATGAACATTGATGTGAAAAACATATCCTAGTTAAGTAACATGTTAATGCACACTTAAGAGAATTGAAACAAGAAATGTTATATATATTTGCTTACAAAATAAATCTAGTTGTACAAACATATATAAATGAGCAAGCTTCTACAATAAGACAAGGCAATATATAGCTAAATATAGTTACAAAATTGAGTTGAACAAACCTGGAAAAGAAAACAAGAACAAGTAGGATAATATAAACAAGACAAAAATAATTAATGCAGCGCACTTTCTTTTCATTTCAGCCTACATTTAGAAAAAAAATCACTGGCCGAATTGTTAAAAAATATTGCTAGTACATTAAAATAACTTGCCTCAATATCATCAGCCTGTAAACTTTCCCTATATATCATCTTATGCATTTCATTTCGTTCAACAAAAAGAAACTGAAGCCATAAAAAAAACTACAACCTGAACTTAATACAAACAAACTTGTTTAACATCAACAACATCAATGACTGAAGTTTGAAATTCAACTGGAAGCCTGGAAAGCAAAACTCACTGTGTTCATCTAGGAAGCAAGGCCAAACCATACTCTCTGTTAAATCATTTTTGGTGAGTGAACATATTTTTTTTCTAAACTTAAGTATAATTAACTCTGGGAGTATGAAGTTGTGAACAATATTGTGTTTGTTGAGGAATTTCCTTCCAATTTTAACTCTATGTATATGTTTACAAACATATCTATACCCGTGCATCCCTTATTCTCTGCCTTCATGGGTTACAGGGTAGCAGATCATAAACGAATTCGAATTCTTTTATCTAATCATTAACAGGGATAGAATATAAAAACAAATAAGAGTGTTTTGCCATAGATTATAATATGAAATTTGTTTAAAACTAAATAAAGTTGGATTGCCTCTGAAATTTAGTTGCACAGAACAAAATTTAAAATTTCATGATAATTCTAATATGAAGAATCTTGAATTTAAGTATATAACATGGATTAGCATTTGAAAACAAAAATTTTCATACAAGAGTTGTGATTTTTCTCTAATATTTTCAGAGCAGTTCCCAGTTGAAAGCGAAGTAAGTTTCGACTGTTTTCAGATGATCGAAAGGTTGTTGGTGGTCGGGGTTGGGCGAAGAGGCGGACGAGCCTACTGGGGTGGTGAGAAAAATAGGTAGGGGTGGCCACGACCTTGGTGGCAGCGGCGGCGTTCATTTTCTTTTCGAAAACCTAACTTTGGTGGCGTTCGAACATGAGCTCACCGCGACCTCTACCGAGCGTCGAGTGGCACGCGATTGGAGGGGATGGAGCTTGGGGGGTGGCGGAGGGTGACCAGAGTTGTTGTGCGTCAGGTGGTCGGCAGTGGGTTTACGAACCGTTTTTGTGATCGATGATGGGTTCGAGTTCATCGAGATGTGCTCGATTTTTAACGTCGATGTGATCGGCTCGTTCGTGGATGCGCAGTCAATGCCGAGGTCATTTGCGACTCGTTGGAGGCTTCACCAGTCGTCAGTGGGTCGTCAACGCCTTGTGCACGTGCACGGCGTGGGCGTTGATGTCAAGTGATTGTACGTGAGGGAGACTCGAGTTGGAACTCGAGCACAGGAGGGCTTTGCGCGTGGGTTACTTCGAGTTCGCGAGTTAAATATACAGGTTTCAAACTTATAGTTTTGTTCAAAACAAAAAGAACGAGGAAGAAGGAGTACTCGGGAAGATTGGAGGGAAACCCCGGGATTTTACTCGAGCATAGGAAGGATTTTCTCAGTTTCCTATTTCAGAGCTTAAGCCTAACAAAAATTTAGTTTACTAAATGAATTAGTTCAAAGTAAAAATAAAGTTTATTGTTAAGAATGTTTTCAACTTAAATGAATATTTTAATTTAGTAGTTGATTAAAGATACGTGATTAGATTTAATTAACATTGAAACATTTTTAGTTAGTAAGTGATTAGTTTTAAAGTTAATAAGAAAAGATTCTTGACTCTTATTTAATCAATTTGTAATTAAGAAATTTAAATTAGTTAATTAAGTTTATATTTGAATTATGGTAATTAATTAAGTAATGTAACTAAAGACTACACAATTGGTTAATTAAGAAATTTATCAAGTAGTTAGTAATAATAAATGATAATCAAGTTATAAATGAATAATTAAGGATATTAATCGATAACTTATTAAGATTTAATAATTGATTTAAATATAATTAAGAAGTGATTAATTAAATATTCAAAATTTATAATTAACTTAAGTGATTAATTAAATATAAATAATTAATTAAAATAATTTATGATAATTAAATAAGAAATTAGATTTTATTAATTAATAATTAAGTTATTAATTAATAATTAAGAATCAATCAATTAACTGGGTAATTAAGTAATAATTAATGAATAAAAGTTGAGTAATTGAATAATCAAATTAAAGATTAGATGGTTAATAAATTAATAATTAATTATTAACTAAGTAATTAATTGATCATCAATAAGCTAATTAATCAGTATTTAATTAAGCAGAATAACGTAGTTTATTCTTAAGCAATTAATTAAGTTAAGTTAACCAAACTGTGTTGGTATGAATTGGTAATTCTGTTTGATTGATTTTGATATCTATTTGATGATATTCTGTGATATGTTGTGATAACTGTATAAGATTTATCTGCGATATCTGTTATGTGTATTCTTAATATTGAATTGAACTGTTAAGACTAAATAGACAACTTGGCCTTTAAAATGGCGTTTGGATTCCGATGAGACCGGGATCAGAAGAATCAATTTTGATTCTCCGAAAAACCACATCGATCCAAATTAAACGATAGGTCGTGACTTATCATTTGGTGATCGTGATGGTATTTCAGAATGCAAGGGTTATCGTCGTTAACTCTGAGGGTGATTCCAAAATGAGTGTATCGGGTAATGCCTTCGGTTTCGTTCGAACCCGGAACGAACTTGTATGGATTGAATGCTTTCAACACATTGTCAGGCGAACGATGAGCATTCTATGAATAATGTTCAATAAAGGTAATCGCAGCCTCAAGCCTCATCAACCGGGAATGGCTAAAACAGGGGAGATGCAGCAAGGTTAGAGGGGTCATGCCCAAGCAGGACGTGGTATACCCCTATCAAGATGTCCCTTTTTATTTCGCTGTGTAAGCAGTTTTTGGCCACAACTGCGGTGTTATCTTGTTCGGGACTGTTCAGTAAGGAATGGTTCCGGCTTGTGTTGTAGGGGGTCGGGAGTGATCCTCGGTATGGTGATCTAGGGCCCGTACTATGACGGGCGGTACCCCAGTAGCCCTGCCATTGTTGGAAACCCATTTTCCCTATGAGACCCTACGGTTTTGATTTGTATTACCCACTTTTGTGGCTAGTAGCTGGAATTTAATGAATGTAACAATTTCGGCTATTTTCTATTTACTTGAAAACCCTAGACACTATTATAATATCATCGGACTTCCTATAAAATGTTTTGGTTAGCTTAAGTTAAAAACTTACCCGTATTTATGTGTGTGGAGTCTTACGTGATACCTTTATTTTCAAAAAGATTTTCAAAGTTAAACAATTTTAACCCGCTTACTCACACCAGACCCATGTCTGACCCAGAGTTTATATTTTGTTTTTCATAAACTCTTTGGTACTCAAATTTTTATGAGTAACCAAGTGATAGGTATTTGGGAGTGTTGATTTTCTGGAGAAGCTTTTGGGAAGAAGACCAGACGTATGTATTTATATATGTAGTTCCGCTCTGAAGTTAGTGTATGTTGTATTTTGGATGTATGTATGGACATATATGTATACGACAGTCCTGTTATATGATATTGTATAACTCTGATGTATGTATAAGTATGTAATAGTTATGTTGATGTATTATATATTGTTCCATTCCGCTGTGAGATTCTGATGTTGTTATTCTTTCTTTCTATTCTTTTCTATTTCTATCCCTTTCTTTCATAATGATGATACGTTTTTCTGGGGTTAGAAAGGCGGGTCGTCACAGTTGGTATCAGAGCTGTAGGTCGAGCGAGTACCTAGGCTCTTGTGTTATATTTATCCTGAAAGTGCGTATTTGTATTTTCATATAATTATATATATCTATCTAAATTTGTTGAGTTACCTGTTCAGGTGACCAACATGAGTTCTGAAAGAAGAGGTAGAGTTAGGGCCAGTACTTCAACAGATGATGGACGGAGTCAAAATGCTAGTGAGGCTGTCAATCCAGTACCGCCTCAAGTTAGTTTTGTAGCTTTATGCAAAAATTTCAAAAATCTCGAAGGCCAACCATTCAAAGGTTTAGAGTCAATAATTGAAGTTCAAGCCTGGCTGCGCTCTTGCGAGCGTATTTTCAAGAGCATGAAATTGTCTGATAAGCATAAGAGACAAATGGCATCGTGGCAATTGCAGGGTGGTGCAACAGCATGGTCGGATGCAACAATTGCAAATATTTCTGAGGATGACATTTCATGGGACGGATTTAGGGAGTTGTTTGAAGAGAAGTTTATGTCAACGGCAGGGAGAACCCAATTGTATCAGGATTTTCTGTATTTGAAGCAGGGTAGTATGTCTATTTCTGAGTATGAAACCAGATTCAACGAACTCTGTTGTTATGGACCAGGACTGGCCGATACTCCCCTTAAAAAGAATGAGAAATTTGTGCAAGGATTAAGGCCTGAATTCCGTGGAAAATTGACGGTGCTTCTGAAAGGATCTTTTGTTGATTTGATTGATATGGCATTGAGATATGAAAGTTTGATGAGTAAGAAGCCGGTGGCTCCAACTGCAGCTTCAGGTGGGAATTTCACTAATCGGAATAAGCGAAAGTTCGATCCCAAATGGAGAAAGCTGAACAAGAAGAAACCTGGGAATAACAGCAGACCTTGCAAATGCTACATTTGTCAATAGGAAGGACATTTGGCAAATAAATGTCCTAGGAAGGGATTCAAGCAGCAGTAACAGCAACCGCATCAGAGTGGTCCAGGATCAGCTATGGTTCAGAGATCGCTGTGCTTTAATTGTCATCAGCCAGGACACATGATCAAGAATTGTCCACTTCTGCAGAGGGCACCTCAGAATAAAGTTTTTGCTATGGAATCCGGACCATCTTCTTCTTCGATGGGCAAAGGAGTATTAGAAGGTACTTTACTTTTAGATGGAAAATATATTAAAGTTTTGTTTGATTCGGGTGCTTCCTTGAGTTTTATTTCTCTGGACTCTGTTGAAAAGTTCTCTCTTACTTCTAGTTCTGTAGACAGCCCTATCTTGGTATCTAATCCTATAGGAGGGGTAACCAAATTAGACACTATCTGTAAGGACTTAAAGATCTCTTATCTATCCCATAGTTTATCTTGCGACCCGTATGTGTTGAATTTTGAGGGATTTGATCTTATTTTGGGAATGGATTGGCTGGATAAGTATAGAGCGGTTTTGAATTGTGATGAAAGGACAGTTTCGTAGGAAATTGATCTGGGTAGAATTGCCAGAGTGTCGTGTGATAATTCTGGGATTCACTTGAGCAATCTTTTGCATGAAATTGAGACTTCTGAAGAGAAGATTGAAGACATCGATGTGGTACAAGATTTTGCTGATGTATTTGAAGAAGTTAAGTGTCTGCCACCATATCGAGAAATAGAGTTCCGTATTGATTTGATTCCAGGAGCTGTGCCGGTGATTCAGCCCAGTAGGAGAATGGCTCCTAGGGAATGAGAAGAGTTGATTAAGCAGACTCAAGATCTTTTAGAGAAGGGGTTGATTAGACCCATTTTTTCTTGTTGGGGTTCGGCGGCAGTGTTTGTGACTAAATCGGATGGATCACTGAGGTTCTGTGTGGATTATAAAGAATTGAACAAAGTGACTATCCGTAATAAATATCATCTTCCTCGCATCGATGATCTTTTTGACCAGTTGCATGGTGCTTCTATCTTTTCTCAACTAGATCTAGCTTCAGGTTTCCATCAGTTGAGGGTAGCTGAAGACAGTATTCCCTTGACTGCATTTAGGGGAGCGAATTGTTTCTATGAGTGGTTGGTTATGCCTTTCGGGTTAACCAACGCTCCTGCCTACTTCGTTGACCTCATGAACCGAGTCTTTAGGGATGTATTGAATAAATTTGTGCTGGTATTCATTGATGATATCTTGGTCTATTCCAAATCCGAAGAAGAGCACAGGGAGCATTTGAGGATTGTATTGGAGACTCCGAGGAAGCATGTGTTGAAGGCGAAGTTCTCAAAGTTCCATTTCTGGAAATAGGAAGTTAAATTTTTAGGGCACATTGTTTCTGGTGAAGGCATTTCTGTAGGCCTGGCGAAAGTTGAAACTATTCTGGAATGAAAACAGCTAGAGACACGGAAGGAAGTTTGCAGTTTTCTAGGATTGGCTGGCTACTACAGGAAATTTATCAGGGATTATTCCAAGATTTCTTCACATCTGACTAAGCTGACTAGGAAAGGAGCGAAATTCAAATGGACAACCCAATGTGAAGAAGCTTTTCAAGAATTGAAGACAAGGCTAACTAGTGCACCAGTACTTGTTATTCTGGATGGGAAGAGCAAATTCGAGGTTTACACAGATGCTTGTATGGTGGGTTTGGGAGTAGTTCTGTTGCAAAATGGAAGGGTGATTGCGTATGCTAGTCGGCAGTTGAAGCCACTCGAGAATAACTACACTACGCATGATCTTGAATTGTTAGCCATTGTTTTTGCTTTGAAAATTTGGAGACATTATCTTTTGGGAGAGAAATTCGAATTGTTCACGGATCATAAACCGTTGAAATATCTTTTCTCTCAAAAAGATCTTAATCTGAGACAGCAGAGGTGGGTCGAATTTCATACATCCTATGATTTGGATGTTCTGTACACTCCGGGTAAAGCGAATGTCGTAGCTGATGCTCTCAGCAAGAACACGGTTCTATCTCTTCTAGAAGTGGTTCCATCTCTTATTGAAAGGATCTCAAGCAAGCAAGAATCTGATAAGATGTGAGGAGGATCATTAAAAGAGTTAGGAAGGGTCTGTGTCCCAGTTTTGAAATTGATGGCCAAGGAACATTAAGGATTAACGGGAGAATCTGTGTTCTGAATGATAGGGATCTAAGGCAGTAAGTGTTGTTTGAGGGTCATCGCTTGAAATTGAATATTCATCCGGGAATTTCGAAGATGTACAAGGACATGAGGAGAGTTTTCTGGTGGCCGAATATGAAGAAGGATGTTGCTAGATTTGTGAACAGTTGTGCCATCTGCCAACAAGTTAAAGGTGATCAACAGAAATCTGCCGGGTTATTGCAGCCTTTGGAAATTCCAAATTGGAAATGGGAGATGATCTCGATGGATTTTATCGATGGTTTGCCTAGAACCAGGAAAGGAAATGATGGTATATGGGTTATTATGGATCGTTTAACTAAGAGTGTCCATTTTATACCGGTTAAGGCAACTCGTACTACAGTTTCCCTAGCTGAAATTTTCTTGAAGGAGATAGTTAGATTGCATGGTGTTCCAGTCAGTATAGTAAGTGACTGTGATCCTATTTTCACCAGCAAATTCTGGGAAGCTCTGCAATCAGCAATGGGATAAAATTTGAGATTGAGTACAGCCTATCATCCTTAGACGGAGAGGCTTAATCGAATTCTTGAGGATATGCTGTCGGCTTGTGTTTTAGATTTTGGAGGATCTTGGGAGGACCATCTTCATCTAGTGGAATTCTCTTATAATAACAGTTATCAAGCAAGTATTAAGATGCCTCCTTATGAAGCTTTATACGGAAGACCGTGTAGCTCCCCATCTTGTTGGATTGAATCGAAGGATCGTCTTGTGCTCGGACCCGATCTTATACGAGAAGCTTCTGCGAAGGTTGAGCTTATCAAGAAAAGGATGAATGCTGCTCAAGATCGTCAGAAGAAATATGCTGATAGAAGACGAAGACCATTGGAATTTGAGATCGGAGACTTGGTTTTTGTCAAAGTTTCCCCAATTAAAGGTGCTATAAGATTCGGAAAGACGGGAAAACTTGCTTCGAGATACATTGGACCATTTCGAGTATTGGAAAGAATTGGAGCTGTAGCATACATGATTGAATTGCCAGAGTGGATGTCTGGGATTCATAATGTATTTCATGTATCGCATTTGAGGAAATTTGTTCATGATCCATCACTGGTTGTAGAACCGGTAATTCAAGAAGATTTGGAAGTAGAACCCAATTTAACTGTGGTCAGAAATCCAGTTCAGATTGTGGATCAAGACGAGAAGCAACTCAGGAATAAAGTGGTGAAACTCGTCAAGGTGCAGTGGAGTGAGGATCCTAGAGATTATACCTGCGAAACTCTCGATAGTTTTAGGAAAGCTTATCCAGATTTATGTCTGGATAACTAGTGATGTTTGTTAGAGTAGATTGCTTGATTATTGTTATTGTATGGATGATATGTATGTTTGGATTGTTAATATAAAAGCTTTTGAATTAACTGTCGTTTTAAATTTCGGGGACGAAATTCTTATAAGGGGGAAGGAAAGTGACATCCCCGAAATTTAGCAACATTTTATTTATGGGTATTTAATCAGATTAAATGAAATATAAACTTATTATTTCCAAAACAGCTATAAATATGTGTTTTAATATAAATGAAATAGAACTTATCAATATCCAAACATGAGAATAAAATGAATATGGTCTGAAATATAAAATAAAGAGTTTTAAAATTTCAATAATGTTTGAAAAGTACAAAAATATCTTTTAGATATTTAAACAATTACATGGGTTGGAAAAAATTTAATCTTATAACATTAAAACATAGTACAACTCAAATATGGTTATAAATGTAAATATAAGCTTATCAACATCTACATATATATTAAAAACAAGAGAACTGTCAATAGATATAAGTATAAACAAATATAGAATAGAATGAACATTGATGTGAAAAACATATCTTAGTTAAGTAACATGTTAATGCACACTTAAGAGAATTAAAACAAGACAAGTTATATATATTTTCTTACAAAATAAATCTAGTTGTACAAACATATATAAATGAGCAGGCTTCTACAATAAGACACGGCAATATATAGCTAAATATACTTACAAAATCGAGTTGAACAAACCTGGAAAAGAAAACAAGAACAAGTACGATAATATAAACAAGACAAAAATAATTAATGCAGCACACTTCCTTTTCATTTCAGCCTACATTTAGAAAAAAAATCTCTGGCCGCATTGTTAAAAAATATTGTTAGTACATTAAAATATCTTGCTTCAATATCATCAGCCTGTAAACTCTCCCTATATATCATCTTATGCATTTCATTTCATTCATAAAAAAGAAACTGAAGTCATAAAAAAAACTATAACCTAAACTTAATACAAACAAACTTGTTTAACATCAACAACATCAGTGACTGAAGTTTGAAATTCAATTGGAAGCCTGGAAAGCAAAACTCACTGCGTTTGTGACGCCCCACCTCTATACCCACACTAGCCAAGGACACTACATGGTAATGCCGTCAACTAACACGGAGAATAAGGCTGGTTGGAAGCGACCATCTATAGCTTTGCTCTAACTATCTATTGAATACATCGACAATAAACATATCAAGCAGGTCGACATACCCAATGAATACTTAAAACAAAACCATAGGTGGTTGAAGGATCTATCAAAACAGAATATAACAACTCAAATGTAATATACATCATAGAACAGTAAATCATCATATACACATATACTGATACATAGCAGAGTATACAAAATAATACATGTCAAGCGGTATAGCAGACCACAATATACAGACGAGTTCACAAGAATAAATATCAGAGTTACAACATGATAGGACTACACAAAAGCTATGACAAAAAGAAGCTAGCGGAGTAGTCCATGCGGAAGCAAAATAGGCTAAGTCCAAAAGTACCTAACCCGAAACATTTCCGTCTGACCCGAGTATAAAATACCCAGGTCAGTCTAGCTAAAAAAATCAGTTAGATAAACTGAACAACAATAAACCTGTAAGGTTACAAGGTATAACATATATCTCTAAGGGAGATAACACAATCATCCAACAAAAGATGAGTCATATGATAACAAGCCTCATATCATCGGCAACATATAGAAACAAAGGATGCAAATATCCCAAATCAAGCCAAAAAGCAATAACAAATACCAATAAGGTATACAAGTTCCACAAGGTAAACGCTACTCATCATGTGGCTCAAAAAGACCAACACCGAAGGGTGATAACAAGGGAATATACATATGAATGAAACATCAGAAAATTGCTCGAGCTCAGTACTGTACAAACAAGGATCCATGAGCCCGAAGACTCCAAACCCAATATAACCCATGCGGCTCATAACGACCAACATCGAAAGCGATACTAAAGGGCAACCCAATATCACCCATGCGGCTCATAACGACCAACATCGGAAGCGATACTAAAGGGCAACAAACCCGAAGGCACAAACCCGAAGGTACAAACCCGAAGGCAACACACCCGAAGGCAAAAAACCGTAGTGGTGAAGGTCAGAGACCCAGTACTGGACACCACTAACTGGCGGAATGTGTCATAACTCTCAAAAAGGAATCCTAAAAGTGTTAACGTATGTCCCATAACCACTCGTTCGCACTAAACGGTTTACTATCCGTCAGCCACTTTCACACTCAAAGTAGTACAAAGTTTACCTCATATCATCGATAAACCAAACCCGAAGGTCAAAACGATCAATCGAATAGGTCGGGGACTAATCGGAAAGATAAACACACAGATTCATGGTGCGTGTTTTGCCTAACCATTTAATCACCCTTCAACTTCGCTCGAAGTGCGAAATTGTGCGTGTATTTTAAATAGAATTTGTAAATCGGAGAAGCGAACTTTTAATACGATTTGAAGAAATCATTTACAAAACCCGTGAATGAAGTCAAAAAGGAATCATCAAGGTCAAATATGCAAAAACAACTAATTGGAATCAATTTAAATCGATAAAAGTGAAAATCACAAACAAATGGGCACACTGGACAAAATGATGCAGGTCAGTTGACTGGCCTACTACAGTCAGTCGACTGAAACACAACCCGAAAGTTTTTACTCTCTGCAGTCAGTCGACTGACTGTAGGGGGTCAGTCGACTGGCTGTAGCTGGAAATGTTTTCCAGCCTAGCAAATGAAGGAGCAACTCACCCCATTTGCAACATATCGAGCAATGGACTTAAGAGGATTTTGCCAATCGATAACCCAACACCATTGACTCCGATTTACCACCAAAAACCATGATCAAACATCAAAGTTATGATTTTCAAGGATTTGACTCCAAAACTCCAAAAATGAAATGTTCAGCAATTCAATTCAAACTAAAGGAAAATGCATATGAACAAGGTGTTAGGAATTCGTACCCAATATCAAAGAAATCAAGAGAAGTAGATGTGAGTTCAACTCACCTTTTATCTCAAAACAAAGAAGAAGGAGTTCAATTTGCAAGGAGAAGACCAACAAACACTACTTCAACTCAACAAGCTTAAATCTAAGAATAAAACACATATTTCCCAATTTAGGTTTAGGAAATTTTCCTGAAATTGAAGAGGAGAAGAGTTGGAGAAGATGAAGAAGAACTTACCAATGGATTCTCTTTGATTTTGGAGCAATAATTTGGATTTTGCAAATGGATTTTGGGCTAGGAGTTTCTAATTTCCTTTCTCTTTCCCCATTTCAGTTTTTGCTTGAGAAATGAAATGAAATGGAGATGAATGAAGAGAAGGAGCTAAGCTAGAGGGTTAAGTGGAGATTGGGCTGAACCCAAACTCAAGCCTAAGTAGAAAAAGTAGCCAAAATTTCACTTACTTCAAACATATCAAAGCTTACACTAAAAAAGATCGCAAACGCCATTTTGGAATCAATGGAAATGGTTTCGAGTCCCAATTCGGCCGTTTGCAAAAAGTAACATTTCGGACCCAAAATCTGACTAACGATGCTATATTTAAATTAAACATTTAAATATAAAATCGTTAAATATGCGGGTTGTTACAGATCTCCCCTCCTTACAAAATTGCGTCCCCGCAATTCCTAGAGACGATATTTGTAACATCTACATACATAAAACATTCCAAAGAAAAGGAAATATGCTCGAGATGAAAAGACATACTCACCGTTTCAAAGCGAAGAAAGAAAACCCAGATAAGATCGCTCGATATACTCTCTGGTTTCCCAAGTACAGTCATTGGGATTAGCGGACATTGAACTTTAACGAGCGGCACGTCCTTGTTCCGAAGGTGTCGCACCTCCGTGTCAAGCATGCGAATAGGTTGTTGTACAATAGATAAGTTCGGTGAGATCTCAAGCACTTGCAAATCAGGAGAAGTAATAACAGAATCCGACTCCCGAAGACACTTCCGAAGTTGTGAGACGTGAAACACGTCATGAATGCCAGATAAATGAGTTGGAAGTGAAACTCTATAAGCCACAGGGCCAATATGTTCAGTAATAGAAAATGGTCCTATAAAGCGAGGAGCCAATTTCCCAGTCGCACTGAAACGCATAACCCCCTTCAAAGGAGAAACACGAATAAAAACAAGATCGTCGATCGAGAACTCGAGAGGCTTCCTACGGTTATCCGCGTAGGATTTCTGACGATTCTGTGCCTCTTTCATTCTCAATCGAATAAGATCAATCTTCTCAGAAGAATGACGAACAAAATCTGGACCAAGAATAAGCTTCTCTCCGGATTCTAACCAACATGAAGGTGATCGACATGGTCTTCCATATAAGGCTTCGAAAGGAGCCATACCGATACTAGACTGAAAACTATTGTTGTAGGAGAACTCTACAAAAGGTAGGTGATCTTCCCAACTACCACCAAAATCAAAAATACAAATACGGAGAAGATCTTCCAAGATACGATTCACCCGTTCAGTCTGTCCATCAGACTGCGGATGATAAGATGTAGAAAAATTAAGCATTGTTCCCAAAGCTTGCTGAAGACTCTTCCAAAAATGACTCGTGAATAAAGGATCACGGTCACTCACAATAGAACTAGGAACACCGTGAAGTCTCACGATTTCCTTGACATATAACTTAGCCAAATGCGAAGCAGTTCTATTAGACTTAATAGGGACAAAATGAGAAGACTTAGTGAGGCGATCAACAATAACCCAGATGCTAGAATGGCCCGATCTCGAACGAGGTAGGCCGTCAATAAAATCCATAGAAATCTGATCCCATTTCCACAATGGAATCTCAAGGGGCTGAAGAAGACCCGAAGGACGCTGATGCTCGGCCTTAAAACGCTGACAAGTTATGCCATTGCTCACATAACTCGCCACATCGCGTTTCATACCTTCCCAATAATAAAGACACCGCATATCGGCATACATCTTGCTACTACCGGGATAAATGGTATACTTAGAACGGTGACAGTCATCAAGAATGTCATGCCTAAGTGCAAAATCAAAAGGCACAAAAAGACGGTTCTTCTTGCGAAGACACCCATGAGAATCAATGCTGAAATCCCGCAACGCCTCATCACAGGATCCAGACTCACAAAGCTGAATAAGATGCAACAATTCAGGATCACGCCTCTGACCATGGGCAATACGATCCAACAAAATAGGTCGAGCTCCCAAACTAAATAATAGAATAGGAGAATCAGAAAATGAACCTCGATCACGAATTTCACAAAAAGATAGAGTCTCAAGAACATCCCATTCGGCAAGCATCATAGAAATAACAGCCGAATGTTTGCGACTAAGCGCATCTGCAACACGATTACCCTTACCAGGGGTATACTGGATATCAAAGTCATAGGAGGCAAGAAACTCGAGCCAACTCTGTTGTCTCATATTGAGTTCCTTCTGAGTGAACAAATACTTCAAAGATTTATGATCGGTATAGAGAATGAAGCGCTCGCCCAATAAATAATGTCGCCAAATCTTCAAGGCAAAGACAATGGCGGCAAGCTCAAGATCATGAGTGGCATAGCGAACTTCATTCGGACGCAGTTGCCTAGAAGCATAAGCAACTACCCGATCCTTCTGCATAAGAACAGCACCGAGACCACTACCACAAGTATCGGTGTAGACAACAAGATCATGATTCCCTTCTAGAACCACAAGAATAGGAGCATTAGTGAGAAGTTCCTTTAATGACAGAAAGGAAGCTTCACACTTGTCGGACCAAATAAAACGAATGCCTTTCCGAGTAAGGCAAGTAAGAGGAAGCACAACCCGGGAAAAATCCTTAATGAACCGACGGTAATAACCCGCCAATCCAAGGAAACTACGAATCTCATGTACATTCTCAGGCCTCTTCCAATTCTGGATGGCTTCGATCTTTGAGGGATCGACAGAAATGCCATCAGAAGATACAACATGGCCTAAGAACTTAACCTTATTCTCCCTAAAGTGGCATTTGGAGAATTTGGCTCTAAGCTGATGATGACGGAGAGTACTCAAGACAATCCTTAAGTGATTAGCATGCTCAGCTTCAGACTTAGAATAAATAAGGATATCATCAATGAACACAAGGACGAACTTATCGAGATATTCCCGGAATACTCGATTCATGAGATCAACAAAGAAAGCAGGAGCATTCATCAAACCGAACGGCATAACGAGCCACTTGAAAGAACCATATCGAGTGCGGAAAGCTGTAAGAGGTATGCTATCCTCCGCGACTCGTAACTGATGAAAACCCGTGGCAAGGTCGAGCTGAGAAAAGACCTTAGCACCACTCAATAGATCGAACATATCATCGATCCTAGGAAATGGATACCTATTTCTGATGGTCAACTCGTTAAGCTTGCGATAGTCAATGCAGAGCCTAAGAGTTCCATCAAACTTTTTCACGAAGACGACCGCGGATCCCCACGGAGAAAAACTGGACTGAATTAACTGCTTGGACTCAAGCTCTAAAAGCTGCTTCTTGAGTTCCTCATTTTCCTTTGTAGACATCCTCGTGGGAGGACGACTAACTGGCTGCGCGCCTGGAATGAGATCAATGCGGAACTCAACTGCCCGCTTGGGTGGCAAACCCGATACAGGCTCAAAAACATCAGAAAAGTCACAAGCAACAGGAATACGAGATATATCATCATCATCTCGTGAGTCAAGAGAATATAAAGCCATCTCGGAATTATCTACATTCCGAAGAACAAGAGATAGCTGAGTAGGCGAATCCGGATGTCGAAGATATATAGTTCTCTCCGTACAATTAATCCTGGCATCATATCTCACTAGCCAGTCCATACCCAAAATCATATCAAATCCCAGGCAAGAAATAACGTGCAGATTCGCATGGAAAGAAAAGCCATATAAAACAATCTCAACATCATCACAAAGCAAACTAAGGGTCGCGGATCCCCCAATTGGATTCGCAATCCTTAAAGAAGTAATCAAACAAGAAACATCCAAAGATAAATCATCAACGAGCTTTTTCGACACGAAAGAATGTGATGCACCCGTATCGAAAAGAACTCGAATACTATGGTCGTGAAATAAAATAGAACCTTCCAAAATAGATGAAGATATACCTTTGGGCAGAGAAGGACCTTCAGAAGCCTTAGCAGCATAAAGCCTGCTAGACTTGGCACTAGCCGGAACAGTAGGGCAAGCTGAAACATGATGACCTTCCTTCTTGCAATAACGGCAGAAGAGAGGCTTAGGACAAGCTCGAATAATATGATCCGGAGAACAACAATTAAAACACTTTCGAACGAAAGATGTTCCGGAAGACTGAGGCTGAGAACTAGGACCACCAGTCTTCTTCTTCTTAGAAGGAAAAGGTTTCTTCTGAATTGTAAACGGCCTCTTGTTGGGGTTCTTTGAAACCTCAACATCAACATCACTATCACACTCCTTCTCGACGGTCTCGAGATGAAGTGCCGAATCAACCAACTCTTCAAAAGAAAGTTTAAGCTGGAGCAACAAAGACTTCTTAAGATATTTCTTAAGACCAGAAACAAACTTCAAATTCTTCTTATAAGAAGTGCTGATGAATTCAAGACCATACTGAGATAAAGCCTCGAATGATGCAACATATTCAGAAACAGAAGATTTCCCTTGCTTCAACTCAAGGAAGCGACGGGTCAACAAAACTTTTTCAGATTCAGGAACGAACTTGAGTTCAAATCGTCCCTGAAACTGAGTCCAAGAAAGAGTATGCTCATCAATCTCGGCTATGGTAAGCTCATACCAATCAAGAGCACGCTCTTATAATAAACTAGAAGTCACAAGAACTCTATCATGGTCGGAAAGATCCATGCGAGAGAAAATACGCTCGCACGTGCGAAGCCAAGCTTGGACTTAAAGAACAGACTCGGAGCCCTTAAACGGCTTCCCTCCAAGATGAGAAAAATCACTGCAGTGACGTGCAAAAGCAGACTTGCGAGGTGGAGATACTCGAGGAGGAACTGGAGGCTGAGTGCTCCTAAACAATTCCAAAAACTGATCGGCAGACATATAAACGCCATCCGGATGTGAGCCGCTGGATTGCCCAGCATCCGAACGTCGTCCTCTACCTCTTCCAGCCATACGCTAAAAGTTAAGATAAGAATAAGATTATTCACAAGGTAGATAATTCAATATGGAATACTACGGAATAAAATGCATTCCTAGACGTATTACCAAATTCTATCTAACCTTGATGGAATAAAGAAGCACGATGATTCAAAGATTTGTATCACTTGTACACTTTAATGTATCATAATATGTGTTTCTATTCTGTGTTTATCATACATTGTTCTGAACTCAGCTCTGATACCACGCTGTGACGCCCCACCTCTACACCCACGCTAGCCAAGGACACTACAGGGTAATGCCGTCAACTAACACGGAGAATAAGGCTGGTTGGAGCGACCATCTATAGCTTTGCTCTAACTATCTATTGAATACATCGACAATAAACATATCAAGCAGGTCGACATACCCAATGAATACTTAAAACAAAACCATAGGTGGTTGAAGGATCTATCAAAACAGAATATGACAACTCAAATGTAATATACATCATAGAACAGTAAATCATCGTATACACATATACTGATACATAGCAGAGTATACAAAATAATACATGTCAAGTGGTATAGCAGACCATAATATACAGACGAGTTCACAAGAATAAATATCAGAGTTACAACATGATAGGACTACACAAAAGCTATGACAGAAAGAAGCTAGCGGAGTAGTCCATGCGGAAGCAAAATAGGCTAAGTCCAAAACTACCTAACCTGAAACATTTCGGTCTGACCCGAGTATAAAATACCCAGGTCAGTCTAGCTAAACAAATCAGTTAGATAAACTGAACAACAATAAACCTGTAAGGTTACAAGGTATAACATATATCTCTAAGGGAGATAACACAATCATCCAACAAAAGATGAGTCATATGATAACAAGCCTCATATCATCGGCAATATATAGAAACAAAGGATGCAAATATCCCAAATCAAGCCAAAAAGCAATAACAAATACCAATAAGGTATACAAGTTCCACAAGGTAAACGCTACTCATCATGTGGCTCAAAAAGACCAACGCCGAAGGGCGATAACAAGGGAATATACATATGAATGAAACATCAGAAAATTGCTCGAGCTCAGTACTGTACAAACAAGGATCCATGAGCCCGAAGACTCCAAACCCAATATCACCCTTGCGGCTCATAACGACCAACATCGGAAGCGATACTAAAGGGCAACCCAATATCACCCATGCGGCTCATAACGACCAACATCGGAAGCGATACTAAAGGGCAACAAACCCGAAGGCACAAACCCGAAGGTACAAACCCGAAGGCAACACACCCGAAGGCAACAAACCGTAGTGGTGAAGGTCAGAGACCCAGTACTGGACACCACTAACTGGCGGAATGTGTCATAACTCTCAAAAAGGAATCCGAAAAGTGTTAACGTATGTCCCATAACCACTCGTTCGCACTAAACGGTTTACTATCTGTTAGCCACTTTCACACTCAAATTAGTACAAAGTTTACCTCATATCATCGATAAACCAAACCCGAAGGTCAAAACGATCAATCGAATAGGTCGGGGACTAATCGGAAAGATAAACACACAGATTCATGGTCCGTGTTTTGCCTAACCATTTAATCACCCTTCCACTTCGCTCGAAGTGCGAAATTGTGCGTGTATTTTAAATAGAATTTGTAAATCGGAGAAGAGAACTTTTAATACGATTTGAAGAAATCATTTACAAAACCCGTGAATGAAGTCAAAAAGGAATCATCAAGGTCTATGCAAAAACAACTAATTGGAATCAATTTAAATCGATAAAAGCGAAAATCACAAACAAATGGGCACACTGGACAAAATGAAGCAGGTCAGTCGACTGGCCTACTGCAGTCAGTCGACTGAACCACAACCCGAGAGTTTTTACTCTCTACAGTCAGTCGACTGACTGCAGGGGGTCAGTCGACTGGCTATAGCTGGAAATGTTTTCCAGCCTAGCAAATAGAGGAGCAACTCACCCCATTTGCAACATATCGAGCAATGGACTTAAGAGGATTTTGCCAATCGATAACCCAACACCATTGACTCCGATTTACCACCAAAAACCATGATCAAACATCAAAATTATGATTTTCAAGGATTTGACTCCAAAACTCCAAAAATGAAATGTTCACCAATTCAATTCAAACTAAAGGCAAATGCATATGAACAAGGTGTTAGGAATTCATACCCAACATCAACGAAATCAAGAGAAGTAGACGTGAGTTCAAAACTCACCTTTTATCTCAAAACAAAGAAGAAGGAGTTCAATTTGCAAGGAGAAGACTAACAAACACTACTTCAACTCAACAAGCTTCAATCTAAGAATAAAACACATATTTCCCAATTTAGGTTTAGGAAATTTTTCTGAAATTGAAGAGGAGAAGAGTTGGAGAAGATGAAGAAGAACTTACCAATGGATTCTCTTTGATTTTGGAGCAAGAATTTGGATTTTGCAAATGGATTTAGGGCTAGGAGTTTCTAATTTCCTTTCTCTTCCCCCATTTCAGTTTTTGCTTGAGAAATGAAATGAAATGGAGATGAATGAAGAGAAGGGGCTAAGCTAGAGGGTTAAGTGGAGATTGGGTTGAACCCAAACTCAAGCCCAAGTAGAAAAGGTTGCCAAAATTTCACTTACTCCAAACATATCAAAGCTTACACTCAAAAAGATCGCAAACGCCATTTTGGAATCAATGGAAATGGTTTCGAGTCCCAATTTGGCCGTTTGCAAAAATTAACATTTCGGACCCAAAATCCGACTAACGATGCTATATTTAAATTAAACATTTAAATACAAAATCGTTAAATATGCGGGTTGTTACAGCATTCATCTAGGAAGCTAGACCAAACCTTACTCTTTGTTAAATCATTTTTGGTGAGTGAACATATTTTTTTTTCTAAACTTAAGTATAATTAACTCTGGGTGTATGAAGTTGTGAACAATATTGTGTTTGTTGAGGAATTTCCTTCCAGTTTTAACTCTATGTATATGTACACAAACATATCTATACTGGTGCATCCCTTTTTCTCTGCCTTCATGGGTTACAGGGTAGCAGATCATAAACAAATTCGAATTCTTTCATCTAATCATTAATAGGGATAGAACATAAAAACAAATAAGAGTTTTTTAGCATAGATTATAATCTGAAATTTGTTTAAAACTAAATAAAGTTGGATTGCCACTGAAATTTAGTTACACAGAACAAAATTTAAAATTTCATGATAATTCTAATATGAAGAATCTTGAATTTAAGTATATAACATGGATTAGCATTCGAAAACAAAAAATTTCATACAAGAGTTGTGATTTTTCTCTGAGTATTTTCAGAGCAGTTCGCAGTTGAACGCGAAGTAAGTTTCGACTGTTTTCAGATGATCGGAAGCTTGTTGGTGGTCGGGGTTGGGCGAAGAGGCGGACGAGCCTACTGGGGTGGTGAGAAAAATAGGTAGGGGTGGCCATGACCTTAGTGGCAGCGGCGGCGTTCGTTTTCTTTTCGAAAACCTAACTTTGGTGGCATTCGAACATGAGCTCACCGCGACCTCCACCGAGCGTCGAGTGTCACGCGATTGGAGGGGAATAGAGCTTGGGGGTGACGGAGGTGTGACCGGAGTTGTTGGGCGTCAGGTGGTCGACAGTGGGTTTACGAACCGTTTTTGTGATCGATGATGGGTTCGAGTTCATCGAGCTGTGCTCGATTTTTAACGGTGATGTGATCGGCTCGTTCGTGGATGCGTAGTTAATGCCGAGGTCATTTGTGCCTCGTTGGAGGCTTCACCAGTCGCCTGTGGGTCGTCAACGCCTTGTGCACGTGCACGGCGTGGGCGTTGATGTCAAGTGATTGTATGCGAGGGAGACTCGAGTTGGAACTCGAGCACAGGAGGGCTTTGCGCGTGGGTTACTTCGAGTTCACGAGGTAAATATACAGGTTTCAAACTTAGAGTTTTGTTCAAAACAAAAGGAACGAGGAAGAAGGAGTACTCGGGAAGATTGGAGGGAAACCCCGGGATTGTACTCGAGCATAGGAAGGATTTTCTCAGTTTCTTGTTTCAGAGCTTAAGCCTAACAAAAATTTAATTTACTAAACTGAATTAGTTCAACGTAAAAATGAAGTTTATTGTTAAGAATGTTTTCAACTTAAATGAATATCTTAATTTAGTAGTTAATTAAAGATATGTGATTAGATTTAATTAACATTGAAACATTTTTAGTTAGTAAGTGATCAGTTGTAAAGCTAATAAGAAAAGATTCTTGACTCTTATTTAATCAATTTGTAATTAAGAAATTTAAATTAGTTAATTAAGTTAATATATGAATTATGGTAATTAATTAAGTAATGTAACTAAAGACTACACAATTGGTTAATTAAGAAATTTATCAAGTAGTTAGTAATAATAAATGATAATCAAATTATAAATAAATAATTAAGGATGTTAATTGATAACTTAGTAAGATTTATTAATTGTTTAAATATAATTAAGAAGTGATTAATTAAATATTCAAAATTTGTAATTAACTTAAGTGATTAATTAAAGATAAATGATTAATTAATTAAATAAGAAATTAGATTTTATTAATTAATAATTAAGTTATTAATTAATAATTAAGAATCAATCAATTAACTGGGTAATTAAGTAATAATTAATGAATAAAAGTTGAGTAATTGAATAATCAAATTAAAGATTAGATGGTTAATAAATTAATAATTAATGATTAAATAAGTAATTAATTGATCATCAATAAGCTAATTAATCAGTAATTAATTAAGCAGAATAAAGTAGTTTATTCTTAAGCAATTAGTTAAGTTAAGTAAACCAAACTGTATTGGTATGAATTGGTAATTCTGTTTGATTGAGTTTGATATCTGTTTGATGATATTCTATGATATGTTGTGATAACTGTATATGATTTATCTGTGATATCTGTTATGTGTATTCTTAATATTGAACTGAACCGTTAAGACTAAATAGACAACTTGGCCTTTAAAATGGCGTTTGGATTCCGATGAGACCGGGATCGGAAGAATCAATTTTGATTCTCCAAAAACCACATCGGTCCAAATTAAACGATAGGTCGTGACTTATCATTTGGTGATCGAGATGGTGATTCAGAATGCAAGGGTTATCGTCGTTAACTCTGAGGGTGATTCTAAAATGAGTGTAACGGGATAATGCCTTCGGTTTCGTTCGAACCCGGAATGAACTTGTATAGATTGAATGCTTTCAACACATCGTCAGGCGGACGATGAGCATTCTAAGAATAATGTTCAATAAAGGTAATCGCAGCCTCAAGCCTCATCAACTGGGAATGGCTAAAACAGGGGAGATGCAGCAAGGTTAGGTGGGTCATGCCCAAGCAGGACGAGGTATACCCCTGTCTAGATGTCCCTTTTTATTTCGGTGTGTGAGCAGTTGTTGGCCACAATTGCGGGGTTATCTTGTTCGGGACTGTTCGTTAAGGAATGGATCCGGCCTTGTGTTGTAGGGTGTCGGGAGTGATCCTCGGTACGGTGATCTAGTCCCCGTAATGTGACGGGCGGTACCCCAGTATCCCTGCCATTGTTGGAAACCCACTTTCCCTACGAGACCCTACGGTTTTGATTTGTATTACCCACTTTTGTGGCTAGTAGATGGAATTTAATGAATGTAACAATTTCGGCTATTTTCTATTTAATTGAAAACCCTAGACACTATTATAATATCATCGGACTTCCTATAAAATGTTTTGGTTAGCGTAAGGTAAAAACTTACCCGTATTTATGTGTGGGGAGTCTTACGTGATACCTTTATTTTCAAAAAGATTTTCAAAGTTAAACAATTTAAACCCGTTTACTCACACCAGACCCATGTCTGACCTAGAGTTTATATTTTGTTTTTCATAAACTCTTGGGTACTCAAATTTTTATGAATAGCCAAGTGGTAGGTATTTGGGAGTGTTGATTTTCTGGAGAAGCTTTTGGGAAGAAGACCAGACGTATGTATCTATATATGTAGTTCCACTGTGAAGTTAGTGTATGCTGTATTTTGGATGTATGTATGGACATATATGTATATGACAGTCCTGTTATATGATAGTATAACTCTGATGTATGTATAACTATGTAATAGTTATGTTGATGTATTATATTTTGTTCCATTCCGCTGTGAGATTCTGATGTTGTTATTCTTTATTTCTATTCTTTTCTATTTCTATTGATGATACGTCTTTCTCGGTTAGAAAGGCGGGTCGTCACAATTCATCTTTTTGGAAAGCCAATTCAGACTTAAAAATCCTCTAAAATATAAACGTGCCAACTATAAAATGAATTTCGTATTATTACTTTTTAAATTATTTATATTTCGTTTTCTAGCGAGGAATAATTTTATATACTTCAAAAATCTGTTAACATCTTCTAAAATAGGTTTAATCTGCAGTTTGTAGTAACTATGTTTGTAAGTCTAGTTGATGAAACTGTTTGATAAATCATAGTTGTAAATTAGTTAGGCAGTAATCAACATGAAAGCATGAACAAGGTAGTAAAATAGATGGAAAAATTTAAAAACATAGTATGGAATAAGATTATTTAGATTTGTTCATTTTGCAGCTGAATAACGTGCGATTGATTATATCGTGGTTGATTTTTATAACAATCACTTTTTTTATAGGCTCGTATTTTTGTTTAAATTTTTATATTAGTGATATTGACATCATTGTACATATTGGTTGGTTCAAAATTTATTTAAATAATGATTAAATGAACTATACAACACTACTTTTGTGGTGCTTCAAATACTGACAAGCTTCATCGCAATTATAGAAGTGACACCCTTTTAAGGAACAGTAATAATGGTTTATTTCCCATTTTTTCTTGTTTATGATTATTAGATAAAATATCAAAATCTTCTTAGTAAACTAAAGTTTGGTAAAGTTTTTATATATCTCATTCTGCGTTTAAGACATTTTATCACCAACTTGGTCCACTTACATAAAAGCATAATACATAAACATGTCATTCCTTTCAAACAACATGGATGCTCTATACATGAGTTAAATATCTTCGGTTAATCTACAATATTTTACATCGTTAAAAACATTCTTGAGTAATTTTACTAAAGATGTAATATTGCTAAAGAACGTATCAACTTCAAAAAAAATTTGAAAAAACATAAATAATATTCACTCTATTGTAGATGGAAGCAACTAAATATACAGAGCAATGAACTAAAAGTGATTTGTTTTCTTTTATTGTGGTCTTTATCAACATTGCAGTTTTTATCTTATTCCTATATTATGGGATGAAATTAAATATTTTCTTACTGAAGCAAGACTATAAAAGTATAGAGTCGCGTGTGCTATTTACTCCCATCATAACATACTAATATTCAAATTTCATTGCATGCCACATTTACAATGTGACAACCGGAGTTGCTCAATCTATGCTCCTAAGGTGAAGTTTAGTTGGAGCTATGAAGTAAGGATCAATTGTCTTATAGATGAACACTTTATATTTATTGATTATTTAACATTTTGTGTAATTATTTTGTTATTCACGCATTTTAGGTATAATAATGATGCTTTGATTCCATCAATTTACATTATTTTAACCTTTTATATAATTCTTATCATATTCTAGTATGATACGGCAACAACATTACAAACCAATATTCTAGTATTGTAGAAATCATATGAATATATAGATGCAGAGAATATATATTGAAAAAAAGAGATCGAAGAAAGTCTTATTTATTTCCTAGTCACTAATTTCTACTACATTACTATAACAGGTGATTTGGGATGAGATTGTTGAACCAAATACAGATAGAGAGAGAATGATACTTGAGTTAGAACAAGAGGAATGCTTGGAAGCTTATAAAAGAAAAATTGACCAAGCTACCAAAACTAAAGAGCAAATGCGCCAAAAAATAGTCAATGTTATTGCAAAACTAGCTTCTTTACGTTCCGCGACATAAGATGTGGGAATACATGTTGATCATTCAAATGGATATCCAAAGAACTTGAACGAATATTTAGTAATGATTACCGGACGCTTAGAGCGCCTGAAAATGGAAAGACGTGAGAGAAGGCCAATAGAGACACCAGTTATTCTTAACGTTTATGACTTAACCTTAACTAATCGTTTATGTTACTGGGCAGGCCTTGGGGCATTTCATTCTGGAGTGGAAGGTAATTTTGCACATTTTTATTTATTTTTATTTTCATTTATTGTTGCACCTAACTAAGCCTAGTTCACATTTCCATTATATATGAACTAGTTGATGTAGTTATGGGGCTTCTTATTTTCTTATCTATAGAATTATTGGTTTTGCATATATAATTTTCTATATATGAAATGTGACTAGAATATTGTGGTTGACATGTTAAAAATAGTCATTTATTTAGCATAGAATTTACTAGATATTTACCTTAATAAAACGGCTACATTTTATCAATGTAAACTTAAGATGATTTATCAACCATGTAAAGAGATGATATTTAATCATGGTCAATATGAATTTTTTAATATTACCTAATAAAATGTTGTAAAAAAATTGTTATTATTTTAAGTTGTATTCTTAATGTTTCTATCTCAGTTCTTGTAGAAACTTGTTTTAAAGTGTAAATTCTTTCTATGATCATTCGAAATTAATATTGTTATAGATCCAACATCCCCCCTAAGTTTCCTACAAAAGTGTTATTAACATTAGTTTATGTGTATTATTACAATATTTGTTCACATAGTCTATAGTAGGACATTCGATTGGTCAGTTGGTTCATATCATGATTACATTGAATACCAATGCTTACATAAAAAGAAAAACTTAAGGGAAGAAGTACTTTCCTTTAAAATGCTTTGGTTTTCTTATTTGAAAAAAAAAATCAAGGAAATTTCATTTATTTGAGTGACATTCAATACATCGGTGTCTTATAGAGGATTTCCTACATTTGCTCACAGTTTATGAAGTAGACTATTCGTTTGGGGCGGCTGATTTTCCATCATGTGGTGTATTTGAAGTAGAACCCAAAAAATGTCCAAACTACAAATTAAGGAAATCAATTATGGTTCGAACAACTTCCTATGACCCACTCCAGTTGCGCTTATTCATGGATGTTCTTTCTCGCAACTATAGTGGTGATTCCTACAATCCATTTACAAAGAACTGTAACCATTTTAGCAAAGATGTTTGCTTCAAATTAACTGGAAAATTAATTCCAAAATGGATCAATCGACTTGCTAAACTTGGTTCACGTTGTTGTTGTGTTTAAATGGCAGACAGCCAGATAAGATGTAGGTTTACTATTTTATGCAAATATACATTTTTAGCCATGGAATGTTTGATATTTGTGTGTACATCCATTTATGTAAATTTATTATGGAACATTGATGTTATAGCTCTTTTTGTTTGAGTTATCTTATTTGAGATGTGCATGGTGCTTTGGAGTTACGATACTTATTTGTGTTGTTTATTGATATATCAAATCTATTGTATGTTTTAGAAGAATATTTTTCATTTTCTAATTGAATTCTATAATCCTTCTTACCAAATCCTATGAAAGCTCCATAGTGTTAGTTAGTTGTCAAAACTATTTGTAATAGTTATTGAGTATTTCAGATGTATAGAACCTTTAAAATATATGAGAATGAACTAAGTCTTTTGGAAGATTATCTATAGTAGCCTAGTGCCACTATCTCATATTTGGCTGACCTATGAATTTCCTACAAATCTTAAATTTTTATTCGAAACAACAGGTATCATTTACATTCAAAAAAAGCCAAAACAAGTTCAACTTTACACCATTTGAGAAATCATAACTCTATTAAAAAACATAACCAAATCTATAACATATGTTAATAGGAGGACCGATACGTATTGATCAAAAGAGATAAAGTCTTTGTATCAAGCAAAAATCATACCAACCGCCTGTCCAAAACTATAGATGTCCACAGTAGCCTACATAGAACGGCTTCAGGATCCACCACCGAATCGACCCAAACCTTTCAAGCATCTGCTCCTAATGGTACATGGTGCATTAAAATAGTTACGTAACAATAGAAATATATTTTATTAACAATATAAATATAATTGGTTATATTTTCAAATTCATACACAAATTTAAAAAAGAAAAAAGGAAAAAAAGGGTGATAGAGTTATATGTAATGCATTTTGCTTTAGTAGTGATATGCCACTAAGCTTTATTAAGTTGACATAAGTAGTTTTGAGTAATTATTCCACATATATTGAAAGACTTCCATTTAATTCTCTTTAAACCATAATAATTAAATAGATGTAGCAAGTTCCCTGACAACCCTGCAAAGTGATAAAATTATGCTTTAAGATTGATATAAACTATAACTGGTAGCCTAGCAATCAATTTTCAAACATAGAGTCAATGCCTCCATCAAGCAATCTATCATCAATAGAGGCCAAATCAAAGCTAGCATATTATTTAACGATTGATTTACATTTACAATAAACATGTTATTTAACGAGTGATGTATATTTGAACAAAATGGAAGATTGTTCTTGGTTTCCAAACTATTGATGCGTGAATTACATATCTAAACACTATGCAGCGTAGTTAGCTGATGTACGAACCTATGAAATAAACAAGAATAAAAAGGTCATCCAATTGTTGTCTGATTAATTTTCCAACTTATTGAAATGTAGATCAAATTTGACATAACTTTCAAGCATCGTGTAAATGAATTATTTTGATTGTGACTAAAATAGGTGAAGATATTTGGTTTTAAATGGGATTAAAATAGCATAATTTTAAAATATTGATAACAATGTTCTAAGCGATAATGGCAATGAAAACAGGCACCGTTTTTTTCTTACATGTGACTATTCGGTTCAGGTGCGATAGTTGTGGAAATTATTAACTTCGTCATCCCCAAGTCATCTTTAATAGAAAAGAATCTACATCTAACTTATTGTTGGGTTATGTCTGTTTAATAGAAACCACCAATAAACCGTGTGCTGTTGTATAAGCTACCAAGCATATTAACTAGCTTAAGCTGCCTCATATGCCTACATTATAAAACAAACTATATAAACCGTATCCAGTAAAATGATGGGACTTCCAAAAATTAGTGTATTCTAAATATAAAGTTAAATAAACCTTGCATTTAAGAAAGGGACAATCATTGCACTACACAATCTACAGTCATAGTTCAAAGGCATCAAATATCTAGACAGTGAATATTGCATGTAATTTTAACTACCACTACAAGTTATAAAATCAACCATATAACTCTAATGAAACCGTTTTAATTCACTACATTGCAAGACGACCAAACCCATTTATTCATAGCCGAACAATGTTGTGTGTAATAACTGACCTGTCATCAAGCTTAATTGCTTAACCCATAAAATTATAAAATTACAATATCTACGGAAGAAAAATATCTACGAATCACACGATATTGAGGTTCCCATTGAAAACAGCAACGCTTTATGATTAAAACATAAAAAATTCACTTAAAATTGGCCAACAAAAGAGACGTAGATGGAGGTAACGAAATCTGTAAAAAAGAATATTGATCAATGTGAATCAGAATGTTAGTTGGTAGATAATTCAAAAGTTAGAAAAATACATACTTTTTAGGCTACCTAAAATAGTCCCAAATATTATAGCCCAAAATGATTCTAATTAGCAAACAATAAAGCTAATTAAGTAAAAGACATTTATACATTACTGTAAATTGCTAAATTTTTATTAATTGTTAACCAAGAGCGAAATTTCATTACCTAGGCCACAGGACAACCTAATACTATTTTAAACAAGCCTTTTGTCTTGTATGCTTTGGCCAATGTAATCGAAATTAGTTGCAAAACTATAGAAGGAAAATAATTTGTTTTTGCAAAAACAATTTGAGGCACTAATGCTAAAATGTTGTATGCTATTTTGTACTCCTTTACACGTTAGAAGCTAGAAAGAATTACTAATATGATTCAACAATGAAACGAGAACTCAAATGTGATATATTATATTACTAAACTTTCTCATGAATAAAGTCTGTATGGTTTTAATTCTATGTTATTTTAAACTAATGCAGTTGCTAATACTTAAAATAGCATGGTCACCTAATAAATTCACATGATGTACAAACACACAAAGGAAATGTGCATGGTTGCCTAATAGCTGCTTCTGGAGCCAGCGACATTATGATCTTTGCTTGATCGACGGACGAAATGAGGAGATCGACGTGGAGAATCGGGTGGCGAGGGCATGGAAGAGCCTTTGCCTATGCTTTCCAGGCAGAGATCGACTTCTCTTCAAGCTTTAAAATTTGGCGCAATAATGGGTCATAGTGGGTAAAGGCAAGTTGGCCTAGTTGTATGCGAGGTAGTTGATGGCGATGGTGGCAAGCCAGTTAGAGAACAAATGATAAGTAATAAAAAGCAAGAGGGATTGAAGATAATAGTAGTGATCGATGAGATCGAGAGAGCCACGGATTTGAGAAAGGGGAACGAAAAGTAAGTCGGAGCCAAACGTAGTTTTGGAATTTGGGTCCAATGTTTGGATGCACGAGCAAAAATTCCACTAATTACAAAAGTGAACATCCACATGCATATGAAAATAATAATTACTAACATAATATTTGTATTATTCGAATTTATAATTTTTAACTATTTTGAATTTTATAAAATTTTGAATATTTTTATATTGTATTTAAAATTTATGGACTTTAAACTTAGTAAATACTTTTTCCTTTATTTTAAATAAATTAAAAAATTAAAAAAATTTAGTTAAATTTTATAAAAATTTAAAAATGGTATTTTCAAGTTTTACGAAAGTTTTCTAAGTTTTATGAATATTTTTAAATTTATTTTAGACAAAATTTCAAAATATTACTTATTAAATATTAAATATTAAATATTAGTCTTAATTATTAATTATTAGATAATGAATAGTAATTATTAATTATACTTCTTAATTATTAATTATTACTTCTTAATTATAAATGAATATTAATAAGGTTAATTATTATCTATATTTTATTATACAACAATTACGATTATTAATTACCAACTTTTGTATATTTAATAGTAATTAATAATTACCGCTAGCAATTATCATATACAACCCATAATTATAATTGAATATAAATTATTAAATGTTAGTTAATATGTATATATTACTAATTAATAATAATAATTATTAATTTTAATATATTTAATATTAATTATTATAAGTTATTTATTACTTATCTATTATTTAATAGGGAAAATATTTTATACAAAAATATTATTTATTTTAATTTTTATAAGTAAAATAGGAAAAATTATCATACATGCAACATATGGTTGGACCGCTCAAATGCTCTGCTCGCTTGCTGAAGATAGAACCATAAGTGACAATTTATATTTAAATATTATATGAATTTCAAAATTCATTAAGAAAGTATATTTCACTTAGGTGGATTAGTGAATATTAATAGTAATTATTTCATATTTCAAAATAATCTATAATTATTATTATCTAATTAAAATTGTTAATTATTATTATCTGATATTAAATTTTAGCTTTTAAATATTACTGTTTAACTTTTGTTTAACTAATTATTATAATTTTTATATTACTAATTACTAATTACTATTATTTAATAGTAATTATTAATTTTAATTAAATATTTATTATTTGTTGACTGACTGTTGATTGTTAATTAATTTATTATTGATTAATTATTAAATATTAATTAAATATTAAATATTAATTAATTATTAAATATTAATTATTAATTATTAATTATTAATTAATATGTTTATTTCATATTTCAAGTTAATAACTAATTATTAGTATTTAATAGCAGTCTTTAATTATTGCACATTAATAATTAATTATTATTATTATTTAGCATGCTCCATTAATTTCAACAAGGTACATCTCTAGGATCGAACCCGTGACCTCTAATCTCATAGTCAGAAATACCAACCAATTGAAACCAAACATGTTTGCCATTAGCATCTAATTTTATTATTAGTAAATTATCATTTATTTAATTATTATTTGTTATTAATTTTTATTAATTGTTAATTATTTTAATTTAATTGTAATTATTACTTATTACATATTAATTATTTATTGTAATAAGCGCCCAAAAGGAGCTAATAGATATCTATTATAACTAGCATAACAAAAGAGTTGATGAAAATTAACATCTACTACAATTGGCAAAAGAAAAATAGTTGTAATATCCATATGCAACAACTAACAAAAAAAAGTTGTTGAAAGTAAGTTTATTACAAATTTCTAAAACAAAACGTTGTAAAAACCTTTATTACAACTAGTAGATTATGACCATTGCAAAAAATATTGCAACATTAGGGCAGTTTTGTTGTAATGATCATTTCCAAACTCCAATCTTTCTTTCACTTTTAACGTGCACTCAATTATTCAAGTTAAATTAAACCAAACAAATATGTGAAATTTTTGGTATTTATCATTTGTTGAAATTATTTAATAAAATAAAATATAAAAGAAGAAGAGGGGAGAGGAAAAAAATTAACAATCATTAAAAGAAAATATTTTTACTAATGTCTTAATTGATATACAAAAATACATGATTTATCTATATCTTAATTACTTGAAGCTTAAGTAATAATATAACAAGAAATATTATAACTAGGAAAAGTACAAAGAATATAGGTAAATATCAAATTGTGAGAACTTCTGCAATATGCCTTAACATCATCATTACTAATTATATATATATATATATATATATATATATATATATTAGTAAGAACAGGCAATAAATTAGATGTAGCATCAAAGCTTACTTACAAACTTGTCAAACAATGAATAGAAAGGACTGAAATTAATGATATACGAATATATAGTTCTCTATAACTATAAAATTTTGAAAATAATCCTACGCTTTTTCTACATATTTCTATGTAAGCAGCTTTAAACTTCAAGCTGTTATCAAGTCAGAAAGATTGAGAGGAAAAAAGGAAAAAACGTAACAACCTAATTTTGTAGTAGTGCGAAGAATTATATTTCCCAATTTCAGAGTGTCGTGCAACCAATTTCATAACCATTTGAAATCTATTATTTTGAACAAGATATTTTTTAATTATAAATGGAAAGCATTTATTGTTGACCAATCAATGAAATTTTAAATTAACCAAAATTTGGAATATAATCTTGTACCTAATTCAATAATATACAAACTCCAAGATCTTTTGACAATGAGCAATCGAGAGTACTTGACGTTATTGCATAGTAGCAACGATACAATCATTTAGTAAACTTTTCGGTCATTTATATAGTTTAGTAAGATTTTAATTTTCATTCAACTATAATCTATATTCAAGACTAGAATTAGATACTATTAGTTACAAAATGTCTAGGAGAGTATGTACAACTTTCATTTCCTATATTAAGGTTTGATGGTAATTTTACCTTAATTCCCCGTTGTTCTATTGAGGCTTGGGTTTTCTTTCCATTTTTTAGGTTCTAAGAGTAGCGAAAGACATAAAATTAATTGTGGGATATTGAAATAAGACCTTATATGTAAAATAACATTATAGTAAGTGAAAACAAAGTAATAACATGTTGGAATGATTAATAAGATAATATCGATTAAATAAGTGACTAGGACTATATACATATTATGCTTAATATACATGCACAAGCATTCGTAATCTTAGAAAATTGATTACATGGTAAAAATCATTTAATTGCATAACTAATAAACAGGTTTAAAAACGATACTAATCAATTGATTTATTAGCATATTGCATAGTCAATTAAGGAGTTTACTAATAATTTTCACACGAAATTTATATTTAATTTTAGTGAGAGTATAATTTTGAAAATGAATTGATTTTCATTAATTTCAATAAAACAATTAATTAAAGGAAATTAATTGCCTCATTTAGTTAGAGGAAACTAATTTGGTTGATTTACTAATTCTGAAGTTACTCGGTAAGTTAAAAAAGTTATCAATCGGTAGATAAATTTATATATAGCATACTTAATCAATTAGGAAAATTTTGATAATTTGCAATCAATTTCTATGATTAATTTCCACAATTATACGACAAAAAAAGCATTTCATTTGAATTTAAAATAGATTAAAGAGTCAATAAATTCTTTTAATGCCAAATAAATACGAGATGAACGTAATAATAATTAAAAGAGAAGTCTAGAGAGAATTTGTCATTCTCTATATAAACTCATTTCCATTCTTCACTCTATACCTCTCTAAGTAAAATCTATAATATTTATCATAAAATTTCATTTTTCAGTGCTATAGTATTTTGGTAACCAAAAACACATTATACATACCATTATGTCTCTAACACTCAAAAACCTAGATCTGCATGCACTATTTCTTTGCCTAAAACTCACATTCATCATTTCATGCTTTTCATACACAACTGCAATCTTCTCTCTCCTCCTTTTTACAAATTTCTTAGCAATTTGCAGCCTCGCCTACGATACCATTATTGGTTGCACCATTAGAATCGCATTCATTGTTGCTTCCTCTTCAACCTTTGAGATGTCACTAGATGTTGAAGGAGAATTTAATCCTTCTACATATAGACCTTTGGTTGATGATATGCAGAAGACAGAAAGAGAATATCTACTTGCCAAGCTTCAGGTATTTCGATTTTACGAACCACCTTTTCATTCCATTTAATGTCATACTCTAGACACATCTTATACCTTGTATTCTAATACATAAAAAGTTCAATGTATGACCTTTGGTATTCTTTCCACTTATTTACTCCCGTTTCATTTCCTATTCCCTCCTTATGGAATAATTTTTCATTTTGCACACAAAGTATATTTATCTCTAACAACAATCTATAAACATTGCAACTTACATTCATATTCTTTTATTGTATAATCAGCTAGCCAATGGAATATGTTATTTTTTGCTAAAAAATATATCCATTTATTTCTTTCCAATTTTCCTTGAATTATAAGAAACTTTTTAAGGTTCGATTTGATTAGTTTATTGTTTATTTTCGCCCATTCTTAACAAACCACATTATTCCATTTTTTCCATTTTAATTTTTTTGAAAATAAACGACTGTTTTATCCTTGTAATTCTTTTTACTGAGATGTTTTAGTTCTTTTCATGTCCTCATATTTTCGATCTCCTTCTCTTTTGTTAGTATACTTGCATAAATATAAGGATAGAATTTTTAAAGAAGATATCTTATTACTAGAAGATAACTATGTATGTTTTCTAAGGTTCATATATAGTAACTAGGATATGATAACAACCAAGCCTATTTAATACTTGAATTGCTGCTAAGATAGTGCATAGTCCTTGTGGAATAATAAGAAACCTAGTACGCATGAAATATATTACATAAGCTTCCTATCATTTTTATACTTTATTAAGCTGTAGCATGTTTTTTTCTCTTTTAGATTGCATTATTGGATAAAAAAAGAATATCAAATTGTCCATGATTGTTAAGAATTTTAAAATGTTGTGAGATGAGAATCTTTTACAATTTCCATGAGAAGAGTGGAAAATAAGAATAAGTGGGATAAAAGAAACAAGGGTAATTTCAAAATAAAATGGAGTAAGAAAGAAAAAAGTGGTGTGTGTATTTTACTAAAACACCGTGTTGGAAGAAAATGGTGTGTTAATAGAATTGGCCATTTATTTTAGTGTATTTTGTATTTTGGTTTACTTTATTAGGTTTTATATATTCAAATAATTTATGTATCGTTAAAGCTTCCTCTTTGATATATGTATGTTAAATATAAAATTTATCTCCATAATTAATTTTTAATAAATATCAACTACACGAGCCCTTTCATCTGTAGGTGCATTATTAATTAGAAAATAAAGTACATTAAATGTTTTGACTACAATTTAAATTCCAATGAATTGTGTATGTCAAATATTAATTATTATAACTACAACGTTCCTATTATGCGTTAATTTTTCATGTCAAATGTTAATAGGTATATCCAGAAAAAGAACATGTCAAATCCATCATAAAATAAAGTATACATTAAAATCTAAAACATTTGACATGTTCTCCTACGATATAATCTCAATTCCAACCATTTATTCTATAGTGCTTGAAACAAAGGAATTGCGCCAAAAAATAGTCGACGTTATTGCACAACTAGCTTCTTTATGTTCCACGACGGAAGATGCGGAAATACATGTTGGTCACTCAAATGGATAACAAAAGAACTTGAAAGAATATTTAGTAATGATTACCGCACGCTTAGAGCGCATGACAATGGAAAGATGTGAGAGAAGGCCAACAGAGACACAAGTTATTCTTAACGTTTATGACTTAACCTCAACTAATCGTTTATGTTACTTGGCAGGCCTTGGTGCATTTCATTCTGGAGTGGAAGGTAATTTTGCACATTTTTGTTTATTTTTATTTTCATTTATTGTTGCACCTAACTAAGCCTAGTTCACATTTCCATTATATAGGAATTAGTTGATGTAGCTATGGTTATCTATAGAATTATTGGTTTTGCATACATAATTTTTTTATGTATGAAATGTGAATAGAATATTGTTGTTGACATTAAAAATAGTCATTTATTTAGCATAGAATTTACTAGATATTTACCTTAATAAAACTGCTACATTTTATCAATGTAAACTTAAGATGATTTATCAACCATGTAAAGAGATGATATTTAATCATGGTTAATATGAATTTTTTATTGTTACCTAATAAAATTATTGTAAAAAAAATTATTATTATTTTAAGTTGTATTCTTAATGTTTGTATCTCAGTTCTTGTAGAAACTTGTTTTAATGTATAAATTCTTTCTATGATCATTCGAATTTAATACTGTTATAGATCCAACATATCACATAAGTTTCCTACAAAAGTGTTATTATCATTGGTTTATGTGTATTATTACAATAGTTGTTCACATAGTCTTTAGTTGTACATTCGATTGGTCAGTTGGTTCATATCATGATTACATCAAATACCAATGCTTACATAAAAAGAAAAACTTAAGGGAAGAAATACTTTCCTTTAAAATGCTTTGGTTTTCCTTCTTGGAAAAAAATCAAGGAAATTTCATTTATTTGAGTGACATTCAATACATTAGTGTCTTATAGAGGATTTCCTCACAGTTCAAGGAGTAGAGTATTCGTTTGGAGCTGCTGATTTTCCATAATGTGGTGTATTTGAAGTAGAACCCAAAAAATGTCCAAACTAAAAATTCAGGAAATCAATTGTGGTTGGAACAACTTCCTATGACCCACTCCAGTTACGCTAATTCATGGATGTTCTTTCCCGCAACTACAGTGGTGATTCCTACAATCTATTTACAAAGAACTGTAACCATTTTAGCAAGGATGTTTGCTTCAAATTAACTGGAAAGTCAATTCCAAAATGGATCAATCGAATTGCTAAACTTGGTCCACGTTGTTGTTGCGTTTAAATGGCAGATAGCCAGATAAGATGTAGGTTTACTATTTTATGTAAATATACATTTTTAGCCATGGAATGTTTGATATTTGTGTATACATCCATTTATGTAAATTTATTATGGAACATTGATGTTATAGCTCTTTTTATTTGAGTTATCTTATTTGAGATGTGCACGGTGGTTTGGAGTTACGATACTTAATTTGTGTTGTTTATTATTATGTCAAATCTATTGTATGTTTTAGAAGAATATTTTTCATTTTCTAATTGAATTTTATAATCCTTCTTAACAAATACTATGAAAGCTCCATATTGTTTAGGAATTGTCAAAAATAATATTGTTATAGATCCAACATACCCCATAAGTTTCCTACAAAAGTGCTATTAACATTAGTTAATGTGTATTATTACAATAGTTGTTCACATAGTCTATAGTAGGACATTCGATTGGTCAGTTCGTTCATATCATGATTACATCGAATACCAATGCGTACATGAAAAGAAAAACTTAAGGGAAGAAGTACTTTCCTATAAAATGCTTTGGTTTTCCTATTTGAAAAAAAAGGAAATTTCATTTATTTGAGTGACATTCAGTACATTAGTGTCTTATAGTGGATCTCCTACATTTCCTCACAGTTCATGGATTAGAGTATTTGTTTGGGGCAGTTGATTTTCCATCATGTGGTGTATTGGAAGTAGAACCCAAAAATGTCCGAAATACAAATTCAGAAAATCAATTGTGGTTGGAACAACTTCCTATGATCCACTCCAGTTACGCTTATTCATGGATGTTATTTCTCGCAACTACAATGGTGATTCCTACAATCTATTTACAAAGAACTCTAACCATTTTAGCAAAGATGTTTGCTACAAATTAACTAGAAAATCAATTCCAAAATGGATCAATCGACTTGCTAAACTTGGTCCACGTTGTTGTTACGTTTGAATGGCACACAACCAGATAAGATGTAGGTTTGCTATTTTATGTATTTATAAATTTTTAGCTATGGAATGTTTGATATTTGTGTGTACATCCGTTTATGTAAATTTATTATGGAGCATTGATGTTATAGCTCTTTTTATTTGAGTTATCTTATTTGAGATGTGCATGATGCTTTGGAATTACGATACTTAATTTGTGTTGTTTATTAATATATCAAATCTATTGTATGTTTTAGAAGAATATTTTTCATTTTCTAATTGAATTTTATAATCCTTCTTACCAAATACTACGAAAGCTCCATATTGTTTGGGAATTGTCAAAACTATTGGTAATAGTTATTGAGTATTTCAGATGCATAGAACCTTTAAATTATATGAGAATGAACTAAGTCTTTTGGAAGATTATCTATAGTAGCCTAGTGCCACTATCTCATATTTGGCTGACCTAAGAATTTCCTACAAATCTTAAATTTGTACTCGAAAATACCATAGTAATAAATCTATTTACACTATCTGCCAGAGGTTATAATTTTTCTTTCGACAACTGTTATTAACCAAAAATTTCAGAACATTATTATTAAAACCAATATTTCACTAATAATAACTGTTATCATTCACATTACCTGAAACAACACGAATCATTTACGTTCAAAAAAATCCAAAACAAGTTCAACTTTACACCATTTGTGAATTCATAACTCCATTAAAAACATAACCAAATCCATAACGTATGTTAATAGGAGGACCAATACGTATTGATCAAAAGAGATAAAGCCCTTATGTCAAGCAAAAGTCATCCCAACCGCCTTTCCAAAACTATAGATGTCGACGGTAGGTCTATATAGAACGGCATCAGGATCCACCACCAAATCGACCCAAACCTTTGAAGCATCCGCTCCTAATGGTGCATGGGTGCACTAAAATAGTTGCTTAACAATACAAATATATTTTATTAACAATATAAATATAATTGGTTATATTTACCAATTCATTCACAAATTTAAAAAAGCAAAAAGGAAAAAAAGGGTGATAGAATCATACGTAATGCATTTTGCTTTAGTAAAGATGTGCCATTAAGTTTTATTAAGTTGACATAAGTAGTTTTGAGTAATTATTCCACATATATTGAAAGACTTCCATTTAATTCTCTTTAAACCATAATAATTAAATAGAAGTAGCAAGTTCTCTAACAACCCTGTAGAATGATAAAATTATGCTTTAAGATTGATATAAACTATAACTGGTAGCCAAGCAATCAATTTTCAAACATAGAGTCAATGCCTCCATCAAGCAATCTATCATGAATAGAGCCAAATCAAAGGTAACATATTATTTAACGATTGATTTACATTTACAATTAACATGTTATTTAACGACTGATGTACGTTTGAATAAAATGGAAGATTTTTCTTGGTTTCCAAACAATTGATGCGTGAATTACACATCTAAACACTATGCAGTATAGTTAGCTGAAGTATGAACCTCTGAAATAAATAAGAATAAAAAGTTCATCCAATTGTTATCTGATTTAATTTTCCAACTTGTTGAAATGTAGATTCAAATTTGATATAACTTTCAAGCATCGTGTAAATGAATTATTTTGATTGTGACTAAAATAGGTGAAGATATTTGGTTTTAAATGGGATTAAAATAGCATAATTTTCAAATATTGATAACAATGTTCTAGGCGATAATGGCGATGAAAATAGGCACCATTTGTTTTTTTACATGTGACTATTCGGTTCAGGTATGATAGTTGTGAAAATTATTAACTTCGCCATCCCCAAGTCATCTTTGATAGAAAAGAATCTACATCTAACTTATTGTTGTGTTATGTTTGTTTAATAGAAACCACGAATAAATTGTGTGCCATTTTATAACATACCAAGCATATTAACTAGCTTAAGCTGTCTCATATGCCTACATTATAAAACAAACTATATAAACTATATCCAGTAAAATGAAGAGACTAACAAAAATTTTGTGTTCTAAATTCGAAGTTAAATAAACCTTGCATTTAAGAAAGGGTCAATCATTGCACTACACAATCTACAGTCATTGTTCAAAGGCGTCTAATATATGGACAATGAATATTACATGTAATTTTAACAACCACTTCAAGTTATAAAATCAACCATATAACTCGAATGAAACCATTTTAATTCGCTACATTGCAAGACGACTTAACCCATTTATTTATAGCCTAACAATGTTATGTGTGACGACTCGAAATTTCTAACAATTTTAATTTGAATAGTTAATTGATTTAAAATATTTAAAAGTTAATTTTAACTTAAATTCCAGGTATCAATATTTACTTGATAATTAAATCATTAAATTATATGGTTTAAATATTGAATTTAATAATTGAAATTGGGTAAATTGTTGAATCTGAAATTTCTAAGCCTGCTTAGAATAATTTGAAGGATTATAAAATTTATAATGATGATATCGATGATAATAGAATGGTTGAAATTTAATATAAAGGTGGTTTGTTTAATTTTAATAATATATCGTTTAAATCGATATTTAAAAATAGCCTTCCGAGGCACACTCTCGGAATACGACGAAACCAGCTCCATTGGATCCGTAATACTTAGTTATTATCTGATTTCAATTTTCGTAGCAATCAGAGTTGTCCTTTGGCCCTGGCAGCTCAAAACGCTTAGAAACCATTTTAATAGATTTAAATTAAAATTAATCGTTTACTTCCGTAGCTCGCGCATATGATCGTATTAGCTTTCGAAACACGTTCCGTTGTGTTCGGAACATGGGTAAAACCTTATAATCGCCCGGTGGCATGTCTGATTCGGGGTTCGAAATTTTTCGTTATGCGAAACGAGATATTTTGGAAATTTAATAATATTAAAAAAATTAAAATTCATATCAACCACATCTATATACATCAGCCACCCTATAGCTTATACTTGAAGCCACCCTTAAGAAATATCTTCTCATTTTCTCAGATAAGAAAAAATTATATGACACCAAAATCAAATGAAAACCAAATAAAAAAATTAAAGGATTATGGCGACCGTAATCTCAGCGAATCGAATTGAGGAACCGAGCAAGCGCGAGCTCGCGAGCTAGGTCACGATCGAACGCGAGGAGAAGGGGGTGGCGTCGCACGCGACTACATAGGGGTCGACGGCATGTCTGGGTTGATTTGCGGTGGTGGCAGGTTGCGCGTGAGGAGGATTTCCTGATGGGGTTTAGTGATTTGGGTTGCTCGACGCTAGCAGTTGGAGTCGCGACAGATACAGGGCAGCGTGAAAAATTTGGGAGGTCGTGATTTTTGTCAAGGGATGCGTGATGGAGGAGCAAGGTCGAGTTGTTGGAGTTTGGATCTGCGATGGTGGAGGCGTCGGCGTTGAGGTAAGCTCTGCAGTTTTTATATTTGCTTATTTGTGTAAATATATAGAGAATAAATATTTATATGCTAAAAAATATATAGTAATAAGTGTAAAACAAAAGTTTTATTTTTAACAGTAGGACTTAATAAGGAATTTTGTTTTAATGGATATAAATATAAATATATATATATATATATTTAGAATTTACTATTTGTTTAAAAATTTACATTTTTGTTATGAGATATTTTTTTACAGTAAACTGGAAATTTATACAGGAGTTTATATAAAATAAATTTTAATCTATATAGATTATTTCTTATAAACGTATTTAAATATACATTTTAAACTTGCAAGTTATTTTAAAATAAAGGATTAAGGAGATTAACTTGTTTAAAATTAGCTTATTTAATTATTTTAGCTACCAAGGAATTACTATAGGAAAATTAGTTTAAATTAAATTTATTTAAAAAGGAATTGATTATTCTATTATTTAAAATGTTAACAAACCGTATAATATTTATACAAGGTCCAAAATTGAGAGATAAGGGTCGAGATGGAATTGGATTGCCAAACAAAAATCAAAGGTGAGTAAATCTCACTCTATTGGGTTTTTATTTAAATTTAAATGGTTAAATTTAAATAATTGGTTGAATGATTAAATTGATTGGATGTGCACTGATAATGATGTGACTTTGGTTTTGGTTGGTTCACGAGTTAATTGTGGTTTGACGCGAAGTATTTGGGATTTTAAAATTATTGTAGATTTAAGTCATAAATAAGGTGATGTTTCACCTTAATGTTGATAAGGACTTAATGATTTGTGATTCATTTAATTAGTGGGTTAATTAAAATTGATAACTAATTAATTCAAATTAATTAATGATTTGGAGTAATTAATCTAGTAATGAAGGGTTTGAATTAATTAATTAAGTTTTGAGTTAATTAATTAAGTGTAAGTAATTCAGAATAATCATTAGATGGTTTGACAAGTAATTACTTAATGTAATTAATAAAATATAATTACTTTGTGGAATTAATTAAGAGATTAATTAAAATGATTAATTAAGGAGTAATTAATTTATTTAATGAAGTAAATAAAAGATAGTTAATTATCGGTTGAGATAAATCAAGAATGATTAATATTTATGGTTTAATTAATGATTAATTATTTAATGTAATTAAATTTGACCAGGACAAACTAAAATAAAATTTGAAAATCTTTAGTTTATATAATTAATGATGTAATCAAAGATTGATAAATTAACATTTGATTAATCCATAATAAATGTGTAACAACCTGCATATTTATCGATTTAATGTTTAAATATTTTAATTAAATATTTTATCGTTAGTCGGATTTTAGACCGAAAAGCTACTTTTGCAAACGGTCAAATTAGGACTCGAGACCACTTCCAATGAGTTCAAAATGACGTTTGCAATCTTTTTAAGTATAAACTTTGATATGTTTGGAGTTAGTGAATTTCATTACTTTTTCGCTTTGGACTTCGGTTTGGATTTAGCCTATTAGACCCAGCCTTCACTCCTTCTCGTCATAACTTCATTCTATTCTCTTTTACATTCAAGCTTCATCAAAAATGGAGGAGGGAATGGGAAATTAAAACTCCAAGCCTAGGTTTCAACTTCAAATCCAGCATCTAACTCCAAATCCAAAGAGAAGACATTGGATTCAAGCTTGTGGTTGATTCTTGCTTTGCTTTCAGCTTCATCTTCATTGATTTTTGTACAATGGTGAGATTTTTATCGCACATTCTTGTCTATAACTATCTTAGATTGTTGGGAAAGAATTCCGATCACTTTAGCACGTACATTTGCATTTGGTTTGGATTGGATTGGCGAAAAACTCCAATTTTTAGTGTTTTTGGTGAATTACTGGGCTTAAGTCGGTCGGCCAGGGGGAGAAAGTCGCCCCTGTATGTTTAGCCCGTTCCACCTTAGGTCGTAAGACCTTAGGTCGTTCCACATTAGGTCGTTAGACCTTAAATCGTTCGCATTTAGGTCGTTCGACCTATTTAACTCACATCTGCATCATTAGGTCGCTCGAAAACCTTAGGTCGCGCCATCTCTAGGTCGCATAATCCCTTAGGTCGCGACATATAGCTCGGCCTGCTCACGTTTGTTCTCTCGGCCAACTTAGGTCGCATGACCCTTAGGTCGCATGACCCCTTAGGTCTCATGACCCCTAAAGTCGCTCGGCCTGTTCTACCTTAGGTCGCTTGCCCCAGTTAGGTCGTTCTATTGCTTAGCTCGGCCAATCATTAGGTCGCTCGGCCATGTCACCTCGTTAGGTCGCACCACTGCATAGCTCAACCTTGTTAGGTCGCCCACTACATTAGGTCGCAACTTCTCGGCCTGCTTTAACTCCTTATGTCATTCCAATGCTTTACTCGACCGTGTTCGGTCGTTTTTTCCCCTTAGGCCGCACCATTTGTCGCGTGCTAACTTATTAGGTCGCGCCATGTTAAGTCGCGCCAATTTCTTATGTTGAAATATGTTATGTCGCATGGGTAATTCCACTCTGATGCATTTGGAACTGATTTCCTTGGATTTCATTCACATCTTCGAATGTGAATTTTTATGACTGATTGTTTCTACAATCATTTTTGTGATTTGTCACTTTAAAAATATAAAGGTTTCATTACTAGTAGTAAATATCAAAACTCTTTCATCGAAACGATTTCAACAAGTGGTATGAAACGCCTGCGTTTACTTCGTCAGTTAATTCTTGGACTTGTTCGATTGAACCTCTTGTGACAATTTCTAGTGAAGATTTACAGTTTGTTCGTAACTATTTAAGTTAAGCAAGTGGTTATGGGACATGAAGCTAAACTCATATATTTACTAGCTTAGTGTAATTGACACTTCTTTATGATCAATGACGATCATTTTTGTGATTTAGACTAGCAATTGTGCGATGTCTCTTTGTCTACGAGGGAGACTTAACCCCGTTTGTGTGATGTTTCGACTCACATATGTGGGATAGCGCCCCACGGTCTTCGGGCCATTCTTGTGGAGCCTCGGCTCAAAATCAATGGTTAGCTAGCATGAGATAGCGTCTCATTTTGTGATACACGTGTTGGTGAGTTTTCATACTCCCGTTTTATGATAGGCCTCCCCCCTTTTGTGATTTCTGGATTTCTTGTGTAGATTTCTAGAATTTGTGCTTCACCAATTTTCGTGATTTCCATTGATAAGTTTTATCAAATTTTTTTGTGCATTGGTGAATTTGTGTGTCATCACCTTTTTGGTGAATTTGGATCTTTGAGAAGATTCTCGTGGTATTGATTAATCTCTTATTGATTATCATTTACATACTTATAGTAGTATGCCATTATGGTTATTATACGTTTATGCCATATCTCTTATTCTATATCATGTCATTTGATATTTATAACTAGAGTGATCCGTGTATTATTTTCTTATGAAATAATACTCGGGTCAGACCGAGATGTTACAGGTGCTTCTGCTTGATTTCTCTCTAGGGATCTATTACTCTGACTTTTGGCTAGCTGCTTAGATTAGTAGTTTTTGTTGTATATATTTGAGATATCGACTCATAGATGTATTCTTTTGTATAGCACATGTTGCTATTCTTTTGTGTTATTGTAGATCTTTCAGACCACTACTCTGATGTACACTTTCATGTGTTATATATTCATATCTTTTTCCGCATTTGTGGTATGGATGTCTGTGACTGATTTGTGTTATGTTTGTTCTATATTTGCTTCTGAAGGTTATATATAGCCACTGTGTGATAACTTTGAGTTTGTATCGGTATGCCGGATTTCCTCCCTTAATGAAATGCATGTTATACTATCTGACATATTGGTTCTCGCACAAAGAAATTACACGGATGGTCGCTCCTCCACAGCCTTATCCTCCATCCTAGTCGACAGCATTACACAGTAGTGTTCTTGTCTAGTGTGGGTATAGAGGTGGGGCGTCACAGTTTGGGATCAGAGCCAAACTTCAGAACAATGTAGAATAACTTAACAAGGATCATCGTCCTAAGTCCATCTTAGGAGTCGTGCTTTAGGATTTAATTCGAGTCTTCGTACCGATTCATCCTATTTCCTTTATGATTCCTTATTTTATCTAGCAAGATTTCTCGATATTTATTTGGAGAATATTTTTTCTTCTCCTCTCTTTCTCAAAGAAGAGAATGTCTAGACCAGGACGTCCCAGAGCCGGACCATCTAGTGCTGCTCCCTAGGATGGAGTTTTTATGACTGCCCAACAGCTTCTTGATCTAGTGAGGAATGCTCAAGCTGTTGAATATGCGCTTATATGATTTTTGTTTGATGATAATAAACATATATACATTCGTTTAAATGTATTTGATAATATACTATTTTATTTTTCACAGACTAAATAAATATTTGCTGAATAAAATAAATAACACGGAATTTGAATTCAAACGAATATTTTATTCAAATAAATATTTATTACAACTATGAGTAGTACAATTTCAAGCTCTCACTATAACTATACAACTTTGATTACAATAACATCACATTTCATATTTACAGTTCACCTCACTACATATCACTCACACTCGTATTTATCTTCAACTTCCTTCCAGTTTGAATCCAGCATTTGAGAAATCTGCAAAAATATAAACTAACGCAGTAAAATTGAAAAAGAAATATTTTTGCAATTCAAAAATAAATAATTTTTGAAAATATGATTTGCCTCAGTTATTTGGGTTGTTCGTCATAATTTAAATTTGAATTCATCATAAACGAACAACATGTGACATACACAGTGTATCGCTGTATATGCCACAAGGCCGTGCACACCGACATACACTTGATAATGCTACAGGGACAGGTGAGCATAGGTCAAACCCAAATGAAAAGCCGGGTTCAACTCATGTGCAATATATTTAAAATCATGACACGAGCACAAGGTCAAACCCGAGCTGTAAAACTGGATCCAACACCAAACAACCAAACAAACAACTGCATAGCAACTACAACAATGACCAATGAACAAAGAACACAGAACAAATACTCAAGCCACCAAGAATCAGTGCAATGACCAAGAAATGATCAGACACAGGAAACCAAAGGCAACAGTGAAAGTGCAGACCAATTGCAATATGCAACAAAGCCAAGCATGATACAGGTGGACAGTGAAGAAAGCTACTACCACAAAGTACAGTGCAACTACAAACAACTGAGGATACACTACAATGAATGCAGAGGTGCAGACGACCAATAGCCAACAAAAAGCCTTGATGAAGCTACCTAACATGATTATCAATAGTATACAAAAATGCAACAGGAACCAATCTCAAGTACTATAAAGAATCATGTTCAAACACAGTGACACCATTAAGCAATGCAAACAAATCGACAGGTCGAACATACCAAAGTCAAAGAGAAAATCACGGGTAATCAAGGAGTTGACTAAGTAAAACATCAAAGTCATGTGATGCCGTATAAATTCATACGAAAATTATCCAATCACAAAGCCGAGAATTACAAACCAGGTCAAACCCGTGACCATAAGTATATACGAAAATAAACGAATTGAAAAGGTCATAAATCATCAGCATCGTTCAAGCATTATCAAGCGGTCAGAGAAAGGAATTTGACAAATTCAAATAAAATTGTACGAACGCAAATCTAAGGTTACAAACCCTATATAAACATTCATCATCGGTAACGAAAAATGCATCGAGTTCAAGTACGAAAGATTAGAAGAAGCAAAAAGCACAAATTAACATACCGAAGCATCAGCTGAACTCGATCAAGGAGGAGAAGCCGCAAATAATTGAAGCAAGCAAACCGAATCATCAACCATCAAGCGGCAATTCCTCCCGAAGCCCTAATTTGGAACAAAGAGCGCAAGGAGCAAAAGCCCTAATTTTGCAATCAGGAGCAACGAGAAGAACACGGTCACCATTATCTTAAAGGAACAAAAAAAGGATCGGGTCAAAATAATAAAAGGGGCCGGCCTTCATATTTTATTTAAGGGCTTTTAATTAAAATTAGGGCTATTTTATTTTAAATTATTTTTAATTTGTAATTTTCTTTTTTAAACCGTTTAATTTCTAGTAGTGTGACTAGGGGACAAGCTACGTGGCGTAGCTTGAGAATTCGCAACTCAGTGGTTGAGTTGTGGCAAGGTTTTGAGCGTAGAGTTAGATTAGTCAATAGCGGGTATAGCGAGTTTAAATGTGTAAGCGAGGGACTATCTAATTTCTAGTAGAAACCTTGGGGGCAGCACGTAGGCAGGGTTTTGCCGAAGCTGGGTAAATTCTGTGTTGTTCTGTTTTTTTCTGTTATTTATATTCTGCGATATCTTTGCTGCTATTTTGTGATCTGAATTGAATATTTTATAAGCTTCCGCGATTAATTTTTATAATTTATACTGTCACCCTATTCACTCCCCTTCTAGGGTGAAATCGATCCTACAAGTGGTATCAGAGCTAGGAACAAAAGCCGTTTTTGTTTTAAAATTTTGATTTTTTACAAAAACCAATTTTTGTTTTAAAAATTTGAATTTTTAAAAATGGCTTCTTTTAATAATGCTTTTGCTGAGGGTCAATCCATAGTTAGACCAGCAATGTTCAATGGTGAATATGCTTACTGGAAAAATAGAATGCAAATTTTTCTAAAAACCATTGACGCTTGGAATATTGTTGAGACAGGTTATAGAATACCAACTATAACTGTAGATAATCAGGAAATAGAGAAACCAAAAGATCAATGGACAGAATTAGAAAATAGATTACAAAATACTAATGCCAAAGCTATGAATTCTATTATCTGTTCGTTAGATCAATTTGAATTTAATCGTGTCTCACATTGTCTAACTGCGCAGGATATATGGCACATACTAGAAGTGACTCACGAAGGAACATCTCAAGTCAAAGAATCTCGCCTTGCAATTCTAAGCAGCGAATACGAGAACTTCAAAACGGCGAAGGAAGAAAATGTCAAAGAGATGTATGGACGACTTTCCAATATCGTATACAAATCAAAAGCTCTCGGAAAAACATACACCGAATTAGAAATAGTCCGGAAAATCCTCAGAGTCCTTCCATGAAGCTTTGAAGCAAAAGTAACTGTCATACAAGAATCAAAAGATTTAAAACAACTTAAAGTTGAAGAACTCATCGGAAATCTCACCACTTATGAGCTAGAAATGAAATTCAAGGAAGAGCGTGAAGGAGGTGACACTCGAAAGAAATCAATAGCTCTCAAAGGAACAACCGAAAGTGATGATGATAACGATGAAGATGATGGAGCAGTAGAATTGGCGCTACTAATAAAGAAATTCAAAAAGTGGAATCGTAAACACGGAAATCCAGCTCGAAATCATAAATTGAAAAGCAGAATAGGGAAAGCACTTGACTACTCAGAAGAACAGGAGATCATCTGTCATAAGTGCAACAAACCCGGCCATATCAAGCCCGATTGTCCAAAAATTAAATCTAGCCATGGAAAGAAACAGAAAAAGAAATGTTTTGCAGCCACTTGGGATGAAATAGACGAGAATGATCAAAGCACTGGAAGTGAAAGCGAAAAGGCAGAATTGTGTCTTCGAGGTGATACAACTAACAGTGACGATGACGAGCCAAGTGAGGTATCAAAACTTACTCATTCTGAGTTGCTTATATATTTTCATGAAGTAAACGGTTGTTTTGAACGACTTAGGGAAAAATACGCCAAACTTGAATCTCAAAAGGATACTTTGATAGAATGTAATAAACAACTTGATCAATTAGTTAAAACCTATCAAAGTAGGATCCCTAAGTGTGATAAGTGTCCAACATTCGAACAAGAAATTAAAAAATCAGAAATCAATATAAAATCACTTGAAAATGAAATTCTGATTTTAAAAGAGAATGAAAATACTAGGAGAGAGAATTCTTTTAAAAAGTGCACACAGTTGTTAAACGAAAATGAATCTCTCAAAACACAAGTCCAACAATTGTCAACGACTTTAGATAAATTTTAAAAAAGTGAAAAATCGTTGAATATGCTATTAGGAAACTAAACTGTTAATACGGTTAGACAAGGACTTGGATATAATAATTCAAAAACTGTTGAAAGCAATATTAAGCAAGTTAATTCTATGTGCACAATTTGTGGAAAATTTGGACACGATCACAATAATTGTTGGTATAGACCCAAACATGTGAAAACTATACCGATTTGGGTTCCAAAGGGCACAAATATAAAATCTCTCAAAGTTAAGCAAATTTGGGTGCCGAAGTGAACAATTATAAATAGTTTTGGGTCTTTACAAAATTGTTTTTCAAAATATTCTGCCACTAACAACCATGGATCTATAAAAACAAATAGGTCACATAAATCTTTCATCATGTAGGTGTGGTGGCAGGCTAAGGAACAACTACAGTGTTCTCTGGATTTTGGCTGTTCCAGAAACACAACGGGCGACAAAGCAAAGTTCCTTAGCCTAGTATAAAGGTGACAGAATCACAAACGGACAACAACGAAAATATCGTAAAGGTAAAACAGGTAAAGGTATATTTATTTGAACGATATATTAAATATGACAATCTGCACCATATCCTAAATTAAAATCAGCCAATATTGAGATGATGAAAAGATGGTGATTTGGACTTTGACTTATTCAAAATTGTTGGCCAATTATATTCTTATGCCAAAAACACTATAAAAATCTCTAGATTCTTTGAATTACTTCATATATCAGTTTGAATTAAAAATAGTGTTTTGTTGGATATTACAATTGTTTATAATATGGCTGACTCTTTATTCACGGTTTTCGATTATTTACACGGCTTCAATTCAGATTCAAAAGAATGTCATTTAAATTGTTGTTAAAATTGAATTTGAAATTTTTTGTGCACACTTCATGTTTTGGTCAATCAAATTCAATTAATGATGATTTTGAGTGAAAGAGAAATTCAGATGCAGATTACACTGGTAATCTAGTTGATAGAAAAATTACTGGTTGAACGTGATTTTTGAGACATTTAGTACTGCATCGTTTTTCAAAGAAAATATCTGCATATACTTCATTTCAAATAATTTTCAAATAGCAGAAAATTTTCTTATAAAACCCCCTGGAGAAAATCATTTTTGACCATAGTTTCAGATTAGTCATTTTTGAAAAATTAATTTCATAATTATTTTTGAATTCTATTTTAAATGACTATTTTGACTAATTTGACTCCCTAATGTTTTATCGAAAAGAAAAATAGTGATTGAAAAAGTGGTGAGTGTTAATATTGATCAAATATTATGACTCGAGATGGTATAATTAATAAATTTCTTTAGAAATTTAAACAAGAGTTATAAAACTGTTTGTTGGTAAAAATTCCATGACCATCTCTATATCTATCATATTTCTAATGACCATCACTCATCAAAATTCTATATAGTTTGTCGATATGTGGTACTTTAAACAGGAATCGTTCATTTTTCATTTTTCACATTTTTTTTAAAAAAAGGGGATAATAAAATAAATAAATAAATAAATAAATAAATACCAAAGTATTCACTCTCATTTAAAAGTCCTCACGGTTATGCATGGGTGAATTACTTGGAATTTGTTATGTGCTTCCATGCTCATTTAAAAGTCCTCGCGGTTATGCATGTATGGAACACATATCAAAAGTTGATTTTTAAAATAAACAAGTTGATTCTAATCCCATTTAAAAGTCCTCACGGTTATGCGTGGTTAGAAGATACTTGAATTCATTTTTTTTTTAAATAAAATTGGAATACCACTAATCTCATTTAAAATTCCTAACGGTTATGCATGGTTAGTAGATATTCAAATTCCTGATATAAATATGCCACAAATAGACACAACTGTATGGTTTTATATGATGACATCATTTCCATCATTCTAAAAGTGGAATATGCGCCTAAAAAAATATTTATGATTTTTGTTTGATTTTTTATTGAAATTTAATATTTATATGCAATTGAGTTTTAATGTTGGATTAATATCGATAACTTTATCTCTATTTTCTCTAATACTATTATTATTTTGCTGATAACAAAAGGGGGAGAGAAAAGTTAAGATTTTGTCAAATAAAATCAAGCAAAGGTCAAATAATTTTCTATTTGCATCTAGGCTCATTTGCATATTTTTATTTGTATGCATATTTGTAGGGGGAGCCTTGTGTAGAGAGTAAGCATTTAAATAGGGGGAGCAATTAGAGCATATCAATGATCAAATACATTTAACATATTCAAAATCTTAAATATATGTTTGTTATCATTAAAAGGGGGAGATTGTTGAATATGCGCTTATATGATTTTTGTTTGATGATAATAAACATATATACATTCGTTTAAATGTATTTGATAATATACTATTTTATTTTTCATAGATTAAATAAATATTTGCTGAATAAAATAAATAACACGGAATTTGAATTCAAACGAATATTTTATTCAAATAAATATTTATTACAACTTTGAGTAGTACAATTTCAAGCTCTCACTATAACTATACAACTTTGATTACAATAACATCACATTTCATATTTATAGTTCACCTCACTACATATCACTCACACTCGTATTTATCTTCAACTTCCTTCCAGTTTGAATCCAGCATCTGAGAAATCTGCAAAAATATAAACTAACGCAGTAAAATTGAAAAAGAAATATTTTTGCAATTCAAAAATAAATAATTTTTGAACATATGATTTGCCTTAGTTATTTGGGTTGTTCGTCATAATTTAAATTTGAATTCATCATAAACAAATAACTTGTGACATACACAGTGTATCACTGTATATGCCACAAGGCCGTGCACACCGATATACACTTTATAATGCTACAGGGACAGGTGAGCACAGGTCAAACCCAAATGAAAATCCGGGTTCAACTCACGTGCAATATATTTAAAATCACGATACGAGCACAAGGTCAAACCCGAGCTGTAAAACTGGATCCAACACCAAACAAGCAAACAAACAACTGCATAGCAACTACAACAATGACCAATGAACAAAGAACACAGACCAAATGCTCAAGCCACCAAGAATCAGTGCAATGACCAAGAAATGATCAGACACAGGAAACCGAAGGCAACAGTGAAAGTGCAGACCAAATGCAATATGCAACAAAGCCAAGCATGATACAGGTGGATAGTGAAGACAGCTACTATCACAAAGTACAGTGCAACTACAAACAACTGAGGATACACTACAATGAATGCAGAGGTGCAGAGGACCAGTAGCCAACAACAAGCCTTGATGAAGCTACCTAACATGATTATCAATAGTATACAAAAAATGCAACAGGAACCAATCTCAAGTACTACAAAGAATCATGTTCAAACACAGTGACACCATTAAGCAATGCAAACAAATCGACAGGTCGAACATACCAAAGTCAAAGAGAAAATCACGGGTAATCAAGGAGTTGACTAAGTAAAACATCAAAGTCATGCGATGCAGTATAAATTCATACGAAAATTATCCAATCACAAAGCCGAGAATTACAAACCAGGTCAAACCCGTGACCATAAGTATATACGAAAATAAACGAATTGAAAAGGTCAGAAATCATCAGCATCGTTCAAGCATTATCAAGCGATCAGAGAAAGGAATTTGACAAATTCAAATAAAATTGTACGAACGCAAATCTAGGGTTACAAACCCTATATAAACATTCATCATCGGCAACGAAAAAAGCATCGAGTTCAAGTACGAAAGATTAGAAGAAGCAAAAAGCACAAATTAACATACCGAAGCATCAGCTGAACTCGATCAAGGAGGAGAAGCCGCAAACAATTGAAGCAAGCAAACCGAATCATCAACCATCAAGCGGCAATTCCTCCCGAAGCCCTAATTTGGAACAAAGAGCGCAAGGAGCAAAAGCCCTAATTTTGCAATCAGGAGGAACGAGAAGAACACGGTCACCATTATCTTAAAGGAACAAAAAAAGGATCGGGTCAAAATAATAAAAGGGGCCGGCCTTCATATTTCATTTAAGGGCTTTTAATTAAAATTAGGGCTATTTTATTTTAAATTGTTTTTAATTTGTAATTTTCTTTTTTAAACCGTTTAATTTCTAGTCGTGTGACTAGGGGACAAGCTACGTGGCGTAGCTTGAGAATTCGCAACTCGGTGGTTGAGCTGTGGTAAGATTTTGAGCGTAGAGTTAGATTAGTCAATAGCGGGTATAGCGAGTTTACGTGTGTAAGAGAGGGACTGTCTAATTTCTAGTAGAAACCTTGAGGGCAGCATGTAGGCAGGGTTTTGCCGAAGCTGGGTAAATTCTGCGTTGTTCTGTTTTTTTCTGTTATTTATATTCTGCGATATCTGTGCTGCTATTCTGTGATCTGAATTGAATATTTTATAAGCTTCCGCGATTAATTTTTATAATTTATACTATCACCCTATTCACCCCCCCCCTCTAGGGTGAAATCGATCCTACACAAGCAGCCAGATCTAATCCGGAGTCTACTCACCCTAGGTCTGGATTTGCACATTTGTGCAGCGATTATACCAATTTGGGTGGAAAACCATTCAAAGGTTGTGAAACTATTATCGAAGTCCAGGCTTGGTTAAGAACATGCGATCGAATCTTTTCTCGCATGAATCTTATTGATCTTCACTGTGTTCAGGTGGCTTCTAGTATGCTCCTAGAAAGAGCATTAGATTGGTATGAGCTTCTAATTTCTGAGATTAATGAAGCGGATCTTACTTGGAAGAAATTCCAGGAACGCTTCGAATTAAAATTTGTACCAGAAGCTGAGAAAGTGACATTGGCTCGTCGTTTCATTGACCCTGTTCAAGGTGAATCCTCCGTGACTGATTATGTCGCATCTTTCGAGTCGCTTTCCAAATATGGGGTTGAATATATCAACACCCCATTGAAGAAGAACCAAAGATTTGTTTATGGCTTGAACAAAAATATTAAGAAGCCATTACTTCTAAAATTAGAAGTTTCTTTCGACCAACTCATTGATATCGCTCTTCGTCTTGAAGAGGCGGATAAGGAAAGTGATGTTGAAGTGGTGGGTTCTAAACCAAACTTCAACAACAAGAAGAGGCCAAACAAATTCAAAGGTCCCTGTCCCAACAAAAAGGGTAAGCAAGCAACTCCTGCTGCAAAGAGTTCTTCCCCTAGTCGTGGGCAATGTTACAACTGCGGTTCTAAAGACCATTTTGCGAACAAGTGTTTAAAGCCCAAATCTTGTCGTTATTGTAAAAGCCCGGATCATTATATGCATGTTTGCCCCAGACTTCAGGGCAAGGAAGAGGGAAAGTTAAACGTTGCTCAAGCCCCTGGCAACACATCTCGTGGTCAAGGTATGTCTCATTTTGTACTTGATGGCATTATTATATTTCATGATCAACCTATCCGAGTTCTTTTTGATACGGGTGCATCCCATTCTTTTATTTCAAAAGAACTCGTTGATACTTTTTCTTTAAGTGTTGTTTCTTTAATGACTTCTTTGAGAATTGCGAATCCCGTTGGTGGATCCGCAACCCTCAGTTTGCTTTGTAAAAATATGGAGATTATTTTGTGCGATTTTTCTTTCCTAGCCGATTTGCATATCATGCGTTATTGGGGCTTTGGAATGATTTTGGATATGGATTGGCTTAACCGTTATGAAGCTCATATCCTATGTCCTGAGCGGACTATTTATCTTCGACATCCGCAATCTGTAGAGCAGATTTCAATTATTCTTAAAGATTCGGATTCCAGTTTGGTTGCATCTTTATATTCCTTAAATCCTCATGATGATGATAATGATGATGAGGAGGATGTCATTTCTGGTATTCACGTCGTTCGTGAATTTTCCGACATATTTGAGCCCAATTTAGGACTACCACCTAAGCGAGCAATTGAGTTCAAAATTAATCTCATCCCTAGAGCTCAACCTATTACTCGTCCTCCTTATCGCATGTCCAATAAGGAAAATGAGGAGATGCGCAAACAATTATCCGAATTGGAGACGAAGCAATTTATTCCCTCTAGTTCCTCGCCTTGGGGAGCTTCGGCTATTTTCGTGAAGAAATCCGATGGTACGCTTAGGCTTTGCGTTCACTATCGCAAGCTTAATGATTCTACTATTAAAAATAAATATCCTTACCTCGGATTGATGATCTATTTGATCAACTTAGCAGTGCTAGAGTCTTTTCACAATTAGACTTGGCTACCGGTTTTCACCAGCTTCGTATTGCAAAGGATAGCATTCCTTTGACATCTTTCCGTACTCGTTATGGATCTTATGAATGGCTTGTTATGCCATTTGGTTTAATGAATGCTCCGGCTTATTTCGTTGACCTAATGAATAGAGTCTTCAAAGACTTCCTCGATCGGTTTGTTCTTATCTTTATTGATGATATTCTTGTGTATTCGAAAACCGAGGAGGAGCATGAAAAGCATCTTCGGATTGTGTTGGAAACTCTTAGGAGTAATCAATTGAAAGCAAAATTTTCTAAATGCCACTTTTGGCAATCTTGTGTGAAGTCTCTCGGTTATATTATTTCCAAATCTGTAATTTCCGTGGATCCTTCAAAGATTGAAGCGATTCAAAATTGGAAGAGACCGGAGAGTGTGACGGAAATCCGTATTTTTCTCGGATTGGCAGGTTATTACCGCCGTTTCATAAAGGACTTTTCCAAAATTTACGTGCCTCTTACTTGTTTGACAAAGAAAGGTGTTAAATACATTTGGTCGGACAGATGCGAAGCTTCTTTTCAGAAATTAAAAGAACTCCTTTCTGATGCTCCTATTCTTGTGATTCCTGAAGGAAACCAAGATTTTATTGTTTATACCGATGCTAGTCGCGTTGGTTTGGGTGCCATTCTTATGCAAAGGGAACGTGTTATTGCTTATGCTTCTAGGCAATTGAAGCCAACCGAGTCTAGATATGCCACTCATGATTTAGAACTTGCAGCTATTGTTTTCGCCCTTCGTATTTGGCGTCATTATCTTTTGGGAGAAAAATTTATTCTTTACACCGATCATAAATCCTTGAAGTATCTATTTTCTCAAAAGGAACTTAATTTGCGTCAACAACGTTGGCTCGAATTTCTTGCAGCTTATGATCTTGATATTCTTTCTACTCCCGGAAAGGGGAAACCGCGTTGCGGATGCACTTAGTCGTTAGCAACAAGCAGTTGTTTCTATGAAGATATCCGAATGGAATGATCTCAGAATTTTATCCACTTGTAAGATTCGAGATTATGTTCCCCATTTATGTTCATCCCTTGCTTTATGTAGCCTTGAGGCTCATCCTTCTCTTTTAGACCGCATTCTTGAAGCTCAAAAGTTAGATCCCGAATTGGCTCTTCTTGGCCAAAATCTTAGGGATAAAATTGATATTGAAGGATTGAAAGACTTTGATATTGATTCTCGTGGCGGTATTCGAAAATTTGGTAGAATTATCGTGCCAAATGTTCGTAATCTTCGTAAAGACATTTTAGAAGATTCTCATCGTTCTAAATTTACCATTCATCCCGGTAGTAGTAAAATGTACGCGGATATGAACTGACTTTATTATTGGAAGGAAATGAAATCTAATATTGTTAACTTTGTTAAGTGTTGCATGACTTACCAACTTGTCAAGGCTGAACATCAAAGGCCCGGTGGGTTATTGCAACCTTTAGAAATTCCAATTTGGAAGTGGGATCAAATTTCCATGGATTTTACAGACGGTCTTCCCCGTTCTCGTTCGGGTCATGATAGCTTGTGGATGATAGTCGATAGACTTACTAAATCCGGCTATTTTATTCCCATTCGATCTAATCGAACAGTTCCCCTTTTGGCCAAACTCTTTATCAAAGAAATTATTAAATTGCCTGGTGTTCCTACTTCTATTGTTAGTGATCGTGATCCATTGTTTACTAGTGGATTTTGGAAGAGTCTTCAAAAAGCTTTGGGAACAAAGCTTAATTTTAGCACCGCTTATCACCCTCAGTCCGATGGACAAACTGAGCGTGTGAATCAAACTGTTGAAGATCTTCTTCGTGCATGTGTTCTTGATTTTGGTGGAAGTTGGGAAGATCAAATTTGTCTTGTTGAGTTTTCCTATAATAATAGCTTCCAATCTAGTATTGGTATGGCACCTTTCGAGGCACTGGAAGGCCATTCCGATCTACTTCTTGTTGGCTAGAGGCCGCTGAGAAGCTGGTTTTAGGTCCAGATTTTATTCGTGATTCCCCAGAAAAGATTGGACTTATTCATCATAGGATGAAAGAAGCCCAGAATAGACAAAAATCCTATGCCGATAATCGAAGAAGGAAATTAAAATTTTCTGTTGGAGATCTTGTATTTATTCGCGTCTCACCTATGAAAGGTGTTGTACGTTTCAGTCGATCGGGAAAATTAGCGCCTCGATATATTGGGCCTTTTCCTATCACTGAACGTATTGGTTCCATGGCTTATCACCTTTTATTACCGGCTCGGTTTTCTGCCTTTCATGACGTGTTTCACGTTTCTCAATTATGGAAGTGCCTTCGAGATTCCGATTCTATTCTTGAGCCTGGTGTTGTGGAAGAAAATGAAGTTTCGCCGAATTTAACTTATGAGCAACATCCTATTCGTATTATTACTTCGGAAGTTGGTGAAAATTGACATCTATTACAATTTGCAAAAGAAAAATAGTTGTAATATCCATATGCAACAACTAACAAAAAAAAAGTTGTTGAAAGTAAGTTTATTACAACTTTCTGAAACAAAACGTTGTAAAAACCTTAATTACAACTAGTAGATTATGACTATTGCAAAAAATATAGCTATATTAGGGCAATTTTGTTGTAGTGATAATTTCTGAACTCCAATCTTTCTTTCACTTTTAACACACACTCAATTAATCAAGATAAATTAAACCAAACAAATATGTAAAATTTTTGGCATTTATCATTTGTTGAAATTATTTAATAAAATCAAAAATAAAAGAAGAAGAGGGGGAGAGGGAAAAAAATTAACAATAATTAAAAGTCAATACTTTTACTAATGGCTTAATTTATATACAAAAATACATGATTTATATTTATGTCTTAGGTACTTGAAGCCAAAGTAATAATATAATAGGAAATATTATAACTAGGAAAAGTACAAATAATACAGGTAAATATTAAATAGTGAGATCTTCCGCAATATGTCTTAATATCATCATTACAATATATATATATATATATATATATATATTGTAATGTGACCTAAAACAAACCGAAAGAAAATTAATGGTGGCTCGTCCCTTTCTCCATTAGACCTTCAGTAATTAGGGCTTCATGAAATCGAAATCTCCAATTGTCGTAGCTTGATCGAATGAAGATTCTGGCCTTGCTTGGGCTATCGGTGCTTTCTCTTTCCTTGCCGCTGCTTCAATTCGTCAACAAGGTGAGTGAACCCCTTCACTCACATCTAATTCCTCTCGTGTTTCGACAGTTTAGTTTTGTTTGAATGTCGATAATTTTTTTGATGGTTTCAATTCACCCACGGCTTCGATTTTTGTGACTTCAGTCACTTGATTTTGGGGACTTTTGTCTGATGGACCATACTATGCCTCAACTTGATTTTTATTGAAGTTGAATTGGTTTGATTTTTGGGCACTGACTTGTTTAATCTTCGGTCTTGAACCTTCTCTGTGCGCACCTGTTTTACTGCCTTCGTTTAGGTGATAATTTTCAACCTTGTTCCTGTGCACTTGTATGCATTACACCCTGACTTGTTTAATGTCGGCCTTGACACTTTAAACTTAATATTAATTTGAAAACTGATTCTGATTTTTGAAGTTCCACATTTTTATGATCTTGTGCACTGCTATGTATTGGGTTCTCGAGACTTGTCACTGCCTCGTATTTGCAGTGCCTTATTGTCACTATCTTGATTTGGTTTCTTTATGACCATGAATATGTGTATGCGACGTTTTGGAGCCGCAGTCTTCTTGAACCTGTTGAAGTTGTTGTTTTCACTTCAGTGTTGATTTATCTGGAATTCCACTTTGCCGATGTTCATTCATGTGCCATGTTGATTTTGTGTACATTTGTGCACCTATTTTGGCTGAAGCCTGTAGCCTTTGTGCTGATTCTATGTTTCCAGTCTTGAAGTTTCGATGGTGTTGGTGGTATTCGAGTCTTTTTACAATCGACTCTATCCACTGTTGCATTATGTTGTAGTCATTGTATTGTTGACAGTTGCTTAGACCTTATTCACTTTGAGTTTTATACTGTGCACTGATGTGTGCCGTGCTTTGCTGAGTTATTTTCAACCTACGACTGTGTTTATAGGATAAAACATTTGAGTTTCAATATGGCTTTGGCTGTTGATGTAGTTCAAATTTTTGGGTTGACTTATCAGTATATATATGCATACATACATTCGTATGTGTGTATGTATGTATGGTCGACCTGATGCTGCACTGTTGCTTGTTGTCGTGTTCGCTGTGTCACTTACTTGAGTGTGCACTGTGTATACTGCTTGACCATTTTGAGCATTTCTTTATTGTTCACTGCCACTTTTGTTTGGCATATTTTATATGCTGATACTTGGTCATTTTGTTGTTTCATTACAACTTTTGTTGCATATTTATTATGCAGACACTTGAGCATATTTGTTTGTGCATACTTTCTACCTAAAGTTTAGAAAACGATGTTGTATTTAGTTTGGCAATTTATGTTTGCCAATTGTTCATTTTATAACCTATAGCATTGCTTGCATCCCATATTGGTTGCATTTCGACTGCTAGTCTTGGCATTGTTGAGCCTTGTTCATTTGTGCAGTATACTTGTTATATACATATATACACTGTTGCATGATATCTGGTGCTTGCTGCCTATGTTCATTTGTATTTGGTTGATGTTTGGTTTTGTGATTTCGGGTTAATTGCAGTTTATTTGAACTGTATCTTCTCGTTGCACCTCTGATTCATTTCAATTGCCATGTGCAGATTGTATGTACATTCTTTTGTGTACATATTTTACAATTCAATTAGTGGATGTTTAAACTGCTGCCACTTGCTTAGTGTATTAGTTTGCACTGTGAATTATTGTGTATTGGCCGTTGTGCCTTATTGTTATTTCTGTATATGCTGTTGTGGCGAGGCAGTGTATGCGTGCGTGCACTGCAGCCACACAGTATCGATATTTTGAATTGATATTTGAATTTTCATTGATTTTGGTTCGTCCATATTTTGGGTACATTCTCACTATAGTGGCAAGGCAGTGCACGCAAGCGTGAACTGCAGCTACACGGTATGGTTTTATGATATCTATCTTGTTTTGATTATTTAATCTTTTGCACATTCCATATGCTGTAGTGGCGAGGCTGTGCACGCGTGCGTGTACTGCAGCCCTATCCGTATTAATATTTTAATTGATATTTCAATGGTTTGAACTGTTTTGTTTTTTCAATTCAATATTCTGAATTGCATTCTGATTTGGTTTAATTACTGTCGTCTATTCATTATTTAATTATTATTGCTCCTGTGCACTAATAACTAAGTTTGAATTAGACTAACCCGAGTATTATTTTCTTTTGAATCTAATACTCGGGTCAGACCGAGTATTTCAGGTTGTAGATATTCTGCTTTGGGTTGCTACTTGAGCTATGAAGTTCTTTCATATCTTTTGGAGTAGTCGTCATTATTTGTAGTAGTCTTTATAATTGTATAGGAAGATATGTATTCATGTTTATTATATACGTTAATGTACTTGTATATGTAACTTCTTGTGTCGACTGTTGTAGTTGTATCACATGTACCGTGTCAAATGTATTGTAACTGATATCAGTTATTGTATATATGAGACTTTCTCTTTTATTTGTGTTCCGCATTATATTATCTGTGTAATATTTTATATTTACTGTTCTAAACTATTACGAACCATCGTAGTTCGTTTTATACTGGAATTGGGGTATGTCGATGGGAGAAAATAAATCAGAGATGAAAAATGAAATAATATTTATGTATATATACCACTCCTATCGAGATAACCAATACTAGTGTAAAGCCTAACTATTGATGGCCGCTCCTCAACAGCCTTATTCTCCGTGCTAGTTGACAGCACCACACCGTCGTGTTCTTGGCTAGCTTGGATATAGAGGTGGGGCGTCACAGCTTGGTATCAGAGCCTGGGGTTTAGAACAAATATAAAACATAACTTAGATAGTACATATTAAATATTAGTCTTAATTATTAATTATTAGATAATGAATAGTAATTATTTATTATTACTTGTTAATTATCAATTATTACTTCCTAATTATAACTGAATATTAATAATGTTAATTATTATCAATATTTTATTATACAACAATTACGATTATTAATTACCAACTTTTGTATATTCAATATTAATTAATAATTACCGCTAGTAATTATTATATAAAACCCATAATTATAATTGAATATAAATTATTAAATGTTAGTTAATATGTATATATTACTAATTAATAGTAATTATTATTGATTTTAATATATTTAATCTTAATTAGTAAAAGTTATTTATTAATTAACTATTATTTAATACGGCAAATATTTAACACAAAAATATTATTTATTTTAATTTTTATAAGTAAAATAGGAAAAATTATCATACATGAAACATATGGTTGGACCGCTCAAATGCTGTGCTCGTTTGCTGAAGATAGAACCATAAGTGACAATTTATATTTAAATATTATACGAATTTCTAAATTCATTAAGAAAGTATATTTCACATAGGTGGATTACTGAATATTAATGATAATTATTTCATATTTCAAAATGACCTATAATTATTATTATCTAATTAAAATTGTTAATTATTATTATTATCTGATATTAAATTTTAGCTTTTAATTATTACTGTTTAACTTTTGTTTAACTAATTATTATAATTTTTATATTACTAATTATTAATTACTATTATTTAATAGTGATTATTAATTATAATTAAATATTTATAATTTATTATTTGTTGACCGACTGTTGATTGTTAATTAATTTATGATTGATTAGTTATTAAATATTAATTAATAATTAATTGTTAATATGGTTATTTCATATTTCAAGTTAATAATTAATTATTAGTATTTAATAGCAGTTTTTAATTATTATACATTAATAATTTATTTTTATTATTATTTAGCATGCTCCATTGATTTCAACATTCTCTAGGATCGAACCCGTGACCTGTAATCTCATAGTATGAAATACCAACCAACTGAAACCAAACATGTTTGCCATTAATATCTAATTTTTATTATTATTTAAGTATCAGTTATTTTATTATTATTTATTATTAAATTTTTATTAATTGTTAACTATTTTAATTTAATTTTGATTATTAATTATTACTTATTACATATTAATTATTTATTACAATAGGCGACCGAAAGGTGCTAATAGGTATCTATTATAACTAGCATAACAAAAGAGTTGGTGAAAATTGACATCTATTACAATTTGCAAAAGAAAAATAGTTGTAATATCCGTATGCAACAACTAACAAAAAAAAAGTTGTTGAAAGTAAGTTTATTACAACTTTCTGAAACAAAACGTTGTAAAAACCTTAATTACAACTAGTAGATTATGACTATTGCAAAAAATATAGCTATATTAGGGCAATTTTGTTGTAGTGATAATTTCTGAACTCCAATCTTTCTTTCACTTTTAACACACACTCAATTAATCAAGATAAATTAAACCAAACAAATATGTAAATTTTTTGGCATTTATCATTTGTTGAAATTATTTAATAAAATCAAATATAAAAGAAGAAGAGGGGGAGAGGGAAAAAAATTAACAATAATTAAAAGTCAATACTTTTACTAATGGCTTAATTTATATACAAAAATACATGATTTATATTTATATCTTAGGTACTTGAAGCCAAAGTAATAATATAATAGGAAATATTATAACTAGGAAAAGTACAAATAATACAGGTAAATATTAAATAGTAAGATCTTCTGCAATATGTCTTAATATCATCATTACAATATATATATATATATATATATATGTGTATATATATATATATATTGTAACAACCCGTTACTTCGCATTAATTGATAATCGACATTAAATGATTAATATAGTTGCTAATTGCTAATTGAACTTTTGTTTTTTTCAAAAAAATAAAAAGTTGAGTTGAAATTCTTTTATAAATTGTTAAAAGGAATTTTGGGCTTTGAAATTAAATAGTGGCCCATACTTTTAATTGTGTGCCGATGGTTATCAAAGCATAATAACCGGCCCCCTTTCCTTTTATTCATTCTCGTTCGTGACCTAAAACAAACCGAAAGAAAATTAATGGTGGCTCGTCCCTTTCTCCATTCGACCTTCAGTAATTAGGGCTTCGTTAAATCGAAATCTCCAATTGCCGTAGCTTGATCGAATGAAGATTCTGGCCTTGCTTGGGCTATCGGTGCTTTCTCTTTCCTTGCCGCTGCTTCAATTCGTCGACAAGGTGAGTGAACCCCTTCACTCACATCTAATTCCTCTCGTGTTTCGACAGTTTAGTTTTGTTTGAATGTCGATAATTTTTTTGATGGTTTCAATTCACCTACGGCTTCGATTTTTGTGACTTCAGTCACTTGATTTTGGGGACTTTTGTCTTATGGACCATACTATGCCTCAACTTGATTTTTATTGAAGTTGAATTGGTTTGATTTTTGGGCACTGACTTGTTTAATCTTCGGTCTTGAACCTTCTCTGTGCGCACCTGTTTTACTGCCTTCGTTTAGGTGATAATTTTCAACCTTGTTCCTGTGCACTTGTATGCATTACAACCTGAATTGTTTAATGTCGGCCTTGACACTTTAAACTTAATATTAATTTGAAAACTGCTTCTGATTTTTGAAGTTCCACATTTTTATGATCTTGTGCACTGCTATGTATTGGGTTCTCGAGACTTGTCACTGCCTCGTATTTGCAGTGCCTTATTGTCACTATCTTGATTTGGTTTCTTTATGAACATGAATATGTGTATGCGACGTTTTGGAGCCGCAGTCTTCTTGAACCTGTTGAAGTTGTTGTTTTCACTTCAGTGTTGATTTATTTGGAATTCCACTTTGCCGATGTTCATTCATGTGCCATGTTGATTTTGTGTACATTTGTGCACCTATTTTGGCTGAAGCCTGTAGCCTTTGTGCTGATTCTATGTTTCCAGTCTTGAAGTTTCGATAGTGTTGGTGGTATTCGAGTCTTTTTACAATCGACTCTATCCACTATTGCATTATGTTGTAGTCTTTGTATTGTTGACAGTTGCTTAGACATTATTCACTTTGAGTTTTATACTGTGCACTGATGTGTGCCGTGCTTTGCTGAGTTATTTTCAACCTACGGCTGTGTTTATAGGATAAAACATTTGAGTTTCAATGTGGCTTTGGCTCTTGATGTAGTTCGAATTGTTGGGTTGACTTATCAGTATATATATGCATACATACATTTGTATGTGTGTATGCATGTATGGTCGACCTGATGTTGCACTGTTGCTTGTTGTCGTGTTCGCTGTGTCACTTACTTGAGTGTGCACTGTGTATACTGCTTGACCATTTTGAGCATTTCTTTATTGTTCACTGCCACTTTTGTTTTGTATATTTTATATGCTGATACTTGGTCATTTTGTTGTTTCATTACAACTTTTGTTGCATATTTATTATGCAGACACTTAAGCATATTTGTTTGTGCATACTTTCTACCTAAAGTTTAGAAAACGATGTTGTATTTAGTTTGGCAATTTATGTTTGCCAATTGGTCATTTTATAACCTATAGCATTGCTTGCATTCCATATTGGTTGCATTTCGACTGCTAGTCTTGGCATCGTTGAGCCTTGTTCATTTGTGCAGTATACTTGTTATATACATATATACACTGTTGCATGATATCTGGTGCTTGCTGCCTATGTTCATTTGTATTTGGTTGATGTTTGGTTTTGTGATTTCGGGTTAATTGAAGTTTATTTGAACTGTATCTTCTCGTTGCACCTCTGATTCATTTCATTTGCCATGTGCAGATTGTATGTACATTCTTTTGTGTACATATTTTACAATTCAATTGGTGGATGTTTAAACTGCTGCCACCTGCTTAGTGTATTAGTTTGCACTGTGAATTATTGTGTATTGGCCGTTGTGCCTTATTGCTATTTCTGTATACGTTGTTGTGGCGAGGTAGTGTACGCGTGTGTGCACTGCAGCCACACAGTATCGACATTTTGAGTTGATATTTGAATTTTCATTGATTTTGGTTCATCGATATTTTGGGTACATTCTCACTATAGTGGCAAGGCAGTGCACGCAAGCGTGAACTGCAGCTACACGGTATGGTTTTATGATATCTATATTGTTTTGATTATTTGATCTTTTGCACATTCCATATGCTGTAGTGGCGAGGCCGTGCACGCATGCGTGTACTGCAGCCCTACCCGAATTAATATTTTAATTGATGTTTCAATGGTTTGAACTGTTTTGTTTATTCAATTCAATGTTCTGAAATGCATTCTGATTTGGTTTAATTACTGTCGTCTATTCATTATTTAATTATTATTTCTCCTGTGCACTAATAACTAAGTTTGAATTAGACTGACCCGAGTATTATTTTCTTTTGAATCTAATACTCGGGTCAGACCGAGTATTTCAGGTTGTAGATATTCTGCTTTGGGTTGCTGCTTGAGCTATGAAGTTCTTTCATATCTTTTGGAGTAGTCGTCGTTATTTGTAGTAGTCTTTATAATTGTATAGGAAGATATGTATTCATGTTTATTATATACGTTAATGTACTTGTATATGTAACTTCCTGAGTCGACTGTTGTAGTTGTATCTCATGTACCGTGTCAAATGTATCGTAACTGATATCAGTTATTGTATATATGAGACTTTCTCTTTTATTTGTGTTCCGCATCATATTATCTGTGTAATATTTTATATTTACTGTTCTAAACTATTACGAACCATTGTAGTTCGTTTTATACTGGAATTGGGGTATGTCGATGGGAGAAAATAAATCAGAGATGAAAAATGAAAGAATATTTATGTATATATACCACTCCTATCGAGATAACCAATACTTGTGTAAAGCCTAACTATTGATGGCCGCTCCTCAATAGCCTTATTCTCCGTGCTTGTTGACAGCACCACACCGTAGTGTTCTTGGCTAGCGTGGGTATAGAGGTGGGGCGTCACAGCTTGTTATCAGAGCCTGGGGTTTGGAACAAATATAAAACATAACTTAGATAGTACATATGTTACGACTATTTGTTGATGTTTTATCTCTCATATTTGCATATGATTGTCTTTGATTGTTAGGTATGAATTCCTAACGCTTATTCATATGCATTTGATTTTGATTCTTGTGTTTTCGGCTTTGATTTGATTTAGCCGATGATTGATTTTGTTCGAATCTCAGCGATTCTGAACTTGATATTTTATGTTTTCCTCGGCTTGATTTCCATTCGACTTCGGTCACTTTGTTTTTGAGAAATTTCTAAATTCTTGATTTCCAAGACTCTGACTTGGTTTACCGTTGAGCCCTTTGATGATGATGTTGAATTGTTTTGTACTCTATTATGGCCATTAATTGTTGACTTCGGCATTGACTTGATTTTTATTTTTGTTGAAGTCATTTATGCATTTATGCTCGTTTTGCTTCGTTATCCCATTTGTTAATCGATTCTTCTTTTTTCGATTAGTTGTTATCTCCTTTGTTGACTTTGATAACTTCTATTTCTGGAATTTTTGGATATTCGTACTTTGATGGATTTAGAATCGAATTCTTTGGATTTTATTCACGTCTTCGAATGTGAATTTTAGTGAATTGATTTGGTTTTCAAATTTAATCGAATCTTGTTAATTCCCCGATTTGTTGCTATCATTTATTAGCAACTTTGATAACATTTTCTTCGGGATTTTCGTGAACATACTTTTGGATGGATACAGTATCGATTTCTTTGGATTCTATTCACATCTTTGTATGTTAATTCTTGTGATTGATTGTTCCTACAATCATTTTTGTGATTTATCACTTTAAAAATATAAAGGTTTTCTATACTAGTAGTAAATATCAAAACCCTTTTCTCTAAACGATTTCAAAACTATTTTACTACAAAACTCTTTTCCAAAACCGTTTTCCAATCTATTAGTATATACTAACCTTTATTTCACTCGTATGAGAAATCTAATTAAACGGCTTAGCAAAATAGGTGGTATGAAACGCTTGCGTTTACTTCGTCGGTTAATTTTTGGACTTGTTCGATTGAACCACTTGTGACATTTTTCTAGTGAAGATCTACAGTTTGCTCGTAAATATTTAAGTTAAGCTAGTGGTTATGGGACATGAAGCTAAACTTTTATATTTACTAGCTTAGTGTAATTGACACTTCTCGTTGATCTTGATGATCGCTTTATGAATTAGACTAGCAATTGCACGATGTCTCTTTCATTGCAAGGTTATGCTAGACACCACTTGTGTGATTCCACTCACACGTACCTTTTTGCTTTTTGGTTAGCCTAGACACCACTTGTGTGATTCCATTCACACATACCTTTTTGTTTGCGAGGTTAGGCTAGACACCATTTGTGTGATTCCATTCACACATACCTTTTTGCTTTTTGGTTAGCCTTGACCTTATCTGGGTGATTCAGACTCACTCATGCGGGGTAGCTCCCCATGGTCTTCCGACCGTCATCTGATAGGCCTCCTTCCCTTTTTCTGTGATATTGATTGATCTCTGGATGATTATGACGTTCATATTTGTGATTTAGACTAGCAATTGTGTGATTTCTCTTTCTTTGCTTTCTGGTTAGGCTAGACACCACTTGTGTGATTCCATTCACACATACCTTTATGCTTTTTGGTTAGCCTAGACACCATTTGTGTGATTCCATTCACACATATATTTTTGCTTTCTGGTTAGGCTAGACACCACTTGTGTGATTCCATTCACACATACCTTTTTTCTTTTTGGTTAGCCACTAGGAGATAGCGTCTCGATTTGCGTTGCACGTGTTGGTGATTTTTCATGCTCACGTGTAGGTGAGTTTTCATACTCCCATTTGAGTTGCCATACTCCCATTTGAGTTTTCATACTCTCATTTTGTGATATCTGGATTTCTTGTGTAGATTTCTAGAATTTGTGTTTTCTGTATTTCTTGTGATGATTTCTAGAATTTGTGCTTCACCAATTTTCGTGATTTCTATTGATAAGTTTTATCAATTTTTGTGCATTGGTGAATTCGCGTGTTATTGACTTGTTATGAATACAAGTTTAGGGCATGACACCCTTTCCTATCTTTGAGAAGATTCTTGTGACATTTTTTATGAATGAAAGTTCATTGGTATTGTATTTTGATGCCAATTATTTCGATGAGATTTTGACGTATTAACTTGAGTAACCGTCAATTTTAAAATGGACTTTTCAAGCGGTTATCCCGCAATGCTGATTTTCTTGCCCGTTTTTACGGTACTTTGAGAAGTGCAAATTTCCTTGCCGTAATTCATACTGATGTTGCTATTTTAATCACGTGTTTTAAAAAATTTGTTATTCTTCAAAATTGTTTCAAAATAAAAATAAAAATTGCTTTCGAAATTTTAACAGTTTACGCTTTCAAAAGTATGAGGAAGCGATTTAAACGTTTCAGGAAAATCGAGGACTATGACCCCTTTCTTTTACCGATTCGCTTAATTCCGGACTTGTCCGTTTGAGAATGTGAAATGTTATTTCTAAAATACACAATTATGCACTTTCAAGAAAACGATGAAGTGAATTAAACGATTTAGTAAAACTCGTGGTTATGGGTCATGTGCGTTTGCTATTTCGGTTAATTCTGGACTCGTTAATTGAATAATTTGTGATTTCTGATTATCGTTTCGATAATCGGATGTTGGTGATTTCTGATTTATCATTTTTGATAATCACATTTTTATTGTTTCTAATAATCGTTTGTGATAATTAGATATTTGAGATTTAATTATCGTTTGTGATAATTAAATATTTGTAATTTAAGATTTGATTATCGTTTTGATAATTGAATATTTGCTGATTTGAAATTTGATTACCATTGTGGTAATTCCTGATTATCGTTTTTGATAGTTAGATAATTGAGATTTGTGTTTTCTAATTATCTTTGTTGATAATTAAATTTGCTGATTTTGCTGTTTTCTAATTATCATATCGATAATTAGATGTTGATGTTTTGTGATTTCTGTATTCTGATTGTCTATTTGATAATTAAATGTTGTTGAGAATTTACGAATTTCTTTTATGAAATTAAAAGGATTCTTTGATGTTTACATTGTACTATGCCGGTGTACCGGCTCAATTTTCTGCTATTCATGACGTTTTCCACGTCTTCCAATTACGGAAATGCCTTAGGGATTTCCGATTTTTATTCTTGAGCAACCTTCTATTCACAACATTGCTTCGGAGGTTCAGCACCCTCGAAATAAAGATGTTTTTCTCGTGAAAACTCAATGGTTCTCAAATTCTATGGATTTCACATTGGAATCCATAGAATTCATCGAGCAAACACGTTCAGGCTCTCTCTCTCTCTCTCTCGTGCTCTTTGTGGTGAACTTCCTATTTCAAATTTCGTCATTTTGTGATCATATGCTTTTATGGTTGTTACCTTTTGTCCATTTATCCCTTATGATTGCAAGGACGCAATTTCTTTAAGGAGGGGAGTCTGTAACAACCCGTTACTTCGCATTAATTGATAATCGACATTAAATGATTAATATAGTTGCTAACTGCTAATTGAACTTTTGGTTTTTTTAAAAAAATAAAAAGTTGAGTTGAAATTCTTTTATAAATTGTTAAAAGGGATTTTGGGCTTTGAAATTAAATAGTGGCCCATACTTTTAATTGTGTGTCGATGGTTATCAAAGCATAATAACCGGCCCCCTTTCGTTTTATTCATTCTCGTTCGTGACCTAAAATAAACCGAATGAAAATTAATGGTGGCTCGTCCCTTTCTCCATTCGACCTTCAGTAATTAGGGCTTCGTGAAATCGAAATCGCCAATTGCCGTAGCTTGATCGAATGAAGATTCTGGCCTTGCTTGGGCTATCGGTGCTTTCACTTTCCTTGCCGCTGCTTCAATTCGTCGACAAGGTGAGTGAACCCCTTCACTCACATCTAATTCCTCTCGTGTTTCGACAGTTTAGTTTTGTTTGAATGTCGATAATTTTTTTGATGGTTTCAATTCACCCACGGCTTCGATTTTTGTGACTTCAGTCACTTCATTTTGGGGACTTTTGTCTGATGGACCATACTATGCTTCAACTTGATTTTTATTGAAGTTGAATTGGTTTGATTTTTAGGCACTGACTTGTTTAATCTTCGGTCTTGAACCTTCTCTGTGCGCACCTGTTTTACTGCCTTCGTTTAGGTGATAATTTTCAACCTTGTTTCTGTGCACTTGTATGCATTACACCCTGACTTGTTTAATGTCGGCCTTGACACTTTAAACTTAATATTAATTTGAAAACTGCTTCTGATTTTTGAAGTTCCACATTTTTATGATCTTGTGCACTGCTATGTATTGGGTTCTCGAGACTTGTCACTGCCTCGTATTTGCAGTGCCTTATTGTCACTATCTTGATTTGGTTTCTTTATGAACATGAATATGTGTATGCGACGTTTTGGAGCCGCAGTCTTCTTGAACCTGTTGAAGTTGTTGTTTTCACTTCAGTGTTGATTTATCTGGAATTCCACTTTGCCGATGTTCATTCATGTGCCATGTTGATTTTGTGTACATTTGTGCACCTGTTTTGGCTGAAGCCTGTAGCCTTTGTGCTGATTCTATGTTGCCAGTCTTGAAGTTTCGATAGTGTTGGTGATATTCGAGTCTTTTTACAATCGACTCTATCCACTGTTGCATTATGTTGTAGTCTTTGTATTGTTGACAATTGCTTAGACCTTATTCACTTTGAGTTTTATACTGTGCACTGATGTGTGTCGTGCTTTGCAGAGTTATTTTCAACCTACGGCTGTGTTTATAGGATAAAACATTTGAGTTTCGATGTGGCTTTGGCTCTTGATGTAGTTCGAATTGTTGGGTTGACTTATCAGTATATATATGCATACATACATTCGTATGTGTGTATGCATGTATGGTCGACCTGATGCTGCACTGTTGCTTGTCGTCATGTTCGCTGTGTCACTTACTTGAGTGTGCACTGTGTATACTGCTTGACCATTTTGAGCATTTCTTTTTGTTCACTGCCACTTTGGTTTTGCATATTTTATATGCTGATACTTGGTCATTTTGTTGTTTCATTACAACTTTTGTTGCATATTTATTATGCAGACACTTGAGCATATTTGTTTGTGCATACTTTCTACCTAAAGTTTAGAAAACGAAGTTGTATTTAGTTTGGCAATTTATGTTTGCCAATTGGTCATTTTATAACCTATAGCATTGCTTGCATCCCATATTGGTTGCATTTCGACTGCTAGTCTTGGCATTGTTGAGCCTTGTTCATTTGTGCAGTATACTTGTTATATACATGTACACCGCTGCATGATATCTGGTGCTTGCTGCCAATGTTCATTTGTATTTGGTTGATGTTTGGTTTTGTGATTTCGGGTTAATTGCAGTTTATTTGAACTGTATCTTCTCGTTGCACCTCTGATTCATTTAAATTGCCATGTGCAGATTGTATGTGCATTCTTTTGTGTACATATTTTACAATTCAATTGGTGGAAGTTTAAACTGCTGCCACTTGCTTAGTGTATTAGTTTGCACTATGAATTATTGTGTATTGGCCGTTGTGCCTTATTGCTATTTCTGTATATGCTGTTGTGGCGAGGCAGTGTACGCGTGCGTGCACTGCAGCCACACAGTATCGACATTTTGAATTGATATTTGAATTTTCATTGATTTTGGTTCGTCGATATTTTGGGTACATTCTCACTATAGTGGCAAGGAAGTGCACGCAAGCGTGAACTGCAGCCACACGGTATGATTTTATGATATCTATCTTGTTTTGATTATTTGATCTTTTGCACATTCCATATGCTGTAGTGGCGAGGCCGTGCACGCGCGCGTGTACTGCAGCCCTGCCCCAAATTAATATTTTAATTGATATTTCAATGGTTTGAATTGTTTTGTTTATTCAATTCAATATTCTGAATTGCATTCTGATTTGGTTTAATTATTGTCGTCTATTCATTATTTAATTATTATTTCTCCTGTGCACTAATAACTGAGTTTAAATTAGACTGACCCGAGTATTATTTTCTTTTGAATCTAATACTCGGGTCAGACCAAGTATTTCAGGTTGTAGATATTCTGCTTTGGGTTGCTGCTTGAGCTATGAAGTTCTTTCATATCTTTTGGAGTAGTCGTCGTTATTTGTAGTAGTCTTTATAATTATATAGGAAGATATGTATTCATGTATATTATATACGTTAATGTACTTGTATATGTAACTTCCTGAGTCGACTGTTGTAGTTATATCACATGTACCGTGTCAAATGTATTGTAACTGATATCAGTTATTGTATATATGAGACTTTCTCTTTTATTTGTGTTGCGCATTATATTATATGAGTAATATTTTATATTTACTGTTCTAAACTATTACGAACCATCGTAGTTCGTTTTATACTGGAATTGGGGTATGTCGATGGGAGAAAATAAATCAGAGATGAAAAATGAAAGAATATTTATGTATATATACCACTCCTATCAAGATAACCAATACTAGTGTAAAGCCTAACTATTGATGGCCGCTCCTCAACAGCCTTATTCTCCGTGCTAGTTGACAGCACCACACCGTAGTGTTCTTGGCTAGCGTGGGTATAGAGGTGGGGCGTCACACACACACACACACACAAATATATATACATACATACATACATATATATATATATATATTTGTAGTAAAAACAGGTAATAAATTAGATGAAGAATCAAAGCTTACTTACAAACTGGTCAAACAATGAATAAAAAGGACTGAAAACGATATACGAATATATAGTTCCATATAACTATAAAATTTTGAAAATAATCCTACGCTTTCTCTACATATTTTTATGTAAGCAGCTTTAAACTTCAAGCTGTTATAAAGTTAGAAAGATTGAACTAGTAGGAAAAAAGAAAAAAAGTAACAACCTAATTTTGTAGTAGTGCGAAGAATTATATTTACCAATTTCAGAGTCCCGTGCAACCAATTTCATAAAAAAAACCATTCGAAATCTATTATTTTGGACAAGATATTTTTTAATTAAAAATGGAAAGCAATATTGTTGACCGATCAATGAAATTTGAAATTAACTAAAATTGGAATATAATCTTGTACCCAATTCAATAATATACAAACTCCAAAATCTTTTGACAATGAGCAATCTAGCATGGCTGAAGCTATTGCATAGTAGCAATGATACAATCATTTGGTAAACTTTTCGGTCATTTATATAGTTTAGTGTAACGATCCCGAATTTTAATTAATTTTAAATTGAGAATTTAAATGAATTTTTGAATTAAAATTGTAAAATTGATTATAAACGGCAGCGAGTTTCCCCGATTCAAATAGAAAATATATATATATTATGTCATATGAATTTGTAAATTTGTATATATGTGAATATATTGTATATATTGGATTTGAAATAAAATAAGAAATAAATGTTTAAGTAAATTTGAATTTAATATATAGGAAATAAGAACTACAAACAAAGTATATTTATAAAATATAAATCTATGTATAACAAGACATACAAGTCAATGAAATATTTAAGTTAGAAGTGTAAATAAATCCATACAAGATGAATTATAAAATATAAATTAAACACATTGAACAAAAATAATAACATTTAATGTCATTCATATTACAAAACAAGAAGATAATAATAATATACATAAGCATGAACAAACAAAAGAAAAGGTATGAAAGCAACCGGGCAAGTAAAAATGCAGCATCACTTTAGCCATCGAAATATGTAAGTGTAGCTTGCAAATGAGAAATAAAGGACAAGTCTGTAGGCTGTAAACAAGAGAATAGGAGGCTGTAAGCAAAATAGAAACATTTGTACAAACTAATGTCATCTCAGCCCATGATACAAACATCTCAGCCATACCCTATTGAACAAACAAATAAACATCACTTTGTACAAAAAGAACATGCTATCCCTGTACAAATAATACTTACAGTAAACCCATATATATCAATTTCTTTTATATATATCAATCATCCTCATCAGTTCATCTCCTTCAAGCTAAAAGGTCTGAAGTAAACACCATTTCAAACATAAACAAATCTCAACTTAAATAATACAATCAACTCGAGCCAGAGAATCAAGTGAAAGATTTCAACAAAAATAAAGCTACTTTTAAAATATGCTCTGTTCTTTTTGTTCTCTGCCCTCTGTCTTCAACATAAAGGTGAGTAACAAACTTTTTAAACAGAATAAAGATTTATAACTTGATGTTGTTATGTATACATGTTGCTTATGATCTATTTGTTAATGTATGAATGGATGTATGTTTGCAGAAATCTTGATATGCCTGATGTTGAAGTTTAGAACCCTATCTTTTGTTAACGTACAGATATAAGCTTTGTTTATAAATCAAATTCTCTAGGACCGTTATGTATTAAATCTTAAGTATGGAAAAAAAAATGGATCTGTTATCCTTTAGATTTAAATTTAAAAATAGGTTTAGATTGAAACATATTTGGTTAGGCTCTATTAAACCTAAACAGGTAGTAAGTGTTGAAAACAATCAAAATTAAATTGTCAAAATTCATAGATTCAGGGTTCTGAAGCAAAAGCCAAAATCAAAACAAGATTTTTGAAACTGAAATTTGGATTTTTAAATGAAACTTTAGTTGTACATTGCTGTGATAAGAAGAATTGGGTTTTTGGGTTATAGCTCATGATCTATGATTTCGGGAAGGTCGGGGGTGTTTCTATGGTAAGGTGATCGATCAATAATACTTGGAAAAATATTGTATAAATGATTTATACATTGAGGAATTTGGAATCAAGGATTTAAATTTCTAAACCTAGTTTTACTGAAGGTTGGGTTTTCGCTTCATTCATCGTCTAGGGATGATCGACTGTTATGCGCCTTTGGGAGATGGTGGTAGGGTCGATGACGAAGTGTTGGCCGGTGGTACTGGTGCTCCGGTGGACGAGGCGGCGAGGACGTGGCGTTGCCAGGTTTGATGTCAAAACCTGATCGTGTTTCCAGGTTTCGTGACATTGTTTCCAGGTTTTTGGTTTTGACTCGAATTCGAATTCGAGTTGATGTGGAGGCGATCTGATGATCGAGTTGGTGCTTGGAGATGCTAGTCGATGTCGGGAGATCATCGTCGATGATCGAAATCGACCAAGGTTATCGTGCATGTGCACAGTACACTGAAAATTTTAGTGATGTGGATTTCGTTGTTTTTGAGTTGATGGGTGGGTTGACTCGAAGTAGGTAGGTGGTTTGCTCAAGGTTTTGACGTGTTGGACTCGAAGCAAAATGATAAGGGGCTCGGGTCGATGTTTGTCCAGATTTTATAACATACTTGTTCTGTTTTCTGGATTTTAAAAATCAAATTCAAAAACAAGCTTAAACAAGTTTAAAAATAGAAGTTTAAATATAAACTCAGATTAGTTTGGAAACTTTATTTATTTTCAAATTGTAGTATTAATTAAAAGTAGTTAAACAATGGAGTGTATTCAAAGGGAAATTGAATTTAGAAAATGGTATTTGAAATTGTAAAGGAAGTTCTAAACAAAGTTTAAAGTCAACATCTTTAAACCTGGACTTGAGTTTAAATCTGAAGTTAAGATTTTGGAAATAAAATGAGTTTTATAAATTTAATGTTAGATAAGTTAAATGATTAAATATTCTTTTAATAAGTGAATTTAAAAGGAATGACTTATTTATTTAATTTATAAATTAATAATTTAGGTTAATTCATAATTAGAGATAAACCAATGGATGATTAAAGATAAATTGATTTTAACTAATAATAATTTATCTAAGATTTATTTCTTCAGAATGGTAATTAAAAAGAATTGTTAATAGTTAATAAGGGTCATTAACTAAGATTATTTAAATAATTAATTAATGTGATTAAATTTAACAATTAATTAGATCAATTAATTAATGGTAATCATTTTTAAAATTGTGTAAGTGTAATTACTTTATCGTAAGTAATTAAAGAGTAAATTTCTTGAAATAATTAATTAAGAAGTTAATTAATTATATAATTGGTTCAAAAGTTAATTTAATTAATACGATTGATTAAATTAATTAAAGTGTTTGATAAATTAATTTATGTCAAATGATTTGTAATTAACAAATCAGAATTTGATAATAAATTCATAAGAAATAAATTTACTTGGGAATAAATTGAATTAATTAGGATTAAACGATTAATTAATCCTACTTATAAATGTTTATTGAATGATTGACCTTAATACTTATAAATGATTATATGGTATGAAATGCCTTGAATTGATTGTCCTATCTGATTTGAGATATTTTGTTCTGTAGATTGAGCTGTGTATGTTTATTTACATTTGTATATTATCTGTGAATCTGTGAATGAGCAATAAGCGTTATGTTTATATCGCTTATCAACAATATTTCTGTGTTTTAATCTGTGATGACTGAATGATTGTGCACTATTGCGTAAAACCCCTGGACCACACCATACACACAAAATTATGGATTTCACGAGGAAATCGATTAAGTCACAGATTTTTGAAAATAGTTTTGTATTTGAATTTTTAAATTCAATTGTTTTGGAAATGGAATCGGAATAAATGTGAAAAGCTTTTGGAATGGAATTCCAAGATGAAATTTATTTTTAAATTACTTGATTAAGTTTTAAAATTTAAATACTTTGATTTAAATTTGAATTCAATATTGAAATTAAATTCTGTAATTTGAAACTAGGGATTAACGATGTTATACTAGTCATTATGAGTTAAACCATTTTTTAAAGTATTATTTTTGAAAATTGAATTAACCCAAAGATTGTAACTTGTATAAATGAAATCGGGTTTTTCGAAATAAGACTGTTGTTTCTAAATGATAAAAAGGCTTTCATAGGAGAAACGAATTTCAAATTATATAAAAAGGGATTTCAAGTTTAAACTGAAATAGGTTTCCAAGTTATGGATAAATATCTAGAAATGAGTTTTGAAAATGAATATTTTGGAACGATTTGAAAGATATAAGTTAAATCTTGATTTAAAGATTTAATGAATTAAATCCAATTGAAATGGAATTGTTTTGAAAAACAGGAATGAATCTTTGTGAAACTAGGTGAACTTTATGAAATAAATCTTTTGTTTAAAAGATTTGAAATGGTAATTGATTTAAACCATTTGAAAGAAAGTTTGAATTATTAAGTTGTGACTTAATTGAAATTCCCATATCCATATGTTTTAAATGTTTTCGCTCACTATTCGGTTTAGCCGGGAAAGGACCTTTGTGTCGTATAACCCATTCCGAATATGTGATTTGACGTTATGGATAGCATTTGAAGACCGTTGATGAAGACCGGGTATTTGCGAAAGCGATAGGATGACCTATCGATTGTTTCTACACCGAGTCGCGCCGGTATAGAGACTACCTAAGTGATGGGAAATCCGATCGGGATTGTGAATATCCGGATTGCAAGGACTTCTTTGGAAGTGCCTTCGGTTCTGTTCGAGCCCGGAACAGACTTGTATGGATAGTATGTATGACATTACAAATTGAGATATAAAGCTGATTTCTTTCAAATATATTTCTGTTGGTGGCGGAGAATTTATTCTCTTAGCTTAACACCCTTCTCTGAGACGTACGAGCTCAGAGGTTATGTAGTTGATGGTTATCAGCGATATATTCCCAATTTGGTAATGTGACATGCTGAGTGTTGCTGTGAAATGATCATTGTGTTGATCATTTGTGATAGGATCATTTGTTTGATCGTTTATCTTTGTGATCATTTCTATGATCATTTGTTGACCCAAAGCACAACTTTTGTATAAAGCGTGGCTTTGTGGACGAGACTTCGTCGAGCCTCACACCCCGGAATGGTCAAAACAGGAAAGATGCGGCAAGGTTATGAGGGGTCGCTCCCTTTATGGTATGTGCATTTCCTTCTGGAAAAGGGTGGTATCATGGTATGGAGCCCAGATACTTACTCATGTTGAACACTTTATTTATTATGGTGTGATGTTGATTAGAGAGCTCTCGGATAAAGGTCCCAAAGGACCGGGGGATGACATATTCGTGTAGTAGTTACCTAGGGATAAAGGTAACCCGGCATTGCGTTGGCAGAGAGCTGGTTAAGTTCTCGGGACGTCCCGCCAGAGGCGTTTCCATGTGGCAATGGGAAGTTCCTTGGCCCGACCATTTGTTGGAAATCCAAAGAAACAATACGAGACTTGTACGGTTTTAGTTGTAGAACCTATCGTTCACTTATGGTGGCGCCCCACTGTTTGGATGGTAGCTATAGTAGGCATAAGTGCGGAATGCCTATGCCGGCTAAGATTTATATTCTACTTTCGAAATGTTTTCTACACTATGCACTAATAATAATATCAAATGTTTCTTTTTAATGCGTATCAAGCATCTTTGACTATCATAAGGAGAAATCTCCTCCGATTCTGCGTTTGCATTATGTGTGTGTGCGGGAGGCCTTATGGTAGTCTCATTTTTAAAAAGCATGGCGAATTGACTTTGAAAATCTTTTGTTGAATGTTTTAAAAGATAAACTGTTTTCGTTGCTCACACCAGTCCCACGACTGATCCGGAGTTTATTGTTTTTTCCTAAACTCTGGGTGCTCATTATTTTCTACACGAGCAGTCTAGAGTTGGGTTTTTCAGATAGTCAGGTTTAGTAGATTATCTAGAGTTAGCTCAGTCTTTGGACCACACCAGTCTTGCTTTGCTTGGTGCATTGTTATTGGGGGTTCGAGCTATTGCTGGATTGATTCTTGGAAATGGAGTTGCAGTTCTCGGAACTCTCTATTGAAGACTATCTTAGAGTTATTGTTCTGCTGCTAGATGTTATCTATTTTTTTTTTCCGCTGCTATTTTATTGTATCATATCTCTGATGTATATTGATATCTATTGGATCATCTGTTGCATCAGATATTGTATCAAAGCTGTATATCAATGTATTATTCTTTTATTCCGCCGTGTTATTTACTTAATGTTGTTATAAGCTCCGGCGAATCGGATTTGAACGTTCGAATCTATGGCATTCGAATACGATATGAAGTATGGATGTCGATTTTCGAGCGGGCAAAATCCTTCTCGTTACATTTAGTTAGATTTTAATTTTCATTGCACTATAATATATATTCAAGACTAGAATTAGATACTATTTGTTACAAAATGTCTAGGAGAGTATGCACAACTTTCATCTCCCATATTAAGATTTGATGGAAATTTTACCTTAATACCCCGTTGTTCTATTGAGACTTGGGTTTTCTTTCCATTTTTTAAGTTCTAAGAGTAGCGAAAGATATAAAATTAATTGCGGGATATTGAAATAAGACCTTATATGTAAAAGAACATTATAGAAAGTGAAAACAAAGTAATAACATGTTGGAATGATTAATAAGATAATACTGATAAAATAAGTGATTAGGAATATTACAACGATCTTGACTCGGTCTTCAAAAATCGGCACCGAATACGACACTCATATTCCAATGCCGAAGATCCAAACGTCGAATCTGGTTTGCCGGGGCTTATAACACAATTAAGTAAACAACACAGCGGAAGAAAAAGAATAATACATTAATATACAGCATTGATATAATATCTGATACAACAGATGATATAATAGATATCAATATACATCAGAGATATGATACAATAAAATAGCAGCGGAAAGGAAAAATAGATAACACCAGCAGCGGAACAAATAACACCAAGATGTCTTCAAGAGAGAACTCCAAGGCACCAATCCAGAAATAGCTCGAACCAACATCACGATGCACAAAGACAAGTAAGTCTCGTCCACATCCAAAGATTGAACTACCTCCAGATAATCAAATGAACCTGACTATCTGAAAAACCAAACTCTAGACTGCCCGTGTGGAAAAAATTTGAGGACCCAGAGTTTAGGAAAGAAACAATAAACTCCGGATCAGTCATGAGACTGGTTTGAGTGACAAAAACGGTTTATCTTTAAAAATAAACGAAGAAATATTTTAAAGTAGATCCGCAATGCTTTTAGAAAATTGAACTACCATAAGACCTCCCGCCACACACACAATGCAAACGTAGAATTGGAGGAGATTTCTTCTTATGATAGTCTAACATGCTTGATACGTGAATTTCTTTGATATTATTACTATAAGTGCAAAGTGTAGAAAGCATTTCGAAAGTAGAATATAAATCTTAGCCAGCATAGGTACCATTATATTATGCCTACTATAGCTACCATTTTAAATGGCAGGTTTTACAACTAAAACTGTACAAGGCTCGTATTGTTTCTTTGGATTTCCAACAAATGGTCAGGCCAAGGAACTTCCCATTGCCACATGGGTACGCCTGTGATATCCCGGAAATTTGGGACAATATCAATTTAATAATCTACATTAAAAATCAAATTGATTTGATAATATTTGTCAATAAATTAATAATCTTCTTTTAAATAAATATTTAACTGATAAATTATCTTTTAGAAGTTAATCAAATTGCCTTCTATTTATAATGCATATATATTTGTATATATTGTACAGGGAAAATCTTTGTTTTAATTTAATAAATAGACATGTTTTCTAATTCTAATATTTCTGAAAATTTAGAAATTTGATATTTAAGCTATTTAATAAATGATTATATGATTTTAAATTACTCAAGGTTTAAGTTTAATTGTTTAAAGTAATTTTAGCTTACATTTAAATTTAGCAAAAAGGTTTGTTTAATTTGTTTTAAATTTATCTTGATAAAAAAATAAACAGTTTATTAATAGATAAATACTTTTATAAATCATTTGACTTAATAATGAGCTCTATTAATTATGTAAATGTTTACAAATGAATTTTTAATAATGTCAACTTTATTTATATGTGTGTTTGCATGAAATTTATGATTTGGTAATTAAAAATAAAGGTTTCAAAATGTTCAAATTTAAAATAAACATTTACTAATATTAATATAAGTATGAAGTAAAATAATAATAAGTAATTAAATATTGGTTAGTCTATGTTAAAAATAATAAAAGAAAGTAAAAGTGAAACATATGCTAGAAAATAGAATTAAATACCTAAGACTAAGTCATAGCAAAGAAAAAAATATAAGGCCTGTAAGAAATTTGTAGTGCAAGCTAATGCAAAGAAAATTCAAAACACATATTTGTAAGTATACAAGACATAATAATTGAAGTATGCAGACAAGAATAAAAAGAAAAAAAAAGAAAAAAACAGACAAGTATGCAAAGCTAAATAAAAATATCTTCATTTTAGTCAAATGGTATTAGTCAAAGTATAGAAATAACACCTCACAAAAGATGTATAGTATAGTTCAAAACTAGAAACAATAAAAACAGAAATTTATAAATAAGTAGCTTCATGGGTAAGCTAAATTTTGATCTGCAAGTTGTACATTTACACACACATATCTTTTAGCAGCTGAACCAAAATATACTTATGTCAACTAATAGAGAAACCACGCATTAATCACTATCTTATCAGCACATAATTTTGTCAATTCAAGTGTATGCAACTATCTGGCCTGATAAAACAAATTTTGTACCTGCAAAGAAATTTTTGTCCCAGTTATCACCTTCCCCTATAAACTTCTTTTTTTTATACATGCTTTCTAATTCGTTCAGCATAGTCCTTCATAGCAAACACTTATATTATAATAACTGAAGCATCAATGTAAAGTCAAAGCAGAAACATTTTACAGTTTCAGTTTTAAAGAATTAGCAGTGCAAAGCAAGATTTCTCTGTCTCTTCCAAATACAATGGTGAGTAACACTTTTAAATTTCTAAAGTTTTTAAACCTGTTACATGCAAATAGTTGAATGCCTAAATATATTGAATGAATACTTATATATTCATTTTTTTCTCTGGATTACTGTGAAATGGAAATTACAGTATGTTTCAGTCTGCAAATCCAAATTAATTCATTTAAAACTTGCTTTGTTTTTCCCATTGCTGTGAGTAACACCATCTTTGAGGTTTAAATTTTAGCTATGGTTGCTTGGTCGATGTCTGTAATATGTATTTACTGATTGTGTTTGTGATATCTCTGCATAGCCATTTCTATAACTTCTGTTCTTACTTCAAGTATCAGTGTGATTCAAAAGTCATCATCTTTTTACTTTCTTACTGTTTGGATTAGAACTTAGTCTAAAAATTTTGAATTAGCATAGATGGATGGTTAAAATTTATAAGAAAGTTAAATACATATTTGAGTAAGCCTGAAAAGAAAATAAAATGAAGTAACAGAGCAAATTATAAAACAAGTCAAAACTTCAGTTGTCATGATCCATCAATTCAAGTTTATGAACTTATTACTACATCAAAATTAGGATTTTTAAAGCTTAAATTACATTTTTTAGTTGAGCTATGAACATGTTTTACTGGGTTGAACCATTCAAGCAATTTGGGTTGTCTCTGGAAGTGTAGTTGATCCGAGGGCTTAAGGATTGTTTTGGAGGTAGTTGGATGGTCGGTGAGGCCAGGAAAATTGTCAGGAAGTTCATCTATGACTGGAGGTGACGGTGGTTGCTAGCTTTATCTCCTAGACCTAGTTTTGCCTATGTCTGGAAATTTGATTGTTTCGGGGCCAAGAAAGGATCGAGTTTGAGGAAACTCTGGGGGATGGTTGTGGGAACATAGTAGAAGCTGTAGACAGAGGTGGTGGTACTCCAGTGGTCGGAATTTGAAGAGCGGGGAGGTTTCAGGTTTTGGACTGTTGCTTGTTGTGTTTCCAGGTTGTAGAGGAGAAGGTGTATTTATGTTTTAGAACAAGGGGCTAGCTTCTGGTGTTTGTAATGGGATCTGGAAGTGACTGGCGTCGTGGGGGATTGTCAGGGGATTGCCGGAGTTGGCAGGGTCCACGGTGCACGTGCACCGTGCCAGTGAAGTAGGGTAGTACTGCGTTTTTGGTGTGCAGTTTTTGGTCTCAGGAAGCACTCGAGTCACTCGAGCTGATTACTCGAAGTAATGTGATGGAAAACCCGAAGCAGAAATAGGTTGGCTTGAGTATTGTTATACAGTTTTAGTATGCAGGGTTTTGGACTCGTGGAAGTCTCGAGTAAATTTCATTTTTACTCGAAGCACAGAGCTAGTTGACCCGAAGCAATTTGTTTAGGTTCAGGTGGAAGTTCAAATTCCTACAGGTTGTGTAAACACCTGTACATTTAAAATTTAAACTAAATTTAAGCAAAATTAAATGTATGTTAGTTGAAATCCTGATGTAATTGAATTTAGGTTAAGATTTAACAAAGCCTAAATCTAAATATAAGTATGAATTCAAATTTATAGTTTGAATCTAAAATGCAGATTTGAAATTTTTAAATGAATTTCAGTTTTAAAACTTGATAAATTTCCAGATTTTTTAAAAGTAGATCTGAAACAAATTGTTACTGCAGTTAAATATGATTTTTTGCTAAAATTTGATTTAAATGAATATTTGAATTTTAAAGTTTAAAATAAATTTGGATTTAAAAATCAAGTTTCTGACTCTAGTTGTTAAAAGAAAGTTAAAGCGAGGTTTAAAATCAAAATAAATTGAGAAATTCAAGTTTGCTTAGAATTCAAAGTCTGAAAATTTAAATCAACTTAAATATGAATATTTTAAGAATGAGTTCAAAATAAAATAGGGAACAAGTAATTTGATTTAATAAAATTAACTTGATTTTGAGAATTCTTAATTTAAAGTTTTTGATTGAAAAATAAATGAATTGTTTAACTTGAGATTCGCAAGTTAAATATTAATGTAAATTTGGAAATTTAATTTTGAATTGAAATTTCAATTAGTTTAATTTAAAAGATTTTAATTTGAATGTTAATTGTAATCATTTTGAATCTTAAATTCAAATGATATTTAAATTTAAAAGGTAATGTTAATGAAGTCATTAATTAAAGAATGAATTATCTTAAGGATAATCGGGTAATTAAGGAATGACCTATGTATCAAAGTTAATAAATGAAGGTCAATTAAGAAGTAAATTAAGAAATATTATTAAATGTAGACAATTAACTAAAGATCTTTAATTAATTAATATATATGATTAACTTTGGATAATTAATTAGATTAATTAGGTAATTCTTGATGAAAGTAATTGAGAGATTAATTACTTATGGTAAATTAATTTTGATAAGATGATTAATTTAAGTTAGTTAATTTATTTTAATTAATTTAAAGAAATCATTTGCTAAATTGATTAATTACTAGTGTATGCAATGGAGCACAATTACTTAATGAAGTAATTAATGATGATTACTGAATGTAATTAGTGAAAGATGATATATTAATAAAGTAATTTGGATAATTACTTTTGTAATTAATCAGAGGATTAATTAATGGAGATATTTAACTATGAAATGATTTATTTATTTATATGAGTAATTAAGGATATTTAATTACTGGTTGTTATAAATCAAAGGTGATTAATAATTCTGTTTAGTTAAAGAATAATCACTTAATGTGATTAATAAAGTAATTTGATCTGAATTAGAGATCATTAGTTAATATAATTAACGTTGTAAAATTAAGAATTGTTCAATTAAGTAATGTTTAATAATGTGGAGATTAATTTATGTAATTAATTAAAAATAAATGTAATTAATGAAGTAATTAAAGTTAATTACTAGGAATAATTTAGAATAATTAATTTGCATAATTATTAAAGACTAATTACTTACTGTAATTAGAAAATTATTAATTAGAGGAGTTACTCAAGATAAATATCTAGAGATTAATTAATTAATTTGTATAAATTTAATGATTGGTTGTATAAGCAGGATTTATAAATTAAGTAATTAATTTAATTTACTTTAAATTAATTAGAGATAGAAGTAGTTAATTTAATTCATTTTAAATTAATTACAAATGGTAAGATTTTAAATCATTGCTTATAAATGAATGATATTGATATTTCATTTGATATGAGATGGGTAATATCTTGTGATACGGATGCTTGGTTTAAGTAAAATAATATTTAATTATCTGATGGATGATAATTTTGATTATCTGTTTATGATGATGATATGATTATCTACTGTGATATTACGAATTATCTATTTGTGCGTATATTGATTATGTTAAATTAAACTGTTAAGACTAAATAGACAACTTGGCCCTAAAAGACACGTTTTGGATTTCGATGAGACCGGGATCGGGTTTTCCGCATTAGGAACATCCGAAAACCACATCGTTTCCAAATTAACGATAGGTCGTAAATCTGGAGTGAAGATGAAGATTCAAAGTGCAAGGGTTGTCGTCGTTAACTCTGAGGGTGATTCCAAAATGAGTGTGACGAGACAATGCCTTCGGTTTTGTTCGAACCCGGAACGAACTTGTATGGATTGAAAGCTTTCGACACATCGTCAGGTGGGCGATGAGCATTCTAAGTAATGTTTTCTATAAAGGTAATCGTAGCCTCAAGCCTCATCAACCGGGAATGGCTAAAACAGGGGAGGTGCAGCAAGGTTAGGTGGGTCATGCCCAAGCAGGACAAGATTTTCCCCTGTCTAGATGTCCCTTTTTATTCGGCTTTGTGGGCGGTTGGATGTACACCAACTGCGGGGTTATCTTGTTCGGGACTGTTCAGTAAGGAATGGTTCCGGCCTTGTGTTGCAGGGGATGAAGGGAGTAATCCTCGGTACGTTGATCTAGGCCACGTACTGTGACGGGCGGTACCCCAGTAGCGCTGCCATTGTATGGAATCCACAATCCAATAAGAGCTAATGGTTTTGATTGTATTACCCACTTTTGTGGCTAGTAGCTGGAATTTAATCATGTAACAATTTCGGCTATTTTCTATTTACTTGAAAACCCTAGACCTATTATAATATCACAGAATTTCCTATCAAATGTTTTGGTTAGCGTAAGGTAAAAACTTTTCCATGTTTATGTGTGGGGAGTCTTACGTGATACCTTTTGTTTTCAAAAGATTTTCAAAGTTAAACAACTTTAACCTGTTACTCATACCAGACCCATGTCTGACCCGGAGTTTATTTTTGTTTTCATAAACTCTCGGGTACCCAAATTTTTACGGGTAGCTAAGGGATTCAGGTTAGCTTTGACGCAATCTGGAGGAGCAATGGAGCAGGAGGCTTCCGCGTTGTATATAGATATATATAGTTCCGCTGTGTTGGTATCTCTGAGTCATTTGTTTGAGTTGAGTTGTATGAACTGGACAGGTGTTTATAACTGTCTAGTATGTGATGTATTATCTGTATAACTCTGATTGATGTTGTATACTATGTAAATACTTATGTGATTATTATAATTTATTCGTTCCGCTGTAAGATTCTGATGTTGTTGTTCTTTCTTCTCTATCTTTTCTATTTTCTCACCTCATTCTTTTCTTATTAACGATACTTCTTCCTGGGTATAGGAAGTGGGGTCGTTACAGTGGTATCAGAGCGCTAGGTTGAGTGAATACCTAGGCTCTTAAGTGATTGCTTCTTGAGAGAGCGTATTTGTAATTTTGATATATATATATATATATATATATATATATATTTCTACCTATTGTTGGGTTGCCTGTCCGGGTCATCCAATATAAGTTATTAAGGTAGATGGGTAGTGGTGTGTGTAACACAACTATCAATGGTTGAAAGAGTAATTGTTGAGACTGTAGGCCTAATACTGTCTCGAGTAATTTTTGGATGGTGTAAGGATTTCATTGATCTCTAAAGGAAACCTGTTGAGGGTCGGAGTTCATCTTTGAAATGTTAGAGTTTGGTTAAGCTAGAATCTGTCGGGTAGACAAAAGTAAGTCAAGATATTTTGATACATTAAGGTTCAATAGTTGTGTGATGAGACATAGTGACTATGGATATCTCCGACGATATTTCTTTGGAACATGTAAGGTGAAGTGACTGCTTCGGTGTTGTGACTGTGCTTAGCTGGGTGTTTTGTTTGTTTTGAGGTCCGAGTTTCTCGAAGAGCTTTGGATAGGAAATCTTAGTATCTGTGGCAGCAATTCAGCTTGGAATGTTTTTGGTGTTGGCAAGAGATCTTCGGGCTTAGCAGTTCTTTCTGTAAGGGGATTCAGAAGCAGCAGTGTGGTTCCGTTTCTTCGATGGATTGGCCACATATGTGTAAGCTGTTCTGATTTGTAAAAAGAAAGAACGGTTTCCTTTGGAATTTGGCTGTATCGATCGCAAAAGTGACTTGCGATAGTTTGGGTGTTCTTTTGGGGTTTCAGAGATTTTTTCTAGATGTCTTCTGGAAGTTAGGGTTTTGTTGTGGAAATTGAGTTGGTGAAACAGCTTAGAATTTTGGTGGAACTTCTGAGTTTTATTTTTGAAGGTGTTGACCAGTCTGTGCTTGAGATCATCATCAGCATTTTCCTCTGTTCAATCAGAGTGGCGGAGCGGAAGCATGGTGGTAGCTGTTTTAGTTTGGAAGCAATTGGATATTGCAGTGATTGGATTAGAGAGTTCTACGGGAAATTTCTCAGAATCTGAGACCAGATTGGGGTGCACCTGTTTTATCTCTCCGGACGAGAGATGTGAGTTCTGTTTTCTGATTTTGGAATAGAGTTGTATTCTGAGTTTTGGTTGATCTTAGAAGGATCAATTTGTTGGATTGTCTTTGGTTCAGTTTGTTTATAAGGGCATCAGCAAGGATTGAGCTGATCGGTAAAGATGAAGGAAGCCCAGGATCGTCCGAAGAGTTTTGTGGATAATAGACGAAGAAATTTGGAGTCCGTAATCGGAGATTTGATTTTGGATAAGTGTTTGGCTTCAGAATTGAATTGTCAGTTTGGATAATTGGAATTCGGAGTGTTTCACGTAACTCTGAGGGAGTACGTGTAAGATCTATCTTTGATTTTAGAATCAGCAGTTCAGGGAGTTGTAGTGTTGGGTCAGATTTGAGTTTGGTCTGATTTCCTGTTTTGTTTTGTAGATTTAGATGAGTGGAAACTCTGTAGTTTAATAGTAGTATTGGTTGTTTGGATTCTATAGGGCGAGTAACCCGGTATTTATACTTGGGAAGACTCGAGAAAATTATATTTAGAATTTTGTCTGGATAGTTAGATTTGTTTGTTTGGATGAATTGGTTGCTATGATTGTTAGTTTATGTTGATATATGCTTGTGTTTCGTATTTAAATTTTTAATTGGATTATTAAATTACCTTTGTTTTAAATTTCGGGGACGAAATTCTTTTAAGGGGGGAAGAATGTGATATCCCGGAAATTTGGGACAACATCAATTTAATAATCTACATTAAAAATTAAGTTGATTTGATAATATTTGTCAATAATTTAATAATCTTCTTTTAAATAAATATCTAACTGATAAATTATCTTTTAGAAGTTAATCAAATTGCCTTCTATTTATAATGTGTATATATCTGTATATATTGTACAGGGAAAATCTTTGTTTTAATTTAATAAATAGACATGTTTTCTAATTCTAATATTTTTGAAAATATAGAAATTTGATATTTAAGCTATTTAATAAACGATTATATGATTTTAAATTACTCAAGATTTAAGTTTAATTGTTTAAAGTAATTTTAGCTTACATTTAAATTTAGCAAAAATGTTTGTTTAATTTGTTTTAAATTTATCTTGATAAAAAAATAAACAGTTTATTAATAGATAAATACTTTTATAAATCATTTGACTTAATAATGAGCTCTATTAATTATGTAAATGTTTACAAATGAATTTTTAATAATGTCAACTTTATTTATATGTGTGTTTGCATGAAATTTATGATTTGGTAATTAAAAATAAAGGTTTCAAAATGTTCAAATTTAAAATAAACATTTACTAATATTAATATAAGTATGAAGTAAAATAATAATAAGTAATTAAATATTGGTTAGTCTATGTTAAAAATAATAAAAGAAAGTAAAAGTGAAACATATGCTAGAAAATAGAATTAAATACCTAAGACTAAGTCATAGCAAAGAAAAAAATATAAGGCCTGTAAGAAATTTGTAGTGCAAGCTAATGCAAAGAAAATTCAAAACACATATTTGTAAGTATACAAGACATAATTATTGAAGTATGCAGACAAGAATAAAAAGAAAAAAAAAAAGAAAAAAAGAGACAAGTATGCAAAGCTAAATAAAAATATCTTCATTTTAGTCAAATGGTATTAGTCAAAGTATAGAAATAACACCTCACAAAAGATGTATAGTATAGTTCAAAACTAGAAACAATAAAAACAGAAATTTATAAATAAGTAGCTTCATGGGTAAGCTAAATTTTGATCTGCAAGTTGTACATTTACACACACATGTCTTTTAGCAGTTGAACCAAAATATACTTATGTCAACTAATAGAGAAACCAAGCATTAATCACTATCTTATCAGCACATAATTTTGTCAATTCAAGTGTATGCAAGTATCTGGCCTGATAAAACAAATTTTGTACCTACAAATAAATTTTTGACCCAGTTATCACCTTCCCCTATAAACTTCTTTTTTTTATACAAGCTTTCTAATTCGTTTAGCATAGTCTTTCATAGCAAACACTTATATTTTAATAACTGAAGCATCAATGTAAAGTCAAAGCAGAAACATTTTACAGTTTCAGTTTTAAAGAATTAGCAGTGCAAAGTAAGATTTCTCTGTCTCTTCCAAATACAATGGTGAGTAACACTTTTAAATTTATTAATTTTTTAAACCTGTTACATGCAAATAGTTGAATGCCTAAATATATTGAATGAATACTTATATATTCATTTTTTTCTATGGATTACTGTAAAATGGAAATTACAGTATGTTTCAGTCTGCAAATCCAAATTGATTCATTTAAAACTTGCTTTGTTTTTCCCATTGCTGTGAGTAACACCATCTTTGATGTTTAAATTTTAGCTATGGTTGCTTGGTCGATGTCTGTAATATGTATATACTGATTGTGTTTGTGATATCTCTGCATAGCCATTTCTATAACTTCTGTTCTTACTTCAAGTATCAGTGTGATTCAAAAGTCATCATCTTTTTACTTTCTTACTATTTGGATTAGAACTTAGTCTAAGATTTTTGAATTAGCATAGATGGATGGCTAAAATTTATAAGAAAGTTAAATACATATTTGAGTAAGCCTGAAAAGAAAATAAAATGAAGTAACGGAGCAAATTATAAAACAAGTCAAAACTTCAGTTGTCATGATCCATCAATTCAAGTTTATGAACTTATTACTACATCAAAATTAGGATTTTTAAAGCTTAAATTACATTTTTTAGTTGAGTTATGAACATGTTTTACTGGGTTAAACCATTCAAGCAATTTGGGTTGTCTCTGGAAGTGCAGTTGATCGGAGGGCTTAAGGATTGTTTTGGAGGTAGTTGGATGGTCGGTGAGGCCTGGAAAATTGTCAGGAAGTTCGTCTATGACCGGAGGTGACGGTGGTTGCTAGCTTTATCTCCTAGACCTAGTTTTGCCTATGTTTGGAAATTTGATTGTTTCGGGGCCAAGAAAGGATCGAGTTTGAGGAAACTCTGGGGGATGGTTGTGGGAACATAGTAGAAGCTGTAGACAGAGGCGGTGGTACTCCAGTCGTCGGAATTTGAAGAGCGGGGAGGTTTCAGGTTTTGGGATGTTGCTTGTTGTGTTTCCAGGTTGTAAAGGAGAAGGTGTATTTATGTTTTAGAGCAAGGGGCTAGCTTCTGGTGTTTGTAATGGGATCTGGAAGTGACTGGCGTCGTGGGCGAGTGTCAGGGGATGGCCGGAGTGGGCAGGGTCCACGGTGCACGTGCACCGTGCCAGTGAAGTAGGGTAGTACTGTGTTTTTGGTGTGCAGTTTTTGGTCTCAGGAAGCACTCGAGTCACTCGAGCTGATTAGTCGAAGCAATGTGATGGAAAACCCGAAGCAGAAATAGGTTGGCTCGAGTATTGTTATACAGTTTTAGTATGCAGGGTTTTGGACTCGGGGAAGTCTCGAGTAAATTTCATTTTTACTCGAAGCACAGAGCTAGTTGACCCGAAGTAATTTGTTTAGGTTCAGGTGGAAGTTCAAATTCCTAAAGGTTGTGTAAACACCTGTACATTTAAAATTTAAACTAAATTTAAGCAAAATTAAATGTATGTTAGTTGAAATCCTGATGTAATTGAATTTAGGTTAAGATTTAACAAAGCCTAAATCTAAATATAAGTATGAATTCAAATTTATAGTTTGAATCTAAAATGAAGATTTGAAATTTTTAAATGAATTTCAGTTTTAAAACTTGATAAATTTCCAGATTTTTTAAAAGTAGATCTGAATCAAATTGTTACTGCAGTTAAATATGATTTTTTGCTAAAATTTGATTCAAATGAGTATTTGAATTTTAAAGTTTAAAATAAATTTGGATTTAAAAATCAAGTTTCTGACTCTAGTTGTTAAAAGAAAGTTAAAGCGAGGTTTAAAATCAAAATAAATTGAGAAATTCAAGTTTGCTTAGAATTCAAAGTCTGAAAATTTAAATCAGCTTAAATATGAATATTTTAAGAATGAGTTCAAAATAAAATAGGGAACAAGTAATTTGATTTAATAAAATTAACTTGATTTTGAGAATTCTTGATTTAAATTTTTGATTGAAAAATAAATGAATTGTTTAACTTGAGATTCGCAAGTTAAATATTAATGTAAATTTGGAAATTTAAATTTGAATTGAAATTTCAATTAGTTTAATTTAAAAGATTTTAGTTTGAATGTTAATTGTAATCATTTTGAATCTTAAATTCAAATGATATTTAAATTTAAAAGGTAATGTTAATGAAGTCATTAATTAAAGAATGAATTATCTTAAGGATAATCGGGTAATTAAGGAATGACCTATGTATCAAAGTTAATAAATGAAGGTCAATTAAGAAGTAAATTAAGAAATATTATTAAATGTAGACAATTAACTAAAGATCTTTAATTAATTAATATATATGATTAACTTTGGATAATTAATTAGATTAATTAGGTAATTCTTGATGAAAGTAATTGAGAGATTAATTACTTATGGTAAATTAATTTTGATAAGATGATTAATTTAAGTTAGTTTATTTATTTTAATTAATTTAAAGAAATCATTTGCTAAATTGATTAATTACTAGTGTATGCAATGGAGCACAATTACTTAATGAAGTAATTAATGATGATTACTGAATGTAATTAGTGAAAGATGATATATTAATAAAGTAATTTGGATAATTACTTTTGTAATTAATCAGAGGATTAATTAATGGAGATATTTAACTATGAAATGATTTATTTATTTATATGAGTAATTAAGGATATTTAATTACTGGTTGTTATAAATCAAAGGTGATTAATAATTATGTTTAGTTAAAGATTAATCACTTAATGTGATTAATAAAGTAATTTGATCTGAATTAGAGATCATTAGTTAATATAATTAACGTTGTAAAATTAAGAATTGTTCAATTAAGTAATGTTTAATAATGTGGAGATTAATTTATGTAATTAATTAAAAATAAATGTAATTAATGAAGTAATTAAAGTTAATTACTAGGAATAATTTAGAATAATTAATTTGTATAATTATTAAAGACTAATTACTTACTGTAATTAGAAAATGATTAATTAGAGGAGTTACTCAAGATAAATATCTAGAGATTAATTAATTAATTTGTATAAATTTAATGATTGGTTGTATAAGCAGGATTTATAAATTAAGTAATTATTTTAATTTACTTTAAATTAATTAGAGATAGAAGTAGTTAATTTAATTCATTTTAAATTAATTACAAATGGTAAGATTTTAAATCATTGCTTATAAATGAATGATATTGATATTTCATTTGATATGAGATGGGTAATATCTTGTGATATGGATGCTTGGTTTAAGTAAGATAATATTTAATTATCTGATGGATGATAATTTTGATTATCTGTTTATGATGATGATATGATTATCTACTGTGATATTATGAATTATCTATTTGTGAGTATATTGATTATGTTAAATTAAACTGTTAAGACTAAATAGACAACTTGGCCCTAAAAGACACGTTTTGGATTTCGATGAGACCGGGATCGGGTTTTCCGCATTAGGAACATCCGAAAATCACATCGTTTCCAAATTAACGATAGGTCGTGAATCTGAAGTGAAGATGAAGATTCAGAGTGCAAGGGTTGTCGTCGTTAACTCTGAGGGTGATTCCAAAATGAGTGTAACGAGATAATGCCTTCGGTTTCGTTCGAACCCGGAACGAACTTGTATGGATTGAATGCTTTCGACACATCGTCAGGCGGGCGATGAGCATTCTAAGTAATGTTTTCTATAAAGGTAATCGTAGCATCAAGCCTCATCAACCGGGAATGGCTAAAACAGGGGAGGTGCAGCAAGGTTAGGTGGGTCATGCCCAAGCAGGACAAGATTTTCCCCTGTCTAGATGTCCCTTTTTATTCGGCTTTGTGGGCGGTTGGATGTACACCAACTGCGGGGTTATCTTGTTCGGGACTGTTCAGTAAGGAATGGTTCCGGCCTTGTGTTGCAGGGGATGAAGGGAGTAATCCTCGGTACATTGATCTAGGCCACGTACTGTGACGGGCGGTACCCCAGTAGCGCTGCCATTGTATGGAATCCACAATCCAATAAGAGCTAACGGTTTTGATTGTATTACCCACTTTTGTGGCTAGTAGCTGGAATTTAATCATGTAACAATTTCGGCTATTTTCTATTTACTTGAAAACCCTAGACCTATTATAATATCACAGAATTTCCTATCAAATGTTTTTGTTAGCGTAAGGTAAAAACTTTTCCATGTTTATGTGTGGGGAGTCTTACGTGATACCTTTTGTTTTCAAAAGATTTTCAAAGTTAAACAACTTTAACCTGTTACTCATACCAGACCCATGTCTGACCCGGAGTTTATTTTTGTTTTCATAAACTCTCGGGTACCCAAATTTTTACGGGTAGCCAAGGGATTCTGGTTAGCTTTGACGCAATCTGGAGGAGCAATGGAGTAGGAGGCTTCCACGTTGTAGATAGATATATATAGTTCCGCTGTGTTGGTATCTCTGAGTCATTTGTTTGAGTTGAGTTGTATGAACTGGACAGGTGTTTATAACTGTTTAATATGTGATGTATTATCTGTATAACTCTGATTGATGTTGTATACTATGTAAATACTTATGTGATTATTATAATTTATTCGTTCCGCTGTAAGATTCTGATGTTGTTGTTCTTTCTTCTCTATCTTTTCTATTTTCTCACCTCATTCTTTTCTTATTAACGATACTTCTTCCTGGGCATAGGAAGTGGGGTCGTTACAACGCCTCTGGAAGGACGCCCCGAGAACCTAACCGGATCTCTGCCAACACAAGGTCGGGTTACCTTTGACTGGGTAACTACTGACACGAGTATGTCATCCCCTGTCGTTGCCAACCTTTATCCGGGGCCCCGACAACAAATCACAAAGTAATATATATATATATATATATATATATACACACGATATCCACATAAGTTAATTATCTGGGCTTCATACCATGATACCACTTCTATACAGAAGGGAATGCACATACCCTAAGGGGCGGTACCCCCAATAAACTTGTTGCATCTTTCCTATTTCGACCATTTCGGGGTGTGAGGTTCGACGAAGTCTCATCCACAAAGCTACGCTTTTTACAAAAGCCACGTTGTGATCAAAAAATGATCAGCAACACTCAGCATGCCACATTACCAAATTGGGAATATATCGCTGATAACCTTCAACTACATAACCTCTGAGCTCGTATGTCTCACATAAGGGTGTTAAGCTAAGAGAATAAATTCTCTGCCACCAACAGAAATGTATTTGAAAGAAATCTGCTTTATATCTCAATTGTAATGTTAGACATACAATCCATACAAGTCTGTTCTGGGTTCGAACAGAACCGAAGGCACTTCCAAAGAAGTCTTTGCAATCCGGGTATTCACAATCCCGATCGAACTTCCCATCACTTAGGGAATCTCTATACCGGCGCAACATGGTGCAGAGACAATCAATGTGTTATCCTTTCGTTCTCGAAAATACCCGGTCTTCACCACCAGTCTTCAAATGCATCCATATACGTCGTATCACTATTCGAAATGGGTTATATGACACAAAAGTCCTTTCCCGGCTAAACCGAATAGTGAGCGCAACATTTAAAACATATGAATATGGGATTTCAATTAAGTCACAACTTAATAATTCAAAACTTTCTTTCAAATGGTTTAAACAAATTATCATTTCCAATCTTTTTAAACCAAAGGATTCATTCCACTAAGTTCATCCAGCTTTACAAAGATTCATTCATAGATTTCAAAACAATTCCATCTCAATTAGATTAATTCATTTAAATCTTTAAATCAAAGATTTATCTCATAGCTTTCAAATCGTTCCTAAATATTCACTTTCAAAACTCGTTTCCAAATATTCATCAATAACTTGGAAAACTATTTCAGTTTAAACTTGAAATCTCTTTAATACAATTTGAAACGAAAGCTTTTATCATTTAGAAACGGTAGTTTTATTTTGGAAAAAACCCTATTTCATTTATACAAGTTACAATCTTTGGGTTAATTCAAATTCCCAAAAACAATATTTAAAATGGTTTAACCCATATATAACTAATATAACATCTTTAATCCTTAATTTCAAATCATAGAATTCAATTTCAAATCTTGAATTTAAGTTTAAATCAAATTATTTAAACTTCAAGCTTTATCAAGTTATTCAAAAATAAATTTTCATCTTTGAAATTCCATTTTAAAAGCTTTTCACATTTAACCCAATTTCATTTCCAAACCATTGGAATTCAAAATTCAAATTCGGAACTATTTCAAAAATCTGTGACTTAACCGATTTCCTCATGAAATCCATATTCGTGTGTGTATGGTGTGGTCCAGGGGTTTAATACAATAGTGCAACATCATTCAATCATCACCGATCACAGATATATATAATAAATAATAAATTACATCGCAGGTCACAACACAAATCAGGATATATCATAAAGCATCACATAACAGGGGTATCAAACAATTCAACATCTAATAAAATCCAAACATTCACAGGTGAAATTTACTAATCAACTGATTCATCTAAATCAGATGTATCACTTATGAATGAATTATAAATCTTGGTTAATTAACATAAGTTAGTTACAAATTTTTTGAAATAAATTTCCCCTTTAATCGTTTATTAGTTAACTTTTAATTATTAACAACCCATCTTTAATTAATGAATCAATTAACATTTAATTACTAAATTAATCTTAGTTAATGACCTTTATTAACAATTTAAATTTTCTTTAATGACCTTGCTAAAGAATTTCACTTATATTAATCATTTTTTGATTATAAATTGAATAACCATCAAGAACTGTTTTATTAATCCTAATTATTTAGTTAATTAAGTACCTAACAATAATTAGATTAATTCTTAATTACTTTCTAAAATAATTAATTAATTAACATTAATTATTCAACTTAATTAACATTTTATGAGTCTTCTTTAACTTGTTGAAATCAATGTATTTCTATCTACAAACTTAAATATTAACAAATTACACACTTAACTTGAAGTAATTACTTAATTTGGAGTAATACTAATTAAGTGTAAAAAAATATTATTATGTATAAACTAAGATAATTAAACTTGTAGTAAGTTTTAATTTAAAACTGTTAAACACGATTAAGTTTTACAGTGTTTAAAATTTGATAAAAACTATTACTTAACTTTACTTCTTTTATTATATTTGCAGTTATGAAACCCGATCATTTCCCTGATCAAACTCGAGTGTTGCTTTGAGTTGCTCATCCAATTCCCACGAGACACAATCCCAGGTACTTCAAGCCAAACGCCAAGTTACTCGAGGAAACACGAGTTCCCTTCCCTGATCAACCATTTAATATACACTATAACAATTTAAAGTTATTTGAAACAATTTAAAATTTTAAAACTTCATTTTTATTTTAATTCTATGAAACAAACTAAGTCCGATTTCTTATTAAACTTGGTCAAACTTTACTTTTAAATTTCCTTTCAGATTCAAAAGAAAAATCCCAAACAGGTTTTAAAAACCTGTAGCTTGTAATCTACCCAAACCCACCCAAATCTACTTCAAGCAACCCATCCGATTCCTTCGAGTACAACTTCGAGTACAACTCTCAACCCACAATAACACTTCACTTCTAATATGCACAGAAGCCCACGTGCACCTGCACCACTATCGGAGCCACCTTCGATCTTCGCCACACCCTCCAGCACTACACCCTTCATCACCGCAACACATTTCGACCATCAAACCATCACCATCAGCCCCAAGTCAAAATCGAGCCACTCAGTAAAACTGGAACCCAAATCGTTCGCTAACAAAACCCTTCGTCCACCTTGCTTCGACCACTAGAGGTTGAAATACTTTGACCACAATCTTTCGACACCCCACGGCACCTTTACCCCGAGTCCCAAAGCACTCGATCGACCGAAGTAGAAGAAATGATCCAAAGTTCAAGCTTGTTCCAAAACTAGGGTTCGAAAAGAAAAATGCTCGCCGCCATTACCACCATGCTTGGATCACCCTCCTGACATTTTTGCCAACACCTCTGCTCACTCCACTAATGCAACCCCGACTTCTCAGATCGTCGGGATCACCAGAGGCGACCCAAAACTCGATTTCCAGTTCAATTCGAACTCCTCTCAAATGCTAACTCTAAAAATTGTAATTTAACTTCTAAAAATTATATTTTTGGATAAGGTTTCAATTAATGTTCCTGGATTGCTAAATTGAAATGTTCGAGTTTCCATTAATATCAAACTTGTTCTGTCCTTTTGGATTTTTTAGAGATATCTGATATTTAGTTACTTGATTATAATTTTAAATAATAATATATATTGAAACAAACAATGTTTGATTGAATCTTAAATCCGAACAAAGGTTTGTTCAAGAGATTTTTGATTTCTTGTTTCAATCAGGAGCCTGGAAAACTAAAACAATAGGGTAACACAAAAATACACTGCATGCACACAATTATTTATACAAACTAATTTCATATCATCATCATCACAGGAACATAAGTAACAACATGTAACTAGATTAGGGATAGATAAATTTGCTCACATGAGGGATGAAGACAGAGGACACAAAGCCTGGGAAAGGTTGTTGAAAAATCTGGAAATGCATTTTGAATTTGATCTGATTGAAGTTTGATTTTATTTCCAGTTGAATCTTTGCTTTGACAACTTGCTTCTCTTCGGAGCTTTGCTAAGTTATGGACGAACTGAGAATGAAGTTTTGTTTTTATTGAATGAATTGAACCTGTTTAAGATTGAAGATGATATTACTTTAGATTGTCTCAGCTTGAAATGAAGAAGCTGAGGTGAAGTTGGTATAAATAAAAGAAGTGTGCAGGCCGAACATTATTTGTAAATAGCAAAGAACTGACTTTAGTTATGCTAGAGATGTAAACATTAAATGCCATTGTACAAATCTATACTTATTAAATTTGCCCATACTTGATTATATATCTTCTTGTCTCGGGCGATAATTTTGTTTGTGTAAAGTAGTGATGGGGTATTAAATGCATGTCCTTTATGCTTTATTTACAACTTGTATTCGGCTGTATTTTTTTTTTTTGAGTTAAGTATATTTGTTGTTTTAAATTAATTAATGTGTTACTTTATTAAATGCATTTCTAACTTAAGTATTTATATTTCCTTATTTTTCTTTATACTTTGTAGTATATTTATTATCTTGCATTTTTACACACTTGAAAGTATTCTGACTATCTTCTTTTACAGGCTAATCCATAGATAGTTATATTTTGTTTTTGTTCATACTTGATTGTTTACACTTGTCCTTTTACTTGAATATATTTTTGCTTTGCTTTAGCCTTATTAATTTGGGATATAAATGAAGTTCTATTGTTAATATGCCGTTAGAATTTTTAGCTAATGCTCTACTTTGTATTCATTTTATATTTATTTATTTTGCAAGTACATTTTGTTTATATTTTACTTTTCTTTACAATAATTAATAGCAATTACCAATTACTTCACAATTTTTTATTAAAAAATTAAATTAATTAACAATTTAAACTTAATTAAAGTTCGGGATCGTTACAACTATATACATATTATGCTTACTATACACGCACAAGCATTCATAATTTTAAAAAATTGATTACATGGTAAAAGTCATTTAATTGCATAATTAATAAATAGGTTTAAAAACGATACTAATCAATTGATTTATTAGCATATTGCATAGTCAATTAAGCAGTTTTCTAATAATTTTCACACGAAATTTATATTTAATTTTAGTGAGAGTATAATTTTGAAAATGAATTGATTTTCCTTAATTTCAACCAAATAATTAATTAAAGGAAATTAATTGCCTCATTTAGTTGGAGAAAAGTAATTGGTTGATTTACTAATTCTGAAGTTGCTCGGTAAATTAACAAAAGTTATTAATCGATTGATAAATTTATATATAGCATACTTAATAATTAACAAAATTTTGATAAATTTGCAATCAATTTCTATAATTAATTTCCACTATTATATAGTCAAAAAAGCATTTCATTTGAATTGAAAGTAGATTAAAGAGTCAATAAATTCTTTTAATGCCAAATAAATATGAGATGAAGGTAATAATAATTAAACGAGAAGTCCAGAGAGAATTTGTCATTCTCCATATAAACCCATTTCCATTTTTCAGTGTTATAGTATTTTGGTAACTAAAAATATATTATACATACCATTATGTCTCTAACACTCGAAAACCTAGATCTGCATACACTATTTCTTTTCCTAAAACTCACATTCATCATTTCATGTTTTTCATACACAGCTGCAATCTTCTCTCTCCTCCTTTTCACTAATTTCCTAGCAATTTGCAGCCTCGCCTATGATACCATTATTGGTTCCACCATTAGAATCGCATTCATTGTTTCTTCCTCTTCAAACTTTGAGATCTCACCAAATGTTGAAGGAGAATTTAATCCTTCTACATATAGACCTTTGGTTGATGATATACAGAAGACAAAAAGAGAATATCTTCTTGTCAAGCTTCAAGTATTTCAATATTACGAACCACATTTTCTTTCCATTTAATGCCATATCTAGATACTTCTTATACTTTGTATTCTAATACATAAAAGTTCAATGTATGACCTTTGGTATTCTTTCCAAATATTTACTCTCATTTCATTTCCTATTCCCTCTCTAGGGAATAATTTTTCATTTTTCACACAAAGTATATTTATATCTCTATCAACAACCTATAAACATTGCAATTTACATTCATATTCTTTTATTGTATAATCAGCTAGCCCATGGAATATGTTATTTTTCGCTAAAAAATATATCCATTTATTTCTTCCCTATTTTCCTTGAATTGCAAGAAACTTTTAAAGGTTCGATTTGATTAGTTTATTGTTTATTTTGGCTCATTCTTAACACACCACATTATTGTATTTTTGACAATTTAATTTTTTTGAAAATAAAAGACTATTTTATCCTTGTAATTATTTTTGCTGAGATGTTTTTGTTCTTTTCATGTCCTCATATTTTCAATCTCCTTCTCTTTTGTTGGTATGCTTGCACAAAATATAAGGATAGAATTTTTAAAGAAGATATCTTATTACTAGAAGATAACTATGTATGTTTTCTAAGGTTCATATATAGTAACTAGGTTATGATAGCAACCAAGACTATTTAATAATTGAATTGCTACTAAGATAGTGCATAGTCCTTGTGGAATAATAATAAACCTAGTATGCATGAAATATATTACATAAGCTTCTTATCATTTTTATACTTTATTAAGCTGTAGCATGTTTTTTCCTCTTTTAGATTGCATTATGGGATAAGAAAAGAAGATCAAATTGTCCGTGATCGTTAAGAATTTTTTAAGTATTGTGAGATGAGAATCTTTTACTACTGCCACGAGAAGAGTGGAAAATAAGAATAAGTGGGATAAAAGAAACAAGTGAAATTTCAAAATAAAATGGTGTAAGAAAGAAAAAAGTGGTGTGTGTTTTTTAATAAAACACCATGTAGGAAGAAAGTGGAGTGTTAATAGAATTGGCCATTTGTTTTTGTGTATTTTGAATTTTGGTTTGCTTTATTAGGTTTTATATATTCAAATAATTTATGTATCGTTAAAGCTTCCTCTTTGATATATGTATGTTAAATATAAAATTTATCTCCATAATTAATTTTTAATAAATATCAACTCCAAGATCCCTTTCATCCATAGGTGCATTATTAATTAGAAAATAAAGTATATTAAATGTTTTGACTACAATTTGAATTCCAATGAATTGTGTATGTCAAATATTAATTATAATTACTACAACGTTACTATTACGCGTTAATTTTGCATGTCAAATGTTACTAGGTATTTCCAGAAAAAGAACATGTCAAATCCATCATAAAATTAAGTATACAATAAAATCTAAAACATTTGACATGTTCTCCTATGATATAATCTCAAGTCCAACCCTTTATTCTACAGTGCTTGAAATAAAGGAATTGATTAACTAAACCCAGCATAAAATCAGTTTTGAAGGGAAAGACAATTTATTTGGCTTAGATAACTTTAATCAATTTCTTATTGAAAGGCCTTACCTCTTGACTCAAATAAGTAGTTAATATCATTTTATTTTTATTTATCATGTGGTATTACTTAAAAAATTATTTTTGTTGGTTCGTAAGGCAATACCAACCAATTTGTTGATGCATTTTTTTGGATATAATAAATGACTTGGTCATAACTGAGATATAATAACATGTAATTTACAATAACCTAAAATATTGCATAGCTCACGCTAAATGTCTTTTTAAAATGTTTTTTATATTTATTTCGATTATTATAAGAAATATTGTTCTTTGATATACCATAGCAAAACAAAATTTAATTTTTAAAAACAATAATTTGGGCTTAAAAAACCCAAACTTATGTGTTTATGTTCTGTGTAGGCCAAACAATAAAACTCTTGTCTTTACATATAGGTTAGATCAAAGCTTGGTTCTAAATTATTGATACTAATATGTTTTTAATAAATTTATTCTTCTTTTTATTTCTTTGTTTGGAGTAATTTGAATTTTTTTCCTATTGCAACCAAATGCACTACTCATCTTTTTAGAAAGCCAACTCGGACTTAAAAATCCTCTAAAATTATAAACGTACCACCTATAAAATGAATTTCATAGTTTTTAAATTATTTATATTTTGTTCTCTAGCGATGAATAATTCTATATACTTCAAAAAACTGTTAATATCTTCTAAAATAGGTTTAATCTACAGTTTATAGTAACTATGTTTTTAAGCCTAATTGATGAAACTGTTTGATAAATCATAGTTGTACATCAGTTAGGTAGTAATCAACATGAAAGCATGAAAAAGGTAGTAAAATAGATGGAAAATTTAAAAACATACTACGAAATAAGATTATTTAGATTTGTTCATTTTGCAACTGAATAACGTGCGATTGATTATATCGTGGTTGATTTTTATACCAACCACTTTTTTTATAGGCTCGTATTTGTGTTTAAATTTTTATGTCAGTGACATTGACGTCATTGTACATATTGGTTGGTTCAAAATTTATTTAAATAATGGTTAAATGAACTACACAACAATGCTTTTGTGGTGCTTCAAATACTGACAAGTTTCATCGCAATTGTAGAAGTAAAACCCTTTTAAGGAACAATAATAATGGTTTATTTCCTATTTTTTTTGTTTTTATTGGATAAAATGTCAAAATCTTCTTAGTAAACTAAAGTTTGGTAAATTTTTTATATATCCCATTTTGCATTTAAGACATTTTATCACCAACTTGGTCCACTTACATAAAAACATAATACATAAACATGTTATTCCTTTCAAACAACATGAGTGCTCTATACATGAGTTAAATATCTTCGGTTAATCTACAATATTTGACATCGTTAAAAACATTCTTGAGTGATTTTAATAAACATGTAATATTGCTAAAGAACGTATCAACTTAAAAAAAAAATTTAAAAAACATAAATTATATTCACTCTATTGTAGATGGAAGCAACTAAATATATGGAGCAATGATCTACAAGTGATTTTTTTCCTTTATTGTGGTCTTTATAAACCTTGTAGTTTTTATCTTATTCCTATATTATGGGATGCAATTAAATATTTTCTTACTGAAGCAAGCCTATAAAAAGTATAGAGCCGCGTGTGCTGTTTACTCCCATCATAACATACTAATATTCAAATTTCATTGCATGCCACATTTACAATGTGACAACTGGAGTTGCTCAATCTATGCTCCTAAGATTAAGTTTAGTTGGAGCTGTGAAGTAAGGATCAATTGTCTTATAGATGAACACTTTATATTTATTGATTATTTAACATTTTGTGAAATTATTTTGTTATTCACCCATTTTAGGTATAATAATGATGCTTTGATTCCATCTATTTACATTATTTTAACCTTTTACATAATTCTTATCATATTCTAGTATGATAAGGAAACAACATTACAAACCGATATTCTAATACGATAAAAATCATATGAATATATAGATGAGGAGAATATATATAGAAAAAAAGAGATCGAAGAAAGTATTATTTATTTCCTAGTCACTAATTTCTACTACATTACTACAACATGTGATTTGGGATGAGATTGGTGAACCAAATACAGATAGAGAGAGAATGATACTTGAGTTAGAACAAGAGGAATGCTTGGAAGCTTATAAAAGAAAAATTGACCAAGCGACCAAAACTAAAGATAAAATGCGCCAAAAAATAGTCGATGTTATTGCGCAACTAGCTTCTTTATGTTCCGTGACAGAAGATGCGGGAATACATGTTGATCATTCAAATGGATATCCAAAGGACTTGAAAGAATATTTAATAATGATTACCGCACGCTTAGAGCGCGTGGCAATGGAAAGATGTGAGAGAATACCAACAGAGACGCCAGTTATTCTTAAAGTTTATGACTTAACCTCAACTAATCGTTTACGTTACTGGGCAGGCCTTGGGGCATTTTATTCTAGCGTGGAAGGTAATTTTGCACATTTTTGTTTATTTTTATTTTCATTTATTGTTGCACCTAACTAAGCCTAGTTCACATTTCCATTATATAAGAACTAGTTGACATAGTTATGGGGCTTCTTATTTTATTATCTATAGAATTGTTAGTTTTGCATACATAATTTTTTATATATGAAATGTGACTAGAAAATTGTTGTTAACATGTTAAAAATAGTCATTTATTTAGCATAGAATTCACTTGATATTTACCTTAATAAAACAGTTGCATTTTATCAATGTAAACTTAAGATGATTTATCAACGAAGTAAAGAGATGATATTTAATCATGGTTAATATGATTTTTTATTGTTACTTAATAAAATATTTTAAAAAAAATTGTTATTATTTTAAGTTGTATTCCTAATGTTTGTATCTCGGTTCTTATAGAAACTTGTTTTAAAGTGTAAATTCTTTCTACGATCATTCGAAATTAATATTGTTACATATCCAACATACCATATAAGTTTCCTACAAAAGTGTTATTAACATTGGTTTATGTGTATTATTACAATAGTTGTTCACATAGTATTTAGTAGTACCTTCGATAGGTCAGTTGGTTCATATCATGATTACATCGAATACCAATGCTTACATGAAAAGAAAAACTTAAGGGAAGAAGTACTTTCCTTTAAAATGCTTTGGTTTTCCTATTTGAAAAAAAAATCAAGGAAATTTCATTTATTTGAGTGACATTCAATACATTAGTGTCTTATAGAGAATTTCCTACATTTTCTCATAGTTCATGGGGTAGAGTATTCATTTAGGGCAGCCGATTATCCATCATAAGGTGTATTTGAAGTAGAAACCAAAAAATGTCCGAACTACAAATTCAGGAAATCAATTGTGGTTGGAACAACTTCATTTGATCCACTCCAGTTACGCTTATTCATGGATGTTCTTTCTCGCGACTACAATGGTGATTTCTACAATCTATTTACAAAGAACTGTAACCATTTTAGCAAGGATGTTTGCTTCAAATTAACTGGAAAATCAATTCCAAAATGGATCAATCGACTTGTTAAACTTGGTTCAGGTTGTTGTTGCGTTTAAATGGAAAACAGCCAGATAAGATGTAGGTTTGCTATTTTATGTAAATATACTTTTTAGCGATGGATTGTTTGATATTTGTGCGTACATCCATTTATGTAAAGTTATTATGGAACATTGATGTTATAGCTCATTTTATTTGAGTTATCTTATTTGAGATGTGCATGGCGCTTTGGAGTTACAATACTTTATTTGTGTTGTTAATCATAGTCTCCCTGTCCCCAAAGTTTTCGTCCCCAAAGTTTTAGGATTCCTCTCATGTCTGTTCCTCTCTCTCCTACCCACGTCCTATCCCATTCCTCCTCTCCTACTAACAGTACTATTCCCATACTTCCTGTCCTTCCCTCGTCCTCTCCCCCTAACTCTGCCAACTTCACCACCAACGACCCCGTCCTTTCTCTCCCATCTATTCCATCAGTCCACCTCAACTCTTCTGTTCTCCCTTTTACCACTGCCATTTGTGATGTGGCTCCCCTGGTGCCCCGTCCCGCTGTCTCTGACCCTACTCCACCAGTTCCATTGCCACTTGTTCCTCCTGACCCACCTCCAACTCTGTTGGCATCCAACTCGAACCCATCTTCATCTTTTGACTCGTCCCATCCAACTCTTGGTCAACAGAAATGGACTTCCCTTTTTAAGCATAAACCGTTGAATGCGGGGAAGTACATCCCTGTTGATCTGGTCCCGGTGTATGAAAACAACATGCTGGTGCCTCCGAAGGTTGTTTTAGAAGCTGGTGACTTGATATGGAAGGACTCTCTGGTTGGCTTCTTCTTGGATAAGCCTCTTTCTTACACTGCAGTAGTATACAGACTTAAGTTATTATGGAAACTTAAGGGGTCAGTAAGAGTTAAATCTGATGGAACGGTATTTTTATTCAACTTCTCTTGTGATGATGATAGAGAAAAAATTCTACAATGTGACCCAGTTATTATTAAAAACAAGCTTTTCATTATAAAGCCATATGATGCCACAGTCAGCAATATTAGTGGTTCTGTTCCTTCTGTTCCAGTGTGGGTTCATTTCTATAATCTGCCCTTATATGCATGGTCTCCTCTTGGTATAAATTGGCTGAGTAGTCACCTTGGCAAGCTTTTGTGTATGGATGAGATGACTGAGAAACAGAGTAGAATGAGTTATGCGAAATGTTTGATAGAAGTAAAACCAGATAGAGAACTCCCTCATGAATTTCTGGTTAAACTGGTTGAAGGAGGGGTTCAAAAAATTTATGTACAGTATCAATGGAGGCCTGATGTTTGTATCAAATGCAAGAAGTTTGGACATGCAACTAATAACTGTGACGCTGTTGTTACTGGTAACTCAAGTAATACCAAAGAGAGAAACAAAAAGGATAGACCCCCTCCTGGAGAAGCAAAAGTGAACAAGGTTCAAGGGAATAGAAACTTCAATCCTCCCCTTAATATGAATGATAGAACATGGCAGAAAGTTGTAAGGAAGAAATCAGACAATTTTATTAGGAATAAAGACATAATTAATACTGCGGGGGATAAGGTAGAAGAGTATTCTGAAGTAGAGGAAAAAAGATCGCTAGTAAATCAAAATGATGAAGGGAATAAGCAAGACCATGTCAATATTATTATTGAAACTTCAAAAGAACAAGGGGAAATAACTGATGAAGATGTGGAGGAAATCTGTATTCCAGATGAGACTGAGGAAGTTAATGAATTAGGGATAGGCAATAATTTGGAAACTAATGTTGATGTAACAGTTGAGGACATATTGTTAACTAATAAATTCGATGCTCTGATGGAGCTTGAAGACACTGAGAATGTGGATGCAATGCTAGAGGAAAATGAAAATAGTACAGAAGTAGAAGAGCAAGAAACTAAGGGAAAGGAAAAAAAAACACCAAGCAAGGCAGAATGTATTCAACTATTAGCAGAACAAGGTGGTATCAAAAACAAGCATGTTAAAATAAAACCAAAAAGACAAGCAAACCAACAAGAACTTCAGTCAATATACAATTCTGCTATTAGGAATGGTAACATGCAGTGTGAAAAGGATAAATTCAAGTTAAATGAAGTAGCTACAACATCTAATGGTATGAAGATCCATATGTCTCAAAATCAGGGTGGTCACCATGCCTTGTCTGCAGCTGATAACATGCACAAGATACCAATGACATGCACAGATGTCTCTTCTCATCTTTCTGATAATCCAACTACTCCCAGTCAATTTCAAATCAATCATTATTCTGATATCATCCCTCCTAAGGCTTATAAACCTCCCAAATCTTCAACTCAAGCATTACCCAATAAGTCTCTCATATCTCCAATAAAAGACAGACCTTCCAATAATGATTTGACCCCACTATCAGCAACTATTCCTAATTACTTGGCATCAAAGCATGCAGTAACAAGGAAAATGAAGTTAGAGATGCTTAATACCCCCAAACTCTGATGATGTCCACCATAGGCGCATGGAATATACGTGGGGGTCATAATATAATCAAACTTGACCAATGCAAACACCTTATTGCTTCTAACAACTTATCAATCCTAGCTATTCTTGAAACAAAACTGAATCTTCCTCTTACTCTTAAGGCTGCTGAATACATAAATAAAGAGTGGAAGCTCATTCATAACTTAAGTAATTCTCCATATGGGAGAATTATGATCCTCTTTAATCCCCTTCACATCTACCTAACCTCTCTCCTATCCACTGATCAAATGATTCATTGTCATGCGCGAGATATCAATGATAACTCTACCTATTATATTACCTTTGTTTATGCAGCGAACTCTGCTAATGCTAGGAAAACTCTTCATGAAGTCATCCCATCTTTGCGGCAGAATACTCATCCTTGGTTGATTTTTGGTGATTTTAACTGCTGTTTAAACCTATCTGATAGAGTTGGAGGGAACCCACCGACCCCAAATGAAATTCAACCATTAAATTCAACTCTGATGGATGCTGATCTTATCCCAGTGAATTCTGTTGGGATGCAATACACATGGAATAATAAAAGAAGAAATGGTGTTAGAACATTTTCACGAATTGATCATTCCTTTTCCAATCATAAAGCCCTTCTACAATGGCCTCTCTTGTATAATTTCCTTCCCCCTCCTATCCTCTCTGACCATTCCCCACAAATCATTCACTTGAGAGTTATGGACATGAGAAGAAAATCAAATTTTAAATTTTTTAACTCTTGGGTTCTTGAACCTGATTTTGAACAAATTGTTACTAATGTTTGGAACAAGACTAAAAGAGGTAATAGTATGTTTGTTTTGCAGGAAAAATTAAAGGACTTAAAGGCTGTTTTGAAGCAGTGGGCTTACAACAAGTATGGTAAAGGGAATGGTCTAAGTGCCTCTATTCTGTTGAAGCTTGGAGAAGCTCAGAAAGCAATGATGAATGATGTTAATAACTCTCAACTTTCTGAAGCAGAAGCTGCTCTCACCAAGCAATACTATGAAGCATTAACTGTTGAAAAAGAGATGATGAGGCAAAAGTCTAGAATTAAATGGTGGGATAAAGGAGATAGGAACACTGCCTATTTTCATGCATGCCTTAAAAACAATCAGAGCAAAGAGAACTTAATTACTGTTGTTGATAAAGATGAAGTTCAACATTCTACTTCTGCAGGAGTGCAACAAGCTTTTGAAAACTACTTCAAATCTCTGCTTGGTAACTCTAATAATTTCAAGCCTGATATTGATTCCATTCCTTCTGAAGTATTACCTAAACTTGTTCAGAATGACTATAATTATCTGTGCTCTGAAGTCACCACTGCTGAGATTCATGATGCTATGTTCTCTTTAAAAACTAACTCATGTGGTGGACCTGATGGAATGAATGCATGCTTCTACACTGCCTGCTGGCCCATAGTTGCTGATGATGTTTGTAAAGCCATCTGTCTTTTCTTCAAAAAATCCAAACTGTTTAGGACATTTAACTATACTAATATTGCCTTAGTGCCCAAGATCAAGAATGCTTTGCATGTTAAAGACTATCGTCCTATATCCTGTTGTAACACTATTTATAAGTGTATCTCGAAAATTATAGCCTCTAGATTAAGATTAGTCCTTCCCACTATTATTTCTAGCAACCAAGCTGCATTCTTGCCTGGCAGAAGTATTCTTGATAACATTCTTCTTGCTCATGAATTACTTAAAGGCTATAATAATAAAAACTCTGCCCCTAAAGCTATGATGAAACTTGATATCATGAAGGCCTTTGATATGCTGCAGTGGGATAGTATTGTTCGCATAATGGGATATATGAATTTCCCTCCACATTTTGTTGCATGGGTTTACGAATGTATGTCTACTCCAACCTTCTCCATTAACATCAATGGTGTGATGAAGGGATTTTTTGGAAGCAAACAGGGTATTAGGCAAGGGGATCCTCTCTCTGCTTATATTTTTATTTTAGTTATGGAGCTTCTTACTAGAATGATTAATGATGCCATTCAACTTAAAAGAATTAGGCTACACCCTAAATGTGCTGCTCCTCAGATTTCTACTCTAATGTTTGCTGATGACCTTATATTGTTTTGTGCTCCTGATCTTGACACTGTGCAGGAAGTTATGAATACTCTTAATCATTTTTACAACATGACTGGTCTTAAAGTGAATATTCAAAAATCTTCTATATCTGTAGCTGGTGTGAGTGTGCAACAAATTTCTCAATTAGTCAGTATCTCTGGTTTAACTCTGAGCATGGCCACTGATTCTTACCTTGGTTTGCCTCTATCTTCTTCCAAGATTACTATTTCTCAGTGTCTTCCTTTATATCAAAGAATTACTGCTAGAATGAATTTGTGGACCACCAGAAAGCTTAGCCAAGCAGGAAGACTTACTCTAATCAAATCAATCATTTTTGCTATGCAAGTGTACTGGGCCAGGATGTTTGTTCTTCCCTTCAAGCTTATTAAAATGATCAGAAGTGCAATTATGAAATTCTTTTGGACTGGCAAGACTGTGGGCAGGTATCTTACTCCTGTTAAATTCAATGCTCTCGAGGCACCTTTAAATAAGGGAGGACTTGGTCTTTTCAATCTCAAACAGTGGAACAAAACTGCCTTTGCCAAACATATTGACACTTATTTCAATAATACTGCTAGCATTTGGACTTCCTGGTCTGAAAATAATGTAATCAAAGGAAAAAACTTGTGGAGTATGAACAAACCACAAAATTTAAGCTGGACTTGGCAGTGCATTTTCAAACTAAGGGACACTATCCTCCCTCTAATACAAATGAATACTGATCCTATCTATAAGGCTAGCTTCTGGGAAGACCCTTGGCTTGATAAGGGGTACATTTTAAAAAGAGAACTGACTTACAATGAAATAATGCAATCTGGCATTCATCTCTCTGCTAGGGTTATGGATGTTCTATACACTTTTCAGGGTGGAGGCAGGAATTCTTCCAATCAGCGTTTGCAAAATATTTGGGATAAGATAAAAAACTTTACTCCTATGCAGCCTACCTATGCAAGAATTGTATGGGGTGAAAAGAATAATGAGTTTAAAGTTGGTGAAGTTTATGAGAGATTACAATGTAACAGTGACAATCTGTGCTGGCCTTGGTGGAAAACTGTTTGGAGTAAAGATAGTAGTATGAAACATAATTTGATACTATGGAAGGTTCTGAAGGATGCTCTACTAACTAGGGTTAAATTGGCTAGCAAGGGCATGAGCATTGCTGTGATGTGTCCCTTCTGCGGTATCAATGAAGAGACTGCTAATCACTTATTCTTTAACTGTGACATAGTGCTGAGCAGATGGAATGATATCATGGCTTGCATTGAAGGAGGTACTCCTTCTCCTGACAGCAATGTTGAGTGGAACAGAATTCAAAACAAGACAAAGGGAAGGAACCAGTGTAAGCGTATTTTCACTGTGGCTTTAAAAAGCTTTATTTATGCTGTTTGGAATGAACGGAATATTAGAATTTTTGATTCTAGCAAGAGTAAGTCTGCTGTGTCATTCAAACTTTGGATTAGGCATGAAGTGAAGAGCTCCTTGGATATGCTGTTTTTTCATGATCCCGGTATACACATGTTTATGCATTTCTAGTGCACAGTCCTCCTTTTGTCTTAGTTTGTGTTTGTGTGTCTCTGCCTTTGTGTGTTTGAGTATTGCTTGTGTGAGTGTTCCTTAATGTTTCTCTGTTTTCTTTGTTTTCTATTTGTACTTTATGTTTTCGTGAGTAATAAATTGGTCGGGGACCAATTAACCCCGTCGGCCATGCCAAAAAAAAAAAATATATCAAATCTATTGTATGTTTTAGAAGAATATTTTTCATTTTCTAATTGACTTCTATAATCCTTCTTACCAGATCCTACGAAAGCTCCATAGTGTTAGTGAATTGTCAAAACTATTTGTAATAGTTATTGAGTATTTCAGATGTATAGAACCTTTAAAATATAAGAGAATGAACTAAGTCTTTTGGAAGATTATCTATAGTAGCCTAGTGCCACTATCTCATATTTGGCTAACCTAAGAATTTTCTACAAATCTTAAATTTGTATTCAAAAATACCGTTGCAACAAATCTATTTGCACTATCCGCCAAAGGTTATAATTTTTCTTTCCACAACTGTTATTAACCAAAAATTTCAGAACACTATTTTTAAAACCAATATTTCACTAATAATAACCGTTATCACTCACATCACCTGAAACAACCTGAATCATTTACGTTCAAAAAATCCAAAACAAGTTCAACTTCACAGCATTTGTGAATTCAAAACTCTATTAAAAACATAACTAAATCCATAACGTATGTTAATAGGAGGACCGATACATATTGATCAAAAGAGATAAAGTCCTTGTGTCAAGCAAAAAATCAACCCAACCGCATGTCCAAAACTATATATGTCTACAATAGGACTATATAGAACGGATTCAGGATCCACCACCGAATCGACCTAAACCTTTCAAGCATCCGCTCCTAATGGCACATGGGTGCCCTAAAATAGTTACTTAACAATATAAATATATTTTATTAACAATATAAGTATAACTGGTTATATTTACAAATTCATGCACAAATTTATAAAAGAAAAAAGGTAGAAAAAAAGTTGATAGAATCATGCATACTGCATTTTGCTTTAGTAAAGATATGCCGTTAAGTTTTATTAGGTTGGCATAAGTATTTTGAGTAATTATTCCACATATATTGAAAGACTTCTATTTAATTCTCTTTAAACCATAATAATTAAATAGAAGTAGCAAGTTCTCTGACAACCCTACAAAGTGATAAAATTATGCTTTAAGATTGATATAACTACAACTGGTAGCCTAGCAATCAATTTTCAAACATAGAGTCAATGCCTCCATTAAGCAATCTATCATGAATAGAGGCCAAATCAAAGATAACATATTATTTAATGATTGATTTTCATTTACAATAAACTTGTTATTTACTGAGTGATGTACGTTTGAACAAAATGGAAGATTGTTCTTGGTTTCCAAACTATTGATGTGTGAATTACATATCTAAACACTACGTACCTTTGAAATAAATAAGAATAAAAAGTTCATCCAATTGTTGTCTGATTTAATTTTCCAACTTGTTGAAATGTAGATTCAAATTTCATATAACTTTCAAGCATCGCGTAAGTGAATTATTTTGATTGTGACTAAAATAGGTGAAGATATTTGGTTTTAAATGGGATTAAAATAGCGTAATTTTAGAATATTGATAACAATGTTCTAAGCGATAATGGGGATGAAAACAGGCACCATTTGTTTTTTTCACAGGTGACTATTCGGTTTAGGGGCGATAGTTGTGAAAATTATTAACTTTGCCATCCCCAAGTCATCTTTGATAGAAAAGAATCTTGATCTAACTTATTGTTGTGTTATGTTTGTTTAATAGAAACCACCAATAAGTTGTGTGCCTTTTTATAAAATACCAACCATATTAACTTGCTTAAGCTGTCTCATATACCTACATTATAAAACAAACTATATAAACTGTATCCAGTAAAATGAAGGGATTAAAAAAATTAGTGTATTCTAAATTCAAAGTTAAATAAACCATGCACTTAAGAAAGGGTCAATCATTGCATTACAAATTCTACAGTCATAGTTCAAAGGCGTCCAGTATATGGACAGTGAATATTACATGTAATTTTAACAACCACTACAAGTTATAAAATCAACCATATGACTCTAGTGAAACCGTTTTAATTCGCTACATTGCAAGACGACCAAATCCATTTATTCATAGCCCAACAATGTTATGTGTAATAGCTGACCTGTCATCAAGCTTAATTGCTTAACCATAAAATTCCAAAATTACAATATCTACAGAAGAATAATATCTACAAATCATACGATATCGAGGTTCCCATTGAAAGCAGCAACGCTTTATGATTAAAACATAAAAAATTCACTTAAAAATGGCCAACAAAAGAGACATTGATGGAGGTAACGAAATCTGTAAAAAAGAATATTGATCAGTGTGAATCAGAATGTTAGTTAGTAGATAATTCAAAAGTTAGGAAAATACATACGTTGTAGGCAACAGAAAATAGTCCTAAATATTATGGCCTAAAATGATTCTAATTAGCAAACAATAATGCTAATTAAGTAAATGACATTTATTCATTATTGTAAATTGCTGAATTTTTAATAATTGTTAACCAAGAGCGAAAATTCTTTACCTAGGTCATAGGACAACCTAATACTTATTTAAATAAGCCTTTTGTCTTGTATGCTTTGGCCAATGTAATCGAAATTAGTTGCAAAACTAAGAAGGAAAATAATTTGTTTTTGGAAAAATAATTTAAGGCACTAATGCTAATATGTTGTATGCTATTTTGTACTCCTTTGCACGTTAAAAGCTAAAACGAACTACTAATATGCTCACAACAATGAAACGAGAACTCAAATATGATATATTATATTACTAAACTTTCTCATGAATAAAGTCTGTATGGTTTTAATTGTATGTTATTTTAAACTAATGCAGGTGCTAACACTTAAAATAGCATGGTCACCTAATAAATGCACATGATGGATAAACACAAAGGAAATATGCGTGGTCACCTAATAGCTGCTTCTGTAGCTTGCGGCATTAAGATCTTCTCTTGATCGATGGACGAAATGAGGAGATCGACGAGGAGAATCGGGTGGCGAGGGCATGGAAGAGCCTTCGCCAATGGTTTCCAGGAAGAGATCGACTTCGCTTCATGCTTTCTAATTTGGCGCAATAATGGGTCGTAGTGGGTAAAGGCAAGTTGGCCCAGTCGTATGTGAGGTAGTTGATGGCGATGGTGGCAAGCCGGTTAGAGAAAAATGATAAGGAATAAAAAGCAAGAGGGATTGAAGAAAATAGTTGTGATCGATGAGAACGAGAGAGCTTCGGATTTGAGAAAGGGGAACGAAAAGTAAGTCAGAGCCAAACTTATTTTTGGAATTTGGGTCCAATATTTGGATGCACGAACAAAAATTCCACTGCTTACAAAAGTGAACATCCACATGCATATGAAAATAATAATTACTAACGTAATATTTGTATTATTCGAATTTATACCTTTTTTAACTTTTTTGAATTTTATAAAATTTTGAATATTTTCATATTGTATTTAAATTTTATACACATTAAACTTAATAAATACTTTTTTCTTTATTTTAAATAAATTCAAAATTTTAAAAATTTTAATTAAATTTTATGAAAATTTCAAAAATGGTATTTTTAAATTTTACGAATGTTTTCTAAGTTTTATGAATATTTTTAAATTTATTTTAGACAAAATTTCAAAATATTACTTATTAAATATTAAGTATTAGTCTTAATTATTAATTATTAGACAATGAATAGTAATTATTAATTATTACTTCTTAATTATAACTGAATATTAATAATGTTAATTATCTATATTTTATTACACAACAATTACGATTATTAATTACCAACTTTTGTATATTCAATAGTAATTAATAATTACTGCTAGCAATTATTATATAAAACCCATAATTATAATTGAATATAAATTATTACATCTTTGTTAATATGTATATATTACTAATTAATAATAATTATTATTAATTTTAACATATTTAATCTTAATTAGTAAAAGTTATTTATTAATTATCTATTATTTAATAGCGCAAATATTTTATACAACAATATTATTTATTTTAATTTTTATAAGCAAAATAGAAAAAATTATCATACATGCAACATATGGTTAGACCGCTCAAATGCTCTGCTCGCTTGTTGAAGATAGAACCATAAGTGACAATTTATATTTAAATATTATACGAATTTCTAAATTCATCAAGAAAGTATATTTCACTTAAGTGGATTACTGAATATTAATAGTAATTACATATTTCAAAATAATCTATAATTATTATTATCTAATTAAAATTGTTAATTATTATTCTTATTTGATATTAAATTTTAGCTTTTAATTATTACTGTTTAACTTTTGTTTAACTAATATTATAATTTTTATATTACTAATTATTAATTACTATTATTTAATAGTAATTATTAATTATAATTAAATATTTATTATTTATTATTTGTTGACTAACTGTTGATTGTTAATTAATTTATTATTAATTAATTATTAATTAATAATTAATTATTAATATGGTTATTTCAAATTCAAGTTAATAATTAATTATTAGTATTTAATAGCAGTTTTTAATTATTATACATTAATAATTAATTATGAAATACCATAGTATGAAATACCAACCAACTGAAACCATACATGTTTGCCATTAATATCTAATTTTTATTATTATTTAAGTATCATTTATATTATTATTATTTATTATTAAATTTTTATTAATTGTCAATTATTTTAATTTAATTGTAATTATTAATTATTACTTATTACATATTAATTATTTATCACAATAGGCGATCAAAAGGAGCCAATAGGTATCTATTATAACTAGCATAACAAAAGAGTTGGTGAAAATTAACATCTATTACAATTGGCTAAAGAAAAATAGTTGTAATATCCATATGCAACAACTAACAAAAAAAGTTGTTGAAAGTAAGTTTATTACAACTTTCTGAACAAAACGTTGTAAAAACCTTAATTACAACTAGTAGATTATGACCATCGCAAAAAATATAGCTATATTAGGGCAGTTTTGTTGTAGTGATAATTTCTGAACTCCAATCTTTCTTTCACTTTTAACATGCACTCAATTATCCAAGATAAATTAAACCGAACAAATATGTGAAATTTTTGGCATTTATCATTTGTTGAAATTATTTAATAAAATGAAATATAAAAGAAGAAGGGGAGAGGAAAAAAAATTAGCAATCATTAAAAGTCAATACTTTTACTAATGGCTTAATTGATATACAAAAATACATGATTTATAATTATATCTTAGTTACTTGAAGCCTAAGTAATAAAATAATAGGAAATATTCTAATTAGGAAAAGTGCAAATAATGTAGGTAAATATCAAATAGTGAGATCTTCTGCAATATGCCTTAACATCATCATTACTATATATATATATATATATATATATATATATATATATTTGTAGTAAAAATAGGTAATAAATTAGATGAAGAATCAAAGCTTACTTACAAATCGGTCAAACAATGAATAAAAGGGACTGAAAACAATATATGGATATATAGTTCCATATAACTATAAAATTTTGAAAATAATCGTACGCTTTATCTACATATTTCTATGTAAGCAGCTTTAAACTTCAAACTGTTATCAAGTCAGAAAGATTCAACTGGGTAGGGAAAAAAGAAAAAAAACGTAACAACCTAATTTTGTAGTAGTGCAAAGAATTATATTTCCCAATTTCAGAGTCCCGTGCAACCAGTTTCGTAACAAAAACCATTTGAAATCAATTATTTTGAACAAGATATTTTTTAATTATAAATGGAAAGCATTTATTTTTTACTAATCAATGAAATTTGAAATTAACCAAAATTTGGAATATAATCTTGTACCCAATTCAATAATATACAAACTCCAAAATCTTTTGACAATGAGCAATCTAGCATGGCTGACGCTATTGCATAGTAGCAACGATACAATCATTTTGTAAACTTTTTGGTCATTTATATAGTTTAGTTAGATTTTAATTTTCATTGCACTATAATCTATATTCAAGACTAGATTAGATAATATTTGTTACAAAATGTCTGGGAGAGTATGCACAACTTTCATCTCCTATATTAAGATTTTATGGAAATTTTACTTTAATTCCTCGTTGTTCTATTGAGACTTGGGTTTTCTTTCCATTTTTTAGGTTCTAAGAGTAGCAAAAGATATAAAATTAATTGCGGGATATTGAAATAAGACCTTATATGTGACGCCCCACCTCTATACCCTCGCTAGCCAAGGACATTACGGTGAATGCTGTGAACTAGCACGGAGAATAAGGCTGTTGAGGAGCGACCATCCGTGTAATTGCTTTGCGCGAGCATCGATATGTCGGATAGTATAAAATGCATTTCTTTATAAAGAGGGAAATCCGACCTACCGACACAAACTCAAAGCTACTACACAGTGGCTATAATATCTTCGGAAACAAATATAGAAATAAACATAACATAAATCAGTCACAGACAATTCATATCACAAAGGCGGAAGAAGATATGAATATATAACTAACACATGAAAGTGTATATCAGAGTAGTGGTCAAGAAGATCCACAATAATACAAAAGAATAGCAACACGTACTATACAAAAGAATACATCTATGAGTCCATATTTCAAGTGTATACAACAAAATAAACTACTAATCTAAGTAGTTAGCCAAAAGATCATATGATAACCACAGAAGAGAAGTCAAACAGAAGCACCTGTAACATCTCGGTCTGACCCGAGTATTATTTAAGAAGAAAATAATAAACGGATCAGTCTAGCTATAAATATCAGAAGAAATGATATAGAATAAGAGATATGACTAAACGTATAATAATCACAATGCCAAGCTGTGATAAATAAATAATTGAAAAATCAATAAGATTAATCAATATCGCAAAGATCTTCTCAAAGATAAAAAGGAATGTCATACTCCTAATTTCATTCACCAAGCCACAATAAACGACATATATATCAATGTCAATCGTAAAAGCTGGTGAAACATAAATTCCAGAAATCATCAAATAGAAATCCAGAAACCACAATAAAAGGATGACCAATCCCACAAACTGGACATCGACGCACCTAGAAAGACACGCCCCATGCACAGTCGAACATCAACGCACCTAGAAAGATACGCCCCATGCTCTAGCATCGACGCACCTAGAAAGACACGCCCCATGCACAAATAAACATCGATGCACCTAGAAAGATACATCCCATGCATAAATAAACATCGATGCACCTAGAAAGATACATCCCATGTAATGTCTAACATCGATGCACCTAGAAAGATACACCCCATGCAAAGTCGAACATCGACGCACCTAGAAAGATACGCCCTATGCATAGACGAACATCGACGCAACTAGAAAGATACGCCCCATGTCCCGACTTGTTGAGCCGATTGCTCTACGAAGTAAATAAACATCGATGCACCTAGAAAGGTACACCCCATGCATAAATAAACATCGACGCACCTAAATAGGTACGACCCATGCAAGAAATTGAGACGAATCTCAATAAAATGAGGAACAGTCCTCCACATAGACAAAGAGACATCGCACATGGCTAGTCTAAACCATAAAATGATCGTCATGATCAAAGAGAAGTGTCAATTACAGTATGCTAGTAAATATATGAGCTTAGCTTCATGTCCCATAACCACTAGCTTAACTTAAATATTTATGAACAAATTGTAGATCTCCACTATAAAATTGTCACAAGAGATTCAATCGAACAAGTCCAAGAATTAACCGACGAAGTAAACGCAAGCGTTTCATACCACTCGTTTTACTAAGTCGTTTAATTAGATTTCTCATACGAGTGAGGTAAAGGCTTGTATATGCTAATAGATTGGAAAACGGTTTAAGAAAACGAGCCTTGTAATAAAATAGTGTTGAAATCGTTTTGATGAAAGAATTTTGATATTTACTACTAGTATTGAAACCTTTATGTTTTTAAAGTGACAAATCGCAAAGAAGATTGTAGGAACAATCAATCACTAAAATTCACATTCGAAGACGTGAATAAAATCCAAAGAAATCGATACCAAATCCATCAAAATGGACATTCCTAAAAATCATGAAGAAAATGTCATCAAAGTCGACAATAAGTGATAATAACAAAAGGGAATCAACACGAATCGATTAACATTGGAAATTCAATCCAAAAAGGCAAAATGGACTCAAACAGCAGGTTCAGTTGACTGAACAGAGTTTTCAGTCGACTGACCCTGTACCTGGAAATTTTCCAGGTTCAGGAAACTTTCTGTTTCCAGGTTCAGTCGACTGAATAGAGTATTCAGTCGACTGAATCATGCCTGGAAACTTTCGGGTTCCAGGTTCAGTCGATTGAACAGACTTTTCAGTCGACTGAATCTTGCCTGGGTTGTTTTTCAGCCTATCCAAATGAAGAGCTAACTCTTCCAAAATGCAACCGGACAAACATTGGCTCTAAGGGTTTATGCCAATTGGCAACACGGCCCTATATGCTTCTCGATGCATCACCAAAGGCACGATCAAACATCCATATAAGGATTTTCACACAAATTTGACTTAAAAACCCAAAAATTGGATATTCACAAAACCAATCCAAATCAAGAGCAAATGCACATGAAGAAGTGTTAGGAATTCATAGCCAACAACCAAAGATAATTATAGTGATAGATGTGAGATAAAAATCTCACCTTTGAACCAAAATCAATGAAGGAGAAGCTTTAAAACAAGCTAAGATCAATTCCTCTTCAATAAAAACTCAAGAAGCTTCAATCTAAGCTTAAAAGAGAAACATTTCCTAAATTAGGTTTGGGAAATTTCTGAAATCAAAGAGAGAATGAGTTGGAGAAGATGAAGAGAAAGCTTACCAATGGGTTCTCTTGAGTTTGGAGCTAGAAGATGGATTTGCTAATGGAAACTAGGGATTAGGATTTCCTAATTCTTTTTCTCTTCCCCCATTTTTGATGAAGCTTGAATGTATTAGGAAATTGTGAAGGAATGAAGAGAGAGGGTTGGAGCTAGGTTGATAAATGGGGTTAATGGGCCGAAATCTAAACAAAGGCCCTAAGTGAAAAGTAGCAAAATTTCACTAACTCCAAACATATCAAAGTTCACACTTAAAAAGATCGCAAACGTCATTTTGAACTCAATGGGGGTGGTCTCGAGTCCTGATTCGACTGTTCGCAAAAAGTAGCTTTTCGGACCAAAATCCGACGAACAATAAAATATTTAAATATAAAATCGATAAACATGCGGGTTGTTACAGACTCCTCTCCTTAATGAAATTGCGTCCTCGCAATACTTAAGAAGAAAATTAAGAGTAACAGCGATAAAAGCATATCAACACAAAAGAAAATTGAAATAAGAAGTTCACCATAAAGTGCACGAAAGAGTTAGCACGAACGGGATCGCTCGATGAATTCTCTAGATTCCCAAGAGTAATCCCTAGGATTTGAGAACCATTGAACTCTCACAAGAAGAACATCTTTATTCCGAAGGCGCTCAACCCCCGAAGAAATGATGTGAATGGGATGTTGCTCATAAATCAAATCTTGTGAAACTTCAATTTCTACAATATCACTGGGCTCAAGAATAAAAACCGGAATCCCTAAGGCATTTCCGTAGATAAAAGACGTGGAGAACGTCAAGAATAGCAGAAAATTGAGCTGGTGCAACGATGTAGTATAATAACAGTACGCCCGAGAAACTAGAAACTCAAATAATTTGGAATATCAGCGTAGTACAAAAACGGTACGCCCAATGAACCAAAGCCCGAATAATTTCGGAACACCGACGTAGTACAAAAACGGTACGTCCAATGAACCGATAAACTGGAACAACGATGTAGTAAAATAATGGTACATCCATTGATCCAGATAAGACGGAACATCGATGTAGTATAATAACAGTACATCCGATGAACCGAACACCATAAAAGAGCATCGGACACTAGTCCATAAAAGAGGTGAGATGAAACTCAATAAAATGAAGTACGTCAAAACGCACGATGAACTTGGTAAAACGATCATAAGATACAAGAAATCTCGAGCCAACGAGGTTGATGCAAATTAAGTTCCCTATGAGAAATAAATATTTCAAAGATTTATGATCGAGGTGGAGAACAAATTTCTCATCCAAATATGATGATGCCAAATTCCAAAAGTAAAAACAATAGCCGCGAGCACTAGATCATGAGCGGCATATCTAGTCTCGATAAGCTATAACGATTTAGAAGCACAAGTGATAGCACGTTCCCATTTGTAAGAGAATGGCATCCAAACCAATACGACTAGTATCGGTACAAATAGCAAAGTCTTGGTTCCCTACGGGAATCACAAGAATAAGAGTATCGAAAAGAAAGAATTTCTTTTAAATAATTCTTCTTTCCTGAAAAGTTAAAACTTTCAAAATTACATTTTTATTTTTATGTAATAATCTTTCTACAAAAATTTACATTTTTACAAGTCAATATATCGTGTCTGACTGTCTCATCAAGGCGTTTAGGATATTCCTATCGATAACGTTGATCAAGCGCATCGATCAGAATTCTTAAAACACTAAATGGGCAGTACAATCACAAAATCATATTCTATAGGATAAGTAAGTTTCTCAAAAACTTCTAAGAATATTCTTTGTTCGTTTTAAGAACAAAAAAAAATCAAATTGTACTTGTAAATAAATCTTGTGAAAAAGATTTTCAAAATTTTAAATTTCTATTTTCATCCAAGATCAACAAATACTAGAATGGACTTATCGACATGTTCATAGAATACTCGATACCTAAAATGGATGAAATAAGCTGGACAAACTGAATGACATAATAATTCATTCATATGAATCATAACAAGTGCGGAATGCGGTAAGTGGAATGCTAACTTCTGCAACTCGTAGCAAATGAAAACCGGTGGTAAGGTCAAACTGAAAAGACCTTAGCACCACACAAAAGATTACTTAGGTGATAATCCTAAGACAAGCTCAAAAATACCGGAAAATTTTTCAAACTACATGAATGAGAGAAATAACACTTTCCTTATAAGTGGGCTTAACGAATAAAATGATGCCATCAAATTGGAATCAAAATCATAAAGGAAAAATAGAAATCTGCTTAACGGATTGAAAATGTCAAAGATGAATAGTCCACACGGGACAAAGGATATGGTCTCATAATAATTAAGCCAATCCTTACAAAAGTAAATTCCGAAACCTAAGTAAAAATCGGCTCGGACAGAAAAATCACATAAAATATTTTCGACATCAATAAAGACAAATTGAGTGTTGCGAATCTACCATCCGGATTCACAATTCTCAAAGAAGTCATCAACCCCAAAATGTTTAAAGAAAAAGAATCAACAAGTTCTTTTGATATAAAATAGTGAGATGGAACCCATATCAAAAAGAACACGAACAAGATAATCACAAAGCAAATGTCATCAAGGATTGGATGAGAAATACCTTGACCACGAGAAGTGTTACCAGGAGCTTGCACTACATTGAGCTTTCCCTCCTTCCTACTTTGAAGTATGGGACATGCAGTTATATGGTGACCCGAATTTTTGCAATAGCGACAATAAAGAGGTTTCAGACACTCCCTTGCATAGTGGTCCGTAGAACCACAATTGTAGCATTGCCCACGACTAGAGGTAGGAACTTTTGCTACCGAGGTTTCTTGCCTCCCTTTCTTGTTGGGAATAGGGCCTTTGAATTTAATAGGCCTTTTCATGTTGTTGTTGAAGTTTTGTTTGGCATCCACAACTTCAACATCACACTCTTTATCGGCCTCTTCAAGACGAAGAGCGATATCAATAAGCTGATCAAATGAAACTTCAAGTTTCAGAAGTAATGGCTTCTTAAGGTTCTTATTCAAGCCATAGACAAATCTCTGATTTTTCTTCAATGGGATATTAATGTACTCAACCCCGTATTTGGACAGAGATTCGAAAGATGCGACATAGTTTGTCACAGAAGATTCACCTTGAACAAGGTCAATAAAACGCCGGGCCAAAGTTACTTTTTCGGCCTCTGGCATAAATTTCAATTCGAACCTTCCCCGGAATTGCTCCCAAGTGAGATCCGCTTCAATGATTTCAGAAATTAAAAGCTCATACCAATCTAATGCTCTTTCTTGGAGCATGCTAGAAGCCACTTGGACTCGATGTAGATCAATAAGGTTCATGCGAGAAAAGATGCGATCGCATGATTTGAGCCAAGCTTGAATTTCAATAACACTCTCGGATCCCCTGAATGGCCTTCCACCCAAATCGGTATAGTCTCTGCACAAGCGTGCAAAACCGGGTCTAGGATGAGTAGGCTCTGAATTGGGTCCAGCTGCTTGAGCGTTCTTAACAAGATCTAAAAGCTGCTGGGCAGATATAAATATTCCATCCTGGGGAGTAGCACTAGATTGACCGGCGCTGGGACGACCAGGTCTAACCATTTCTCTTCTTTAAGAAAGAAAGAAAGAAGAGGAAAAAGTTATTCTCAAAATAAATTTCAATCGAACTTGATTGACAAAACAAGGAATCATAAAGAAAATAGGATGAATCGGTACGAAGACTCGAATTAAATCCTAAAGAACGACTCCTAAGATGGACTTAGGACGATGATCCTTGTTATAATATTCCATATTGTTCCGAAGTTTGGCTCTGATACCAAGCTGTGACGCCCCACCTCTATACCCACACTAGCCAAGGACATAACGGTGAATGCTATCAACTAGCACGGAGAATAAGGCTGTTGAGGAGCGACCATCCGTGTAATTGCTTTGCGCGAGCATCGATATGTCGGATAGTATAAAATGCATTTCTTTATCAAGAGGGAAATTCAACCTACGGACACAAACTCAAAGCTACTACACAGTGGCTATAATATCTTCGGAAACAAATATAGAAATAAACATAACATAAATCAGTCACAGACAATTCATATCACAAAGGCGGAAGAAGATATGAATATATAACTAACACATGAAAGTGTATATCAGAGTAGTGGTCAAGAAGATCCACAATAATACAAAAGAATAGCAACACGTGCTATACAAAAGAATACATCTATGAGTCCATATCTCCAATGTATACAACAAAATAAACTATTAATCTAAGTAGTTAGCCAAAAGATCATATGATAACCCCGGAAGAGAAGTCAAACAGAAGCACCTGTAACATCTCGATCTGACCCGAGTATTATTTAAGAAGAAAATAATAAACGGATCAGTCTAGCTATAAATATCAGAAGAAATGATATAGAATAAGAGATATGACTAAACGTATAATAATCACAATGCCAAGCTGTGATAAATAAATAATTGAAAAATCAATAAGATTAATCAATATCGCAAAGATCTTCTCAAAGATAAAAAGGAATGTCATACTCCTAATTTCATTCACCAAGCCACAATAAATGACATATATATATCAATGTCAATCGTAAAAGCTGGTGAAACATAAATTCCAGAAATCATCAAATAGAAATCCAGAAACCACAATAAAAGGATGGCCAATCCCATAAACTGGACATCGACGCACCTAGAAAGACACACCCTATGCATAGTCGAACATCGACGCAACTAGAAAGATACGCCCCATGCTCTAGCATCGACGCACCTAGAAAGACACGCCCCATGCACAAATAAACATCGATGCACCTAGAAAGATACATCCCATGCATAAATAAACATCGATGCACCTAGAAAGATACATCCCATGTAATGTCTAACATCGATGCACCTAGAAAGATACACCCCATGCAAAGTCGAACATCGACGCACCTAGAAAGATACGCCCTATGCATAGACGAACATCGACGCAACTAGAAAGATACGCCCCATGCCCCGACTTGTTGAGCCGATTGCTCTACGAAGTAAATAAACATCGATGCACCTAGAAAGGTACACCCCATGCATAAATAAACATCGACGCACCTAAATAGGTATAACCCATGCAAGAAATTGAGACGAAGCTCAATAAAATGAGGAACAGTCCTCCACATAGACAAAGAAACATCGCACATTGCTAGTCTAAACCATAAAATGATCGTCATGATCAAAGAGAAGTGTCAATTACAGTAAGCTAGTAAATATATGAGCTTAGCTTCATGTCCCATAACCACTAGCTTAACTTAAATATTTATGAACAAACTGTAGATCTCCACTATAAAATTGTCACAAGAGATTCAATCGAACAAGTCCAAGAATTAACCGACGAAGTAAACGCAAGCGTTTCACACCACTCGTTTTACTAAGTCGTTTAATTAGATTTCTCATACGAGTGAGGTAAAGGTTTGTATATACTAATAGATTGGAAAACGGTTTAAGAAAACGAGCCTTGTAATAAAATAGTGTTGAAATCGTTTTGATGAAAGATTTTGATATTTACTATTAGTATTGAAACCTTTATGTTTTTAAAGTGACAAATCGCAAAGAAGATTGTAGGAACAATCAATCACTAAAATTCACATTCGAAGACGTGAATAAAATCCAAAGAAATCGATACCGAATCCATCAAAATGGACATTCCCAAAAATCATGAAGAAAATGTCATCAAAGTCGATAATAAGTGATAATAACAAAAGGGAATCAACACGAATCGATTAACATTGGAAATTCAATCCAAAAAGGCAAAATGGACTCAAACAGCAGGTTCAGTGGACTGAACAGAATTTTCAGTCGACTGACCCTGTACCTGGAAATTTTCCAGGTTCAGGAAACTTTCTGTTTCCAGGTTCAGTCGACTGAACGGAGGATTCAGTCGACTGAATCATACCTGGAAATTTTCGGGTTCCAGGTTCAGTCGACTGAACAGACTTTTCAATCGACTGAATCTTGCCTGGGTTGTTTTTCAGCCTATCCAAATGAAGAGCTAACTCTTCCAAAATGCAACCGGACGAACATTGGCTCTAAGGGTTTATGCCAATCGGCAACCCGGCCCTATATGCTTCTCGATGCATCACCAAAGGCACGATCAAACATCCATATAAGGATTTTCACACAAATTTGAATTAAAAACCCAAAAATTGGAATATTCACAAAACCAATCCAAATCAAGAGCAAATGCACATGAAGAAGTGTTAGGAATTCATACCCAACAACCAAAGATAATTATAGTCATAGATGTGAGATAAATATCTCACCTTTGAACCCAAATCAATGAAGGAGAAGCTTTAAAACAAGCTAAGATCAATTCCTCTTCAATAAAAACTCAAGAAGCTTCAATCTAAGCTTAAAAGAGAAACATTTCCTAAATTAGGTTTAGGAAATTTCTGAAATCAAAGAGAGAATGAGTTGGAGAAGATGAAGAGAAGCTTACCAATGGGTTCTCTTGAGTTTGGAGCTAGAAGATGGATTTGCTAATGGAAACTAGGGATTAGGATTTCCTAATTCTTTTTCTCTTCCCCCATTTTTGATGAAGCTTGAATGTATTAGGAAATTATGAAGGAATGAAGAGAGAGGGTTGGAGCTAGGTTGATAAATGGAGTTAATGGGCTGAAACCTAAACAAAGGCCCTAAGTGAAAAGTAGCAAAATTTCACTAACTCCAAACATATCAAAGTTTACACTTAAAAAGATCGCAAACGTCATTTTTAACTCAATGGGGGTGGTCTCGAGTCCCGATTCGACTGTTTGCAAAAAGTAGCTTTTCGGACCAAAATCCGACGAACGATAAAATATTTAAATATAAAATCGATAAACATGCGGGTTGTTACATTATATGTAAAATAACATTATAGAAAGTGAAAACAAAGTAATAACATGTTGGAATGATTAATAAGATAATATCGATAAAATAAGTGATTAGAACTATATACATATTATGCTTACTATACACGCACAAAGCATTCATAATTTTAAAAAATTGATTACATGGTAAAAGTCATTTAATTGCATAATTAATAAATTGGTTCAAAAACGATACTAATCAATTGATTTATTAGCATATTGCATAGTCAATTAAGGAGCTTTCTAATAATTTTCACACGAAATTTATATTTAATTTTAGTGAGAGTATAATTTTGAAAATGAATTTATTTTCCTTAATTTCAATAAAATAGTTAATTAAAGGAAATTAATTGCCTCATTTAGTTAGAGGAAACTAATTGGTTGATTTACTAATTCTGAAATTACTCGGTAAATTAACAAAAGTTATTAATCGATTGATAAATTTATATATAGCATACTTAATCAAATAGGAAAATTTTGATAATTTGCAATCAATTTCTATAATTAATTTCCACAATTATACAGTCAAAAAAGTATTTCATTTGAATTTAAAATAGATTAAAGAGTCAATAAATTCTTTTGATGCCAAATAAATACGAGATGAAGGTAATAATAATTAAAGGAGAAGTCTAGAGAGAATTTTTCATTCTTTATTTAAACTCATTTCCATTCTTCACTCTGTACCTCTCTAAGTAAAATCTATAATATTTATCATAAAATTTCATTTTTTTAGTGCTATAGTATTTTGGTGTCCAAAAACATTTTATACATACCATCGTGTCTCTAACACTCAATGTAACGACCCAACTTCCTTTGCCTAGGAAGAAGTATCGTTTTTAAGAAAGAAAAGGGTGAGAAAATAGAAAAGATAGAGAAGAAAGAACAACAACATCAGAATCTCACAGCCGAACAAATAAAATATATTAATCACATAAGTATTTACATAATATATAACATCAATCAGAGTGTACATACAGTACATCACATACTAGACAGTTATAAACACCTATCTAGTTCATACATCTCAATACACCATACATCACAGAGATACCACACAGTGGAACTATATATAATATATATATATATATATATATATATATATATATATATATATATATATAACGTTGAAGCCTCCTGCTCCATTTCTCCTCCAGAATTTGTCAAAGCTAAACCTGAATCCCTTGGCTACCCGTAAAAATTTGGGTACCCAAGAGTTTATGAAAAACAAAAATAAACTTCGGGTCAGACATGGGTCTGGTATGAGTAACAGGTTAAAGTTGCTTAATTTTGAAAAATCCTTTGAAAACAAAGGTATCACGTAAGACTATCCACACATAAACATGGAAAAGTTTTTACCTTACGCTAACCAAAACATTTGATAGGAAATCCAGTGATATTATAATAGGTCTAGGGTTTTCAAGTAAATAGAAAATAACCGAAATTGTTACATGATTAAATTCCAGCTACTAGCCACAAAAGTGGGTAATACAATCAAAACCGTAGGCACTTATTGGATTGTGGATTCCGTACAATGGCAGGGCTAATGGGGTACCGCCCGTCACAGTACGTGGCCTAGATCAACGTACCGAGGATCACTCCCGACCCCCTGCAACACAAGGCCGGAACCATTCCTTACTGAACAGTCCCGAACAAGATAAACCCCGCAGTTGGCTGCAGACCAACTGCCCACACAGCCGAATAAAAGGGACATCTAGACAAGGGAATATCCTTGTCCTGCTTGGGCATGACCCACCTAACCTTGCTGCACCTCCCCTGTTTTAGCCATTCCCGGTTGATGAGGCTTGAGGTTACGATTACCTTTATAGAACATACTTCTTAGAATGCTCATCGTCCGCCTGACGATGTGCCGAAAGCATTCAATCCATACAAGTTCATTCCGGGTTCGAAGGAAACCGAAGAAATCATCTCGTTACACTCATTTTGGAATCACCCTCAGAGTTAACAACGATAATACTTGCATTCTGAACCTTCATCTTCACTTCAGATTCACGACCTATCGTTAATTTGGAATCGATGTGGTTTTCGGATATTCCAAATAAGGAAAACCGATCCCGGTCTCATCGAAATCCAAAACGTGTCTTTTAAGGGCCAAGTTGTCTATTTAGTCTTAACAGTGAATTCAATATTATCAATATGCACAAATAGATAATTCACATCTCATAATAGATAATCACATCATCATCATAAACAGATAATTAATGTCATCATCCAAACAGATAATTAAATGTTATCATACTTAACTATACATCCATATCACATAGACATTATCCATCTCATTTCTGAGATCACAATCAAACAATGAAATATCAATATCATCCATAAGCAATGATTTATGAATCACAAGCTATAATTAATTTAAAATGAATTAAATTAACTACTTCCATCTTTAATTAATTTAAAAATAAATTAAATTAATTACTCATTCCATAAATCCTACTCTCACAATCATTAATTAACTATAAATCAAATTAATTAATCATTTTCTAATTGCAAGAAGTAATTTAGTCTTTAATCAATTCTCAAGTGAATTATTCTAAATCATTTATAGCATATTAACATTTAATTACTCTCTTATTAATTATTCCTTAATTTATAATTCTTAATTACATCATTAATTATATTAATTGATGATCTCCAATTTATATTAAATTACTTATTTAAATTAATCAAGTGATTAATCTTTACTTAAACACAATTATTAATCACCCCTTGATTAATAACAAACCAGTAATTTATTCTCTTAATTACTTATTAATCATTCCATGATTAATTAATTCCATAAATTAATCCCTTGATTAATTACAAAAGAAATTACCCAAATTACTCCATTTACAAATCATCTTGTATGAATTTCATCAAGCAATTATTATCTAATTACCTTTCTAAGTAATTGTACTCCATTAATTACACTAAGTAATTACACATACCAAATCATCAAATGATTTCTTACAATAATTAATATTAATTTACTTAATTTAAATCTTATTATCCATTAATTATATATTCAAATTAATTATCTTTGATTTAAATATCCTTTGCTACATTCCAGTAATTTCCTTAATTAATTTACAGAAATTAATCTTGAATAAATCCATTAATTACATTTATATCGATTTATTACTATTTAATTATCTTGTTGATTTATTATTCTCAAATAAACCAATTTCTAATCCCATCATTAATTATATTAATTAATGATTTCTAATTACATTTTTATTTGTTAACTAAGAATACAAATCTTCAAATCGCAAATATTAATCCTCTTGATTAATAACAAACAGTAATTAATCGTTCTTAATTAATTACTTCTCAATAACACTCTAAATTAATCCTTTGATTAATTTCAAGTAATTATATTCCAATTACTTCCATTAATAACATCTTCTAGTTAATTATCTCCAGTAATTATCCATCAATTACTTCTCTAAGTAATTTAATCTCGAAATATCAGTTAATTAAACTAAATTAATTGACTCAAATCAAATCAATTTACTCAATTAATTAGTAATTAATTTCTTAATTACTTCTCAAATAAATAATTTACATTTAAACTATCAAAATGATTATTATTGAATTAATTAATCAAATTAATTTATTAAAAATCAATTACATTAATTAATTATAAAATAAGCTAGTTAATGATCTTCATTAATACTTATTTAATTATTTTCATCTAAAATAATTAACATATATTAATCATTATTAATTATAAGACAATTAACCCTTAAAATCTATTATTTTAAATAAAAATCTATTCTATAGTTCTTAATCACATATTAATTACTTAATTCATCATTCAACTTTGATTAATACATTTAAATTCATAATTACTAATTTAAATAATATTAATCATTAATTATTTATGCTTAATTTACTCAAAAGGTTAATGAATATAAATTCCGAGTCTTCATTACTTAAAGTAAATTGTTCTTATAATTGATTAAATTCTCACTTCCAATATGTTTTAAACATTTATTTCAATTTACTTTCTAAATAAATCCCATTTTTATCCTTAATAAAGTTTTGAAACTAAATTTTCAAAACCCTTTTTAACTCACGTATTTGATGGCACTTAAAATTTATTTGAATCAATTTATATTATAAAACTTATTTTAGTTCCAAATCTAGAAGTTGAAATCTAAGTTTTGGTTTAAATTATGGAGTTAACTTGTCTAAATCCTTTCTTAACAATTTATGTTTCATTTTTTAATTCAACTCCTTTTTGAATACACTTAAACATTAAGCATTTTTAAATTATTAAAATATTTCAAATTATGGGACTTTATTATTCCCAACTTTATTTTCAAAAATGACTTAAAGTCACCATTTAAACTTGTTTTAAAACTAGGTTTAAATCTTTGATTTTAAATTTTAAAACAAAAGTTTAAAAAAAAACAGATAAAACTGTTACAGGTTTAACCCTGTACAACAACACCCCAAGTACCCATGTGTTTACTTCGAGTAAACATGCGAGTTTCCCCGATAAAATAAACAGCCTACTTCGAGTTTTTCCCTAGGCGTGCGCGAATGAAATTAAAAAAACACAAAACCTGGAAAACACTACCTCACCTCCCCTTCCAAACCTGTCACCGCCACGTGCGCTCAGCTCCAACCACCGGAGGCCACCAAACTCCGGCTACACCACCGACCATCTTCCCTTTATCTCCCCTCCAAACCACGTGCCACTCGATCACCTACACTAGCCGCGGTGCTACAAATTCTAACACAGTAAAATTTTAGGTTTAAAAATTTTAAACTCAAACCGACGCTTCCACGCTCCATTGCGCTGCCATCCCCTATTTTTCCTAGCTCCACGGCAGCCTCCTCCACCCCCAGTCAGAGGCTCGACCCCCCAGATCCACTTGATCGCCCACGGCGACTCAAAATGCATAAAACTATCGAACTCGAATTGCACCTTACCCCCTCCACTAAAAATCACCATATTAATTTTAAAAATCATAATTTGATTCAGCTATTCGATCTATGTACCTAAATTGATAAATCAAGATATTCAAATCTTTGATATTATTGAGATGCTCAGTTCTATTTTCTTTTTTTCGGTTTCCAGAGTCCTATATTCATTACTTTGTTTAAGTAAAATCTTAAACAAATGTTTGAAATGAAACTTACAGATCTCCTTTAAATCTAAAGGCTAAACAAGGATTAATTCAAGAATTTGAATTTAAATGGACAATACTGTAAACAGAGAAATTGCATAGTTTAAATACCTGCACACAATCATACTTCAGGAATTCAAAAATACAAACACACAACCATACTTTTTCAATACAATATTTATCACTGCAATAACATCAAACTAACTTATACTTTTAATTCCTAAAAAAAATGAGTTACTCACAGATATGTGAAAGAACAGAGGCACTTTTGTTGAAGCAGGCTTTGAAATTTACAGGCTTGAATACAACTGAAACTTCATTTTGCTTTGCTTCTCAGTATTAATTGATTTTGAGGGTAGATTTAAACCGAATCTTGTTTAAGTTTGCAATAGTTTTACTTTCATGTGTTTAATTAGTTCGAACTGAATCAGGGAAGCTGATTTATAAACAAGTTTACAAGGCATATGCAGACAGGTTGATTATACAGACAGTGTATATTATTATGTTTCATGAAATTGTGACAATATAGCCTACAATCTTGTTTGTACAGATTTTATTAGAGATATTTGTTAATGGAGGCTGATATGAAACACTCCGTGTACTAAAAAGATTTTACATTAATGATTTTTGTTTGTTTGCCTAAGGATACTTAACAATGTCTTCCTTAACAAGCTTCCCTATATACATATTTTGTTTTATTTTTCTTTGTTACTGTCATTAGCTTCCAGGTTCATGCCTATCACACACATATATTTTTATATCTTTATTTTGTTTTATTTCAGCCTGCACACTTTTAATTTGTTCCTAAATTTTGTTTGTACAATCACACAAGTGGCCTTGATGCTTTAAACCTATATATATGTATATACTGCAGTTCATTTGTGATAGTTTACAAACTTGAAAAACTTATTTGTTTTCTAGTTTATTTGTTGTCTTGTTATTATAAATTTTAAATGTTTGTGAATGTTATTACTTTTGTTTTGTTGTTTGAAAACTAAATAAACTACAAAAGTATTTGTATTTTTGTTTCTAGTTTTATTTATTTTATAAAAACACATTTAACACTTTGACATGGTAGATAAAACGAATTGTCTTTTTATTATAAACTACATATTTTATTAATATATGTTAATGTATTGTTTGACAAAATTATATTAAAAATCATATAAAATCTTAAATTCATATTTTTATCAAGTCATACTAAAAAGAAAAGTAAACAAATATTTTTGTTAATAAATTTAAAATTTAAACTTAAGTTAAAATAAGTTTTAAACTATTATCTTATGTATTTAAAATCCTATATTTATTTAGCTTTGAAAAGTTTATATTAAATAAAGCATAATTTCTAATTCACTAAAATATATATTAGTATTTAAAACATAATTTATTAGTTGAACTTTAAAACAAAATCTCATCTATTTGCAATGTATACAAATATATACATATATAAATAGAAAACAATTCAATTAATTTTAACAGATATTATTTACCAATTAAATATTTATTAAAAGAAAAGTATCAATTCAGATCTAATTAACAAAAATATATAAATCAATTTAATATTTAATGTAGATTATTAAATTGATATTGCTAGAAAATTCCGGGTTGTCACATTCCTCCCCCTTAAAAGAATTTCGTCCCCGAAATTTAAAAGCAAAGGTAATTTAATAATATATTTAAGATTTTAATTAATTTTAAACCATAAGCATATATCAACACATGCTAACAATTATCACCACCAATCTACTTAATCAACAAAGCAAACTATCCATACAAAATTCTGGATAGAGCTCCCTAGAGTTTCCCAGTATAATACCGGAATACTCGATCTATAGAATCCAAACAGTCTATACTACTAATCTATAGAACTCCTTTGAATTAGAGAAAATCCATTCAAAATGAAATCTATGACTCCGAAATCCAAATTCCTTCGTCTCTTATTTACCAAATTCTTCTGATGATTCAAAGCTGCCTCATCTTTAATGATCGGCTCAACCTTTGCTGTTAACTCCTAAAACAATCTGAATCCAAAAACAATCAAGTAGAATGATCTTCTCAAAACCAACCAAAACCGAGAACTCAACCTTTTCTATCCTCAGTAGAAAACAACTTCTCTTTTTCCCGAGAAGAAAACAAATGCACTTCTAACTGCTTCCGCTGCACAACTCTGATCTAGGGTAGATGAAAATGCAGATGATGTACATAAGCACAAACTGGACAACACATTACAAAAATATGGTTCAATAGATCCAAAATAAAATTCATAAGTTTCTCCGAAACTTGAGCTGCTTTACCAATTCCTCTCTCTAGAAACCATTCTATTACCAAGCTGAACCATCTGCACTACTTCTGAAATCCAGTCGATACCAAACTCAACTCCTCAGATGCTAAGGCAAACCCATCGACCTCTTCAAAGATATCCAGAAAAAATTTCTGCCATCCGAGAGAGTACTTAACTATCGCAAGTCACTTTTGCGATCAATCCAAGCTAATATCCCAAGAAAACTGTTCTCTCTTTACCTATCTGAATAGCTTAAGCCTATCCAACCAATCCATCGAAGAAATGGATTCACAAAACTTCTTCTGAACTTCACCTTTAAAGAACTACAGACAGATGACCTCCTCGCGTGCCAGTAGAACAATCTGAGTTGCAACACTGCTGCTGATGCCAAAAATTCCTTAATCCAAAATTCCTCGGAAAACTCAGGCCTCAAAGCCAAACACAACATTCCGCTGAACTCAACCTCAAAACTAATGCAGATACACTTCCTTATCCAAAGATCTTTGAGAACTTCTTCGGAAACAAACCATCGCTACTGCATTTCAACACACACCACTACTTCTTGAGTTACCTAGATAATATTTCCAGCTTCTGCTCAACTCACAAAAATCCAATTCTACCCATCCAATCTTGTACAACAAAATGGACTCCAAAATTTAATAGTTTCCTCAAGAGATTTGATAAAATCCTTACACCACAAATTTACTCAAGACGGTATTAGGTCTTCAGTCTCGTCAAATATACTTCTAACCACAGGTAGTCGTGTTACACACACCACTACCCAATCTATCCTTATGCTTATATTGGAAAACCCGAACAGGTAACCCAACAAATAGATGAAAATATATATATATATATATATATATATATATATATATATATCAAAATTACAAATACGCTCTCTCAGGAAAGAAAACACTCAAGAGCCTAGGTATTCACTCAACCTAGCGCTCTGATACCAACTGTAACGACCCAACTTCCTTTGCCCAGGAAGAAGTATCGTTTTTAAGAAAGAAAACGTGAGAAAATAGAAAAGATAGAGAAGAAAGAACAACAACATCAGAATCTCACAGCGGAACGAATAAAATATATTAATCACATAAGTATTTACATAATATATAATATCAATCAGAGTGATACATATAGTACATCACATACTAGACAGTTATAAACACCTGTCTAGTTCATACATCTCAATACACGATACATCACAGAGATACCACACAGCGGAACTATATATATATATATATCTATAACGCTGAAGCCTCCTGCTCCATTCTCCTCCAGAATTCGTCAAAGCTAAACCTGAATCCCTTGGCTACCCGTAAAAATTTGGGTACCCGAGAGTTTATGAAAAACAAAAATAAACTTCGGGTCAGACATGGGTCTGGTATGAGTAACAGGTTAAAGTTGCTTAATTTTGAAAAATCCTTTGAAAACAAAGGTATCACATAAGACTTCCCACACATAAACATGGAAAAGTTTTTACCTTACGCTAACCAAAACATTTGATAGGAAATCCAGTGATATTATAATAGGTCTAGGCTTTTCAATAAATAGAAAATAGCCGAAATTGTTACATGATTAAATTCCATCTACTAGCCACAAAAGTGGGTAATACAATCAAAACCGTAGGCACTTATTGGATTGTGGGTTCCATACAATGGCAGGGCTACTGGGGTACCGCCCGTCACAGTACGTGGCCTAGATCAACATACCGAGGATCACTCCCGACCCCCTGCAACACAATGCCGGAACCATTCCTTACTGAACAGTCCCGAATAAGTTAAACCCCGCAGTTGGCTGCAGACCAACTGCCCACACAGCCGAATAAAAGGGACATCTAGACAGGGGAATATCCTTGTCCTGCTTGGGCATGACCGACCTAACCTTGCTGCACCTCCCCTGTTTTAGCCATTCCCGGTTGATGAGGCTTGAGGTTACGATTACCTTTATAGAACATACTTCTTAGAATGCTCATCGTCCGCCTGACGATGTGCTGAAAGCATTTAATCCATACAAGTTCATTCCGGGTTCGAACGAAACCGAAGGCATCATCTCGTTACACACATTTTGGAATCACCCTCGGAGTTAACGACGATAATCCTTGCATTCTGAACCTTCATCTTCACTTCAGATTCACGACATATCGTTAATTTGGAATCGATGTGGTTTTCGGATATTCCAAATAAGGAAAACCGATCTCGGTCTCATCGAAATCCAAAACGTGTCTTTTAAGGGCCAAGTTGTCTATTTAGTCTTAACAGTGAATTCAATATTATCAATATGCACAAATAGATAATTCACATCTCATAATAGATAATCACATCATCATCATAAACAGATAATTAATATCATCATCCAAACAGATAATTAAATGTTATCATACTTAACTATACATCCATATCACATAGACATTATCCATCTCATTTCTGAGATCACAATCAAACAATCAAATATCAATATCATCCATAAGCAATGATTTATGAAGCACAAGCTATAATTAATTTAAAATGAATTAAATTAACTACTTCCATCTTTAATTAATTTAAAAATAAATTAAATTAATTACTCATTCCATAAATCCTACTCTCACAATCATTAATTAACTATAAATCAAATTAATTAATCATTTTCTAATTACAAGAAGTAATTTAGTCTTTAATTAATTATCAATTGAATTATTCTAAATCATTTATAGCAGATTAACATTTAATTACTCTCTTATTAATTATTCCTTAATTTACAATTCTTAATTATATCATTAATTATATTAATTGATGATCTCCAATTTATATTAAATTACTTATTTAAATTAATTAAGTGATTAATCTTTACTTAAACACAATTATTAATCACCCCTTGATTAATAACAAACCAGTAATTTATTCCCTTAATTACTTATTAATCATTCCATGATTAATTAATTCCATAAATTAATCCCTTGATTAATTACAAAAGAAATTACCCAAATTACTCCACTTACAAATCATCCTGTATGAATTTCATCAAGCAATTATTATCTAATTACCTTCCTAAGTAATTATACTCCATTAATTACACTAAGTAATTACACATATCAAATCATCAAATGATTTCTTACATTAATTAATATTAATTTACTTAATTTAAATCTTATTATCCATTACTTATATATTCAAATTAATTATCTTTGATTTAAATATCCTTTGCTACATTCCAGTAATTTCCTTAATTAATTTACAGAAATTAATCTTGAATAAATCCATTAATTACATTTATATCGATTTATTACTATTTAATTATCTTGTTGATTTATTATTCTCAAATAAACCAATTTCTAATCCCATCATTAATTATATTGATTAATGATTTCTAATTACATTTTTATTTGTTAACTAAGAATACAAATCTTCAAATCGCAAATATTAATCCTCTTGATTAATAACAAACAGTAATTAATCGTTCTTAATTAATTACTTCTCAATAATACTCTAAATTGATCCTTTGATTAATTTCAAGTAATTATATTCTAATTACTTCCATTAACAACATCTTCTAGTTAATTATCTCCAGTAATTATCCATCAATTACTTCTCTAAGTAATTTAATCCCGAAATATCAGTTAATTAAACTAAATTAATTAACTCAAATCAAATCAATTTACTCAATTAATAAGTAATTAATTTCTTAATTACTTCTCAAATAAATAATTTACATTTAAACTATCACAATGATTATTATTGAATTAATTAATCAAATTAATTTATTAAAAATCAATTACATTAATTAATTATATAATAAGCTAGTTAATGATCTTCATTAATACTTATTTAATTATTTTCTTCTAAAATAATTAACTTATATTAATCATTATTAATTATAAGACAATTAACCATTAAAATCTATTAATTTAAATAAAAAGCTAATCTATAGTTCTTAATCATATATTAATTACTTAATTCATCATTCAACTTTGATTAATACATTTAAATTCATAATTACTAATTTAAATAATATTAATCATTAATTATTTATGCTTAATTTACTCAAAAGGTTAATGAATATAAATTCTGAGTCTTCATTACTTAAAGTAAATTGTTCTTATAATTGATTAAATTCTCATTTCCAATATGTTTTAAACATTTATTTCAATTTACTTTCTAAATAAATCCCATTTTTATCCTTAATAAAGTTTTGAAACTAAATTTTCAAAACCCTTTTTAACTCACGTATTTGATGGCACTTAAAATTTATTTGAATCAATTTATATTATAAAACTTATTTTAGTTCCAAATCTAGAAGTTGAAATCTAAGTTTTGGTTTAAATTGTGGAGTTAACTTGCCTAAATCCTTTCTAAACAATTTATATTTCATTTTTGAATTCAACTCCTTTTTGAATACACTTAAACATTAAGCACTTTTAAATCATTAAAATATTTTAAATTATGGGACTTTATTATTCCCAACTTTATTTCCAAAACTGACTTAAACTCACCATTTAAACTTGTTTTAAAACTAGGTTTAAATCTTTGATTTTAAATTTTAAAACAAAAGTTAAAAAAAAACAGATAAAATTGTTACAGGTTTAACCCTGTACAACAACACCCCGAGTACCCCTGTATTTACTTCGAGTAAACATGCGAGTTTCCCCGAGAAAATCAACAGCCTACTTCAAGTTTTTCCCTAGGCGCGCGCGAATGAAATTAAAAAAACACAAAACCTGGAAAACACTACCTCACCTCCCCTTCCAAACCTGTCACCGCCACGTGCGCTCAGCTCCAACCACCAGAGGCCACCAAACTCCGGCTACCCCACTGACCATCTTCCATTTATCTCCCCTCCAAACCACGTGCCACTTGATCACCTACACTAGCCGCGGTGCTACAAATTCTATCACAGTAAAAATTTAGGTTTAAAAATTTTAAACTCAAACCGACGCTTCCAAGCTCCATTGCGCTGCCATCCCCTATTTTTCCTAGCTCCACGGCAGCCTCCTCCACCCTCAGTCAGAGGCTCGACCCCTCAGATCCACTTGATCGCCCACGGCGACTCAAAATGCATAAAACGGTCGAACTCGAACTGCACCTTACCCCCTCCACTAAAAATCACCATATTAATTTTAAAAATCATAATTTGATTCAGCTATTCGATCTATGTACCTGAATTGATAAATCAAGATATTCAAATATTTGATATTATTGAGATGCTCAGTTCTATTTTCTTTTTTGGGTTTCCAGAGTCCTATATTCATTACTTTGTTTAAGTAAAATCTTAAACAAATGTTTGAAATGAAACTTACAGATCTCCTTTAAATCTTAAGGCTAAACAAGGATTAATTCAAGAATTTGAATTTAAATGGACAATACTGTAAACAGAGAAATTGCATAGTTTAAATACCTGCACACAATCATACTTCAGGAATTCAAAAATACAAACACACAACCACACTTTTTGAATACAATATTTATCGCTGCAATAACATCAAACTAACTTATACTGTTAATTCCTAAAAAAAATGAGTTACTCACAGATATGTGAAAGAACAGAGGCACTTTTGTTGAAGCAGGCTTTGAAATTTACAGGCTTGAATACAACTAAAACTTCATTTTGCTTTGCTTCTCAGTATTAATTGATTTTGAGGGTAGATTTAAACTGAATCTTGTTTAAGTTTGCAACAGTTTTACTTTCATGTGTTTACTTAGTTCGAACTGAATCAGGGAAGCTGATTTATAAACAAGTTTATAAGGCATATGCAGACAGGTTGATTATACAGACATTGTATATTATTATGTTTCATGAAATTGTGACAATATAGCCTACAATCTTGTTTGTACAGATTTTATCAGATATATTTGTTAATGGAGGCTGATATCAAACACTCTGTGTACTAAAAAGATTTTACATTAATGATTTTTGTTTGTTTGCCTAAGGATACTTAACAATGTCTTCCTTAACAAGCTTCCCTATATACATATTTTGTTTTATTTTTCTTTGTTACTGTCATTAGCTTCCAGGTTCATGCCTATCACAGATATATATTTTTATATCTTTATTTTTTTTTATTTCAGCCTGCACACTTTTAATTTGTTCCTAAATTTTGTTTGTACAATCACACAAGTGGTCTTGATGCTTTAAACCTATATATATGTAAATACTGCAGTTCATTTTTGATAGTTTACAAACTTGAAAAACTTATTTGTTTTCTAGTTTATTTGTCGTCTTGTTATTATAAATTTGAAATGTTTGTGAATGTTATTACTTTTGTTTTGTTGTTTGAAAACTAAATAAACTACAAAAGTATTTGTATTTTTGTTTCTAGTTTTATTTATTTTATAAAAACACATTTAACACTTTGACATGGTAGATAAAATGAATTGTCTTTTTATTATAAACTACATATTTTATTAATGTATTAATGTATTGTTTGACAAAATTATATTAAAACTAATATAAAATCTTAAATTCATATTTTTATCAAGTTATACTAAAAAGAAAAGTAAACAAATCTTTTTGTTAATAAATTTAAAATTTAAACTTAAGTTAAAATAAGTTTTAAACTATTATCTTATGTATTTAAAATCCTATATTTATTTAGCTTTGAAAAGTTTATATTAAATAAAGCATAATTTCTAATTCGCTAAAATATATATTAGTATTTAAAACATAATTTATTAGTTGAACTTTAAAACAAAATCTCATCTATTTGCAATGTATACAAATATATACATATATAAATAGAAAACAATTCAATTAATTTTAACAGATATTATTTACCAATTAAATATTTATTAAAAGAAAAGTATCAATTCAGATCTAATTAACAAAAATATATCAAATAAATTTAATATTTAATGCAGATTATTAAATTGATATTGCTAGAAAATTCCGGGTTGTCACACTCAAAAACCTAGATCTGCATACACTATTTCTTTGTCTAAAACTCACATTTATCATTTCATGCTTTTCATACACAACTGCAATTTCTCTCTCCTCCTTTTCACTAATTTTCTAGCAACTTGCAGCCTCGCCTATGATACCATTATTGGTTCCACCATTAGAATCGCATCCGTTGTTGTTGCCTCTTCAACCTTTGAGATTTCACCGGTTGTTGAAGAAGAATTTAATCCTTCTACATATATACCTTTGGTTGATGATATACAGAAGACAGAAAGAGAAAATGTTCTTGCCAACCTTCAGGTATTTCAATATTACGAACAACATTTTCATTCCATTTAACGCCATACTCTAGATACATCTTATACCTTGTATTCTAAAACATAAAAAGTTCAATGTATGACCTTTCATATTCTTTCCACATATTTACTCTCATTTCATTTCCTATTCCCTCCCTAGAGAATAATTTTTCATTTCGCACACAAAGTATACTTATATCTCTATCAACAATCTATAAACATTGCAATTTACATTTATATTCTTTTATTGTATAATCAGCTAGCCCATGGAATATGTTATCTTTTGATAAAAAATATATCCATTTATTTCTTTCCTATTTTCTTTGAATTACAAGAGAGTTCCTAAGTTTCGATTTGACTAGTTTATTGTTTATTTTGGCTCATTCTTAACACACCACATTATTCCATTTTTGCCAATTTAATTTTTTTGAAATTAAATGACTGTTTTATCCTTGTAATTTTTTTTACTGAGATGTTTTAGTTCTTTTCACGTCCATATATTTTCCATCTCCTTCTCTTTTGTTGGTATACTTGCATAAATATAAGGATAGAATTTTTAAAGAAGATATCTTATTACTAGAAGATAACTATGTATGTTTTCTAAGGTTCATATATAGTAAATAGGATATGATAGCAACCAAGCCTATTTAATAATTGAATTGCTACTAAGATAGTGCAAAGTCCATGTGGAATAATAATAAACCTAGTATGCATGAAATATATTACATAAGCTTTCTATCATTTTTATACTTTATTAAGCTGTAGCATGTTTTTCTCTCTTTAGATTGCATTATTGGATAACAAAAGAAGATCAAATTGTCCATGATCGTTAAGAATTTTTTAAATGTTGTGAGATGAGAATATTTTACTGTTGCCATGAAAGGAGTGGAAAATAAGAATGAGTGGGATAAAACAAACAAGTGTAATTTCAAAATAAAATGGAGTAAGAAAGAAAAATGTGGTGTGTGTTTTTTAATAAAACACTATGTAGGAAGAAAGTGGAGTGTTAATAGAATTAGCCATTTATTTTAGTGTATTTTGTATTTTGGTTTGCTTTATTAGGTTTTAAATATTCAAATAATTTGTGTATTGTTAAAGTTTCCTCTTTGATATATGTATGTTAAATATAAAATTTATCTCCATAATTAATTTTTAATAAATATCAACACCAAGAGCCCTTTCATCTGTAGGTGCATTATTAATTAGAAAATAAAGCATATTAAATGTTTTGACTAAAATTTAAATTCCAAATGAATTGTGTATGTCAAATATTAATTATAATAACTACAACGTTCCTATTACGCGTTAATTTTGCATGTCAAACGTTAATAAGTATTTGCAGAAAAAGAACATGTCAAATCTATCATAAAATTAAGTATACATTAAAATCTAAAACATTTGACATGTTCTCCTATGATATAATCTCAAGTCCAACCATTTATTCCATAGTGCTTGAAACAAAGGAATTGATTATTTAAACCCAACATAAAATCAGTTTTGAAGGGAAGAACAATTTATTTGGCTTACACAACTTTAATCAATTTATTATTGAAAGGCCTTACCACCTTGACTTAGATAAGTGGTTAATATCATTTTGTTATTATTTATCATGTGGAATTACTTTAAAAATATATTTTTGTAGGTTCGTAAGACAATACAAACCAATTTGTTGATTCATTTTTTTGGATATAATAAATGACGTGGTCAAAACTGAGATACAACAACCTGTAATTTACAATAACCTAAAATATTGCATAGCTCATGCTAAATGTCATTTTAAAATGTTCTTTATATTTATTTCGATTATTATAAGAAATATTGTTCTTTGATATCCCATGGCAAAACAAAATTTTAATTTTTAAAAGCAATAATTTGGGCTTAAAAAACCCAAACATATGTGTTTATGTTCTGTGTATGCCAAACAATAAAACTCTTGTCTTTACATATAGGATATATCAAAGTTTGGTTCTAAATTATTGACACTAATATGTTTTTAATAAATTTATTCTTCTTTTCATTTCATTGTTTGGAGTAATTTGAATTTTTTTCCTATTTCAACCAAATGCACTATTCATCTTTTTAGAAAGCCAATTGGGACTTAAAAATCCTCTAAAATATAAACGTACCAACTATAAAATGAATTTCATATTATTACTTTTAAATTATTTATATTTTGTTCTCTAGTGATGAATAATTGTATATACTTCAAAAAATGTTAATATCTTCTAAAATAGGTTTAATCTACAGTTTATAGTAACTATGTTTGTAAGTCTAATTAATGAAACTGTTTGATAAATCATAGTTGTACATTAGTTAGGTAGTAATCAACATGAAAGCATGAACAAGGTAGTAAAATAGATGGAAAATTTTAAAAACATGCTACGGAATAAGATTATTTAGATTTGTTCATTTTGTGGCTGAATAACGTGCGATTGATTATATCGTGGTTGATCACTTTTTTTATAGGCTCGTATTTGTGTTTAATTTTTTATATTAGTTGTAACAACCCGCATATTTAACGATTTTATATTTAAATGTTTAATTTAAATATAGCGTCGTTAGTCGGATTTAGGTCTGAAAAGCTACTTTTTGCAAACGGCCGAATTAGAGCTCGAAACCACTTCCATTGAGTCCAAAATGGCGTTTGCGATCTTTTTGAGTATAATCTTTGATATGTTTGGAGTTTGTGAAATTTTGCCCCTTTTTCTACTTGGGCTTGAGTTTGGGTTCAGCCCCAATATCCTCTTAACCCTCTAGCTCACTAACTCTTCATCCATTCATCCTCATTTCATTCCTTTAGCTTAAGAAAACTGAAAATAGGGGAAAGAAGGAAGAATTAGAAACTCCAAGCCCTAGTTCCATTTGCAAATTCCAAATTCTTGCTTGAAATTCAAAGAGAAGGATAAGTAAGCCTCCTCTTCATCTTCTCCATCTCTTCTCCTCTTCAATTTCAGAAATTCCTAAGCTCTAATTTGGGAAATATATGTTTTGGTTCTTAGATTGAAGATTGTAGAGTTGAAGTGAAGAGTGGTTAACCTCCTTCTCGTGTTTGTGCTCTCATCTTTGTTTGTGTGCAAAAAGGTGAGATTTTTATCTCACATCTATGACTATAAGTATCTTTGGTTGTTAGGTATGAATTCCTAACAATTATTCATGTGCAATTGCTTTGATTTGGATTGGTTTTGTGAACATTGCAATTTTTGGTGTTTTGAAGTCAAAAGTTCTAAAAATCATAACTTGATGTTTTAATCATGTTTTTGAAGGTGTATAAAAGAGCCAATAGTGCTGGGTTGTCGTATGGCATAAACCCATAGCATCCATCGCTTGTACGTTTGCAATTCATTTGGATTTTTGCCTTTATGGGCTTGGCTGATTTTTGCCTACAAGGGGATTTCAGACGTCTGAACTCTAATTTCAGACGTCTGGTTTCAAGTTCAGACGTCTGGTTTGGAAATTCAGACGTTTGGAATTGGTCCCTGGAAGACGCAAAACGGCAGAGACAAAATCCAAACATCTGGGAATCCATTCAGACGTCTGGTAGTGGTTCAGACGTCTGGAAGGTAAATTCAGACGTCTGAAATGCGCAGTTTTGCCTATTTTGGCTAATTTTGAGTCAATTTCCAACTTTTATCGATTCGTGTATATTCCAATTAGTTGTTATTGCATATTTGACTTTGATGGCTTGTTTTTGACTTCATTCACGGGTTTTATATATAATCTCTCTAAATAGTATTAAAAGCTCCCTTCTCCAAATTATAAATTCTATTTATAATGCACACACACAATTTCGCACTTCGAGCGAAGTTGAAGGAAGATTAAATGGTTAGGTAAAACACGGACCATGAATCTGTGCGTTTATCCTTCCGATTAATCCCCGACCTATTCAATTGATCGTTTTGACCTTCGGGTTTGGTTTATCGATGATATGAGGTAAACTTTGTACTGCTTTGAGTGTGAAAATGACTGACGGATAGTAAACCGTTTAGTGCAAACGAGTGGTTATCTGTGACGCCCCACCTCTATACCCACGCTAGCCAAGAACACTACGATGTAATGCTGTCAACTAGCACGGAGAATAAGGCTGTTGAGGAGCGACCATCCGTGTAATTGCTTTGCGCGAGCATCGATATGTCAGATAGTATAACATGCATTTCTTTATCAAGAGGGAAATCCGACATACCGACACAAACTCAAAGCTACTACACAGTGGCTATAAAGATCTTCGGAAACAAATATAGAAATAAACATAACATAAATCTGTCACAGACAATTCATATCACAAAGGAGGAAATAGATATGAATATAACACATGAAAGTGTTCATCAGAGTAGTGGTCAAACAAGATCCACAATATCAAAAAGAATAGACACAAGGGCAAGACAAAATAATAAGTATACATCATAGAGTCTGTATCTCAAATGTATACAACAAAAACTACTAATCTAAGTAGTTAGCCAAAAGATCATATGATAACCCCAGAAGAGAAGTCAAGCAGAAGCACCTGAAACATCTCGGTCTGAACCGAGTATTATTTATTAAGAAAATAATAAACGGATCAGTCTAGCTATAAATATCAGATGAAATGGTATAGAATAAGAGATATGACTAAACATATAATAATCACAATGCCAAGCTGTGATATATAAGTAATTGAAAATCAACAAGAGATTAATCAATTTCACAATAATCTACTCAAGGATCAAAAGGAATGTCGTACTCCTAATTTCATTCACCAAGCCACAATAATTGATAAATTAAATCAATAGAAATCACGAAGATAGGTGAAGCATAAATTCCAGAATTCAACACACAATATCCAGAAATCACAAGAAAAGGATGGCCAATCCCATAAAAATGAGCCGGAGCTCCTCCAGACAGGGTATAGTCCCCCATTGCGGACTTTGAGCCGAAGCACCTCCTGGTGAGTCAAAAACTCCTCCTGCAGGGTATAGTCCCCCATTGCGGACCTTGAGCCGAAGCTCCTCCTGGTGAACCGAAGTTCCTCATGACAGGGTATAGTCCCCCATTGCGGACATTGAGCCGAAGCTCAATAAAAACGACGTACAGTCCTCCGCGTGGACAAAGAGAGATCGCACAATGCTAATCTAAACCATAAAATGATCGTCATGATCACCGAGAAGTGTCAATTACAGTAAGCTAGTAAATATATGAGCTTAGCTTCATGTCCCATAACCACTAGCTTAACTTAAATATTTACGAACAAATTGTAGATCTCCACTATAAAATTGTCACAAGAGATTCAATCGAATAAGTCCAAGAATTAACCGACGAAGTAAACGCAAGCGTTTCATACCACTCGTTTTACTAAGTCGTTTAATTAGATTTCTCATATAAGTGAGGTAAAGGCTTGTATATACTAATAGATTGGAAAATGGTTTAAGAAAACGAGCTTTGTAATACAATAGTGTTGAAATCATTTGAAGAAAGAGTTTTGATATTTACTACTAGTATAGAAAACCTTTATATTTTTAAAGTGACAAATCACAAAGAAGATTGTAGGAATAATCAATCACTAAGATTCACATTCAAAAACGTGAATAAAATCCAAAGAAATCGATACTGAATCCATCGAAATGGATATTCCAAGAAATCCCGAAGAAAGTAAGTCATCAAAGTCAATAATAAATGATAACGACAAAAAGGGAAATAACCCGAATCGATTAAAGTTGGAAATTCAAGCAACTAGGCAAAATAGGCATAGTTGGCAAATAGCAGCAGGTCGGTCGACCGGACTCCCTGAGCCGATTGACCGAACCAGGGGTTGGAAGTGCCCGGGGCACCAGGTCGGTCGACCGGCCCAGGGGCTCGGTCGGCCGAGGCTTGTAATCGGCACTTCCAAACAGAGGCAGGAAGTGCCTGGGTAGCAGGTCGGTCAACCGGCCCAGGGGCTCGGTCGGCCGAACCTGTTGCCAGCACTACCCTGCCCTATTTCAAAAAAGGTGCAAACTCGATCAAATTGCATTCGCTCGAGCAACGACGCTAAGGGTTTATGCCTATCGACTACCCGGCCCTATAAGCTCTTCGATGCACAATCATAAACACATTCAAACATCAAAGTTAGGATTTTTAAAGATTTGAACCCAAAACACTAAAGATTGGAATATTCACCAAATCAATCCAAACCAAAAGCAATTGCACACGAATAAGTGTTAGGAATTCATACCTAACAATCGAAGACAAATATAAGCATAGATGTGAGATAAAAATCTCACGTTTGAACCCAAATCAATGAAGGAGAAGCTTTAAAAACAAGCTAAGATCAATTCCTCTTCAATAACAACTCAAGAAGCTTCAATATAAGCTTAAAAGAGAAACACTTCCTAAATTTGGTTTAGGAAATTTCTGAAATCAAAGAGAGAATGAGTTGGAGAAGAAGAAGGAGATGCTTACCAATGGGTTCTCTTGATTTTGGAGCAAGAACTTGAGCTAGCAAGAGGAACTAGGGTTTGGAGTTTTAATTTCCACTCTTTTCCACCATTGTTGCTAAAGCTTGAAGAGTTAGGAATTAGAAATGAAGTAATGAAGAGTTGGAGAGGGTTGGGACCGAGTTAGTAAGTGGCTAATGGGTTCAGCCCAAACCAAAGCCTTAAGTGAAAAAGGTCAAAATTCTACTATCTCCAAACATATCGAAGCTTATACTCAAAAAGGTCGCAAACGGCATTTTAAACTCAATGGGAGTGGTCCCGAGTCCTAATTCGACCGTATGCAGAAAGTAGCTTTTCGGACTAAATTTCGAGCATCGATAAAATATTTAAATAAAATATTTAAATATAAAATCGATAAATATGCGGGTTGTTACACACTCCCCTCCTTAAAGAAATTGCGTCCTCGCAATACTTAAGAAGAAAATAAGAAGTAACAACCATAGAAGCATATCAACACAAAAGAAAATTTGAAATAGGAAGTTCACCATAAGGAGCATGAAAGAGTAAACCTGATCGGGATCGCTCAATGAATTCTCTGGATTCCCAAGAGCAATCCTTAGGATTTGATAACCATTGAACTATCACAAGAAGAACATCTTTATTCCGAAGGCGCTCAACCTCCGACGTAATGATGCGAATGGGATGTTGCTCATAAATCAAATCTGGTGAAACTTCAATTTCTACAATATCACCGGCCTCAAAAATAAAAACCGGAATCCCTAAGGCATTTCCGTAGATAAAAGACGTGGAGAACGTCAAGAATAGCAGAAAATTGAGCTGGTGCAACGACGTAGTACAGAAACAGTACGCCCGAGAAACTTGAAACTCAAATAATTTGGAACATCAGCGTAGTACAAAAACGGTACGCCCAATGAACCAAAGCCCGAATAATTTTGGAACACCGACGTAGTACATAAACGGTACGTCCAATGAACCAATAAACCGGAACAATGATGTAGTGCAAACGGTACATCCAATGTATCAAAAGCAAAGACATTGATGTAGTGCAAACGGTACATCCAATGAATCAAAAGGAAAGACATTGATGTAGTGCAAACGGTACATCCAATGTATCAAAAGCAAATCATTGATGTAGTGCAAACGGTACATCCAATGAATCAAAAGGAAAGACATTGATGTAGTGCAAACGGTACATCCAATGTATCAAAAGCATATCATTGATGTAGTGCAAACGGTACATCCGATGTATCAAAAGCATATCATTGATGTAGTGCAAACGGTACATCCAATGAATCAAAAGAAAAGACATTGATGTAGTATAATGGTAGACCAATTGATCCAGATAGGATGGAACATCGATGTAGTATAATAATAGTACATCCGATGAACCGAACACCATAAAAGAACATCGGACGCTAGTCCATAAAAGAAATGAGATGAAACTCAATAAGACGAAGTATATCAAAACGTTCGATGAACTTGATAAAAAGATAATTCCATTCAGACATCATCAAAGAATCAACCACTTGTTGCCTACGACAAAGCGCATTGGCAACCCGATTTCCCTTCCGGGAATAAAAGAATATCAAGATCATAAGATGCCAGGAAATCGAGTCAACATGAAGTTCCTTATGAGAAAATAAATGTTCCAAGGATTTATGATCGAGGTAGAGAACAAATTTCTCATCCAAATGTGATGATGCCAAATTCCAAAAGTAAAAATAATAGCCGCGAGCACTAGATCATGAGTGGCATATCTAGTCCCGATAAGCTATAATGATTTAGAAGCACAAGTGATAGCACGTTCTCCTTTGCAAGAGAATGGCATCCAAACCAATACGACTAGTATCGGTACAAATAGCAAAGTCTTGGTTCCCCTCCAAGAATCACAAGAATAAGAGGAAGAGTTCTTTTAAATAATCCTCTTTCCCGAAAAGTTAAAACTTTCAAAATTACATTTTTATTTTTATGTAATAATCTTTCTACAAAAATTTACATTTTTACAAGTCAATATATCGTGTCTGATTGTCTCATCAAAGCGTTTAGGAGATTCTTATCGATAACGTTGATCAAGCGCACCGACCAAAATTCTTAAAGCACTCAATGGGCAATACAATCACAAAATCATCTTCTATATAGTAAACATGTTTCTTAAAAACCTTTAAGAATATTCTTTGCTTGTTTAAGAGCAAATCAAATTGTACTTATAAATAAATCTTATGAAAAAGATTTGCAAAATTTTAAATTTCAATTTTCATCAAAAATCAATAAATACAAGAATGGACTTATCGAGATATTCATAGAATACTCGATACCTAAAATGGATGAAATGAGCTGGACAAACTGAATGACATAATAATTCATTCATAGGAATCATAACGAGTGCGGAATGCAGTAAGTGGAATGCTAACTTCCGCAACTCATAGCAAATGAAAACCGGTGGTAAGGTCAAACTGAAAAGACCTTAGTAGGACACAAAAGATTACTTACGTGATAATCCAAAGACAAGCTCGAAAATACCGGAAAATTTCTCTAACTACATGAATGAGAGAAATAACACTTTCCTTATAAGTGGGCTTAAGGAATAAAATGATGCCATCAAGTTGGAATCAAAATCATAAAGGAAAAATAGAAATCTGCTTAACAGATTGAAAATGTCAAAGATGAATAGTCCACTCGAGAAAATAGGATATAGGCTTCATAATGATTAAGCCAATCCAATCGCACAAATCAATTCCGGAGCCTAAGTAAAAATATCGGCTCGGAAAGAAAAATCACATAAAATAGTTTCGACATCAATAGAAAGCAAACTGAGTGTTGCGGACCAACCATCCGGATTCGCAACTCTCAAAGAAGTCATCAAGCCCAAAATATTTAAAGAAAAAGAATCAACAAGTTCTTTTTGATATAAAATAGTGAGATGGAACCCATATCAAAAAAAACACGAACAAGATAATCACAAAGAAAATGTCATCAAGGATTGAATGAGAAATACCTTGACCACGAGAAGTGTTGCTAGGGACTTACAGCTTTTCTTCTCTCTTGCTTTGACGCTTGGGACACGAAGATATATAATGATCCACACTTTTGCAATAGCGGCAAGAAATAGGCCTCGGACACCTATTTATATAGTGGTCCCTAGAGCCACAATTGTAGCATTCTCCGCGATTAGGAATAAGAGTATTTGCTATAGAAGTCTCTTGCTTGGCTCTCTTGTTAGGATTAGGACTTTCGAACCTAATAAAGGGATGCCTTTTCTTGTTGTTGTTGGAGTTCGGTTTGGCACCTCCAACCTCGACATCACTTTCTCTATCGGCCTCTTCAAGACGAAGAGCGATATCAATAAGCTGATCAAATGAAACCTCAAGTTTCAGGAGTAATGGCTTCTTAAGATTCTTATTCAAGCCATAGACGAATCTCTGATTTTTCTTCATTAGGGTGTTAATGTATTCAACCCCGTATTTGGAAAGAGATTCGAAAGATGCAGCATAGTCTGTCACAGAAGATCCACCTTGAACAAGGTCAATAAAACGCCGGGCCAAAGTTACTTTTTCAGCCTCCGGCATAAATTTCGATTCAAATCTTTCCCGGAATTGCTCCCAAGTGAGATCCGCTTCAACGATTTCAGAAATTAGGAGCTCATACCAATCTAACGCTCTTTCTTGGAGCATGCTAGAAGCCACTTGGACTCGATGAAGGTCAATAAGGTTCATGCGAGAAAAGATGCGATCGCATGATTTGAGCCAAGCTTGAATTTCTATAACACTCTCGGTTCCCTTGAATGGCCTTCCACCCAAATCGGTGTAGTCTCTGCACAAGTGTGCAAAACTGGATATAGGATGAGTAGGCTCTGGATTGGGTTCGGCAGCTTGAGCGTTCTTAACAAGATCTAAAAGCTGCTGGGCAGACATAAAAACTCCATCTTGGGGAGTAGCACTAGATTGACCGGTGCTGGGACGGCCAGGTCTAACCATTTCTCTTCTTTAAGAAAGAAAGAAAGAAGAGGAAAAGGTTATTCTCAAAATAAATTTCAATCAAACTTGATTGATAAAACAAGGAATCATAAAAGAAAATAGGATAGGACGGTACGAAGACCCGAATAAAAATCCTAAAGCACGACTCCTAAGATGGACTTAGGACGATGATCCTTGTTATAATATTCCATATTGTTCCGAAGTTTGGCTCTGATACCAAGCTGTGACACCCCACCTCTATACCCACGCTAGCCAAGAACACTACGGTGTAATGCTGTCAACTAGCACGGAGAATAAGGCTGTTGAGGAGCGACCATCCGTGTAATTGTTTTGCGCGAGCATCGATATGTCAGATAGTATAACATGCATTTCTTTATCAAGAGGGAAATTCGACATACCGACACAAACTCAAAGCTACTACACAGTGGCTATAAAGATCTTCGGAAACAAATATAGAAATAAATATAACATAAATCAGTCACAGACAATTCATATCACAAAGGCGGAAATAGATATGAATATAACACATGAAAGTGTTCATCAGAGTAGTGGTCAAACAAGATCCACAATATCAAAAAGAATAGATACAAGGGCAAGACAAAAGAATAAGTATACATCATAGAGTATGTATCTCAAATGTATACAACAAAAACTACTAATCTAAGTAGTTGGCCAAAAGATCCTATGATAACCCCAGAAGAGAAGTCAAGCAGAAGCACCTGAAACATCTCGGTCTGACCCGAGTATTATTTAATAAGAAAATAATAAACGGATCAGTCTAGCTATAAATATCAGATGAAATGGTATAGAATAAGAGATATGACTAAACATATAATAATCACAATGCCAAGCTGTGATATATAAGTAATTGAAAATCAACAAGAGATTAATCAATTTCACAATAATCTACTCAAGGATCAAAAGGAATGTCGTACTCCTAATTTCATTCACCAAGCCACAATAATTGATAAATCAAATCAATAGAAATCACGAAGATAGGTGAAGCATAAATTCCAGAATTCAACACACGAAATCCAGAAATCACAAGAAAAGGATGGCCAATCCCATAAAAATGAGCCGGAGCTCCTCCAGACAGGGTATAGTCCCCCATTGCGGACTTTGAGCCGAAGCTCCTCCTGGTGAGTCAAAAACTACTCCTGACAGGGTATAGTCCCCCATTGCGGACCTTGAGCCGAAGCTCCTCCTGGTGAACCAAAGTTCCTCATGACAGGGTATGGTCCCCCATTGCGGACATTGAGCCGAAGCTCAATAAAAACGACGTACAGTCCTCCGCGTGGACAAAGAGACATCGCACAATGCTAGTCTAAACCATAAAATGATCGTCATGATCACCGATAAGTGTCAATTACAGTAAACTAGTAAATATATGAGCTTAGCTTTATGTCCCATAACCACTAGCTTAACTTAAATATTTACGAACAAATTGTAGATCTCCACTATAAAATTGTCACAAGAGATTCAATCGAACAAGTCCAAGAATTAACCGACGAAGTAAACGCAAGCGTTTCATACCACTCGTTTTACTAAGTCATTTAATTAGATTTCTCATACGAGTGAGGTAAAGGCTTGTATATACTAATAGATTGGAAAATGGTTTAAGAAAACGAGCTTTGTAATAAAATAGTGTTGAAATCATTTGAAGAAAGAGTTTTGATATTTACTACCAGTATAGAAAACCTTTATATTTTTATAGTGACAAATCACAAAGAAGATTGTAGGAACAATCAATCACTAAGATCCACATTCAAAAACGTGAATAAAATCCAAAGAAATCGATACCGAATCCATCGAAATGGATATTCCAAGAATTCCTGAAGTAAGTAAGTCATCAAAGTCAATAACAAATGATAACGACAAAAAGGGAAATAACACGAATCGATTAAAGTTGGAAATTCAAGCAACTAGGCAAAATAGGCATAGTTGGCAAATAGCAGCAGGTCGGTCGACCGAACTCCCTGGGTCGGTTGACCGAACCAGGGGTTGGAAGTGCACGGGGCACCAGGTCGGTCGACCGGCCCAGAGGCTCGGTCGGCCGAGGCCTGTAATCGGCACTTCCAAACAGAGGCAGGAAGTGCCTGGGTAGCAGGTCGGTCGACCGGCCCAGGGGCTCGGTCGGCCAAACCTGTTGCCAGCACTCCCCTGCCCTATTTCAAAAGAGGTGCAAACTCGATCAAATTGCATTCGCTCGAGCAACGGCGCTAAGGGTTTATGCCTATCGACTACCCGGCCCTAGAAGCTCTTCGATGCACAATCAAAAACACATTCAAACATCAAAGTTAGGATTTTTAAAGACTTGAACCCAAAACACTAAAAATTGGAATATTCACCAAATCAATCCAAACCAAAAGCAATTGCACACGAATAAGTGTTACGAATTCATACCTAACAATCGAAGATAAATATAAGCATAGATGTGAGATAAAAATCTCACCTTTGAACCCAAATCAATGAAGGAGAAGCTTTAAAAACAAGCTAAGATCAATTCCTCTTCAATAACAACTCAAGAGGCTTCAATCTAAGCTTAAAAGAGGAACACTTCCTAAATTAGGTTTAGGAAATTTCTGAAATCAAAGAGAGAATGAGTTGGAGAAGAAGAAGGAGATGCTTACCAATGGGTTCTCTTGATTTTGGAGCAAGAACTTGAGCTAGCAAGAGGAACTAGGGTTTGGAGTTTTAATTTCCACTCTCTTCCACCATTGTTGCTAAAGCTTGAAGAGTTAGGAATTAGAAATGAAGTAATGAAGAGTTGGAGAGGGTTGGGACTGAGTTAGTAAGTGGCTAATGGGTTCAGCCCAAACCAAAGCCTAAGTGAAAAAGGTCAAAATTCTACTATCTCCAAACATATCGAAGCTTATACTCAAAAAGGTCGCAAACTGCATTTTAAACTCAATGGGAGTGGTCCCGAGTCCTAATTCGACCGTATGCAGAAAGTAGCTTTTCGGACTAAATTTTGAGTATCGATAAAATATTTAAATAAAATATTTAAATATAAAATCGATAAATATGCGGGTTGTTACATTATGGGACATACGTTAACACTTTTCAGATTCCTTTTCGAGAGTTGTAACACATTCTGCCAGTTAGTGGTGTCCAGTACTGGGCCTCCGGACCTTCACCACTACGGTTTGTTGCCTTCGGGTATGTTGCCTTCGGGTATGTTGCCTTCGGGTTTCTACCATCGGGTTTGTGCCTTCGGATTTGTTGCCCTTTAGTATCGCTTCTGATGTTGGTCGTTATGAGCCGCATGGGTGATATTGGGTTGCCCTTTAGTATCGCTTCCGATGTTGGTCGTTATGAGTCGCATGGGTGATATTGGGTTTGGAGTGATCCTTGTTTATACAGTATTGAGCTCGAGCAGTTTTATGACATTTCATTGATATGTATATTCCCTTGGTATCGCCCTTCGATGTTGGTCATTTTGAGCCGCATGAAGTATAACGATTACCTTGTGGATCTTGTATACCTTATGGGTATTTGTTATTTTTCTTTTGGCTTGATTTTGGATAATTGTATCCTTTGTTTATCTATGTCGCCGATTATATGAGGCTTGTTCTATATGATTCATCTTTTGTTGATGATTGTGTTATCTCTTTTAGAGATATTTGCTATACTTTGTAACCTTGCAGGTTTATTGTTGTTCAGTTTATCTAACTGATTTGTTTAGCTAGACTGACCCGTGTACTTTATACTCGGGTCAGACCGAGATGTTTCTGGTTACGTACTTTGGACTTAGCCTATTTTGCTTCCACATGGACTACTTCGCTAGCTTCTTTTTGTCATAGCTTTTGTGTTGTCCTATTATGTTGAAACTCTAATATTTATTCTTCTGGATTTGTCCGTATATTGTGGTTGGCTATACCACTTGACATGTATTATTTTGTATACTCTGCTATGTATCGGTACATATGAATATGATGGTTTACTGTTCTGTGATGTTTCCTACATTTGAGTTGTTATATTCTGTTCTGATAGATCCTCCAGCCACCTATGGTTTTGTTTTAAGTATTCATTGGATATGTCGATCGGTTTGGTGTGATTATTGTCGACGTATTTAATAGATAGGTAAAGCAAGACTATAGATGGTCGCTCCTATCCAGCCTTATTCTCCATGTTAGCAGACGGTATTATCTATTAATACTCTTTGCTAGCGTGGGTATAGAGGTGGGGCGTCTCAGCATGGTATCAGAGCGAGGTTCAGAACAAAATATGATAAACACAGAATAGAGCACATATTACGATACATCAGAGTGTGATAAGTGATATAGATCTTTGAATCATTGTGTCTCTCTATTCCATCAAGGTTAGATAGAAATTGGGAATACGTCGAGGAATGTGTTTTATTCCGTAGTTTTCCATATTGCAATATCTACCTTGTGCATAATCTTGTTCTTATCTTACTTTCAGCGTATGGCTGGAAGAGGCAGGGGACGACGTTCGGATGCTGGGCAATCCAGTGGCACACATCCGAATGGCGTTTATATGTCTGCCGATCAGTTTATGGAGTTGTTTAGGAGCACTCAGTCTCTAGTTCCTCCTCGTGTTTCTCCACCTCGCAAGTCTGCCTTTGCATGCCAGTGCAGTGATTTTGCTCATCTTGAAGGAAAGCCGTTTAAGGGCTCCGAGTCTGTTCTTGAAGTCCAAGCTTGGTTTCGCACATGCGAGCGTATCTTCTCTCGTATGGATCTTTCTGACCATGATAGGGTTCTTGTAACTTCTAGCTTATTACAAGAGCGTGCCCTTGATTGGTATGAGCTTCTTATAGTCGAGATTGATGAGTCTACTCTTTCTTGGACTCAGTTTCAGGAGCAATTTGAACTCAAGTTCGTTCCTGAATCTGAAAACGTTTTATTGACCCGTCGCTTCCTTGAGTTGAAGCAAGGGAAGTCTTCTGTTTCTGAGTATGTTGCATCATTCGAGACATTATCTAAGTATGGTCTTGAATTTATTAGCACTTCTTGTAGGATCTAGATTAACCCTAGAGGGGGGGTGAATAGGGTTATAGCAAATTTTCTCGATTTAATCACAAAAATAAACTATAGAAATAAATAGACTGAAAAGTAAATCACACAAAATTTACCCAGCTTCGGCAACCCCTGCCTACTGCTGCATTCCCAGATTTATATTAGAATTAAAAAGTATCATGCTTACAAACACTCTAACAGACTTGCAAACCCTGCTACCGCCTATAGAGTTTTGCAAACTCGCAACCCCTGCTTACTGAACTAACTCTAAATAGACAATCATACACAACCTAAAACCTAGTTGGTGATTTACCAAGATTTGATTCACAATTTTCAAATGAAAATATAAAAGACAATAATTTAAACAAAAAAAAAAATTCAAAAAAACCCTAATTAATTAATAAACCAAACCCCCTTTTAAAACAGTGACCGACCCAAAAGGAAAAATAGTATTTTTTTAATTCCCTTTTTTTTTTAACACTACGGCCCGTTCCATTTTCTTTCTCTCGTGATAATGGCGGCCGTTTGTTCTTCTCCTTTCTTTAAAATTGGGGCTCTCGTCCTTGCGCTCTCTGTTCCAGATTAGGGCTTTTGCGAAGCTCCGATACTACTTCGATCGTTGTTGATTGTGCGTAATTTAACCTGCCTTGATCGATTTCGTGTTGCTTTCTTCGGTTGCTTCGGTGAGTTCGATTATTGTTTCGGTAACAACTTTTTTTCTTCTTCTGATACTTGTATTCGAACTCTTGTTATTATGCCGATGATGATTGGGGCATTTTATATAGGATTCAAAACCCTATTTTTGCGTTCGTATAAATTTTGTTTGAATTTGTCTTCACTGTGCTTTGGCCGCTTGATTTTGCTTTAATGCTTGGGATTTTGATTGACTTTTTCATATGCGTATTTTTCACATTCCTTGGTTGACGCGGCTTTTGAATCAATTTCACGGTTTTCATTCCTTTTTCTGTTGACTTGTTAAAAATATGGCTTTGATACATTTAGCTTTGTATCTGCAGTTTGGATATCGATGATTCCCTCTGATGCTTTGACTTTGGTCACTTTAACTTGTAGCCTGCTGTACTTTCCTGTAGCTCCATTTGTTGCACTCTTTGATGGTTCATTGATGTATGTTGCATTTGCTTGAGTTTGTACAGTGTTGTACTTGTTTCACTGACCACCTGTATCATTGAGTAGCTATCGTCTGCACTTGCACACTTTCATTATTGCTGCCTGATTTTGGTCTTCAATGTACTGGTGACATGTGCATTTGACTTTGTTGCTGCATTTCAACCTGTAACTTGAATTTCACTGTCCGGTGTAGTTTGAACTGTGCATTTGGACTTGAATCTGTAATCTTCCTCATGTTTGCACATGCATATGTATGTGTGTGTGTATGCTTGTGTTGGTGGTGCACTTTGCATATGAACTTGGTTTGCACTTGAATTGTTTGTTGGAGTTTGGTCTGTGTAGTTGCAGTATTCATTATGTTGGTCGAGCTTGCATTCTTTGTTGGCACTTTTGAATGTTTGCAGCTTGGTATTGAGTTGTTTAATGAAGAGGTTGAACTTGCATACTTCATGTAGCCTTCATGTTTGACCTGACCTTTGCACATATGACTCTCTTCATGTTGCAGCTGTTTTTTTATTATTTTGATGTTGCCACTGTCTTCTTTGTACTAGCACACTTGCTCTTGTTGACTGCTTCATGTAGTTGATCTTGTCTCCAGTTTTGATCAATGCTTGGTCATGTTGCATATTGGACATTTGTGTACTTGACTGTTGCTTGATTTTCCTGTTGAGACCTCTGCACTGTGCCTTGTAATTGTGGTCTGCCTTGAGTTGAATCCTGTGTGTTATCTGGATTTGACCTTGTGCTGAATTGTTAGCAGTGATTTTGTTTGATTTGTGCACACGAGTTGGCGAGGCAGTGCACACGTGTATGAATGTACACGTGTGTATTGCAGCCACTTATGGTTACCTGTCCCTATAATATCTATATGCACGACTTTGTGATGAATTCAAGTGTAAATTATGACGAACAACCCAAATAACTGAGGCAAATCATATTTTCAAAAATTATTTATTTTTGAATTTGCAAAAATATTTCTTTTTCAATTTTACTGCGTTAGTTTATATTTTTGCAGATTTCTCAGATGCTGGATTCAAATTGGAATGCAGTTGAAGACAAAACACGAGTGTGAGTGATATGTAGTGAGGTTATCAATGTAAAAATATTTGTGATGTAATCGTGATGTAATCAAAAATGTATATGTACAGTGAGAGCATGAATTTGTACTATTCAAGATTGTAATAAATATTTGTTTGAATAAAATTTCTGTTTGAATTCAAAATCTGTGTCATTTAATTTTATTCAGCAAATATTTATTTATTCTATGAAAAATAAAATAGTACATTAACAAATACATTTAAACGAATGTATATATGTTTATTATCATCAAACAAAAATCATATAAGCGCAAAGCGCATATTCAACAATCTCCCCCTTTTGATGATAACAAACATATATTTAAGATTTTGAATGTATTAAATGTATTTGATCGTTCAATTTGCTCCCCCTATTTGAATGCTCCCTCTCTACACAATACTCCCCCTACATATATGCATACAAATAAAAATATGTAAATGAGCCTGTATGCAAATTGAAAATTATTTGACCTTGGCTAGATTCTATTTGACAAAATCTTAACTTTTCTCTCCCCCTTTTGTTATCAGCAAAAGAATAACAGTGTTATAAAAATAGGGATGAAGTGACAGACATGAACCAAACATTTAACTCAATATAAATATCAAATTTCAATAAAACTCAAACAAAAATCAAAATTACCCTTGTTAGGCGCATATTCCACTTTCAGAAGTGATGGGGATAAAATCATCAAAAATTCATATAGTTATGTCTATTTGTGGTATATTTATTTCAGGAAATTTGAATATCTACTAACCATGCATAACCGTTAGGACTTTTAAATGAGATTAGTACTATTCCAATTTAATTTAAAAAATATGAAATCAAGTATCTTCTAACCACGCATGACCATGAGGACTTTTAAATGGGATTAGAATCAACTTGTCTATTTAAATCAATTTTGATATGCGTTCCATACATGCATAACCGCGAGGACTTTTAAATGAGCATGGAAGCACATAATCAAAAATCCAAGTAATTCACCCATGCATAACCGTGAGGACTTTTAAATGAGAATGAATACTTTGGATATTTATTTTTATTACTAAATATAATAAATTGAAGTACAAATAATTTCCTTCACAGATTTAAAGATATTGAAGAACGAATGATTTCCTTTGTAAACTACCACAAATTTACATACTATGTGTAATTTTGATGAGTGATGGTCGATAGAATGATGATAGAATAGAAATGATCATGGAATTTTTACCCAACAAAAAGTTTTTACAACTCCTGTTATGAAATTCTAAAGAAATTTTTCTAATTATACTTTCTCAAGTTATAATATATGGTAAATATCAACACTCATCACTTTTTCAATCACTATTCATCTTTTCGATAATCATCAGTGAGCCAGATTAGTCGATTTCTAGAATCCCTAAATCCAAACGTAATCTAGAAAATCTGTCTTCGGGGAGGGGTTTTGTGAAAATATCAGCAAGTTGAGCCTTAGTTGAAATATGTTCAATGCAAATGTCTTTCTTAGCAATGTGATCTCTAAGAAAGTGATGTCTCACATCAATGTGTTTTGTACGTGAATGATGAACAGGATTATTTGACAAGTCTATTGCACTTTTACTATCACATTTTAATGGAACTTGTTTATAAACTATGCCTAAATCAGAAAGAGTTTGCATCATCCATAAAATTTGAGCACAACAACTTCCTAAAGCAATATATTCTGCTTCAGTGGTGGATAATGCAACACAATTCTGTTTTCGACTTGACCATGAAACTAATGAGTGTCCTAGCATGAAACATGTCCCACTAGTTCTTTTTCTGTCAACTAATGAACCAGCATAATCAGCATCAGAATAACCAACTAAATCAAAATTTTCGCAAGAAGGATACCATAATCCATATTTGTGTGTGTGTGAGAGATATCTTAAAATTCGTTTAGTGGCTTTCAGATGAGATTCTTTAGGATTAGATTGAAAACGTGCACACAAACACACAGAAAACATAATATCAGGTCTAGAAGCAGTAAGATAGAGAAGTGAACCGATTATTCCTCGATATTTCTTCTGATCAACAGTAATTCCTTTCTCGTCTTTGTCCAACTTTGTTGATGGACTCATAGGAGTTCTCAATGGTTTGGAGTTCTCAACTCCAAATTTCTTCAATAGTTCCAACACATACTTGGATTGCGAAATAAATATTCCATCACTGCTTTGCTTGATTTGAAATCCAAGAAAATATTTCAATTCTCCAACCAAGCTCATCTCGAATTTAGCCTGCATGACTTGTTCAAATTTCTCGCACAAAAGTTCATTAGTAGCACCATAAATGATATCATCCACATAAATTTGAACAATCAAAAAATCACTTTCTTTATGTAGTAGAAACAATGTCGTGTCAGCACTCCCCTTTTTAAAACCGTTTTCCGAAAGATATGTACAAAGGCAGTCATACCAAGCTCTAGGGGCTTGCTTAAGACCATATAATGCGTTTTCTAGTTTATACACATGTTTTGGAAAATCATGATTTTCAAAACCGGGGCGTTGTTCAACAAAAACTTCTTCTTTCAAAGCACCGTTTAGAAAGGCACTTTTTACATCCATTTGTTTAAGTTTGAAACCCTTATAACATGCAAAACTTAGCAAAATCCTAATGGCTTCTAACCTAGCAACTGGAGCAAATGTTTCATCAAAATCTATGCCTTCTATTTGGTTATATCCTTTTGCGACCAACCTAGCTTTGTTTCTAATTACATTTCCTGATTCATCAAATTTATTTTTGAATACCCATTTAGTTCCAACAATTGGATAGTCATTTCGCCTAGGAACTAATTTCCAAACTTTATTTCTCTCAAATTGATTAAGTTCATCTTGCATTGCTAAAAACCAATTTTCATCATTAAGAGCTATTTCAACTGAATCGGGTTCAATTTCAAAAATAAAACCACTGTCACAGCAAAATGCACACAAGTTTGTATCAAATGAAGAGCGAGTGCGTATACCTTCCGTTGGATCACCTATAACCAATTCAGGAGGATGATTGGATTTGAACTTTAATCTAGCAGTATCAACCGTCCTACTTTCAGCTTTTTCACTAGATGTCCCTTCTTCAATGCCTTCATGATCTATCCCATCGTCAATCATTTTTTCAGTCGTCCTTTCCAGATCAGATTCATCAAATTTCACATTGATTGACTCAACAATTGTCTTTGTTCGTTTGTTGTATATCCTGTAAGCCGTACTCCTTGTTGAATAGCCCATCAAAATTCCCTCATCAGTCTTTGATTCAAATTTTCCAAGTTGATCACTTGTGTTAAGAATGAAACAAGGACATCCAAATATACGAAAATAAGAAATGTTAGGTTTCCTTTCATGCCACAATTCATAAGACGTTTTGCAAAGTATTGGTCTAATCATTACTCTATTCATTACATAGCACGAAGTATTTACTGCCTCTGCCCAAAAGATTAGAGGTAGCTTATACCCACTCAACATGGATCTAGCCAATTCCTGTATTGTACGATTTTTCCTTTCAACCACCCCATTTTGTTAAGGTGTTCGTGGAGCAGAAAATCCATGTTTTAAACCATTTTCTCACAAAAATTTTCAAATTCCAAATTTTCAAATTCGCCTCCATGATCACTTCTCAAGGTTTTAATTGTAACTCCTTTTTCATTTTGAACAAGTTTTGGAAATTTTGAAAAATAGTCAAAAGATTCAGACTTTTTGGCTAAAAAGTAAACCCATGTAAATCTAGAATAATCATCAACCAATACATAACAATAGCGTTTTCCATTCAAGCTTGAAATTTCATTTGGTCCAAATAAGTCCATGTGAATTAGTTCAAGGACCCTTGATGTGCTAACAATGTTTTTAGGACGAAATGATGATCGACTAAGCTTGCCCAAGGAACATGCTTTACACACTTTACTATTTTTAAATTTCTGATGTGGTAACCCTCTGACTAATTCTTTTGATTCAAGTTTTTCTAAGAGACTCATGCTAGCATGTCCAAGTCTCATATGCCATAAATATGCCTCTTCGTCGGTGGCTACCAAACATCTAGAAAGATTTAGATTATCAAATGAAAGTGAGTAAACATTCCCTTTTCTTTTGCCCATAAAAACAATGTTATTAGAAGATTTATCAACGATTTTGCAAGTATCACTATCAAAAATCACGTTCATACCTTTGTCACATAGTTGGCTAATAGAAATGAGATTGTGATGCAGATTTTCAACGTATAAAACATTAGTCAAGAAAAAAATACCGTTACCAACTTCACCTTTACCAATAATCTTACACTTGCTATTGTCTCCCATGATCACATTTCCACCTTTAAAATTCTCTAAGCTAAGGAACTTCGATTTGTCACCTGTCATATGTCTAGAACAACCTGAATCTAGAAACCATTCTTGTTGTTCCTTAGCCCGCCAACAGACCTACATAAAAAGAGAGGAGGATGACCTAGAGAAACTCATAGGTCCAATGATATTAGTGATAGAAGCATTGTGAATAAACAATCCCTTTGGAACCCATACTTGTTTAGTCCTTTTGTTTTTATTCCAATAGACATGAAATTTGTTTGTAGAATTCTTAGGAACCCAAACTTGTATAAATTTCATGTTCTTCTTCCTATAACTACAATTTTCAGCACAACGTCTAAATATTTCACATCTACCAAAAATATTCTTATATTTTGCATTATCATCAACTTGTGTTTTCCCTAAACCTAGTCCTTTTCCGTTGTTAGCAAAAATTTGATTTCTCAATAACATGTTGAATGATTTTTCTCCTCTTGAAAAGTTATTCAGAGATTTCTCAAGATTTTGGACTTTAGTTTTTAGTGTCGTGTTTTCAGTTGCAAGTGAGGTGCATCTATTTATAAAATCCTTTTTCCTAGTGTCAAGGTTTTCCTTAAGACTTAAATTTTCTTTTTCAAGATTTACAAAGCTATTCCTAAGTTTTGATAATTCTGAATCTAAAGTTTTACATTTTTTACAGTCTAGGTTTTTAATAATTTCAGGTTCAGTTTCTAACCTAGAATTTTCATGGACAAGTTCTCTCCTATCAGATTTTAGATTTTCAATTTTAGATTCAAGAGTATCAATCGTTTTAGTAAGATCACAACACATTGAAACAAGTTCTTTGTAAGAATAGTCACTTACCTCACTAGATTCCTCTGAGCTTGCTTCTGAATCCGATTTTGACATAAGACACAAGTTAGCCTCCTTTGAGCTATTATTCGAAACTTCCTCTCCTTCTTCATCATCCCAAGTTGCTGCAAATGCCTTCTTTTTCTTTTTCTTTCCTTTGTGGTTTTTGAGAAGTGGACATTTTTGTTTGAAGTGGCCAGGCTTCTTGCAGTTATAGCATGTTAATTCATTATCGGAATCGTCAGAATTCTTTGACCTATTACCACTTATTTTCTTCTTTCGTGACTTGAATCTTGACCATTTTTTAAGATTATTTACAGCCATTGCAAGCTCTTCAATTGGATCTTCTTCTTCTTCATCGCTTTCTTCTTTGCTCTTTAAGGCAATCGTCTTCTTCTTTGGTTCGAAGTTGTTGCGTTCTTCCTTTGCTTTTAGCTCAAGCTCATATGTCATCGAGTTGCGAATCAACTCCTCCATGCTTAGCTTTCTCAGATCTTTCGATTCTTGTATTGCCGTGACTTTTGCCTCAAAGTTCATTGGTAGGACTCGTAGTATCTTCCTCACAAGATCTACCTCAGTGAATACCTTCCCAAGCGCACTAGCGTCGTATACCAAGGTTGAAAAGCGTCCAAACATATCCTTTATGCTTTCGCCTTTGTCCATCACAAAGTTTTCGTATTCATTGCTGAATAGAGCTAGACGAGACTCCTTAACTTGAGAAGTTCCTTCGTGTGTCACCTCCAAAGTGTGCCAAATTTCCTGTGCTGTAGTACAATGAGAAATTCTATTAAATTCATTTTTATCAAGAGCACATATAAAAGCATTCATGGCTTTAGCATTTGTCGTTTTCAATCTCTTATCGTTAGCATCCCACCTATCCTTAGGTTTAGGAATCTCAGTATCACCAACGATTATAGTGGGAGGTTTATAGCCAGTTTCAATAATATCCCAAACATCATAATCAACAGAACTAAGATAGATACCCATCCTAACTTTCCAATAAGCATAATCGTTCCCATTAAACATGGGTGGCCTAGCAATAGATTGCCCCTCAGAAAAAGCATTATTCGGTGAATACATGACTCTAGAGTTAAAAACAAAATACCGGGCTCTGATACCACTTGTAGGATCTAGATTAACCCTAGAGGGGGGGGTGAATAGGGTTATAGCAAATTTTCTCGATTTAGTCACAAAAATAAACTGCAGAAATAAATAGACTGAAAAGTAAATCACACAAAATTTACCCAGCTTCGGCAACACCTGCCTATTGCTGCATTCCCAGATTTCTATTAGAATTAAACAGTATCACGCTTACAAACACTCTAACAGACTTGCAAACCCTGCTACCGCCTATAGAGTTTTGCAAACTCGCAACCCCTGCTTACTGAACTAACTCTAAATAGACAATCAGACACAACCTAAAACCTAGGTGGTGATTTACCAAGATTTGATTCACAATTTTCAAATGAAAATATAAAAGACACTAATTTAAACAAAAAAAAAACAATTCAAAAAAACCCTAATTAATTAATAAACCAAACCCCCTTTTAAAACAGTGATCGGCTCAAAAGGAAAAATAGTATTTTTTAATTCCCTTTTTTTTTTAACACTACGGCCCGTTCCTTTTTCTTTCTCTCGTGATAATGGCGGCCGTTTGTTCTTCTCCTTTCTTTAAAATTGGGGCTCTCGTCCTTGCGCTCTTTGTTCCAGATTAGGGCTTTTGCGAAGCTCCGATACTACTTCGATCGTTGTTGATTGTGCGTAATTTAACCTGCCTTGATCGATTTCGTGTTGCTTTCTTCGGTTGCTTCGGTGAGTTCGATTATTGTTTCGGTAACAACTTTTTTTTTTCCTGATACTTGTAGTCGAACTCTTGTTATTGTGCCGATGATGATTGGGGCATTTTATATAGGATTCAAAACCTTATTTTTTCGTTCGTATAAATTTTGTCTGAATTTGTCTTCACTGTGCTTTGGCCGCTTGATTTTGCTTTGATGCTTGGGATTTTGATTGGCTTTTTCATATGCGTATTTTTCACATTCCTTGGTTGACGCGGCTTTTGAATCAATTTCACGGTTTTCGTTCCTTTTTCTGTTGACTTGTTAAAAATATGGCTTTGATACATTTAGCTTTGTATCTGCAGTTTCGATATCGATGATTCCCTCTGATGCTTTAACTTTGGTCACTTTAACTTGTAGCCTGCTGTACTTTCCTGTAGCTCCATCTGTTGCACTCTTTGATGGTTCATTGATGTATGTTGCATTTGCTTGAGTTTGTACAGTGTTGTACTTGTTTCACTGACCACCTGTATCATTGAGTAGCTATCGTCTGCACTTGCACATTTTCATTATTGCTGCCTGATTTTGGTCTTCAATGTACTGGTGACATATGCATTTGTCTTTGTTGCTGCATTTCAACCTGTAACTTGAATTTCACTGTCCGTTGTAGTTTGAACTGTGCATTTGGACTTGAATCTGTAATCTTCCTCATGTTTGCACATGCATATGTATGTGTGTGTGTATGCTTGTGTTGGTGGTGCACTTTGCATATGAACTTGGTTTGCACTTGAACTGTTTGTTGGAGTTTGGTCTGTGTAGTTGCAGTATTCATTATGTTGGTCGAGCTTGCATTCTTTGTTGGCACTTTTGAATGTTTACAGCTTGGTATTGAGTTGTTTAATAAAGAGGTTGAACTTACATACTTCATGTTGCCTTCATGTTTGATCTGACCTTTGCACATATGACTCTCTTCATGTTGCAGCTGTTTTTTTTTATTTTGATGTTGCCACTGTCTTCTTTGTACCAGCACACTTGCTCTTGTTGACTGCTTCATGTAGTTGATCTTGTCTCCAGTTTTGAGCAATGCTCGGTCATGTTGCATATTGGACATTTGTGTACTTGACTGTTGCTTGATTTTCCTGTTGAGACCTCTGCACTGTGCCTTGTAATTGTGGTCTGCCTTGAGTTGAATCCTATGTGTTATTTGGATTTGACCTTGTGCTGAATTGTTAGCAGTGCTTTTTTTTGATTTGTGCACACGAGTTGGCGAGGTAGTGCACACGTGTATGAATGTACACGTGTGTATTGCAGCCACTTATGGTTACCTGTCCCTATAATATCTATATGCACGACTTTGTGATGAATTCAAGTGTAAATTATGACGAAAAACCCAAATAACTGAGGCAAATCATATTTTCAAAAATTATTTATTTTTGAATTTGCAAAAATATTTCTTTTTCAATTTTACTGCGTTAGTTTATATTTTTGCAGATTTCTCAGATGCTGGATTCAAACTGGAATGCAGTTGAAGACAAAACACGAGTGTGAGTGATATGTAGTGAGGTTATCAATGTAAAAATATTCGTGATGTAATCAAAAATGTATATGTACAGTGAGAGCATGAATTTGTACTATTCAACATTGTAATAAATATTTGTTTGAATAAAATTTCTGTTTGAATTCAAAATCTGTGTCATTTAATTTTATTCAGCAAATATTTATTTATTCTATGAAAAATAAAATAGTACATTAACAAATACATTTAAACGAATGTATATATGTTTATTATCATCAAACAAAAATCATATAAGCGCAAAGCGCATATTCAACACTTCTTATAAGAAGAATTTAAAGTTTGTCTCTGGTCTTAAGAAGTATCTTAAGAAGTCTTTGTTGCTTCAGCTTAAGCTTTCTTTTGAAGAATTAGTAGATTCGGCACTTCATCTCAAAGCTGTCGAAAAGGAGTGTGATAGTGGTGAGGATGTTGAGGTTTCTAAGAACCCCAACAAGAAGCAGTTTCCATTTCAGAAGAGGTCTTTTACTTTTATTCGGAAGTGTTTTAATTGTGGCTCTTCGGATCATATTATTCGAGCTTGTCCTAAGCCTCTCTTCTGCCGCTATTGCAAGAAGGAAGGTAATCATGTTTTAGCTTGCCCTACTGTTCCTGGTGGTGCCAAGTCTGGCAAGCTTAGTGCTGCCAAGGCTTCTAAAGTCCTTCTCAACCCAAAGGTATATCTCCATCTATTTTGGATGGTTCTGTTTTATTTCATGACCATGGTATTCGAGTTCTTTTCGATACGAGTGCTTCACATTCTTTTGTATCGAAAAAGCTCATCGATGATTTATCTTTGGATGTTTCTTGTATGGTTACTTCTTTAAGGATTGCGAATCCTATTGGGGGATCGCGACCCTTAGCTTGCTTTGTGATGATGTTGAGATTGTTTTATGTGGTTTTTCTTTTCGTGCGAATCTGCACGTTATCTCTTGTCTGGGATTTGATATGATTTTGGCAATGGACTGGCTAGTGAGATATGATGCCAGGATTATTTGTTCGGAGAGAATTATATATCTTCGACATCCACATTCGCCTACTCAGCTATCTCTTGTTCTTCGGGATGTGGATAATTCCAAGATGGCTTTATATTCTCTTGACTTGTGAGATGATGATGATATATCTCGTATTCCTATTGCTTGTGACTTTTCTGATGTTTTTGAGCCTGTATCGGGTTTGCCACCCAAGCGGGCAATTGAGTTCCGCATTGATCTCATTCCAGGTGCGCAGCCAGTTAGTCGTCCTCCTATGAGGATGTCTACAAAGGAAAAATGAGGAACTCAAGAAGCATCTTTTAGAGCTTGAGTCCAAGTAGTTGATTCAGTCCAGTTTTTCCCCATGGGGATCCGCAGTCGTCTTCGTGAAGAAATCTGATGGAACTCTTAGGCTTTGCATTGACTATCGCAAGCTTAACGAGTTAACCATCAGAAATAGGTATCCATTGCCTAGGATCGATGATATGTTCGATCTATTGAGTGGTGCTAAGGTCTTTTCTCAACTCGATCTTGCCACAGGTTTTCATCAATTGCGAGTCGCGGAGGACAGCATACCTCTTACCGCTTTCCGCACTCGATATGGTTCTTTTGAGTGGCTCGTTATGTCGTTCGGTTTGACGAACGCCCCTTTCTTTGTTGATCTCATGAGTCGAGTATTCCGGGAATATCTCGACAAGTTCGTCCTTGTATTCATTGATGATATCCTTATTTATTCTAAGTCTGAAGCCGAGCATGCTAATCACTTGAGTATTGTCTTGAGTACTCTCCATCATCATCAACTTAAAGCCAAATTCTCCAAGTGCCACTTTTGGGAGAACAAAGTTAAGTTCTTAGGCCATGTTGTATCTTCTAACGGCATTTCGGTCGATCCCTAAAAAATCGAAGCCATCCAGAATTGGAAGAGGCCTAAGAATGTGCATGAGATCCGTAGTTTCCTTGGATTGGCGGGTTATTACCGTCATTCATCAAGGACTTTTCCCGTATTGTGCTTCCTCTCACCAGCCTTACTCGGAAAGGCATTCGTTATGTTTGGTCCGACAAGTGTGAAGCTTCCTTTCAGACATTGAAGGAACTTCTCACAAATGCTCCTATTCTTGTGGTTCCCGAAGAGAATCATGATCTTGTTGTCTACACCGATGCTTGTGGTAGTGGTCTCGGTGCTGTTCTTATGCAGAAGGATCGGGTAGTTGCGTATGCTTCTAGGCAACTGCGTCCGAATGAAGTTCGCTATGCCACTCATGATCTTGAGTTAGCCACCACCGTCTTCTCCTTGAAGATTTGGCGACACTACTTATTAGGCGAGCGCTTCATTCTCTATACCGATCATAAATCCCTGAAGTATTTGTTTACTCAGAAGGAACTCAATATGAGACAGCAGATGCGCTTCGTCGCAAATATTCGGCTGTTGTTTCTATGATGCTTGCCGAATGGGATGTTCTTGAGACTCTATCTTTTTGTGAAATTCGTGGCCGAGGTTCATTTTATGATTCTCCTATTCTATTATTTAGTTTGGGAGCTCGACCTATTTAATTGGATCGTATTGCCGATGCTCAGCGGCGTGATCCTGATTTGTTGCATCTTATTAAGCTTTGTGAGTCTGGATCTTTTGATGAGGCGTTGCAAGATTTCAGCATTGATTCTCTTGGGTGTCTTCGTAAGAAGAACCGTCTTTTTGTGCCTTCTGAGTTTGCACTTAGGCATGACATTCTTGATGACTGTCACCATTCTAAGTATACTATTCATCCTGGTGCTTACAAGATGTATGCCGATATGCGTCGCCTTTATTATTGGGAAGGCATGAAGCGCGATGTGGCGAGTTATGTGAGTAATTGCATAACTTGTCAGCGTATAAAGGCCTAACATCAGCGTCCTTCTGGTCTTCTTCAGCCTATTGAGATTCCATTGTGGAAATGGGATCAGATATCTATGGATTTCATTGACGGCCTACCTCGTTCGAGATCGGGCCATTCTAGCATTTGGGTTATTGTTGATCGCCTCACTAAGTCTGCTCATTTTGTCCCTATTAAGTCTAATAGGACTGCTTCGCATTTGGCTAAGTTATATGTCAAGGAAATCGTGAGACTTCACGGTGTTCCTAGTTCTATTGTGAGTGACCGTGATCCTTTATTCACGAGTCATTTTTGGCGGAGTCTTCAGCAAGCTTTGGGAACAAAGCTTAATTTAGCACATCTTATCATCCGCAGTCTGATGGACAGACAGAACGGGTGAATCGTATCTTGGAAGATCTTCTCCGTATTTGTATTTTTGATTTTGGTGGTAATTGGGAAGATCACCTACCTCTTGTAGAATTCTCCTACAACAATAGTTTTCAATCTAGTATCGGTATGGCTCCTTTCGAAACCTTATACGTAAGGCCATGTCGATCACCTTCATGTTGGTTGGAATATGGAGAGAAGCTTATTCTTGGCCCAGATTTTGTTCGTGATTCTTCAGAGAAGATTGATCTTATTCGATTGAGAATGAAAGAGGCACAAAGTCGCCAAAAATCCTACGCGGATAGCCGTAGGAAACCTCTCGAGTTCTCGATCGGTGATCTTGTTTTTATTCGTGTTTCTCCTTTGAAAGGGGTTATGCGCATCAGTGCGACTGGGAAATTGGCTCCCCGTTATATAGGACCAGTTTCTATTACTGAACGTATTGGCCCTGTGGCTTATACAGTTTCACTTCCTGCTCATTTATCTAGCATTCATGACGTGTTTCACGTCACGCAACTTCGAAGTGTCTTCGGGAGTCGGATTCTGTTATTGCTTCTCCTGATTTGCAAGCGCTTGAGATCTCACCGGACTTATCTATCGTACAGCAGCCTATTCGCGTACTTGACACGGAGGTGCGACACCTTCGAAACAAGGACGTGTCGCTCGTTAAAGTTCAATGGTCCGCTAATCCCAATGATTGTACTTGGGAAACCAGAGAATTTATTAAGCGATCTTATCCGGATTTTCTTTCTTCGCTTTGAAACGGTGAGTATGTCTTTTCATCTCAAGCTTATTTCCTTTACTTTTGGATGTTGTATGTTTGTAGTTGTTACAAATATCGTCTCTAGGAATTGCGAGGACGCAATTTTGTATGGAGGGGAGATCTGTAACAACCTGCATATTTAACGATTTTATATTTAAATGTTTAATTTAAATATAGCGTCGTTAGTCGGATTTAGGTCCGAAAAGCTACTATTTGCGAACGGCCGAATTGGAGCTCGAAACCACTTCCATTGAGTCCAAAATGGCGTTTGCGATCTTTTTGAGCTTAATCTTTGATATGTTTGGAGTTTGTGAAATTTTGCCCCTTTTCTACTTAGGCTTGAGTTTGGGTTCAGCCCCAATCTCCTCTGAACCCTCTGGCTCACTAACTCTTCATCCATTCATCCTTATTTCATTCCTTTAGCTTAAGAAAACTGAAAATAGGGGAAAGAAGGAAGAATTAGAAACTCCCAGCCCTAGTTCCATTTGCAAACTCCAAATTCTTGCTTGAAATTCAAAGAGAAGGATAGGTAAGCCTCCTCTTCATCTTCTCCATCTCTTCTCCTCTTCAATTTCAGAAATTCCTAAGCTCTAATTTGGGAAATATATGTTTTGGTTCTTAGATTGAAGATTGTAGAGTTGAAGTGAAGAGTGGTTAACCTCCTTCTTGTGTTTGTGCTCTCATCTTTGTTTATGTGCAAAAAGGTGAGATTTTTATCTCACATCTATGACTATAAGTATCTTTGGTTGTTAGTTATGAATTCCTCACAATTATTCATGTGTAATTGCTTTGATTTGGATTGGTTTTGTGAACATTGCAATTTTTGGGTGTTTTGAAGTCAAAAGTTCTAAAAATCATAACTTGATGTTTTAATAATGTTTTTGAAGGTGTATAAAAGAGCCAATAGTGTTGGGTTGTCGTATGGCATAAACCCATAGCATCCATCGCTCGTTCGTTTGCAATTCATTTGGATTTTTGCCTTTATGGGCTTGGCTGATTTTTGCCTACAGGGGGATTTCAAACGTCTGAACTCTAATTTCAGACGTCTGGTTTCAAATTCAGACGGCTGATTTGGAAATTCAGACTTCTGGAATTGGTCCCTGGAGGACGCAAAAAGGCAGAGACAAAATCCAGACGTCTGGGAATCCATTCAAATGTCTGGTAGTGGTTCAGACGTCTGGAAGGTAAATTCAGACGTCTGAAATGCGCAGTTTTGCCTATTTTGGCTAATTTTGAGTTAATTTCCAATTTTTATCGATTCGTGCTGATTCCAATCAGTTGTTATTGCATATTTCACTTTGATGACTTGTTTTTGACTTCATTCATGGGTTTTATAAATAATCACTCTAAATCGTATTAAAAGCTCCCTTCTCCAAATTATAAATTCTATTTATAATGCACACACACAATTTCGCACTTCGAGCGAAGTAGAAGGAAGATTAAATGGTTAGGTAAAACACGGACCATGAATCTGTGCGTTTATCCTTCCGATTAATCCTCGACCTATTCAATTGATCGTTTTGACCTTCGGGTTTGCTTTTTCGATGATATGAGGTAAACTTTGTACTGCTTTCAGTGTGAAAATGACTGATGGATAGTAAACCATTTAGTGCGAACGAGTGGTTATGGGACACACGTTAACACTTTTTGGATTCCTTTTCGAGAGTTGTAACACATTCTGCCAGTTAGTGGTGTCCAGTACTGGGCCTCCGGACGTTCACCACTACGGTTTGTTGCCTTCGGGTATGTTGCCTTCGGGTATGTTGCCTTCGGGTTTGTACCTTCGGGTTTGTGCCTTCGGGTTTGTTGCCCTTTAGTATCGCTTCCGATGTTGGTCGTTATGAGCCGCAGGGTGATATTGGGTTGCCCTTTAGTATCGCTTCCGATGTTGGTCGTTATGAGCCGCATGGGTGATATTGGGTTTGGAGTCTTCGGGCTCATGGATCCTTGTTTATATAGTACTGAGCTCGAGCAATTTTATGATGTTTCATTGATATGTATATTCCCTTGGTATCGCCCTTCGATGTTGGTCATTTTGAGCCGCATGAAGTATAGCGATTACCTTGTGGAACTTGTATACCTTATGGGTATTTGTTATTTGCCTTTTTGCTTGATTTGGTATAATTGTATCCTTTGTTTATCTATGTCGCCGATGATATGAGGCTTGTTCTATATGATTCATCTTTTGTTGATGATTGTGTTATCTCTTTTAGAGATATTTGCTATACTTTGTAACCTTGCAGGTTTATTGTTGTTCAGTTTATCTAACTGATTCGTTTAGCTAGAACGACCCTTGTATTTTATACTCGGACCGAGATGTTTCAGGTTAGGTACTTTGGACATAGCCTATTTTTCTTCCGCATGGACTACTTCGCTAGCTTCTTTTTGTCATAGCTTTTGTGTAGTCCTATTATGTTGAAACTCTGATATTTATTCTTCTGGATTTGTCTGTATATTGTGGTTGGCTATACCACTTGACATGTATGTATACTCTGCTATGTATCGGTATATATGAATATGATGGTTTACTGTTCTATGATGTTTCCTACATCTGAGTTGTTATATTCTGTTTTGATAGATCCTCCAGCCACATATGGTTTTGTTTTAAGTATTCATTGGATATGTCGACCGGTTTGGTGTGATTATTGTCGACGTATTTAATAGATAGTTAAAGCAAGACTATAGATGGTCGCTCATACCCAGCCTTATTCTCCGTGTTAGCAGACGGTATTATCTACTAATACTCTTTGCTAGCGTGGGTATAGAGGTGGGGCATCTCATTAGTGATATTGACATCATTGTACATATTGGTTAGTTCAAATTTTTTTTAAATAATGATTAAATGAACTATACAACAATGGTTTTGTGGTGCTTCAAATATTGACAAGCTTCATCCCAATTATAGAAGTGACACCCTTTTAAGGAACAGTAATAATGGTTTATTTCATATATTTTCTTGTTTATGATTATTAGATAAAATACCAAAATCTTCTTAGTAAACTAAAGTTTGGTAAAGTTTTTATATATCTCGTTTTGCATTTAAGACATTTTATCACAAACTTGGCCCACTTACATAAAAACATAATACATAAACATGTCATTCCTTTCAGACAACATGAATGCCGTATACATGAGTATAATATCTACGGTTAATCTACAATATTTGACATCGTTAAAAACATTCTTGAGTAATTTTAATAAAGATGTAATATTGCTAAAGAACGTGTCAACGTCAAAAACAATTTGAAAAACATAAATAATTCTCACTCTGTTGTAGATGGAAGCAACTAAATATACGGAGCAATGAACTAAAAGAGATTTGTTTTCCTTTATTGTGGTCTTCATCAACCTTGCAGTTTTTTTATCTTATTCCTACATTATGGCATGCAATTAAATATTTTCTTACTGAAGCACGATCATAAAAAGTATAGAGTCGCGTGTGCTGTTTACTCCCATCATAACATACTAATATTCAAATTTCATTGCATGCCACATTTACAATGTGACAACAGGAGTTGCTCAATCTATGCTCCTAAGGTGAAGTTTAGTTGGAGCTGTGAAGTAAGGATCAATTGTCTTATAGATGAACACTTTATATTTATTGATTATTTAACATTTTGTGAAATTATTTTGTTATTCACCCATTTTAGGTATAATAATGATGCTTTGATTCCATCAATTTACATTATTTTAACTTTTTAGACAATTCTTGTCATATTCTAGTATGATAAGGCAACAATATTACAAATCGATATTCTAGTTTGATAAAAATCATATGAATATATAGATGAGGAGAATATATATAGAAAAAAAGATATCGAAGAAAGTCTTATTTATTTCCTAGTCACTAATTTCTACTACAATACTATAACAGGTGGTTTGGGATGAGATTGGTGAACCAAATAAAGATAGAGAGAGAATGATACTTGATTTAGAACAAGAGGAATGCATGGAAGCTTATAAAAGAAAAATTGACCAAGCTACCAAAACTAAAGAGCAAATGCGCCAAAAAATAGTCGATTTTATTGCGCAACTAGCTTCTTTACGTTTCACTCTGTTGTCTACGGTAAGTCTATATAGAACGACTTCAGGATCCACCACCGAATCGACCCAAACCTTTCAAGCATCGGCTCCTAATGGTACATGGGTGCACTAAAATAGTTACTTAACAATACGAATATATTTTATTAACAATATAAATAAAATTGGTTATATTTACAAATTCATACACAAATTTAAAAAAGAAAAAAGGAAAAAAAAAGGGTGATAGAATCATACGTAATGTATTTTTCTTTAGTAAAGATATGCCATTAAGTTTTATTAAGTTGACATAAGTAGTTTTGAGTAATTATTCCACATGTATTGAAAGACTTCCATTTAATTCTCTTGAAACCATAATAATTAAATAGAAGTAGCAAGTTCTCTGACAACCCTGCAAAATGATAAAATTATGCTTTAAGATTGATATAAACTATAATTGGTAGCCTAGCAATCAATTTTCAAACATAGAGTCAATGCCTCCATCAAGCAATCTATCATGAATAGAGGCCAAATCAAAGCTAACATATTATTTAACGATTGATTTACATTTACAATAAACATGTTATTTAACGAGTGATGTACATTTGAACAAAATGGATGATTGTTCTTGGTTTCCAAACTATTGATGCGTGAATTACATATCTAAACACTATGCAGTATAGTTAGCTGAAGCATGAACCTCTGAAATAAATAAGAATAAAAAGTTCATCCAACTATTGTATGATTTAATTTTCCAACTTGTTGAAATGTAGATTCAAATTTGGTATAACTTTCAAGCATCGTGTAAATGATTTATTTTGATTGTGACTAAAATAGGTGAAGATATTTGGTTTTAAATGGGATTAAAATAGCATAATTTTAGAATATTGATAACAATGTTTTAAGCGATAATGGTGATGAAAACAGGCACCATTTGTTTTTTGTACATGTTACTATTCGGTTCAGGTACGATAGCTGTGAAAATTATTAACTTCGCCATCCCCAAGTCATCTTTGATAGAAAAGAATCTACATCTAACTTATTGTTGTGTTATGTTTGTTTAATAGAAACCACCTATAAGATACCAAGCATATTAACTAGCTCAAGTTGTCTCATATGCCAACATTAAAAAACAAACTATATAAATTGTATCTAGTAAAATGAAGGGATTCCTAAAATTAGTGTATTCTAAATTCAAAGTTAAATTAACGTTGCATTTAAGAAAGGGTCAATCATTGCACAACACAATCTACAGTCATAGTTCAAAGGCGTCCAGTATATGGATAGTGAATATTACATGTAATTTTAACAAGCACTTCAAGTTATAAAATCAACCATATAACTCTAATGAAACCGTTTTAATTCGCTACATTGCAAGAAGACCAAACCCATTTATTCATAGCCCAACAATGTTATGGGTAATAGCTAACCTGTCATCAAGCTTAATTGCTTAACCCATAAAATTCCAAAATTACAATTTCTACAGAAGAAAAATATCTACAAATCATATGATATTGAGGTTCCCATTGAAAGCAACAACGCTTTATGATTAAAACATAACAAATTCACTTAAAATTGGCCAACTAAAGAGACATTGATGGAGGTAACGAAATCTGTAAAAAAGAATATTGATCATTGTGAATCAGAATGTTAGTTAGTAGATAATTCAAAAGTTAGGAAAATACATACTTTATAGGCTACAGAAAATAGTCCTAAATATTATGGCCTAAAATGATTCTAATTAGCAAACAACAATGCTAATTAAGTAAAATTTATTTACACATTATTGTAAATTGCTAAATTTTTAATAATTGTTAACCAAGAGCGGAAATTCTTTACCTAGGTCATAGGACCACCTAATACTATTTTAAACATGCCTTTTGTCTTGTATGCTTTGGCCAATGTAATTGAAATTAGTTGCAAAACTATAGAAGGAAAATAATTTGTTTTTGCAAAAACAATTTGAGGCACTAATGCTAAGACGTTATATGCTATTTTGTACCCCTTTACACGTTAGAAGCTAGAAAGAACTACTAATATGCTCACAACAATGAAACGAGAACTCGAATATGATATATTATATTACTAAACTTTCTCATGAATAAAGTCTGTATGGTTTTAATTGTATGTTATTTTAAACTAATGCAGGTGCTAATACTTAAAATAGCATGGTCACCTAATAGATGCACATGCTGGATAAACACATAAAGGAAATGTGCATGGTTACCTAATAGTTGCTTCTGGAGCCGGCAACATTAAGATCTTTGTTTGATCGACGGGCGAAATGAGGAAATCGACATGGAGAATCAGGTGGCGAGGGCATGGAAGATCCTTTTCCTATGCTTTTCAGGCAGAGATCGACTTCGCTTCAAGCTTTCTAATTTGGCGCATTAATGGGTCGTAGTGGGTAAAGGCAAGTTCGCCCAGTCGTATGTGAGGTAGCTGATGGCGATGGTGGCAAGCCAGTTAGAGAACAAACGATAAGGAATAAAAAGCAAGAGGGATTGAAGAAAATAGTAGTGATCGATGAGAACGAGAGAGCTACGGATTTGAGAAAGGGGAACAAAAAGCAAGTCAGAGCCAAAGTTAGTTTTGGAATTTGGGTCCAATATTTGGATGCACGAAAAAAATTCCACTAATTACAAAAGTGAGCATCCACATGCATATGAAAATAATAATTACTAACATAATATTATTATTCGAATTTATAATTTTTTTAACTTTTTTGAATTTTAATTTTTTTTTTGAATATTTTCTTATTGTGTTTAAATTTTATGGACTTTAAACTTAATAAATACTTTTTTCTTTATTTTAAATAAATTCAAAATTTTAAATATTTTAATTAAATTTTATGAAAATTTCAAAATGGTGTTTTAAAATTTTACGAAAGTTTTCTAAGTTTTATGAATATTTTTAAATTTATTTTAGATAAAATTTCAAAATATTACTTATTAAATATTAAATATTAGTCTTAATTATTAATTATTAGATAATGAATAGTAATTATTAATTATTACTTCTTAATTATTAACTATTACTTCTTAATTATTAATTATTACTTATTAATTATAACCGAATATTAACAATGTTAATTATTATCTATATTTTATCATACAACAATTACGATTATTAATTACCTACTTTTGTATATTCAATGGTAATTAATAATTACTCCTAGCAATTATTATATAAAACCCATAATTATAATTGAATATAATTAAAAGTTAGTTAATATGTTTATATTACTAATTAACAATAATTATTATTAATTTTAATATATTTAAGCTTAATTAGTAAAAGTTATTTTTTAATTATCTAGTATTTAATAGGGCAAATATTTTATACAAAAATATTATTTATTTTAATTTTTATAAGTAAAATAGGAAAAATTACCGTACATGCAACATATGGTTGGACCGCTCAAATGCTCTGCTCGCTTGCTGAAGATAGAACCATAAGTGACAATTTATATTTAAATACTATACGAATTTCTAAATTCATTAAGAAAGTATATTTCACTAAGGTGGATTACTGAATATTAATAGTAATGATTTCATATTTCAAAATAATCTATAATTATTATTATCTAATTAAAGTTGTTAATTATTTTTATTATTTGATATTAAATTTTAGCTTTAGTTATTACTATATAACTTTTGTTTAACTAATTAATATAATTTTTATATTACTAATTATTAATTACTATTTTTTAATAATAATTATTAAGTATAATTAAATATTTATTATTTATTATTTGTTGACTGATTGTCGATTGTTAATTAATTTATTATTTATTATTGATTAATTATTAAATATAAATTAATAATTAATTATTAATATGGTTATTTCATATTTTAAGTTAATAATTAATTATTAGTATTTAATAGCAGTTTTTAATTATTATACATTAATAATCAATTATTATTATTATTTAGCATGCTCCATTAATTTCAACAAGGTACATCTCTATGATCGAACTCGTGACCTGTATTCTCCTAGTATGAAATACCAGCCAACTGAAACCAAACATGTTTGCCATTAATATCTAATTTTTATTATTATTTAAGTATCATTTAATTTATTATTATTTATTATTAAATTTTTATTAATTGTTAATTATTTTAATTTAATTGTAATTATTAATTATTACTTATTACATACTAATTATTTATTACAATAGGCGAATAAAAGGAGCTAATAGGTATCTATTATAACTAGCATAACAAAAGAGTTGGTGAAAATTAACATCTATTACAACTGGCAAAAGAAAAATAGTTGTAATATCCATATGAAACAACTAACAAAAAAAAGTTCTTGAAAGTAAGTTTATTACAACTTTCTGAAACAAAACGTTGTAAAAACCTTAATTACAACTAGTAGATTATGACCATTGCAAAAAATATAGCTATATTAGGGCAATTTTGTTGTAGTGATAATTTCTAAACTCCAATCTTTCTTTCACTTTTAACATGCACTCAATTATTCAAGATAAATTAAACCAAACAAATATGTGAAATTTTTGGCATTTATCATTTGTTGAAATTATTTAATAAAATAAAATATAAAAGAAGAAGATGGGGAGAGCAAAAAAAATTAACAATCATTAAAAGTCAATACTTTTACTAATGGCTTAATTGATATACAAAAATACATGATTTATATTTATATCTTAGTTACTTGAAGCCAATGCAATAATGTAATAGGAAATATTATAACTAGGAAAAGTACTAATAATACAGGTAAATATCAAATAATGAGATCTTCTGCAATATGTCTTAACATCATCATTACAATATATATATATATATATATATATATTTGTATTAAAAACAGGCTATAAATTAGATGAAGAATCAAAGCTTACTTACGAACTGGTCAAACATTGAATAAAAAGGACTGAAACCGATATACGAATATATAGTTCCATATAACTATAAAATTTTGAAAATAATCCTACGCTTTCACTACATATTTCTATGTAAGCAGCTTTAAACTTTAAGCTGTTATCAAGTCAGAAAGATTGAACTGGGTAGCAAAAAAGAAAAAAAAGTGACAACCTAATTTTGTAGTAGTGCGAAGAATTATATTTCCAATTTCAGAGTCCCGTTCAACCAATTTCACAACAAAAACCATTTGAAATCTATTATTTTGAACAAGATATTTTTTAATTATAAATGGAAAGCATTTATTGTTGACCAATCAATGAAATTTGAAATTAACCAAAATTTGGAATATAATCTTGTACCCAATTCAATAATATACAAACTCCAAAATCTTTTGACAATGAGCAATCTAGCATGGCTGACGCTAGTGCATAGTAGCAACAATACAATCATTTGGTAAACTTTTCAGTCATTTGTATAGTTTAGATAGATTTTATTTTTCATTGCACTATAATCTATATTGAAGACTAGAATTAGATACTATTTGTTACAAAATGTTTAGGAGAGTATGCACAACTTTCATCTGCTATATTAAGAATTGATGGAAATTTTACCTTAATTCCCTGTTGTTCTATTGAGACTTGGGTTTTCTTTCCATTTTTTAGGTTCTAAGAGTAGCGAAAGATATAAAATTAATTGCGAGATATTGAAATATGACCTTATATGTAAAATAACTTTATAGAAAGTGAAACAAAGTATTAACATGTTGGAATGATTATATCGATAAAATAAGCGATTAGGACTATACACATATTATGCTTACTATACACGCACAAGCATTCATAATTTAAAAAAATTGATTACATGGTAAAAGTCATTTAATTGCATAATCAATAAATAGGTTTAACAACGATACTAATCAATTGATTTATTAGCATATTGCATAGTCAATTAAGGAGTTTTCTAATAATTTTCGCACGAAATTTATATTTAATTTTAGTGAGAGTATAATTTTGAAAATGAATTGATTTTCCTTAATTTCAACAAAATAATTAATTAAAGGAAATTAATTGCCTCATTGAGTTAGAGGAAACTAACTGGTTGATTTACTAATTCTGAAGTTACTCGGTAAATTAACAAAAGTTATTAATCGATTGATAAATTTATATATAGCATACTTAATCAATTAGGAAAATTTTGATAATTTGCAATCAATTTCTGTAATTAATTTCCACAATTATACAGTCAAATAAGGCAATTCATTTGAATTTAAAGTAGATTAAAGAGTCAATAAATTCTTTTAATGCCAAATAATTACGAGATGAAGGTAATAATAATTAAAGGAGAAGTCTAGAGAGAATTTGTCATTCTCTATATAAACCCATTTCCATTCTTCACTCTATACCTCTCTAAGTAAAATCTATAATATTTATCATAATATTTCATTTTTTCAGTGCTATAGTATTTTGGTAACCAAAAACATATTATACATACCATTATGTCTCCAACACTCAAAAACCTAGATCTGCGTGCACTATTTCTTTGCCTAAAACTCACATTCATCATTTCATGCTTTTCATACACAACTGCAATCTTCTCTCTCCTCCTGTTCACAATTTCCTAGCAATTAGCAGCCTCGCCTATGATACCATTATTGGTTCCACCATTAGAATCGCATTCATTGTTGCTTCCTCTTCAACCTTTGAGACCTTATCAGATGTTGAAGGAGAATTTAATTCTTCTACATATTGACCTTTGGGTGATGATATATACAGAAGGCAGAAAGAGAATATCTACTTGCCAAGCTTCAGGTATTTCAATATTACGAACCACATTTTCATTCCATTTAATGCCGTACTCTAGATACATCTTATACCTTGTATTCTAATACATAAAATGTACAATGTATAACCTTTGGTATTCTTTCCACATATTTACTCTCGTTTCATTTCCTATTCCCTCCCTATGGAATAATTTTTCATTTTTCACAAAAATTATATTTATATCTCTATCAACAATCTATAAACATTGCAATTTACATTCATATTCTTTTATTATATAATCAGCTAGCCCATGGAATATGTTATGGTTTGCTAAAAAATATATCCATTTATTTCTTTCCTATTTTCCTTGAATTACAAGAAACTATTTAAGGTTCGATTTGATTAGTTTATTGTTTATTTTGGCTCATTCTTAACATACCACATTATTCCATTTTTGCCAATTTAATTTTTTTGAAAATAAACGACTGCTTTATCCTTATAATTATTTTTACTGAGATGTTTTATTTTTTTTCATGTCCTCATATTTTCCATCTCCTTCTCTTTTGTTGGTATATTTTCATAAATATAAGGATAGAATTTTTAAAGAAGATATCTTATTACTAGAAAATAACTATGTATGTTCTTTACGGTTCATATATAGTAACTAGGATATGATATCAACCAAGCTATTTAATACTTGAATTGCTACTAAGATAGTGCACAGTCCATTTGGAATAATAATAAACCTAGTATGCATGAAATGTATTACATAAGCTTCCTATCATTTTTATACTTTATTAAGCTGTAGCATGTTTTTTTCTCTTTTAGATTGCATTATTGGATAAAAAAAGAAGATCGAATTGTCGATGATCGTTAAGAATTTTTTAAATGTTGTGAGATGAGAATCTTTTATTATTGCCATGAGAAGAGTGGAAAATAAGAATGAGTGGGATAAAAGAAACAAGTGTAATTGGAAAATAAAATGGAGTAAGAAAGAAAAAATGTGGTGTGTGTTTTTTAATAAAATGCCATATAGGAAGAAAGTGGAGTGTTGATAGAATTGGCCATTTATTCTAGTGTATTTTGTATTTTGGTTTGCTATATTAGGTTTTATATATTCAAATAATTTATGTATCTTTAAAGCTTCCTCTTTGATATATTTATGTTAAATATAAATTTTTTTCCATAATTAATTTTTAATAAATATTAACTCCAAGAGCCCTTTCATCTATAGGTGCATTATTAATTAGAAAATAAAGTATATTAAATGTTTTGACTACAATTTAAATTCCAATAAATTGTGTATGTCAAATATTAATTATAAAAACTACGACGTTACTATTTTGCGTTAATTTTTCATGTCAAATGTTAATAGGTATTTCTAGAAAAAGAACATGTCAAATCCATCACAAAATTAAGTATACATTAAAATCTAAAACATTTGACATGTTCTCCTATGATATAACCTCAAGTCCAACCCTTTATTCTACAATGCTTGACACGAAGGAATTGATTAATTAAACCCAACATAAAATCAGTTTTGAAGGAAAGGACAATTTATTTGGCTTAGATAACTTTAATCAATTTCTTATTGAAAGGCCTTCCCACCTTGACTCAAATAAGTAGTTAATATCATTTTAATTTTATTTATCATGAGGTATTACTTACAAAATTATTTTTGTAGGTTCGTAAGGCAATACCAACCAATTTTTTGATGCATTTTTTTGGATATAATAAATGACTTGGTCATAATTGAGATATAATAACTTGTAATTACAGTAACCTAAAATATTGCATAGCTCAGGCTAAACGTCTTTTTAAAATGTTTTTTTATAATTATTTCGATTATTATAAGAAATATTGTTCTTTGATATACCATAGAAAAATAAAATTTTAATTTTTAAAAACAATAATTTGGGCTTAAAAAAACCAAAACATATGTATTTATGTTCTGTGTAGACCAGACAATAAAACTCTTGTCTTTACATATAGGCTAGATCAAAGCATGGTTCTAAATTATTGATACTAATTTGTTTTTAATAAATGTATTCTTCTTTTTATTTCATTGTTTGGAGTAATTTGAATTTTTTCCTATTGCAACCAAATGCACTATTCATCTTTTTGGAAAGCCAATTCGGACTTAAAAATCCTCTAAAATTATAAACGTACCAACTATAAAATGAACTTTGTATTATTACTTTTTAAATTATTTATATTTTGTTCTTTAGCGATGTATAATTATATATACTTCAAAAAACTGTTAATATCTTCTAAAATAGGTTTAATCTGCAGTTTATAGTAACTATGTTTGTAAGTCTAATTTATGAAAATGTTTGATAAATCATGGTTGTACATTAGTTAGGTAGTAATCAACATGAAAGCATGAACAAGGTAGTAAAATAGATGGAAAAATTTAAAATCATACTACGGAATAAGATTATTTAGATTTGTTCATTTGCAGCTGAATAACGTGCGACTGATCATATCGTGGTTGATTTTTATACCAACCACTTCTTTTATAGGCTCGTATTTGTGTTTAAATTTTTATGTTAGTGATATTGACATCATTATACATATTGGTTGGTTCAAAATTTATTTAAACAATGATTAAATGAACTATACAACAATGCTTTTGTGGTGCTTCAAATACTGACAAGCTTCATCGCAATTATAGAAGTGACACCCTTTTAAGGAACAATAATAATGGTTTATTTCCTATTTTTTCTTGTTTATGATTATTAGATAAAATACCAAAATCTTCTTAGTAAACTAAAGTTTGGTAAAGTTTTTATATATCTCATTTTACATTTAAGACATTTTATCACCAACTTGGTCCACTTACATAAAAACATAACACATAAACATGTCATTCCTTTCAGACAACATGAGTGCTCTATACATGATTTAAATATCTCCGGTTAATCTACAATATTTGACACCGTTAAAAACATTCTTGAGTGATTTTAATAAAGATGTAATATTACTAAAGAACGTATCAACTTCAAAAAAATTTAAAAAACATAAATTATATTCACTCTGTTGTAGATGGAAGCAACTAAATATATGGAGCAATGAACTAAAAGTGATTTGTTTTCCTTTATTGTGGTCTTTATCAACCTTGCATTTTTTAATCTTATTCCTATATTATAGGATGCGATTAAATATTTTCTTACTGAAGCAAGATTATAAAAAGTATAGAGTCGCGTGTGTTGTTCACTCCCATCATAACATACTAATATTCAAATTTCATTGCATGTGTAACAACCCTAGATTTTTCATATATTTTAATATTTGACTTTATTTTATTATGAAATTATTTTTAAACTTGTTTTATTTCAAACATTAACAGTTTTAAATATAAGTGTTGATTATTATGTGAATTATAATTTCAAACAGGTATAAATTGGATATTTTACTGAAAGATGAATTTCTGTTCAAATTGGTCAAACTTTGACTTTTAAATTTCAAATTTAAATATTTAAACTCCTAAATTTTATCTTTTATTATGAAATTATATTTAATAACTTGAATACTACTTTTCGTTTCGTTGAAAACAGATTTAAATTGTGAAAGTTATGTATATTTCAATATTGAATGCAATCTATTTTATTTAGCAATTTTGTCTATTTTAAATTATATAATTTATATTTTCTTTGTCATATTTTATTTTAAAATGTTTCATTATGTTATTTTATGTATATTTTTGTCTTTTAATATTTTTGAGGCGATAATAAAACTTTTCCAAAGTTTACTGTATTTATTTCCCATTTTTAAAGGCTGTTTTCTATTTTTTCTGCTATTTTCTTTATTTAAATTATATTTAATTAAATTTTTATATATTTTTGGAAATGCATTTTTATTTTATGTTATTATCTTTTTTATAAACATTTTTACAAGTTCATATAAATTTTTCAAAGTTCATTCTGTTTATTTTTCATTTTTCTAGACTAGTTTGTATTTTTTTGAGCTATTTTCTTATTTTACCTTATATAATTATTATTATTTTTTTATATTTTTATATTTTGTTGCATTTTCGAAATTTTTACTGAAATTATTATTATTCTCAGAAATTTAAACTTATATAAATAAATAAAAGGAAATTTGAAAAGTTTATGTCTCTTTAGTTGCTTAAGACCTTTTGTTTTCCCGTCTCTTCATTTTTCCTAACCTTATTGCATTCAATTCTTTTTGGCCGTCCCCTATCATTCTTCAGCTGCATCCAACTTCACTTTCATGAAAATAAAAGTTTCTCATCCAAAATTTTCGGCCATGAACTCTTGAAGCAAAAGTTTGGTAAATTTCTTCTTCTTATTCGCTTATTCTTCTTGTTTTCCTTATCTCTTTGCACTTGTCTTCACCTTTGTAGCTCAGCCCTTGCTCCTCCACCACCATAGCCACCTCCACCACCACCACAACCAGCTGCCATCCCCTCCAGCCCACTGTCCATTCATAGCCGTGGCAATCCATGATGTAGATCCACCTAATATTTGAGCAAACTCCACCTAAACATGCATTGCCAAGCTCCTTTAGCTTCACCACTCCACCACATCACCTTGGCCGACCTTTGCATCATCACCACCAGCCACTTGCTGACGTGAGACCCCTGCCACATCAGTACATGACCCTACCAGGCCTGGCCGTGCCTATATATGCTTAGGGCCGAACCATTTATGCACAGAAATTCTACTTTGGTTACCTTGATTTGAGTTATACATGCCTATACACTTCATCTCCTTCATATCCATGGTATGGCCGACCCTATTGAACCCAAACCTGATCCAAACCTGATTCAAAACCATCCCATAACAGTGCCTTTCCAGTCCATAGCTTAAGCATACAAGGTTGAATGCAAGTGCAAAAGTTCTAGCTTTGAATTGTGTAGTTATTCCTCGCATTGTTTTGTAATATCTTGGTTTGTAATTCATGTTTGTATTTGTTTTGTTTGATATATTTAAGGAAATTAATCTTTGGCTCTCCCGATCTCAAATCTTATTCATGTTGTTGTGCCTTCGAAGATTCCTTGTCGTGTGTTTTGGTTGTCATCTTCAGCTTAAACAGGTGAGTAAATCTCACCAGACTAATATGTACTTATATAGTGATAAACTGACATCACCTAAATCTGTAAATGCATATCATCCTGTTATAATTGCTATATTATATTCATATGAAGTTGACACCTATATTTACACTTGTTATACCATATGTTACTGTTATTTCATGCTATTTTGTTATTTTCATCCGTTTATCACACTGCAAGTTCCCTGTAGACTAGAATCACTATGGGTTGAAATGATACATACCCGAACGGAATTTAGAATAGGAGAAAATCGTTATGGCTGAAATGATAGGCCTGAATGATTTTCAATTATTTTCTTTTACTTGGGATTGCGGGTTTGAAATGATCAAACCCGGTTTTCTTTGTAAATTACGGGTTGAAATGATATATTACCCGTATCACTTCATCTAGGCTAGAAAATGAAATATAGACCCGTTGTTAAAATATGTTTTTCTAAAAATTTTAAATTATTTTAGAAATGTAAATATTATAATATTTTGATTTAAATTTGATTAAAAATTATTTTTGTATTGATTTTCTGAAAATTTATAAGTGAAATAAATAAATGGTAAAGTTAGCAAATCTGAAATGTAAGTTATTTTGGAAACTAGAATTTGGTGATAAATGGAATTTAAATTAAATATGAAAATATGATAAATTTATGATATTTTGAATTAAATGAATTTAAAATGATTTTATAATATATCAATGATTTTTGAATAAAGTTAAAAATGTGAAATGAATGAATATTTAGGTTGAAATTTGGAAATATAACTAAAATTGGAAATTTGTGAGTTTGGCTTAAAAGTGAATGTTAAGTTAAGTAAATAAAAATGAAATTAAGTTATATTTGAAAATTTTAAACTTAAACGTTAAGTTAAATTCAATATAATGAATTTAAAATTTAATGTTGGAATTTAATAAGTGAATTATTATTAAATTTTGATTTTTGAATGGAGATTTAACTTTATAAAATCATGAATATAAGGGTATTTGAATGACTTTTTTAAAAGTGAAATTATATGATTTTATAAGCTAAAAATGATTTAAATAAAAATATAATTATTTGTGAAATTATATTGAATACTTGAAGTTAATTAACTGCATTTCTGAAATGTTATTAGTTCTAATGTAAATGATAATACAGCATTTGTAAATGCTGTAGTTGATAATAACGAACCAAATGGCTAAGTTTAATTAAAGGTTATTATAGCATTTTTGTAAATGCTATAATTATTGAATTTAACTAAGTTTTATTTGAAACTAATGTAACCCTATTACAACCCTTTTAAATGCTATCTTTTATTAAATTGAACTGTTTTGAATGTAACTTTCCGTAGTAATTTCTAAATGCTGCGAAAGTTGAATTTTCATCTGTTTTAATAAATTAAGTGGATAAATGAATTTTGAAAGACTAAAATTTTGTAAATTTAATAATTTAATTATTAAATATAATAACTTCATTTATGATTTAAAATGAAGTAATTTGTTTCAAAATATAAACTATTTTGAAATGTGTTTTGTAATGGTATTTAAATTAAATAAAAATGAATGTGGTTTGGAAGATATTATATTTTGATATTATGAAATGGATTTTGAATGATATTGAATTTTGAAATGATATTTTATTTTGAAGTATAAAATACCATTTTGAAATTTTAACCACGGGATGTATTTAATTTATAGTTTAACTGATTCTTAAAGGATGGGCGATCCCAAGCATCCTTTAAGTTATTGTGCATTTCTACTACAGTTCACTTGAGTTAGTTTACATTATATAAGTATATATTTTCTGACTCGAGTGTTTTGTGTTTTACTTTACGCTCGAGTCAGCCTGAGTATTTACAGCTTAGCTTTGGATTTCTTTCTGGAGCTAGGAATTGCTGGAGATTCTGCTTGTCTAGTTATCTATCCCTTCAGTTTCAGTTGTTCTATTTCAGCTTTGGTATTGATAAACTGCTATGTAATTGAGATTTCTATTGTATATGTTTTTCAGACTGATATTATGTATTATGTTTGTTATAGTAGCTTCATGAACTACTTTGTTATTTTAATTTCCGCTGCGAGTTATTCTGATATTTCTGTGCCTGTGATTCTGTGATTGTATTTCATTTGCTCCAAATTTATTTACAACGCGGTATTTTGAGCAATTCAAGTCCGACATGTGCGGATGCGAATGGCTGAAAATATCGGGTTGTTATAGTTGGTATCAGAACTTAGGTTTTAAGAAAACCTTAGCCTGCGAAGAAAAAACTCATTAGAGATAGGGTAGAAATACCCTAGAATGAGTGAGATCAATCTCAGAATCCTTTCTTTGTGAGAGAACGTATTTTCGAAGTATAAACTGATTTTTAAAAGATTTTTAAAGGATTTTCCAAAGATTATTTTGGTATAAAAATGTTCTTATTTCGAAATCAAGATTTTCTAAACTTCATCTCTTCTTTATCCACCTTGTTAGAAATCTTTTGGTTAAGATTCTTATCGACTAGGATTCCTTGAACTTTGAAACACTCCCACTTGTTCTGGAATCCAGTCTTGTTTTCCCCATTTTTCCTTTTAATTTTGGAGCATTCATAACTCTACTTTGGAATGAACTCTCTAAAGAGCGATGATTCCGTAAATCTTTGAATGATTTGTAAAGGGGTGAAACTCCTTTACAATTGGCATTGATTCACTGAAGATTTTTGTATCCTCGGATGTCGATGCTATCTATCTCCTGCTCTACCCGGATTCTATCTCTGGCGATCGAAGGTCGATTTGCCTTAGATTTCCGTATTGATTATATTCCTAAAGTCTCGGTTGACCGGTTACGTTCGCCCTCGATTTATATAGGCTTATCTATCCTCTATTTGGTAATTAAATTATCTCATCTTCGTTTGAGTTTATCTTCGAACTAGAATTCTATTTGATTAGAGTTCCTCTAATTTTGAATCTTTGTTTGTTTGAAATCCTTCCTTGAATCATCCTTTGGAAATTTGTATTTGGTTGTATTTTGAAATTGTGCATACATCGAAATTATTAAGGATGACCATATTTTGTATATAAAAGTGAAATGTTTTCGATAAGGATTATATACCTTTCAAAAATGAAAATTTGAAATTTCGAAAGAATTTGAAATTTTGAAAATTTTATAAGAACTTGATTTATACAAAAATGATTTATAACTGAAGGGTTTTGAATTTGAATTTCAAGGAATCGAATTCCGGTATTTTGAAATCGGTTTTAAGATTTTGGAAAATATATATAGTAATATGATTTAAAGATATATATATATATATATATATATTTCAAATAAGAAATGTTTCAAATGTATTCGAATGAATTTCAATGATTTCGAAGGAATTTCAAAGAAGTTTTTCAAAGTTAATTGAAGTCCAGAACTCACTTATGTCGCTGGAAAATAATTTCGGTGATGAATGCATGCATCATCGACATTGATTTTAGAGTTTCTGAGTGAGAGAGAGGCCACTCTAGTAGCTTTGCTCTACGAGTGATTTTGTGAAACCAATTTTGATTTCAGATTTCGAAGTATAATTTGATATTCGAAAGATAGATCCGTGTATGTATATATATATATATATATATATATATATATATATTTGAAAAGATTTAAAGTAAGCCGGTGTTCAATTCTCGAGTTTCAGATTTTGAAACCTAACTTTTGAAATTGATTTACTGATTTAGTGTTGATTTTCAACTCTTGGATTGAAAATATGACTTCTTCGACTATTTTAAGATTCGAGCACTTCCAAATCAAGGTTAATTTTTCAAAGCTAATTTTTTTTGAAGGTATAATGAATTTGATAAAGAATATAAGTTTAGTTTGTATGTTTCAAGTATGAAATAATATGGTTTTTTATAAGTTGAAACTGTTTTGTTAAGTAAATAAATAAGACTATTTTGAATTATACTAATATGAAATTTAGTTTTGAAATGTTTTGGATAAAAATTAGTCTTCAAACGTTTGAGCAAATTTTGGTTTTAAATGTTTTAACTTAGTAACATCTTTATAAAACTATTTATTTAACAAGTTGGAATAGATACATAAGTTGTACGTACGTTGTTCTATTCGCATAATTAATTTGATCCAAGTTTGAGTACACAAGTTCGAGGTGAATTACACCATTTCGTGTTAGGATTTTTCATTTGATTCTTGATGGCGAACATTTGATATGGATTTTGGGCTTGATTCTAGAATTCTCTATCATAGTATATGGCTATGCAAGGAGACTGATGGCTTCTAGTCAAGAAACCATATCGAAGTCCGCATTAGGGAAGTCGAATGGACAATACTAGTTCGAAAGCGAACTTGTGTGATCAAGCGAGCGATCGAATGTAATGTTGCGAAATAATGACATATGTAAGTAATAATGAAGTAAAATTTGAGATATATGAAATTATGAAATTTAGTTTTGAAATATGGTATATTTAAGCCTTGAAACATATTTAAGATTTAATAGTTTATTTTGTAAATCAAATCTATATTTGAAATTGATAATATTTGAAATGGTTTTGTTGGAAAACTAAATTGAAACTGATGGTTTGAATTGAATTAAAATTGAAAATTTTAGATTTTGGTTTAATTGAAAAAAAATTGAAATGTAAAGAATTAAGGGCATGTTTTATGATTTCAAATGCATGATTTCTAAATGTTATGATTTTCAAAGTGTAATGATTTCAAGTATTTTAGTTTCGAAAGATTCATAACTTTGAAAGTATTATGACTTTTGAAGTAAATACATGTTTGAAATGGAAATGGATTTATTTGACCTAAATTTTGTTGATTTGGAAATTTGGATTATTTTCTAAACCTATTGTTTTAAGAAATTTTGAAACTGAATATGTATAACTTGAAAGAAATGATTTGGTGACATCATGTATGATTTTAAAATTTATTTGATATCAAAATGGTTTAAAATTTAGAACCTATTTTATTTAATACTTGATTTGGGAGCTATCGAACTTATATAAAAATGATTTGTATAAGTAAACCATTGATTTGAGAACTGTTGATTTGAAAAGGTACCCAATTTTGAAAAATGAAATCTTATATAATCGAAATTTATATAAGTGTGATTTGATATACTATTATTTTGGAAAGTATTTGATTTGAAATGAAATCTTATATATAATGGACTTTATATAAGTATGATATTTGAAAGTGATTTTGAAAGGTACTATATGATACATATTTTCGAAGTAAAGATATGGAAAGTGCCTTCTGCTTGATATCCTCTTTGTGGCCACACTGTAGATTCATTCTATCGATATTATTCTCTCTCTTTGATTTGGGTTTTCCGGATATGATACTCGAGTGTCCATCGAATTCCATGGCGATCCACGTGATCTTATGATCGCGACTACATACCGCAACTGCCTGGCTGAGTCTTGCCTAGGGGTACGGATTGTTTCCTGGGGGATCCAGGCGTAACCATTGTGTATCCTGCAATCTGTGTAGGTCGCGAAGAGTAGCGCAAGTGCCTGGCTGAGTCTTGCCTAGGGGTAAGGATTGTTTCCTAGGGGATCCAGGCATAACCATTGTGTATCCTGCATTCTACTCGTCATCATGGCGTAACTCGCAGGGCTGAGAAAGCTTACGGATACGGATTGTTTCCTGGGGGATCCAGGCGTAACCATTGTAACAACCCGCATATTTGTCGATTTTATATTTAAATATTTTATCGTTAGTCGGATTTTAGTCCGAAAAGCTACTTTTTGCATACGTTCGAATTAGGACTCGGGACCACTCACATTGAGTTTAAAATGCCGTTTGCGACCTTTTTGAGTATAAGCTTCGATATGTTTGGAGAAAGTTGATTTTTGCTACTTTTCACTTTGGGTTTGGTTTTTGGGCTCAGCCCTATGTTAACTTATGCTCAAATCTGAGCCACTCTCCCCCACTCACCCTCATTCTCTTCTCTTTTCAGTTTTTACAACATTAATGGTGGAAGAGATTGGAAATTAAAACTCCAAAACCCTAGTTTCTCTTGCAAATCAAATTCCTAGCTCCAAACTCAAGAAGAACCCATTGGTAAGCTTCTCTTCTTCTTCTCCAACTTATTCTCTTACCAATTTTAGAAATTCCTAAACCTAATTTTGGAAATGTTCTTGTTTTTGAGCTTAGATTCAAGCTCAATTGGGTTGTGTTGAAGAGAGGTTGATTCTCCATTTGCTTTCAAGCTTCTTCTTGTTCGATTTTTTGAAAAGGTGAGATTTTTATCTCACATCTATGACTATAATTATCTTTGGTTGTTGGGTATGAATTCCTAACACTTCTTCATGTGCATTTGCTCTTGATTTGGATTGGTTTTTTGAATATTCCAATTTTTGAGTTTTTAAGTCAAATTTGTGTGAAATCCTTTTATGGATGTTTGATCATGCTTTTGGTGATGCATCGAGGAACATATAGGGCCGGGTTGCCGATTGGCATAAACCCTTAGAGCCAATGTTCGTCCGGTTGCATTTTGGAAGAGTTTGCACTTCATTTGAATAAGGCTGAAAAACAGCCCAGGCATGATTCAGTCGACTGAACCTGGACCCGAAAGTTTCCAGGCATGATTGAGTCGACTGAAAAACTCTGCACAGTCGACTGAAACTGGAAACAGAAAGTTTCCTGAACCTGGAAAATTTCCAGGCACAGGGTCAGTCGACTGAAAACTCTGTTCAGTCGACTGAACCTGCTGTTTGAGTCCATTTTGCCTTTTTGGATTGAATTTCCAATTTAAATCGATTCGTGATGATCCTATTTGTTGTTATCATTTATTATGACCCTGATGACTCCTTTTTAGGGATTTTTGAATATCCATTTCGAAGGATTCTTTATCGGTTTCTTTGGATTTTATTCACATCTTCGTATGTGAATTTTAGTGATCGATTGTTCCTACAATCTTCTTTGTGATTTGTCACTTTAAAAATATAAAGGTTTTCTATACTAGTAGTAAATATCAAAACTTTTTCTTCAAATGATTTCAACTCTACTTTAATACCAAATTCATTTATAAAGTAGTTTTCCAATCTATTAGTATATACAAACCTTTACCTCACTCGTGTGAGAAATCTAATTAAACGACTTAGTAAAACGAGTGGTATGAAATGCTTGCGTTTACTTTGTTGGTTAATTCTTGGACTTGTTCGATTGAAACTCTTGTGACAATTTTCTAGTGGAGATCTACAATTTGTTCGTAAATATTTAAGTTAAGCAAGTGGTTATGGGACATGAAGCTAAACTCATATATTTACTAGCTTAGTGTAATTGACACTTCTCGATGATCATGACGATCATTTTTGTGATTTAGACTAGCAGTTGTGCGATGTCTCTTTGTCTGCTTTGTGGAGTTTCGACTCAAATTTGGTGGGGTAGCAACCCACGGTCTTCGGACCATTCGTGTGTCAGGTCTTCGGACCATTCGTGTGTCAAATTAATGGCTAGCTACCATGAGATAGCTTCTCGTTCATGTGTTACAGCTGTTGGTGAGTTTTCATGCTCTCGTTCATGTGATAGGCCTCCCCCCTTTATTTTGTGAAATTTTTGGATTTCGTCTGTCGAATTCTAGAGTTTATACTTCACCTATTTTTGTGATTTCTATTGATATGATTTATCAATTCTTGTGCATAGGTGAATTTGTGTGTCATTGGCTGGATTTCTTGTGTTGATTTCTGGAATTTATGTTTCGCCAACTTTGTGATTTCTATTGATATGATTTATCAATTCTTGTGCATAGGTGAATTCATGTGTCATTAACTTGTTGTGAATACAAGTTTTGGGTATGATACCCTTTTTGGATCTTCGAGAAGATTCTTTGATATTGATTAATCGTTTGTTGATTATCATTTACATACTTATAGTAGTATGCCATTATGGATATTATATGCCTATGCCATATCTTATATGTCATTTATTGTGGCTTGGTGAATGAAATTAGGAGTATGACATTCCTTTTTATCTTGAGTAGATTATCGTGATATTGATTAATCTCTTGTTGATTTTCAATTACTTATATATATCACACCTTGGCATTGTGATTATTATGTGTTTAGTCATATCTCCTATTCTATATCATGTTATCTGATATTTATAGTTAGACTGATCCGTTTATTATTTTCTTATAAATAATACTCGGGTCAGACCGAGATGTTGCAGGTGCTTCGACTTGACTTCTCTCTGGGGATCCATTACTCTGACCTTTTGCTTACTACTTAGATTGGTAGTTTTTGTTGTATACATTTGAGATACAGACTCCATAATGTATACTTATTCTTTTGTGTAGTTCCTGTAACTATTCTTTTGTGATATTGTGGATCTCTTTAGACCACTACTCTGATGAACACTTTCATGTGTTATATTCATATCTATTTCCGCCTTTGTGATATGAATTGTCTGTGTCTGATTTGTGTTATGCTTATTTCTATATTTTTTTCCGAAGATATTATAGCCACCGTGTGGTAGCTTTGAGTTTGTGTCGGTATGTCGGATTTCCTCTTGAAATAGAATGCATGCTATACTACCTGACATATCGAGGCTCGCACAAAGCAATTACACGGATGGTTGCTCCTCAACAGCCTTATTCTCCGTGCTAGTCGACAGCATTACTCCGTAGTGTTCTTGGCTAGCGTGGGTATAGAGGTGGGGCGTCACAACCATTGTGTATCTGCGATCCATGGTTTGACAACTGTTTCGGTTTGGTTGATTTGTTTGGATTGTACTTTCCATATCTGTTTTTTTAAAAGAGTTTTCTAGTATTTTCATTGGGTGTTGAAACAAGTCTACTAAGTACCTTGAGAAGTCTAGCTTTGCTCCTGATCAACGCACTGCCAGAATCTACAGGAACGAGGATAAACTTGTTAAGACATCGAGTTATAAAAGTATTTTGATAAAAGTATCTTGATAAAGTACTATATAAAGAATATTTTGATCAGTTATTTTCCCTCCTAAAGATTTTAAAATGTTTAAAAATTGTTTACTTTGAACCATCAGATTTGAATCAAATGACTATTCATCATATTATAAAATGTTTAAAATATTATGAAATTTTAATTGAAATGAATAATGGTTTAAATAATATTTCGTCCATGTCTTTCAACCTGCTTCCCCTCCTAGCTACTTTCTCCCAACCTTCTTTCGAATGTCTTCCAACCTATTTCTCTTTCTTGTTGTTTCTCCGCTTCCTTCCTTTTCGAGGACGAAAAGATTTGAGTGGGGGAGAGTGTAACAACCCTAGATTTTTCATATATTTTAATATTTGACTTTATTTTATTTTGAAATTATTTTTAAACTTGTTTTATTTCAAACATTTCACATTTTTAAATATAAGTGTTGATTATTATGTGAATTATAATTTCAAACAGGTATAAATTGGATATTTTACTAAAAGATGAATTTCTGCTCAAATTGGTCAAACTTTGACTTTTAAATTTCAAATTTAAATATTTAAACTCCTAATTTTATATTTTATTATGAAATTATATTTAATAACTTGAATACTACATTTTGTTTCGTTGAAAACAGATTTAAATTGTGAAAGTTATGTATATTTCAATATTGAATGCAATCTATTTTATTTAGCAATTATGTCTATTTTAAATTATATAAATTATATTTTCTTTGTCATATTTTATTTTAAAATGTGTTATTATGTTATTTTATGTATATTTTTGTCTTTTAATATTTTTGAGGTGATAATAAAACTTTTCCAAAGTTTATTGTATTTATTTCCTATTTTTAAAGGCTGTTTTCTATTTTTTCTGCAAACATTTTTTTATATATTTTTGTCAATGCATTTTTATTTTATGTTTTTATCTTTGTTATAAATATTTTACAAGTTCATATAATTTTTTCAAAGTTCATTCTGTTTATTTTTCATTTTTCTAGACTAGTTTGTATTTTTTTGAGCTATTTTCTTATTTTACCTTATATGATTATTATTATTTATTTATATTTTTATATTTTGTTGCATTTTAGAAATTTTTACTGAAATTATTATTATTCTTAGAAATTTAAACTTATATAAATAAATAAAAGGAAATTTGAAAAGTTTATGTCTCCTTAGTTGCTTAAGACCTTTTGTTTTCCCGTCTCTTCATTTTTCCTAACCTTATTGCATTCAATTCTTTTTGGCCGTCCCCTATCATTCTTCAGCTGCATCCAACTTCATTTTCATGAAAATAAAAGTTTCTCATCCAAAATTTTCGTCTATGAACTCCTGAAGCAAAAGTTTGGTAAAGTTCTTCTTTTTCGCTTATTCTTCTTGTTTTCCTTATCTCTTTGCACTTGTCTTCACCTTTGTGGCTCAGCCCTTGCTCCTCCACCACCATAGCCACCTCCACCACCACGACAACCAGCTGCCATCCCCTCCAGCCCACTGTCCATCTATATCCGTGGCAATCCATGATGTAGATCCACCTAATATTTGAGCAAACTCCACCTAAACATGCATTGCCAAGCTCCTTTACCTTCACCACTCCACCACATCACCTTGGCCGACCTTTGCATCATCACCACCAGCCACTTGCTGACGTGAGACCCCTGCCACATCAGTACATGACCCTACCAGGCCTGGCCGTTCCTATGTATGCTTAGGGCCGAACCATTTATGCACAGAAATTCTACTTTGGTTACCTTGATTTGAGTTATACATGCCTATACACTTCATCTCCTTCATATCCATGTTATGGCCGACCCTATTGAACCCAAACCTGATCCAAAGCTGATTCAAAACCATCCCATAATAGTGCCTTTCCAGTACATAGCTGAAGCATACAAGGTTGAATGCAAATGCAAAAGTTCTAGCTTTGAATTGTGTAGTTATTCCTAGCATTGTTTTGTAATATCTTGGTTTGTAATTCATGCTTGTATTTGTTTTGTTTGATATATTTAAGGAAACTAATCTTTGGCTCTCCCGATCTCAAATCTTATTCATGTTGTCATGCCTTCGAAGTTTCCTTGTCGTGTGTTTTGGTTGTCATCTTCAGCTTAAACAGGTGAGTAAATCTCACCAGACTAATATGTACTTATATAGTGATAAACTGACATCACCTGAATCTGTAAATGCATATCATCTTGTTATAACTGCTATATTATATTCATATGAAGTTCACACCTATATTTACACTTGTTATACCATATGTTATTGTTATTTCATGCTATTCTGTTATTTTCATCAGTTTATCACACGACAAGTTCCCTGTAGACTAGAATCACTATGGGTTGAAATGATACATACCCGAATGGAATTTAGAATAGGAGAAAATCGTTATGGGCTGAAATGATAGGACTGAATGATTTTCAATTATTTTCTTTTACTTGGGATTGCGGGTTTGAAATGATCAAACTCGGTTTTCTTTGTAAATTACGGGTTGAAATGATATATTACCCGTATCAATTAATCTAGGCTAGAAAATGAAATATAGACCCGTTGTTAAAATACGTTTTTCTAAAAATTTTAAATTATTTTAGAAATGTAAATATTATAATATTTTGATTTAAATTTGATTAAAAATGATTTTTGTAAAGCATTATTGATTTTCTGAAAATTTATAAGTGAAATAAATAAATGGTAAAGTTAGAAAATCTGAAATGTAAGTTATTTTGGAAACTAGAATTTGGTGATAAATGGAATTTAAATTGAATATGAAAATATGATAAATTTATGATATTTTGAATTAAATGAATTTAAAATTATTTTATAATATATCAATGATTTTTGAATAAAGTTAAAAGTGTGAAATGAATGAATATTTAGGTTGAAATTTGGAAATATAACTAAAATTGGAAATTTGTGAGTTTGGCTTAAAAGTGAATGTTAAGTAAAGTAAATAAAAGTGAAATTAAGTTATATTTGAAAATTTTAAACTTAAATGTTAAGTTAAATTTAATATAATGAATTTAAAATTTAATGTTGGAATTTAATAAGTGAATTATTATTAAATTTTGATTTTTGAATGGAGATTTAACTTTATAAAATCATGAATATAAGGGTATTTGAATGACTGTTTTAAAAGTGAAATTATATGATTTTATAAGCTAAAAATGATTTAAATAAAAATATAATTGTTTGTGAAATTATATTGATTACTTGAAGTTAATTAACTGCATTTCTGAAATGCTATTAGTTCTAATGTAAATGATAATACAGCATTTGTAAATGCTGTAGTTGATAACAATGAACCAAATGGCTAAGTTTAATTAAAGGTTATTATAGCATTTTTGTAAATGCTATAATTATTGAATTTAACTAAGTTTTATTTGAAACTAATGTGACCCTGTTACAACCCTTTTAAATGCTATCTTTTATTAAATTGAACTGTTTTGAATGTAACTTTCCGTAGCAATTTCTAAATGCTGCGAAAGTTGAATTTTCATCTGTTTTAATAAATTAAGTGGATAAATGAATTTTGAAAGACTAAAATTTTGTAAATTTAATAATTTAATTATTAAATATAATAACTTCATGTTATGATTTAAAATGAAGTAATTTGTTTCAAAATATAAACTATTTTGAAATGTGTTTTGTAATGGTATTTAAATTAAATAAAAATGAATGTGGTTTGGAAGATATTATATTTTGATATTATGAAATATTCATTTATTGTTGCACCTAACTAAGCCTAGTTCACATTTCCATTATATAGGAACTAGTTGATGTAGTTATGGGGCTTCTTATTTTATTATCTATAGAATTATTGGTTTTGCATACATAATTTTTTATATATGAAATGTAACTAGAATATTGTTGTTCACATGTTAAAAATAGTCATTTATTTAGCATAGAATTTACTAGATATTTATCTTAATAAACCTGCTGCATTTTATCAATGTAAACTTAAGATGATTTAACAACCAAGTAAAGAGATGATATTTAATCATGGTTAATATGAATTTTTTATTGTTACCTAATAAAATGTTGTAAAAAAAATTGTTATTATTTTAAGTTGTATTCCTAATGTTTGTATCTCAGTTTTTGTAGAAACTTGTTTTAAAGTGTAAATTCTTTCTATGATCATTCGAAACTAATATTGTTACAGATCAAACATACCACATAAGTTTCCTACGAAAGTGTTATTAACATTGGTTTATGTGTATTATTAAGTAGTTGTTCACATAGTCTTTAGTAGTACATTCGATAGGTCAGTTGGTTCTTATCATGATTACATCGAATACCAATGCTTACATAAAAAGAAAAACTTAAGGGAAGAAGTACTTTCCTTTAAAATGCTTTGGTTTTCCTATTTGAAAAAAAATCAAGGAAATTTCATTTATTTGAGTGACATTCAATACATTAGTGTCTTATAGAGGATTTCCTATATTTGCTCACGGTTCATGGAGTAGAGTATTCGTTTGGGGCAGCTAATTTTCCATCATGTGGCGTATTTGAAGTAGAACCCAAAAAATGTCTGAACTACAAATTCAGGAAATCAATTGTGGTTGGAACAACTTTCTATGATCCACTCCAGTTATGCTTATTCATGGATGTTCTTTCTCGCAACTATAGTGGTGATTCCTACAATCTATTTACAAAGAACTGTAACCATTTTAGCAAGGATGTTTGCTTCAAATTAACTAGAAAATCAATTCCAAAATGGATCAATCAACTTGCTAAACTTGGTTCACGTTGTTGTCGCGTTTAAATGGTAGACAAACAGATAAGATGTAGGTTTGCTATTTTATGTAAATATACATTTTTGGCCATGGAATGTTTGATATTTGTGTGTACATCCATTTATGTAAATTTATTATGGAACATTGATGTTATAGCTCTTTTTATTTGAGTTATCTTATTTGAGATGTGCATAGTGCTTTGGAGTTATGATACTTAATTTGTGTTGTTTATTAATATATCAAATCTATTGTATGTTTTAGAAGAATATTTTTCATTTTCTAATTGAATTCTATAATCCTTCTTACTATATCCTAGGAAAGCTCCATAATGTTAGTGAATTGTCAAAACTATTTGCAATAGTTATTGAGTATTTCAGATGTATAGAACCTTTAAAATATATGAGAATGAACTAAGTCTTTTGGAAGATTATCTATAGTAGCCTAGTGCCACTATCTCATATTTGGCTGACCTAAGAATTTCCTACAAATCTTAAATTTGTATTCAAAAATAACGTTGTAATAAATCTATTTACACCATCTGCCAAAGGTTATAATTTTTCTTTCCACAACAGGTATTAACCAAAAATTTCAGAACATTATTTTTAAAACCAATATTTCACTAATAATAACTGTTATCATTCACATTACCTGAAACAACACAAATCATTTACGTTCAAAAAAATCCAAAACAAATTCAACATCACACTATTTGTGAATTCATAACTCTATTAAAAACATAACCAAATCCATAACGTATGTTAGTAGGAGGACCGATACATATTGATCAAAAGAGATAAAGTCCTTGTGTCAAGCAAAAATCATCCCAACCGCCTGTCCAAAACTATAGATGTCTATGGTAAGTCTATATAGAACGGCTTCAGGATCCACCACCGAATCGACCCAAACATTTCAAGCATCTGCTCCTAATGGTACATGGGTGCACTAAAATAGTTACTTAACAATACAAATATATTTTATTAACAATATAAATATATTTGGTTATATTTACAAATTCATACACAAATTTAAAAAAGAAAAAAGAAAATAGGAAAAAAAGGGTGATAGAATCATACGTAGTGTATTTTGCTTTAGTAAAGATATGCCATTAAGTTTTATTAAGTTGACATAAGTAGTTTTGATTCACTAATCCACATATATTGAAAGACTTCCATTTAATTCTCTTTAAACCATAATAATTAAATAGAAGTAGCAAGTTCTCCGACAACCCTGCAAAGTGGTAAAATTATGCTTTAAGATTGATATAAATTATAACGGGTAGCCTAGCACTCAATTTTCAAACATAGAGTCAATGCCTCCATCAAGCAATCTATCATGAATAGAGGCCAATTCAAAGATAACATATTATTTAACGATTGATTTACATTTACAATAAACATGTTATTTAACAAGTGATGTACATTTGAAAAAAATGGAAGATTGTTCTTGGTTTCCAAACTATTGATGCGTGAATTACATATCTAAACACTATGCAGTGTAGTTAGCAGAATTATGAACCTATGAAATAAATAAGAATAAAAAGTTCATCCAATTGTTTTCTGATTTAATTTTCCAACTTGTTGAAATGTAGATTTAAATTTCATATAACTTTCAAGCATCGTGTAAATGAATTATTTTGATTGTGACTAAAATAGGTGAAGATATTTGGTTTTAAATGGGATTAAAATAGCATAATTTTAGAATACTAATAACAATGTTCTAAGCGATAATGGCGATGAAAACAGGCACCATTTGTTGTTTTCACATGTGACTATTCGGTTCAGGTACGATAGCTGTGAAAATTATTAACTTCGCCATCCCCAAGTCATCTTTGACAGAAAAGAATCTACATCTAACTTATTGTTGTGTTATGTTTGTTTAATAGAAACCACCAATAAATTGTGTGCCGTTTTATAAGATACCAAGCATATTAACTAGCTTAAGTTCTCTCATATGCCTACATTATAAAACAAACTACATAAACTGTATCCAGTAAAATGAAGGGATTCCAAAACTAGTGTATTCTGAATTTAAATTTAAATTAACTTTGCATTTAAGAAAGGGTTAATCATTGCACAAGACAATCTACAGTCATAGTTCAAAGGCGTCCAGTATATGGACAGCGAATATTACATGTAATTTTAACAACCACTTCAAGTTATAAAATCAACCATATAACTCTAATGAAACCGTTTGAATTCGCTACATTGCAAGACGACCAAACCCATTTATTCATAGCCCAACAATGTTATGTGTAATAGTTGACCTGTCATCAAGCTTAATTGCTTCACCCATAAAATTCCAAAATTACAATATCTACAGAAGAAAAATATCTACAAATCACACGATATTGAGGTTCCCATTGAAAGCATCAACGCTTTATGATTAAAACATAAAAAATTCACTTAAAATTGGCCAATAAAAGAGACATTAATGGTGTAACAACCCGCATATTTAACGATTTTATATTTAAATGTTTAATTTAAATATAGCGTCGTTAGTCGGATTTTGGTCTGAAATGTTACTTTCTGCAAATGGCCGAATTGGAAATCGAAACTACCTCCATTGGTTCCAAAATGGCGTTTACGATATTTATGATTATAATCTTTGATATGTTTGGAGTTTGTGAATTTTGGCTACTTTTTCTATTGGGTTTGGGTTTGGGTTCAGCCCACTAGCTTAACTAATCCTCTAGCTTAGCCACTCCTCTCATTCACTTATTCATTTCTTAAAACTTAAGCTTAGAACTGAAAATGGGGGAAAGGAAGAGGAATTAGAATTAGCAAGCCCTAGTTCTCCTTTGTATCTTGATTTCTTGCTCCAAATTCATAGAGAATCCATTGGTAAGTTCATCTCCATCTTCTTCATTTCTTCTCCTCTTCAATTTCAGTAATTTTCCTAACCCTAACTTAGGAAATACTTGCTTTGATTCTAGATTGAAGCTTGTAGTGTTGAAGTGGAGTGTAGTTGGTTGATTCCTTGCTTTTGTGCTTCTTCATCATCTTTGTTTGTGAGGTTAAAAGGTGAGTTTTGAACTCACATCTACTTCTCTTGATTTCATGGGTGTTGGTATGAATTCCTAACAAGTATGCATGTGCCATTGTTTTGGAATTGGAAAGAATTTGCATTTTCATTGAAATAGGGCAGGAAGTGCAAAATCACCAGGTTCGGCCGACCGAGTGCAGGCTTTGGTCGACCGACCTGCTGCCCCGAGCCTTATTTTGCTCCCTGCATCTGGCCGGCCGACCGAGCCCTGCAGTCCGGTCGGCCGACCTGCTTTGTTTTGCCTGGTTTGTTTATTTTGCATATTTGATTGATTTTTCAGGATTCTATCGATTCAAGTTGCTTTTTAGTGTTTGTTATTGCATCTTGACTTTGATAACTTACTCTTGACTTCATCCACGGGTTTTTATAAAATAATCTCTCAAATCGCATTTAAAGGCTCGTTTCTCCAATTCATAAATTCTATTTAAAACACACACTTTCGCACTTCGAGCGAAGTGGAAGGGTGATTAAATGGTTGGGCAAAACACGGACCATGAATCTGTGCGTTTGTCCTTCTGATTAATGCCCGACCTATTCGATTGATCGTTTTGGCCTTCGGGTTTGGTTTATCGATGATATGAGGTAAATTTGTACTGCTTTGAGTGTGAAATAAACTAACGGATAGTAAACCGTTTAGTGCGAATGGGTGGTTATGGCACTCATGTTACCACTTTTCGGATTCCTCTCTGGGAGTTTGTGACACATGCTGCCTTTGGGATAGTGTCTTCGGACTGTCTCCTCTGGCTTGTTTCCTTTAAATATCGCCGTTGGAGTTGGTCCTTTGCCCCGACTCGCAAAAATATTTGGGGTTGTCGGTTATCTTTAGTATTTCTTTCGGAGTGGTTTCTTCACCACCGCTCAAGAGATTTTGGAGTGGTTTCTTCACCACCGCTCAAGAGAAAATGGAGTGGTTTCTTCACCACCGCTCAAGAGAAAATGGAGTGGTTTCTTTACCACCGCTCAAGAGATATTGGAGTGGTTTACTCACCACCGCTCATGATGTTTCATTTATATGTATATCCCCTAGGTATTGCTTTTCTGTATTGGTTCTTTGGAGCCACACGAAATATAGCGTCTACCTTGTGGAACTCATATTTATCGGTATTTGTTGTTTGCCTTATGGCTTGCTTTGGGATATTCTTATCCTTCGTTTCTATATGTTGCCGATGATATGAGGCTTGATCTATATGATTCATCTTTCGTTAGATGATTGTGTTATCTCTTTTAGGGATATCTATTATGCTTTGTAACCTTGCAGGTTTATTGTTGTTCAGTTTATTTAACTGATTTGTTTATCTAGACTGACCCGTGTATTTTATACTCGGGTCAGACCGAGTTGTTTCAGGTTAGGTGCTTTTGGACTTAGCCTATTTTGCTTCTACATGGACTATTCGCTAGCTTCATTTTGTTGTAGCGTGTTTTGTGGTCCTTATCTGTTGTAACTCTGTTATTTATACTCTTTTTTTCTCGTCTGTATATTGTGGTCTCCTGTACCACTTGACATGTATTAATTTGTATACTCTGTTGTGTATCCGTTTATGTGTATATTATGATCGACTGTTCTGTGATGTGAATTACATTTGAATTGTTATATTCTATTCTGATAGATCCTATAGCCATTGTAGTCTTGCTTTAAATATTTATTGAATATGTCGACCTGTTTGTGATTCTATTCTTCGACGTGTTTAGTGAATAGTTAAGGTAAGATTACACATGGTCGCTTCCATTATACTCTATTGTCCGCGTTAGCCGACAGTATTATCTATGTAATACTCTTTGTTAACGAGGCTCTCGGAGTGGGGCGTCGCAGCGTGGTATCAGAGCTAGGTTCAGAACAAAATATGATAAACACAGAATAGATGCACATATTATGGTACATCAAAGTGTACAAGTAATACAAATCTTTGAATCATCGTGTCTTTTTATTCCATCAAGGTTAGATAGAGTTTGGGAATACGTCTAGGAATGCATTTAATTCCGTAGTATTCCATATTGCAATATCTACCTTGTAAATAATCCTTTCCTTATCTTGACTTTCAGCTTATGTCTGGAAGAGGCAGAGGTCGACGTTCGGATGCTGGGCAATCTAGTGGCTCACATCCGGATGGCGTTTATATGTCTGCCGATCAGTTTATGGAGTTGTTTAGGAGCACTCAGCCTCCCGTTCCTCCTCGAGTGTCTCCACCTCGCAAGTCTGCTTTTGCACGTCAGTGCAGTGATTTTGCTCATCTTGGAGGAAAACCGTTTAAGGGCTCCGAGTCTGTTCTTGAAGTCCAAGCTTGGCTTCGCACGTGCGAGCGTATTTTCTCTCGCATGGATCTATCTTACCATGATCGAGTTCTTGTGACTTCTAGCTTATTGCAAGAGCGTGCTCTTGATTGGTATGATCTTCTTGTAGCCGAGATTGATGAGTCTACTCTTTCTTGGACTCAGTTTCAGGGACGATTTGAACTCAAGTTCGTTCCTGAATCTGAAAAAGTTTTATTGACCCGTCGCTTCCTTGAGTTGAAGCAAGGGAAATCTTCTGTTTCTGAGTATGTCGCATCGTTCGAGGCTTTATCTTAGTATGGTCTTGAATTCATCAGCACTTCTTACAAGAAGAATTTGAAGTTTGTTTATGGTCTTAAGAAATATCTTAGGAAGTCTTTGTTGCTCCAGCTTAAGCTTTCTTTCGAGGAATTGGTTGATTCGGCACTTCACCTCGAGACCATCGAGAAGGAGGGTGATAGTGATGTAGATGTTGAGGTTTCTAAGAACCCCAACAAGAGGCCGTTTCCAATTCAAAAGAAGCCTTTTCCTTCTAAGAAGAAGAAGACTGGTGGTCCTACTTCTCAGCCTCAGTCTTCCGGAACACCTTTCGTTCGAAAGTGTTTCAATTGTGGTTCTCCGGATCATATTATTCGAGCTTGTCCAAAGGCTCTCTTCTGCCGTTACTGCAAGAGGGAAGGTCATCGTAGTTCCACTTGTCCCATTGCTCTGAATAATTCTTCATCTGGCAAGTTAAATGTAGCGAATGCTTCTGGAGGTCCTTCTCAACCTAAAGGTATATCTCTATCTATTTTGGAAGGTTTTATTCTATTTCATGATCATAGTATTCGAGTTCTTTTCGATACGGGTGCTTCACATTCTTTCGTATCGAAGAAGCTCGTTGATGATTTATCTTTGGATGTTTCTTGTATGGTTACTTCTTTAAGGATTGCGAATCCTATTGGGGGATCCGCGACCCTTAGCTTGTTTTGTGATGATATTGAGATTGTTTTATGTGGCTTTTCTTTCCGTGCGAATCTGCACGTTGTTTCTCATTTGGGTTTTGATATGATTTTTGGTATGGATTGGCTAGTGAGGTACGATGCCAGGATTATTTGTTCTGAGAGAATTTTATATCTTTGTCATCCTGATTCGCCTTCTCAGTTATCTCTTGTTCTTCGGGATGTGGATAATTCCGAGATGGCTTTGTATTCTCTTGATTCGCGAGACGATGATGATATATCTCGTATTCCTATTGCTTGTGACTTTTCTGATGTTTTTGAGCCTGTATCGGGTTTGCCACTTAAACGGGCAATTGAGTTCCGCATTAATCTCATTCCAGGCGCACAGCCAGTTAGTCGTCCTCCCACGAGGATGTCTACAAAGGAAAATGAGGAAATCAAGAAGCAGCTTTTAGAGCTTGAATCCAAGCAATTGATTCAATCTAGTTTTTCTCCATGGGGATCCGCGGTCGTCTTTGTGAAGAAATCTGATGGAACTCTTAGGCTTTGCATTGACTATCGCAAGCTTAACGAGTTGACCATTAGAAATAGGTATCCTTTGCCTAGGATCGATGATATGTTCGATCTATTGAGTGGTGCTAAGGTCTTTTCTCAGCTTGACCTTGCCACAGGTTTTCATCAGTTACGAGTTGCGGAGGATAGCATACCTCTTACCGCTTTCCGCACACGTTATGGTTCTTTTGAGTGGCTCGTTATGCCGTTCGGTTTGACGAACGCTCCTGCTTTCTTTGTCGATCTCATGCATCGGGTATTCCAGAATATCTCGATAAGTTCGTGCTTGTCTTCATTGATGATATCCTTATTTATTCTAAGTCTGAAGCTGAGCATGCTAATCACTTGAGAATTGTCTTGAGTACTCTTCGCCGTCATCAGCTTAGAGCCAAATTCTCCAAGTGCCACTTTTGGGAGAATAAGGTTAAGTTTTTAGGCCATGTTGTATCTTCCGATGGCATTTCTGTTGATCCCTCAAAGTTCGAAGCCATCCAGAATTGGAAGAGGCCTGAAAATGTTCATGAGATTCGTAGTTTCCTTGGATTGGCAGGTTATTACCATCGGTTCATTAAGGATTTTTCCCGTGTTGTGCTTCCTCTCACTTGCCTTACTCGGAAAGGCATTCGTTTTGATTGGTCCGACAAGTGTGAAGCTTCCTTTCTGTCATTGAAGGAACTTCTCACTAATGCTCCTATTCTAGTAGTTCTTGAAGGGAATCATGATCTTGTTGTCTACACCGATGCTTGTGGTAGTGGTCTCGGTGCTGTTCTTATGCAGAAGGATCGGGTAGTTGCTTATGCTTCTAGGTAACTACGTCCGAATGAAGTTCGCTACGCCACTCATGATCTTGAGCTTGCCGCCATTGTCTTTGCCTTGAAGATTTGGCGACATTATTTATTGGGCGAGCGCTTCATTCTCTATACCGATCATAAATCTTTGAAGTATTTGTTCACTCAGAAGGAACTCAATATGAGGCAACAGCGTTAGCTCGAGTTTCTTACTTCTTATGACATTGATATCCAGTATACCCCTGGTAAGGGTAATCGTGTTGCTGATGCGCTTAGTCGCAGACATTCGGCTGTTATTTCTATGATACTTGCCGAATGGAGTATTCTTGAAACTCTATCTTTTTGTGAAATTCGTGATCGAGGTTCATCTTTCGATTCTCCTATTCTATTATTTAGTTTGGGAGCTCGACCTATTTTGTTGGATCGTATTGCCGATGGTCAACGGCGTGATCTTGATTTGTTGCATTTTATTCAGCTTTGTGAGTCTGGATCTTGTGATGAGGCGTTGCAAGATTTTAGCATTGATTCTCATGGGTGTCTTCGTAAGATGAACCGTCTTTTTGTGCCTTCTGACTTTGCACTTAGGCATGACATTCTTGATGATTGTCACCGTTCTAAGTATACTATTCATCCCGGTAGTAGCAAGATGTATGCCGATATGTGTCGTCTTTATTATTGGGAAGGCATGAAGCGCGATGTGGCGAGTTATGTGAGCAATTGCATAACTTGTCAGCGTTTTAAAGCCGAGCATCAGCGTCCTTCTGGTCTTCTTCAGCCTCTTGAGATTCCATTGTGGAAATGGGATCAGATTTCTATGGATTTCATTGACGGCCTACCTCGTTCGAGATCGGGCCATTCTAGCATTTGGGTTATTGTTGATCGCCTTTCCAAATCTGCTCATTTTGTCCCTATTAAGTCTAATAGGACTGCTTCGCATTTGGCTAAGTTGTATATCAAGGAAATCGTGAGGCTTCACGGTGTTCCTAGTTCTATTGTGAGTGATCGTGATCCTTTATTCACGAGTCATTTTTGTAAGAGTCTTCAACAAGCTTTGGGAACAAAGCTTAATTTTTCTACAGCTTATCATCCGCAGTCTGACGGAGAGACTGAACGGGTGAATCGTATTTTGGAAGATCTTCTCCGTATTTGTAACTTTGATTTCGGTGGTAGTTGGGAGGATCATCTACCTCTTGTAGAGTTCTCCTACAACAATAGTTTTCAGTCTAGTATCGGTATGGCTCCTTTCGAGGCCTTTTACGGAAGGCCATGTCGATCACCTTCTTGTTGGTTAGAATCTGGTGAGAAGCTTATTCTTGGTCCAGATTTTGTTCGTGATTCTTCCGAGAAGATTGATCTTATTCGGTTGAGAATGAAAGAGGCACAGAGTCGCCAGAAATCCTACGCGGACAACCGTAGGAAGCCTCTCGAGTTCTCGATCGGCGATCTTGTTTTTATTCGTGTTTCTCCTTTGAAGGGGCTTATGCGTTTCAGTACGACTGGAAAATTGGCTCCTCGTTATATAGGACCATTTTCTATCACTGAACGTATTGGCCCTGTGGCTTATAGAGTTTCACTTCCAGCTCATTTATCTGGCATTCATGACGTGTTTCACGTCTCGCAACTTCGGAAGTGTCTTCGGGAGTCGGATTTTGTTATTACTTCTCCTGATTTGCAAGAGCTTGAGATCTCACCGGACTTATCTATTGTACAGCAACCTATTCGCGTGCTTGACACGGAGGTGCGACACCTTCGGAACAAGGACGTGTCGCTCGTTAAAGTTCAATGGTCTGCTAATCCCAATGACTGTACTTGGGAAACCAGAGAATTTATTGAGCGATCTTATCCGGGTTTTCTTTCCTTGCTTTGAAACGGTGAGTATGTCTTTTCATCTCAAGCTTATTTTCTTTTCTTTTGGTTGATTAATTGTATTTAGTTGTTACAAATATCGTCTCTAGGAATTGCAGGGACGCAATTTTGTAAGGAGGGGAGATCTGTAACAACCCGCATATTTAACGATTTTATATTTAAATGTTTAATTTAAATATAGCGTCGTTAGTCGGATTTTGGTCCGAAATGTTACTTTCTGCAAATGGCCGAATTGGAACTCGAAACTACCTCCATTGGTTCCAAAATGACGTTTGCGATCTTTTTAAGTATAATCTTTGATATGTTTGGAGTTTGTGAATTTTGGCTACTTTTTCTATTGGGTTTGGGTTTGGGTTCAGCCCACTAGCTTAACTAATCCTCTAGCTTAGCCACTCCTCTCATTCACTTATTCATTTCTTAAAACTTAAGCTTAGAACTGAAAATGGGGGAAAGGAAGAGGAATTAGAATTACCAAGCCCTAGTTCTCCTTTGTATCTTGATTTCTTGCTCCAAATTCATAGAGAATCCATTGGTAAGTTCATCTCCATCTTCTTCATTTCTTCTCCTCTTCAATTTCAGTAATTTTCCTAACCCTAACTTAGGAAATACTTGCTTTGATTCTAGATTGAAGCTTGTAGTGTTGAAGTGGAGTGTAGTTGGTTGATTCCTTGCTTTTGTGCTTCTTCATCATCTTTGTTTGTGAGGTTAAAAGGTGAGTTTTGAACTCACATCTACTTCTCTTGATTTCATGGGTGTTGGTATGAATTCCTAACAAGTATGCATGTGCCATTGTTTTGGAATTGGAAAGAATTTGCATTTTCATTGAAATAGGGCAGGAAGTGCAAAATCACCAGGTTCGGCCGACCGAGTGCAGGCTTCGGTTGACCGACCTGCTGCCCCGAGCCTTATTTTGCTCCCTGCATCTGGCCGGCCGACCGAGCCCTGCAGTCCGGTCGACCGACCTGCTTTGTTTTGCCTGGTTTGTTTATTTTGCATATTTGATTGATTTTTCAGGATTCTATCGATTCAAGTTGCTTTTTAGTGTTTGTTATTGCATCTTTGACTTTGATAACTTACTCTTGACTTCATCCACGGGTTTTTATAAAATAATCTCTCAAATCGCATTTAAAGGCTCGTTTCTCCAATTCATAAATTCTATTTAAAACACACACTTTCACACTTCGAGCGAAGTGGAAGGGTGATTAAATGGTTGGGCAAAACACGGACCATGAATCTGTGCGTTTATCCTTCTGATTAATGCCCGACCTATTCGATTGATCGTTTTGGCCTTCGGGTTTGGTTTATCGATGATATGATGTAAATTTGTACTGTTTTGAGTGTGAAATAAACTAACGGATAGTAAACCATTTAGTGCGAACGGGTGGTTATGGGACTCATGTTACCACTTTTCGGGTTCCTCTTTGGGAGTTTGTGACACATGCTGCCTTTGGGATAGTGTCTTCGGACTGTCTCCTCTGGCTTGTTTCCTTTAAATATCGCCGTTGGAGTTGGTCCTTTGCCCCGACTCGCAAAAATATTTGGGGTTGTCGGTTATCTTTAGTATTGCTTTCGGAGTGGTTTCTTCACCACCGCTCAAGAGATATTGGAGTTGTTTCTTCACCGCCGCTCAAAAGAAAATGGAGTGGTTTCTTCACCACCGCTCAAGGGAAAATGGAGTGGCTTCTTCACCACCGCTCAAGGATATTGGAGTGGTTTACTCACCACCGCTCATGATGTTTCATTTATATGTATATTCCCTAGGTATTGCTTTTCTGTATTGGTTCTTTGGAGCCACACGAAATATAGCGTCTACCTTGTGGAACTCGTATTTATCGGTATTTGTTGTTTGCCTTATGGCTTGCTTTGGGATATTCTTATCCTTTGTTTCTATATGTTGCCGATGATATGAGGCTTGATCTATATGATTCATCTTTCATTAGATGATTGTGTTATCTCTTTTAGGGATATCTATTATGCTTTGTAACCTTGCAGGTTTATTGTTGTTCAGTTTATTTAACTGATTTGTTTATCTAGGCTGACTCGTGTATTTTATACTCGGGTCAGACCGAGTTGTTTCAGGTTAGGTGCTTTTGGACTTAGCCTATTTTGCTTCCGCATGGTCTATTCGCTAGCTTCATTTTGTTGTAGCGTCTTTTGTGGTTCTTATCTGTTGTAACTCTGTTATTTATACTCTTTTTGTCTCGCCTGTATATTGTGGTCTCCTGTACCACTTGACATGTATTAATTTGTATACTCTGTTGTGTATCCGTTTATGTGTATATTATGATCGACTGTTCTGTGATGTGAATTACATTTGATTTGTTATATTCTGTTCTGATAGATCCTATAGCCATTGTAGTCTTGCTTTAAATATTTATTGAATACGTCGAACTGTTTGTGATTCTACTCTTCGACGTGTTTAGTGAATAGTTAAGGTAAGATTACACATGGTCGCTTCCATTATACTCTATTGTCCGCGTTAGCCGACAGTATTATCTATGTAATACTCTTTGTTAACGAGGCTCTCGGAGTGGGGCGTCACAGATGGAGGTAACGAAATCTGTAAAAAAGAATATTGATCAGTGTGAATCAGAATGTTAGTTAGTAGATAATTCAAAAGTTAGGAAAATACATACTTTATAGGCTACAGAAAATAGTCCCAAATATTATGGCCTAAAATGATTCTAATTAGCAAACAATAATGCTAATTAAGTAAAAGACATTTATACATTATCTTCAATTGCTAAATTTTTAATAATTGTTATCCGAGAGCGAAAATTCATTACCTAGGTCACAGAACAACCTAATACTATTTTAAACAAGCCTTTCGTCTTGTATGCTTTGGCCAATGTAATCGAAATTAGTTGCAAAACTATAGAAGGAAAATAATTTGTTTTTGGAAAAACAATTTGAGGCACTAATGCTAAAATGTTGTATGCTATTTTGTACTCCTTTACACGCTAGAAGCTAGAAAGAACTAATGATATGGTCACAACAATGAAACGAGAACTCAAATATGATATATTATATTACTAAACTTTCTCATGAATAAAGTTTGTATTGTTTTAGTTGTATGTTATTTTAAACTAATGCTGGTGCTAATACTTAAAATAGCATGGTCACCTAATAAATGCACATGATGGATAAACACATAAAGGAAATGTGCATGGTCACCTAACAGCTGCTTCTGGAGCCAGCGGCATTAAGATCTTTGCTTGATCGATGGACGAAATGAGGAGATCGACGTGGAGAATCGGGTGGCAAGGGCATGAAAGAGCCTTTGCCTATGCTTTGCAGGCAGAGATCGACTTCGCTTCAAGCTTTCTAATTTGGTGCAATAATGGGTCGTAGTGGGTAAAGGCAAGTTGGCCCAGTCGTATGTGAGGTAGTTGATGGAGATAGTGGCAAGCCACTTAGAAAAAAAATGATAAGGAATAAAAAGCAAGAGGGATTGAAGAAAATAGTAGTGATCGATGAGAATGAGAGAGCCACGGATTTGAGAAAGGGGAACGAAAAGTAAGTCGGAGCCAAACTTAGTTTTGGAATTTGGGTCCAATATTTGGATGCACGAACAAAAATTCAACTGATTACAAAGTGAATATCCACATGCATATGAAAATAATAATTACTAACATAATATTTGTATTATTCGAATGTATTATTTTTTTAACTTTTTTGAATTTTATAAAATTTTGAATATTTTCATATTGTATTTAAATTTTATGGACTTTAAACTTAATACATACTTTTTTCTTTATTTTAAATAAATTCAAAATTTTAAATATTTTAATTAAATTTTATGAAAATTTCAAAAATGGTATTTTTAAATTTTACGAAATTTTTCTAAGTTTTATGAATATTTTTAAATTTATTTTAGACAAAATTTCAAAATATTACTTATTAAATATTAAATATTAGTCTTAATTATTAATTATTAGACAATGAATAGTAATTATTAATTATTACTTCTTAATTATAACTGAATATTAATAATATTAATTATTATCTATATCTTATTATACAACAATTACGATTATTAATTACCAACTTTTGTGTATTTAATAGTAATTAATAATTACTGCTAGCAATTATTATATAAAGCCCATAATTATAATTGAATATAAATGATTAAATGTTAGTTAATATGTATATATTACTAATTAATAATTATTATTATTAATTTTAATATATTTAATCTTAATTAGTAAAAGTTATTTAATAATTATCTACTATCTAATAGGGCAAATATTTTATACAAAAATATTATTTACTTTAATTTTTATAAGTAAAATAGGAAAATTATCATACATGCAACATATGGTTGGACCGCTCAAATTCCCTGCTTGCTTGCTGAAGATAGAACCATAAGTGACAATTTATATTTAAATATTATACGAATTTCTAAATTCATTAAGAAAGTATATTTCACATAGGTGGATTACTAAATATTAATAGTAATTATTTCATATTTCAAAATAATCTATAATTACTATTATCTAATTAATTTTTTTAATTATTATTATTATTTGATATTAAATTTTAGCTTTTAATTTGTAACGACCTGCTATTTTGGACTATTCGCATCCGCACATGTTGGACTTGAATAATTCAAAATACCGAATTGTTAATTTAAATTTGGCAAATCTGAACATATACAGTAAATAAATAATCACGGAATCACAGACACAGAGTAATAATATGCAGCGGAAGCAAAAGATAGTAGTTCATGAAGCTACTATATATATATATATATATATATATATATATATATATATATCTATATAACAGAGTTAAATAAGTTACAATAGAAGTTTTGAATACAATAATCAAATACAAGAATCTGAATACATCACTAGAATCAACTGAATATCTGAAAGCTAGATAGATAGCTGGATCTCCAAGCGAAGCTCCAACTCCAAGGTGAGTGTCGAAAGCTGAACCACTCAGTCTGACCCGAGCGTAAAGGAAAACACAAACACTCGAGTCAGGATTAACATTCTTATATTAATAAATCTAACTCAAGTGAAGTAACAACTGAAATACAAGTAACTCAAAGGATGCTGGAATAACCATCCTCTAAGGATCCGTTAAACTATCTACTATGTAGTAATATACGCTAAATAGATAATGTCTATCAGTAATATAATATGAAAATAGTGTTAAGGCGTTACCATTATCCCCCGTAACACATTTTATATAAATGTCATAGTCTATATAGCACTGTAAACTCCACCGTAAACTAGTGGGCTATCAGGGAGTACTCCATAGGTATAACACAAAACAAATTCGTAGTGGTCGCGTAAATAGGGATACAAGTATGTCAAGGCACGTGAGGCAATACCCAAGGTAGTGAAACTACCGTTTTCCTGATCCGGACTGGTGAAAACGCATCGCCGCGACGATCGCAACACCGCGAAACAACACTCCTGAAATTCCGAGGGTGCACCAATCAATAACAAGTAATGAGTAGTTTACGAAGAAGTGTGTTCGCTAGAGGTAGCTAACCCCATTTGGCCCGGCACGGCTCCTGTTTTAGTCATTTCCAATTTGACACAAGTGTCAAGGCTATCCATTATCGTTCTCTTTCTTCAGTCATCACGTACATCATTCCAACCACTTCATTCTGGATCATCACTCCGCGTATAGTTATTAAAGTGGTTTTCGGTTTAGATAGAGAGTATATCCATAACCGATTTCGGTTTCTTTAATAACTTTCGTAATTATTACACCGATTGGTCGTTTAATATATTTCAAAACAAATCAATTTCAATTTCAATTAAAATTCATAAATCAACATTTCATTTGTCTTTCTAAATCAATTTCCAAAATTTACGTTTCAAAACTTCCAAATTACCATTTCAAATTCTTATAATTCGATTTCAACTTTTATTTAAACAATACAAATATTGATTCAAGTTCGTATATAAATTTCATTCCGAAATCATTTAAATTAATTTAATTTAACGTTCCAATCAATCTAAATTGATTGATCGATTTCATTCAATATTCGTTAAGTAAATTTGTCATTCAAAACACTTTCTATTAAATTTCCAATTCACTAAATCAATTACTTAAGTTTAACTCCATTATATCAAAACTTCAAATTGAGTTAAATTAGATTCGTTAAATCAATTCTTTAAATTACAAGTCTTACGTTAATTTCAATAAATCACATTTTATTTCTTGTTAAAGAAATTCAATTTCACTTATTTCTTTACTCAGTTACAAATTTCAAAACTCAATTAATAAAGAAACTAAATCTCACATATTCAAGCAGTTCAATTTCACTTATTAACTTACTTAAACAATTTTCCAAAACTTAATCAATAAAGAAACCCAATTTCATGTACTAACAAAGTTCAAATTTCATTTATTCAAAAGTTCAATTTCTCTTATCAAAGAATCCAATTTTTATTCAATTATCAAATAATTCAATCTTATTCAATTATTAAATAATTTCAAACTTAATTTTTAATAATTTTCAAAACTTAATAATTTCAAACTTGATTATAAATTAAAACTTAATTATTAAACCATTTCAAACTTAATTCAATGAATAATTCCAAATTTAATTGTTAAATAATTCATTTCAAAACAACGTTCTTTCATCAGTTATTACATTAATATTTGTTTCAGATTTCGATATTAACATTTTCCTTTTATCAAAATTTACATTTCAATTTTATTTCAAAACCTCATTATTCAAATAAAATCTTTATTTTATTTCAAATCAAATTATTGACCAATCGGGTTTATTTAATCCTCTATCCTGGGTCAAGTTCATTTTAGGTATTTTATCATTTCAACCCGATTCCATTTCAATTCAAAATCAAAGCATAGCAAAGGGAACTTGCAGTGTGATAACTGGGATGGTGTCAAAGTAAATAAACAAACAATAGCAAACATCAATAACAATCCAATAATTAATTCAGATAATCCCGAAATAATCGTATTAATTTACATTTGTTGTTAATGCAAATTAATGTAATTATTTCTAGAATCTACACTATCATTTCATGTAGTCTAAAGATTATTACACTAATTATTTATACGGTTCTTCACTTGTCATCTATTATTCAATTTCATACAACATCAATTTAAACAACAACATTCAATGGTTCAAATTATAGTTAACACTATTTCTACGCGCCAATTAATTTAACATCTAACGGGGTCATACTTAATAATCAAATTCAACATATAAATCCATTTTAAATTGTTAACTATCCTATATCAAATTCAATTGCATTGCATACTATTTATCACTTTAAACAGTTAACAATTTAACGTCCAATTTCAACATTAAACAATCAATCAATCAAACTGGATTTTTATCGTATAAATAACATATAAAGATGTCAAGTGTCACAGGTGAACTGATACAGGTAATAACAATATATAATAGTGCAAATAACTAACAGTCGCATATTTTAGTTGTCGTTTCAATTGAAGTCAAATGTAATAAATAAAAGAACATTAATCGTAAGTGATTGCTCACCTTTCGAGGCTAGAGAGAATTTGGCGATGAAATCGAGTTACATATCCAACATGAATTCCCAGTCAAAGCTTGATTGACATGAATCGATGAATAAAGCTGATAAATAAGGAGTTGACGAAACAAAATTAGAACTAGATCGATGATGATAGATGGTAAGCGATATGTATGTATATAACTATATACATATCCTTTATTCAAGCACCTATTAAATTTAAAATATATATACATTTATTTCAAAATACATTGTTTCAAATTATACTAATATAAACTTTATAAACTAATACAAAATTTTATAATAACAAAATATATAATACGACTTCGTTTATAAAACGACAGCCAGAACATATGTAATAATATACTACATGATAAACTAGTACATCTATGATATGTTAAAGTGTGCATATATACTAACATATATTATTAACTATTAAACACTAATAAATAGTATCTATACAAACTAGTATCTATGCATTTACCAACATCTCTACAGCTTAAATACTAACTGTATAAATATAAAGTCTAACGAAAAATTCTAACAGTAAACCAAATTTTCATTACATAGAAATACTATAAACTTTTGAAAATTAATATATATAAATTCGCACGGCTCAAAATGTTTATTATAAAACAGTGTTAGCTATATAAGCTGATATACTTTAAAACCAATATATACACAAAATATATATGCTGAAATAACATAATATATATAACATATTAATATAGCTGTAAACCCAACAGAGAATATGTATAAACTGAAAAACATTGTATATTTGAAACGGTAGGAATATTATATACTTAATTCTCGCAGCAAAAGCAAACTATCAATATACTAAAAAAGAATAGGCTGGTATATATGTGCAGGTAACACATGTAAAAAAAACATACATATATATTATCTGCATAAACACATGCAGACAAACTGATTTTTCTTTTTCTTTTTTTTTCTCTTTTTTTTATAAAAAATAACAAATAAAATATATATGTGTGTGTGTGTGTGCAGACGCTAAATACACACACATGAATTATGCGCAAGTATGCCAGCTACTCACGGTTACATCAAAAGTCACAAATAATATCTAATCTATACCATACTTGTTACCAAATCACTGTATTTACTTTATTATAATATGTAAGTGTAGACTTATGTATGCTATCCTATATATGTTACTGTAATATATACAACTTATACATAAAGAAAACAAGCAACTGTTGAAAGCTAGTACACATAAACACAAACCAACAGGTCCCATATATACTAATATAATATAGCTAATACATATTTAAGTTTATACATAATACCTGTATTCAAAGATAAGTGGATGCGAGAAGGCGATAAGGTGGCTTCGGCAGAGGTCTACACGGTGGCCAGGGTCTCGGCGATGGGAGGAAGCTTGCGGCCAAAGAAAGTGGAGTTGGCTATTAGTGAGGATAAGGCCGAGAAAGTGGAAGACACGGCAAGCCAAAAGGAGGAGGAGACAACGTTGGTCGGCGCACGAGGAAGAGAGGAGGCGGAGGCTATGGGTCAGTGCATGAGCACGCGGGGAAAGGAGGCAAAGGCTTGGTTGGTGCGCAGCTTGGAGGTCGGGGAAAGAAGCGCGATCCGAGCTTGGGCTGTGACTCGTTTCCTTTTTTTTTGGTTTTTTGTTTTTTAATGAATGGAAGATTTATAAAGAAAGTGAGGAAGCTAAAACTACGTTGCTGAGGAAGAAAGGAGAAGCGAGGAGAAGAGGGCTTGGAAGGGAAAGCATGCACAGTGAGAGAAAAGTGAAAACATACGTTCTCTTGAATTAATGTGAACCACTAGAAATGAATGGAAATATAAATTAAATGTTGGAAAAAGAGTAACGCATGAATTCAAGGTAATAAAACCAGATGACAATTGAATTCAACAAGGTTTAAAAATTCGAATGGTCACGGAATACAAACAGACCCGAACGGATACCGATACGGTAGGCGTTACGTAAAATGCAATGTACAGCGAGCTCCGAATTTGACAATGGAATATACCGTAGAGATCAGCACAATGAGACGATCAAAACGGTATACAGATGTTAGTGGTACGATTTTATTATAAAATTCGAATTTTATGATAGCGAAAAATGCGTGAAAAACATAGAAAAATAAGATCGACAGAGCCAAAGATATCCGAATTTGGAAAAAAACCAACTGACATCTTGCTCAGAAGATGATTTAGAATTTTTATATGTAAAATATTTAGGTTTCGAAAACGTTTTATTTTCATTGCTTTTTAACTGATTAAATCAAAGTAATTTTACGCATGAAATAAACTTTCATATTTTCGGACGAAAATTTACCAGTTGTTATGTTTAACTGGATGCATTCCAAATATCAAATTTATATTTCAAAATTTTATCGTTTAAAATTCCGACAAAATTTCAATTAATACGTTATTAAAACCGGTTAAATTTACGGGTCGTTACATAATTATTACTGTTTTACTTTTATTTAACTAATTATTATAATTTTTATATTACTAATTATTAATTACTATTATTTAGTAGTAATTATTAATTATAATTAAATATTTATTATTTATTATTTGTTGACTGAATGTTGATGTTAATTAATTTATTATTGATTAATTATTAAATATTAATTAATAATTAATTATTATAATTATTAATATGGTTATTTCATATTTCAAGTTAATAATTAATTATTAGTATTTAATAGAAGTTTTTAATTATTATAAATGAATAATTAATTATTATTATTATTATTATTATTTAGCATGCTCCATTAATTTCAACAAGGCACATCTCTAAGATCGAACTCGTGGCCTGTAATCTCATAGTATGAAATACCAACCAACTGAAACCAAACATGTTTGCCATTAATATCTAATTTTATTATTATTTAAGCATCATTTATTTAATTATCATTTGTTATTAAATTCTTATTAAATGTTAATTATTTAAATTAATTTTAATCATTAATTATTAATTATTACATATTAATTATTTATTCCAATAGGCGACCAAAATGAGCTAATAGGTAAAAACTAGCATAATAAAAGATTTGATGAAAATTAACATATATTACAATTGGCAAAAGAAAAATAGTTGTAATATCCATATGCAACAACTAACAAAAAAAAGTTGTTGAAAGTAGTTTATTACAACTTTCTGAAATAAAACGTTGTAAAAACCTTAATTACAACTAGTAGATTATGACCATTGCAAAAAATATAGCTATATTAGGGCAGTTTTGTTGTAGTGATAATTTCTAAATTCCAATCTTTCTTTCACTTTTAACATGCACTCAATTATTAAAGGTAAATTAAACCAAACAAATACGTAATTTTTTTGGCATTTATCATTTGTTTAAATTATTTAATAAAGTGAAATATAAAAGAAGAAGAGGGGGAGAGGAAAAAAATTAATAATCACTAAAAGTCGATACTTTTATTAATGGCTTAATTGATATACAAAAATACATGATTTATATTTATATCTTAGTTACTTGAAGCCTAAGTAATAATATAATAGGAAATATTCTAACTAGGAAAAGTGCAAATAATATAGGTAAATATCAAATAGTGAGATCTTCTGCAATATACCTTAACATCATCATTACTATATATATATATATATATATATATATATATATATATATATATATATATTTGTAGTACAAACATGCAATAAATTAGATGAAGAATCAAAGCTTACTTACAAACTGGTCAAACAATGAATAAAAAGGACTGAAAATGATATACGAATATATAGTTCCATATAACTATAAAATTTTGAAAACAATCCTACGCTTTCTCTACATATTTCTATGTAAGCAGCTTTAAATTTCAAGCTGTTATCAAGTCAGAAAGATTGAACTGGGTAGGAAAAAAGAAAATAACGTAACAACCTAATTTTGTAGTAGTGCGAAGAATTATATTTCCCAATTTCAGAGTCTCGTGCAACCAATTTCATAACAAAAACCATTTGAAATCTATTATTTTGAACAAGATATTTTTTAATTATAAATGGAAAGCATTTATTGTTGACCAATCAATGAAATTTGAAATTAACTGAAATTTGGAATATAATCTTGTACCCAATTCAATAATATACAAACTCCAAAATCTTTTGACAATGAGCAATCTAGCATGGCTGACGCTATTGCATAGTAGCAACAATATAATCATTTGGAAAACTTTTAGGTCATTTATATAGTTTAGTTAGATTTTAATTTTCATTGCACTATAATCTATATTCATGACTAGAATTAGAAACTATTTGTTACAAAATGTCTAGGAGAGTATGCACAACTTTCAACTCCCATATTAAGATTTGATGGAAATTTTACCTTAATTCCCCGTTGTTCTATTGAGACTTGGGTTTTCTTTCCATTTTTTATGTTCTAAGAGTAGCGAAAGATATAAAATTAATTGCGGGATATTGAAATAAGACCTTATATGTAAAGTAACATTATAGAAATTGAAAACAAAGTAATAACATGTTGGAATGATTAATAAGATAATATCGATAAAATAAGTGATTAGGACTATATACATATTATGCTTACTATACACGCACAAGCATTCATAATTCTAAAAAATTGATTACATGGTAAAAGTCATCTAGTTGCATAATTAACAAATAGGTTTATAAACGATACTAACCAATGGATTTATTAGCATATTGCATAGTCAATTAAGAAGTTTTCTAATGATTTTCACACGAAATTTATATTTTATTTTAGTGAGAGTATAATTTTGAAAATGAATTGATTTTCCTTAATTTCAAAAAAATAATTAATTAAAGGAAATTAATTGCCTCATTTAGTTAGAGGAAACTAATTGGTTGATTTACTAATTCTGAAGTTACTCGGTAAATTAAAAAAAGTTATTAATCGATTGATAAATTTATATATAGCATACTTAATCAATTAGGAAAATTTTGATAATTTGCAATCAATTTCTATAGTTAAGTTCCACAATTATATAGTCAAAAAAGCATTTCATTTGAATTTAAAATAGATTAAAGAGTCAATAAATTCTTTTAATGCCAAATAAGTACGAGATGAAGGTTATAATAATTAAAGGAGAAGTCTAGAGAGAATTTGTCGTTCTTTATATAAACCCATTTCCATTCTTCACTCTATACCACTCCAAGTAAAATATATAATATTTATCATAAAATTTCATTTTTCAGTGCTATAATATTTTGCTAACCAAAAACATATTGTACATACCATTTCCTCTAACACTCAAAAACCTAGATCTGCGTATACTATTTCTTTGCCTAAAACTCACATTCATCATTTCATGCCTTTCATACACAACTGCAATCTTCTCTCTCCACCTTTTCACTAATTACCTAGCAATTTGCAGCCTCGCATATGATACCATTATTGGTTCCACCATTAGAACTGCATTCGTTGTTGCTTCCTCTTCAACCTTTGAGATCTCACCAGATGTTGAAGAAGAATTTAATCCTTCTACATATAGGCCTTTAGTTGATGATATACAAAAAACAGAAAGAGAATATCTTCTTGCCAAGCTTCAGGTATTTCAATATTACGAACCACATTTTCATTCCATTTAATGCTATACTCAAGACACATCTTATACCTTGTACTCTAATACATAAAAAGTTCAATGTATGACCTTTGTTATTCTTTCCACATATTTACTCTTATTTCATTTCATATTCCCTCCCTAGGGAATAATTTTTCATTTTGCACACAAAGTATGTTTATATCTCTATCAACAATCTATAAGCATTGCAATTTACATTCATATTCTTTTATTGTATAATCAGCTAGCCAATGGAATATATTATTTTTTGCTAAAAAATATATCCATTTATTTCTTTCCTATTTTTCTTGAAATTAATCAAGCTTCCTATCATTTTTGCCGATTTAATTTTTTTGAAAATAAACGACTGTTTTATGCTTGTAATTATTTTTACTGAGATGTTATTGTTCTTTACATGTCCTCATATTTTCCACCTCCTTCTCTATTGTTGGTATACTTGCATAAATATAAGGATAGAATTTTTAAAGAAGATATCTTATTACTAGAAGATAACTATGTATGTTTTCTGAGGTTCATATATAGTAACTATGATGTGATAGCAACCAAGCCTATTCAATAATTGAATTGCTGCTAAGATAGTGCATAGTCCATGTGGAATAAAAATATACCTAGTATGCATGAAATATATTACATAAGCTTCCTATCCATTTTATACTTTATTAAGCTGTAGCATGTTTTTCTCTCTTTTCGATTGCATTATTGGATAAGAAAAGAAGATCAAATTGTCCATGATCGTTAAGAATATTTAAAATGTTGTGAGATGAGAATCTTTTATTATTGCCATGAGAAGAGTGGAAAATAAGAATAACTGGAATAAAAGAAACAAGGGTAATTTCAAAATAAAATGGAGTAAGAAAGAAAAAAAATGGTGTGTGTTTTTTAATAAAACACCGTATAGGAAGAAAGTGGTGCGTTAATAGAATTGGCCATTTATTTTAGTGTATTATGTTCTTTGGTTTGCTTTATTAGGTTTTATATATTCAAATAATTTATGTATCGTTAAAGCTTCCTCTTTGATATATGTATGTTAAATATAAAATTTATCTCCATGTTTATTTTTTAATAAATATCAACCCCACGAGCCCTTTCTTCTGTAGGTGCATTATTAATTAGAAAATTAAGTATATTAATTGTTTTGACTACAATTTAAATTCCAATGAATTGTGTATGTCAAATATTAATTATAATAACTACAACGTTCTTATTACGCGTTAATTTTTCGTGTCAAATGTTAATAGGTATATCCAGAAAAAGAACATGTCAAATCCATCATAAATAAAGTATACATTAAAATCTAAAACATTTGAAATGTTCTCCTATGATATAATCTCAAGTCCAACCCTTTATAGTGCTTGAAACAAAGGAGTTGCGCCAAAATATAGTCGATTTTATTACGCAACTAGCTTCTTTACGTTCCGCGACAGAAGATGCGGGAATACATGTTGATCAGTCTAATGGATATCCAAAGAACTTGAAAGAATATTTGGCAATGATTACCGCATGCTTAGAGTACATGACAATGGAAAGACGTGAGAGAAGGCCAACAGAGACACCAGTTACTCTTAACATTTATGACTTAACCTCAACTAATCGTTTATGTTACTGGGCAGGCCTTGGTGCATTTCATTCTGGAGTACAAGGTAATTTTGCACTTTTTTGTTTGCTTTTATTTTCATTTATTGTTGGACCTAACTAAGCCTAGTTCACATTTCCATTATATAGGAACTAGTTGATGTAGTTATGGGGCTTCTTATTTTATTATATAGAATTATTGGTTTTGCATATATAATTTTTTATATATGAAATGTGAATAGAATATTGTCGTTGACAAGTTAAAAATAGTCATCTATTTAGCATAGAATTTACTAGATATTTACCTTAATAAAACTGCTACATTTTATCAATGTGAACTTAAGATGATTTATCAACCAAGTAAAGAGATGATATTTAATCATGATTAATATGAATTTTTTATTGTTACCTAATAAAATATTGTAAAAAAATTGTTCTTATTTTAAGTTGTATTCTTAATGTTTGTATCTCTGTTCTTGTAGAAACTTGTTTTAAAGTGTAAATTCTATCTATGATCATTCGAAATTAATATTGTTACAGATCCAACATACCACATAAGTTTCCTACAAAAGTGTTATTAACATTGGTTTATGTGTATTATTACAATAGTTGTTCGCGTAGTCTTTAGTAGTACATTCGATTGGTCAGTTGGTTCATGTCATGATTACATCGAATACCAATGCTTACATAAAAAGAAAAACTTAAGGGAAGAAGTACATTCCTTTAAAATGCTTTGGTTTTCTATTTGAAAAAAAAATCGAGGAAGTTTTGCCTAGAGTGAAAGCTCCGATATCAACTGTAACGACCCGCTATTTTGGACCATTCAAATCGACAATAAAACCGTACGTGTCCGACTTGAATAATTTAAAATATCGAATTGTTAATTAAAATTTGGCAAAACGCAGTATATAAAGTAAATAAATCAATCACAGAATCACAGACACAGAGTAACAAAATAATGCAGCGGAATAGATAAATAGTAGTTCATGAAGCTACTATATAAATACCAGAGTTAGAAATAAAAATACAACAGAATATCTCAAATACAGTGAAGTCTCCAGTACGAATAGATGACCTCTTCGAACGAATCAACTGAAAGAGCTGAAAGATGAATCAATAGTTGGATCCTCAAACGAAGCTCCAAACTCCAAAGTCGAGTCGCAAATGCTGTATCGCTTAGTCTGACCCGAGCGTAAAGCAAAACACAAAACACTCGAGTCAGGATTAACATTCTTATATCTATAAATCCAACTCAAGTGAAATATCAACTGAAATATAATTAACTTAGAGGATGTTTGGGATACCCATCCTCTAAGGATCCAAGGAACTATCTACAGGGTAGAAATATACACTATAACACCGTGGTCATTTCAATTTTATTTATATTTCAAAACTAAAATATCATTTTCATTTCAAATATCTCTATTTTCCAAATTAGTGTATATATATATATCCAATAATTTATGAAGTAAAGTATTTTTATTTCCTCAAACTTCACAAATCGCTTCAAAAATCAACTCGGCCTTCCCGTTCAAATTTAATTAAATCAAAATTTATCAATTTCCATTCAATTTAGTTTCTGACTAAACAAATTCAAATTTTATCTATTTTAAATATGGATTTGAACCACAACATAAACCATTTAAATTTCAATATAATTCGACGTTAATATATTTCGGAGCTTTAAATATTCAACATTTTAAAGACTAAACTTTGATAGTTGCGTTTATCTCCTAACTTGACTTCACTATTATTTAGTTTTAAAATTATTCACTTAATAAATTCAATATTATTTATATGACCTTAAATTTACATTTTCTATTATTACCTTCGATTTCTTTAGACATGAATCATCCATTAAATTTCTTAAATAAAAATTCAAGTTATAGGATCATATGTTAAAGTTTCGAATTTAATAGTTTCAAATTGATTTAACTAAATAAAATCCTTAATTAATGAAAAATTCAAATAAGTCCCAAATATATCTTCAAACCTTAGCTTATAAAATTCATTCCACAAATCTATTTCAGAAATACAAATTTAATAAATCCTTAAACATACTTCATATTAATAAATTCAATCTTAATTAAATTATCTTAATATTAAATCTATATATAAAATAACCTTTATATATAATACTTTAAATCAATATTCATTAAAACCATATATTTCTTTTCAAGACCATAGAAATTATTTTCAAAACATTCACATAGACCACGACGTCGATGTAAAATTTTATATTCTATGTACAAGGGATACAGATATTTATCATTTCAATCTGTAAGTTAAATATATACAAGTGGATATCATTTCAACCCGTAATCCCAAATTCAATTCAAATGAAAATCGCTTGGGTTTATCACTTCAACCCATAACAAAATTCTCCTATTCTAAAATCCGTTCGGGTATGTATCATTTCAACCCACAGTGATTTCTATAATAACAGGGAACTTGCAGAGTGATAACAGATGTGAAAATAATAATAACAACAGGCATATATCATCAAAAATAAATATAAACAATAGGATATGGTGTCATATCCCATAAGTGAACAGTTACAGCAAATAGCATATATATAACAATTTAAATGACTACAGCATCATATTTCAATTGTCGTTTCAATTGAAATCAAATTTAATAAAATACAAGAATGTTGCGTGAGTGATTGCTCACCTTTCGAGCTTAGAGGAGAGGGCGGAATGAGAAGAGATACAAATCCAAGCACAGATTTCGAAGCAAAGCAATATTGGCAAGAATTTTAACGATCAAAGCTGATAAAGAGGAATTGAGGAAATCAAATCAGAGTTTGGTCGAGGAAGATAAATAGGATAAGTGAGCTATATATAGTTGTATATATAACTATATATAAATAAAACTGTATTCTAAATTTAAACATATATTAAATTAAATATATATTTTCAAAAATCATTGGTTTAAACAAAACATATCTATATGTAGTATAGTTTGAAATAATGAATATGTTTAAACCCATATACAAACCAATATCCAAACACCATCTAAAATTTAAATCTTTATAAAAGTAACCTTTATAAATAAAATATTAAAATCAATATTAAAACATATAACATAAAGTTCATATATTATATATCAATACCAAATCTAACTCCGGTATATGTAAACTAATATAAACCCATGTAAACTTTATAAAATCTATATGCTACTAAAACAGATTATATATAAAATAAACCAATATATAATACTAACAGTAATATATGTTAGTTAAAGTCAGTACATAAATATACTCAACACCTTCTATACTTTACAATACTTTAAACATGCTAGCACTGCAACTATACAAAATATACATAGTACTGTAAAACAATTATATGCAGTAAAAAAAAAAAAAAAACACACACACACCTTATACAAAATGCATACAGTAAACACTACATATACATATTTCTTCTTTATAGGCTTATATGCATAGACTAAGCCTTACCCAAGTTTATACTGTATAATATTAGATAAAAATAGGACACAACATATGATATTATCACCTTTACAAAGTTGCTTCACAGTTTATACATACTTAAGTTTAATATACATATATATGCGAACAAGATATAGAACTGGATTAGAATCAAGGAAAAGGACAACAAAACTCACCGCGGCAAGGTAGTGGCTCACCAAACAACATCATCATGGAAGAGGAGGAGATGGAGGGAGGAGATGGAGGGCGGAGATGATCAGGTGGAGGTATGGCAGTTGAGGCGGAGAGGCTAAGGGTGCAAGCCAGAGGCGGAGGAGTGTGTTCGTTTCTCTCTCTCTCTTTTTTTTTTGTTTCTGGGTTTCAAAAGATAAGGGAGCAATTTATGTAGAGGGAGTAAAATGTGAGCAGGTGAGTAAAAGAAGGATGCAAGCATGAGGTGGAAAGTGAAAGCACAGTGAAGTTGCAAAAGTGGAAATTGATTTATAAAAGCAATTGAAATATGAGCCTTTGCCCAATCAATGTAAAAAAATGTACACAAATAAATGAATATGGGACAAATGAAGATGAAGGGGGAAAGAAATAAACTATTTCTGGGCGATGAATTTATAAAAGGAACCATGATGTGTACAATAATTGAAACACGTACACAAATAAATGAATATGAGAAAAATGAAGATGAAGGGGGAAAGAAATAAACTATTTATGGACAATGAATTTGTAAAAGAAACCATGATGTGTACAATAATTGAAACGAAAACGTACACAAATAAATGAATATGAGACAAATGAAGATGAAGGGGGAAAGAAATAAACTATTTATGGGCGATGAATTTATAAAAGGAACCATGATGTGTACAATAATTGAAACGAAAACATACACAACTAAATGAATATGAGACAAATGAAGATGAAGGGGGAAAGAAATAAACTATTTATGGACGATGAATTTATAAAAGAAACCATGATGTGTACAATAATTGAAACGAAAACGTACACAAATAAATGAATATGAGACAAATGAAGATGAAGGGGGAAAGAAATAAACTATTTATGGGCGATGAATTTATAAAAGGAACCATGATGTGTACAATAATTGAAACGAAAACATACGCAAATAAATGAATATGAGACAAATGAATATGAAAGGGGAAAGAAATAAACTATTTATGGGCGATGAATTTATAAAAGGAACCATGATGTGTATAATAATTAAAATGAAAATGTACGCAAATAAATGAATATGAGACAAATGAAGATGAAGGGGGAAAGAAATAAATATTTATGCGCGATGAATTTATAAAAGGAACCATAAGGTGTACAATAATTGAAACGAAAACGTACACAAATAAATGAATATGAGACACATGAAGATGAAGGTAACCTTATATATAATATTAAAAAAAATCAATATTCATTTAATATTATGTATATTCTTTCAAAATGTAAAGGCTACGTATGCGTGAATCTATATATGCTTATCTTTGTACATAACAAACATGTAGACTACCAATTTTAATGCAGACCTTAAATCAACCTTTAAAACATATACTTCATTTATGTAGTTAAATATAGTTTATGCTTCTCTTCTTCTTTGGTTCATATGATATATGAAACCCTTAACTATCGTATTTATAGCTGACGACCTATGTACAAATATACTAAACATGCACTAAAATAAACCGGAAATGGTGACACAAAAACCCAAAATCAAATATATATATATATATATATATATATATATATATATATAACATGACTAGAAATCAAACTTCAGTAAAACTATATACTAGTATCAAGACTAACTATATATAGCTATTATAACACATATAAATAAAATAAAACTCGGTATAAATATGCTTACTATATATACACTTCAAATAGACCATCATACATATACAGTAGTTTCCCAAAATAAATATATATGGAACGTACTCAATATACTTAAAATTTACACACCTTGCTGGAAAGAAAAAGGAGACCGTAAATTTATTAACCACACTATTGATATTTATACCCAATAGAAATGAACTATGCTATCCAATTTACATTAAACTTAACTTATATTATAATAAATATAATAGTTTATAAAGTTTTTGTACTAGATCATATAGGTATAACCACAACCAAACATTAAAATATATGTACACAGCTCGCACTTCAAATCATTAATATACATAACATATTTTCTTTTTCTTTTTTTCAAAATTTTATTATTAATAATTTTTCAAAAATCTATTTCAGTACGTTATAAGCCAATTAAAAATTGCTAAAATTTTATGGGTCGTGTGACGACCTGGAATTTTCGAGCATTTAAAATTGGAATATTCAATTGATTTTAAATATTTAAAGGTTTAATTTTAACTTGAATTCAAATATTATAATTTATTTGATAATCAAATTATTGAATTAAATAATTTGAAATGGAATGAAATATGAAATCTGAGATTTTAAGCCTATTAAAAATAATTTGAAGGCTTATAAAATTTATATTGATAATACTGAAGGCAATAGAAGCGTTAAAATTGGAATTAACAGTGATCTGTTCAGTTTTGAAATTTTATCGATTTAATTTGAATTTAAAATAGCCTTCCGAGGCACAGTTTCGGAATTCGACGAATCCAGTTCCATTGGGTCCGTAATATTGAGTTATTACCGGATTTCAAATTTCGTAGCTTTCAGAATTAACGTGTGATCGTACAAGGTCTAAACGCTTAGACGATAATTATCGATCTAATTTAAATATTTTTATCTGAAGGAAGTTCAAATCACAGCCGACTTCCTTTCATATCCGTGTTCCCCCTTTTTAGAGCAGCATGCAAACATCCTCTGCATCAACTTTTTATCGGTCGAATCTTTCTTTTAAAATCTAAAAAAAAAGGAAGGAGAAATCATTTCGTTCTAAAGAAATCAACAATGGCCGAAGCCTCTACATCTAAAAACTAAAATAAACAAATAATAGGCTGCGACCCTCCTTATTCTCTTCAGAATCTCGAATCTTGGCCTCCTCGTAAATCAAATTCTAAAAAAAAGAAGGCGACACACAAGGGTTCGACGAGGAGTAGAAGTCGTAGGCCGCGACTTTGAAGTCGCCTTGTGTGGTGGAGCGCACACGCTCGAGTGGGTCGTGGTTTCGCGTCGAGCTCGATATTGGTTTCGAGGCCAAGCGATTCGAGGGCTTGACGTTGCAAGGTGAGGCTTCGCGATAATGGCGGTGAAGCTTGGAATAGCTGGAGGTCTCGAGCTATGGGGGTTTCGATTTGAGGCTAGGGAAGCTCATGCCCAAATTCTGATATCATGCTTTTTCTATGAGGTATTGAATAATTTAAAATTTATTTTTTTAGGAAAAAAATTAAGTTGAATATATATAGACATATGTCTATAGTTTTACAGTAAGGTAAATTCTGTTTCATTTTTGGGGAAAAGGGAGTGTTTTGAAAAAATATATAAAATAAAAATAAATAAAGAGGATTTATGCTTTAATATATGTAGTTCGGAAGGAAATAAATATACATTTTTAAACTTACCGGCTTATATTTTAAAAATATATGAATTATGTAATTAACCCTTAAATTAACTTATTTAATTATTTTAGTTGCTAAACATATTTTTATTCAAAGAGGAAATCAGTTAAAGATTGAACTCTTGGTTAAAATAAGGTTATTGGCAATTAAATTTATAAATGGAAATTTAATCATTCAAATTATTCGGATATTAATAATAAAAAATCATCTAATGTTTATACAAGGTCAAAAATAATGAAGAACAAGCTGGTTTGGATTGGATTGCAAACAGCAATAAAGGTGAGTTAATCTCACTCAGTTAGATTTAAATTTAAATTTAAATGGTTAAATTTAAATAATTGGTTGAATGGTTGAATTGATTGATGTGTTATATTATAGTATACACTACATCTTGGAACATTTGATTTGTATTGTGCTAACGTGTGTGGATGCAGGGAAAACAGGTTAGAGGGATCCAACTGGACCCCTCAACATTTATTTAAATTATTCAATACCCTCTGTTGTGATTATTTGATATTCTATGATTAATATATTGGAATATTGAATGCTATGATTTGATTGGCTATATTTGGGTATAATGGATTACCAAAAATATATAAATTGGGTTTGGAAAGAGAAAAAAAGTGAATTTGTAAGCGAAATAATTATATAAAATTTGAATAAATTAAGAATGAATAGAATGAAATGGATGTGATATCACAATACTAATAAATAACTTTGTGTATGAAAAGATTTTGAATAATCGAAAATTAATGAATTGTAAAATCAAGTAATATTATTTCAAAGGAATAATGAATTATTTAAAAATTTAAAGTTCAAATTTATTTAAAGGAATAAAGAAAAATTTGAGGAATCTAAATTGGTATTTCAATTAAAAATATTTTAAATCATAATTAAGGAAATAAATCTGAAATTAATGGATTTTGGAATTAAAAAGAAAGTAAATTGGGAATCAAGGTGGAAATTGATTCAAGTGTTTGTTTGGAGATTTAAAGATGGATCTGAAGAAAGGTATATTTCTCTGGATAGCCAAGTACGTTTAAAGGAAATTTTTAAATATAAGATAAAAAGATTTTTTTATGTTGTTCTAAAAAGTATGTTTTAGGAATTTATTATTTCTAAATATCTAAATTCTAAAGTAAATATTTTCAAATCTATTATCGAAGAATTTTTTTTAAAAGGTAACTTAGTTTTTTGTTTTAAAGAGTGAAAACCTAATTGTATATTTTATAAAGTAATCATATTTTCAAATATTTATATAGTATGTATTTTTAAACAATTATTGAATAGTTTTAGCTTAAATGTTTTAAAGTAAATTCCAAGGTAAGTATTTTCTTTAAATCTATTATACAATAATTATTTAAAGAATGATTTAGTATTTTGTTTTAAAAAAGAAAATATAGTTATATTTGTATAGTAAACTTATTTTAATTATTTCTAAAGTATTATTTTTAAATTAAGTACTAAAGCAAAATTTTCTAAATTAAATATTAAACATACTTTACAAATAAAGTGTTTTGAAATTATTTCAAAAATCTAAAATCTTGTGCTTGGTGATTCTAGTGGAAATAGAAATATTTAGAATTTATTCTGAGAAAGGAAGATAGTTTGAAAACTGTTTTCAAAAAGGGTTTGAAAAATGGAAATATATCTTGTGAAGATATTTTTGAAATTAATAAATAATTTGGGAAATTAATTATTGGTTGATGGTTGTTTGTGAATATTAATTGATAGTTAAATAACCGACTATCAATATTGGACAAATACATTGATCGTTTCGAAGAGACCGGGATCGAGATTTATTTCTTGAAAACCACTTCGATCTGGTTTGTACGTTTCGTGGAAACGAGTTTGGATTCGAAGATGGAGCGGTGAAGTGCAAGGGCTAGTCGCTACTAATCCAGAGGATATTTCCAAACTGGAGGTCGTAGGAATAGTGCCTTCGGTTCTGTTCGAACCCGGGACGGACTTGTACGGATGAATGCTTGCGAAACATCGTCAGGTGGACGATGGGCATTCTAAGGGATATGTACTAAAAAGGTAACACTTAACCTCAAGCCTCATCAAATGGGAATGGCTGAAAATCAGGGGTTATGCAGCAAGGCTTCGTGGGTAGCCCCTATTGGAGGGTGAGGTCATCCCTGTCTAGATGTCCCTTTTATTTCGGCTTAGTGGGCGGTTGCTGATCCCAACCGTGGGGTGATCTTGCTCGGGACTGTCCAGTAAGGGATGGTTCCGGTCTTGTGTTGCAGGGGAGTTAGGGTGGATCCCCGGTACGCTGATCTAGACCAGGTACTGTGACAGTGGTACCCCAGTGCCTAGCCATTAGTTGGAATCCATTTTCCCTACGCGCCCGGACGGTTTTGATTGTGCCCAACTATTGCTGAAGCGTGAGATGCAAGCATTTCAACTAGATTCTATTTTACTTTCTTTGGACTCTATTATAATATCAAAGGATTTTAATAAAAAAATGTTTTAGCTTTCGTAAGGTAAAATCCCGACATGTTTATTTGTGGCGTGGTCTTACGAGATGCTTTTGTTTTCAAAGGACTTTTGAAACTTTAATAATCAATTGAGTGTGATTTTCTCACGCTGGTATTCCAGACTGACTCGGGTGTTATTTAACTATAATGCTTGGGTCAGACCGAGTATTATAGAATACAGGATATGATGCTGTGGAGTTCAGGAGACGAGCAAGATGACGATACGTACTCCCGTACTTGTTTTTTATATATATATATATATATATATATATATATATATATAAATATATATATATATATATATTCCGCTGTATTGAGTTGTTGTGTATCCATTTCATGATATTGATGTTGAGCTGTGATTGATGTACTCTGATAATGTATTATATAAACAGGGATATTTGATTTTTGAGTAAAGTTCATTTATTTTCTATTATATTTTATTCCGCTGCGATGGTTAGATTCTGATGTTGTTTTCTGTTTTCTCTCCTTCTACCTCTTCTTCTTTAACCCAAATGGTTCGTATTTCTGTGCAACTTGAGTTGATTGTTGTAGAATAGTGTTGACTCAAGGGGTACGGATTTGTGGGTCATTTCACTTTGTATCAGAGCAAGGTTGGTGATAACCATGGCTGTGACGCCCCACCTCTATACCCACACTAGCCAAGAACACTACGGAGTAGTGCTATCAACTAGCACGGAGAATAAGGCTGTTGAGGAGCGACCATCCGTGTAATTGCTTTGCGCGAGCACCGATATGCCAGATAGAATAACATGCATTTCATTTAAGGAGGAAATCCGACATACCGACGCAAACTCAAAGCTACTACACAGTGGCTATAATATCTTCGGAAATAAATATAGAAATAAGCATAACATAAATCAGTCACAGATAATTCATATCACAAAGACGGAAGAAGATATGAATATATAACTAACACATGAAAGTGTATATCAGAGTAGTGGTCAAATAAAATCCACAACATCACAAAAGAATAGATACAAGTGCTAGAAAAAAGAATATTTATACATCAAGGAGTCTATTTCTCAAGTGCATACAACAAAAACTACTAAACTTAAAGTAGTTAGCCAAAAGTCAGAAGATGGTTCCAGATAGGAAGCCATGAGGAAGCACCTGTAATATCTCAGTCTGACCCGAGTATTATTTAAGAAGAAAATAATAAACGGATCAGTCTAGCTATAAATATCAGATGAAATGATATAGAATAAGAAATATGACTAAACGTATAATAATCACAATGCCAAGCTGTGATAAATAAATAATTGAAAAATCAATAAGAGATTAATCAATATCGCAAAGATCTTCTCAAAGATAAAAAGCAATGTCATACTCCTAATTTCATTCGCCAAGCCACAATAAATGACATATATATCAATGCCAATAGTAAAAGTTGGTGAAACATAAATTCCAGAATTCAACACACGAAATCCAGAAATCACAAGAAAAGGATGGCCAAGACATTGATGTAGTGCAAACGGTACATCCAATGAGTCACAAAGCAAAGACATTGATGTAGTGCAAACGGTACATCCAATGAATCAAAAGCAAAGACATTGATGTTGTGCAAACGGTACATCCAATGAATCAAAAGCAAAGACACTGATGTAGTGCAAATGGTACATCCAATGTATCAAAATCAAAGACACTGATGTAGTGCAAACGGTACATCCAATGTATCAAAAGCAAAGACACTGATGTAGTGCAAACGGCATCCATTGTATCAAAAGCAACGACACTGATGTAGTGCAAACGGTACATCCAATGTATCAAAAGGAAAGACATTGATGTAGTGCAAACGGTACATCCAATGTATCCAATAATTCGAAGCATCGACGTCGTACAGCGTGACATCCGATGAACCAAATCAAAAAGACATCACACAATGCTAGTCTAAAACATAAAATAATCATCATGATCAAAGAGAAGTGTCAATTACAGTAAGCTAGTAAATATATGAGCTTAGCTTCATGTCCCATAACCACTAGCTTAACTTAAATATTTACGAACAAATTGTAGATCTCCACTAGAAAATTGTCACAAGAGATTCAATCGAACAAGTCCAAGAATTAACCGACGAAGTAAACGCAAGCGTTTCATACCATTTGTTTTGCTAAGTCGTTTAATTAGATTTCTCATGCGAGTGAGGTAAAGGTTTGTATATACTAATAGATTGGAAATCGGTTTGAGAAAACGAGCTTTGTTATAAAATAGTATTGAAATCATTTGAAGAAAGAGTTTTGATATTTACTACTAGTATAGAAAACCTTTATATTTTTAAAGTGACAAATCACAAAGATGATTGTAGGAACAATCAATCACTAAAATTCACATTCGAAGACGTGAATAAAATCCAAAGAAATCGATACCGAATCCATCGAAATAGATATTCCAAGAATTCCCAAAGAAAAGAAGTCACCAAAGTCAATAACAAATGATAACAACAAATAGGGAAACAACACGAATCAATTAAATTTGGAAACCACGCAAAATAGGCGAAATAGGCAAAACAGGAACAAGTCGGTCGGCCGGCTACAGAGCTCGGTCGACCGGACCCTGTTCTACAAAAATTCTCGGGAAGCAGGTCGGTCGACTGTGCTCTGCAGGCGGTCGACCAAACCCTGAGGCAAAGAAGTGCTTTGCACCTTGGAAGCAGGTCGGTCGGCCAGCAGCAGAGCTCGGTCAGCCGGACCTGTTCCCAGACCCTTCCTAGCCCATCGAATACAATGGCCAATCACGACCAATTTGCAACCACTCGAGCATCGGCACTAAGGATTTATGCCTATCGACCACCCGGCCCTATGAGCTCTTCGTTGCATCACCAAAAACACATTTGAACATCAAAGCTATGATTTTTAAAGAATTGAACCCAAAACACCAAAAATTGGAATATTCACCAAATTAATCCAAACCAAAAGCAAATGCACACGAATAAGTGTTAGGAATTCATACCTAACAATCGAAGATAGTTATAGACTAAGATGTGAGATAAAAATCTCACTTTTGAACCCAAATTAATGAAAAAGAAGCTTGAAAGCAAAGGAAGATCAACCACACTTCAATCCTAACTCAAGAAACTTGATTCTAAGCTTAAAAGAGAAACATTTCCCAAATTAGGTTTAGGAATTTTCTGAAATCAAAGAGAGAATGAGTTGGAAAAGATGAAGAGGATGCTTACCAATGGGTTCTCTTAGAATTTGGAGCTAGATCTTGGATTTGCAATGAAACTAGGGCTTGGAATTTCTAATTTCCACTCTCTTCCACCATTGTTGCTTAAAGCTTAAAGTGTTAGGAATATGAAATGAAGTAATGAAGAGGAGAGGGTTGGAACTGAGTTAAGTGGGGTTAATGGGCTCAGCCCAAACCAAAGCTCTAAGTGAAAAAGTAGCAAAATTCCACTAACTCCAAACATATCAAAGTTTACACTTAAAATGATCGCAAACGGCGTTTTGAACTCAATGGGAGTGGTCTCGAGTCCTAATTCGGCTGTTTGCAAAAAGTAGCTTTTCGGACAAAAATCCGACTAACGATGAAATATTTAAATAAAATATCTAAATATACGATCGATAAATATGCGGGTTGTTACAGATTCCCCTCCTTAAAGAAATTGCGTCCTCGCAATACTTTAGAAGAAAATAAAGAGTAACGACCATAGAAGCATATGAACACAAAAGAAAACTTGAAATAAGAAGTTCACCATAAGGAGCATGAAAGAGTAAGCCTGAACGGGATCGCTCGATGAATTCTCTGGATTCCCAAGAGCAATCCCTAGGATTTGAGAACCATTGAACTCTCACAAGAAGAACATCTTTATTCCGAAGGCGCTCAACCTCCGAAGCAATGATGCGAATGGAATGTTGCTCATAAATCAAATCTGGTGAAACGTCAATTTCCACAATATCACCGGGCTCAAGAATAAAAACCGGAATCCCTAAGGCATTTCCGTAGATAAAAGACGTGGAGAACGTCAAGAATAGCAGAAAATTGAGCTGGTGCAATGACGTAGTATAATAACAGTGCGCCCGAGAAACTAGAAACTCAAACTATTTGGGACATCAGCGTAGTACAAAAACGCTACGCCCAATGAACCAAAGCCCGAATAATTTCAGAACACCGACGTAGTACAAAAGCGGTACGTCCAATGAACCGATAAACCGGAACAATGATGCAGTATAATAATGGGACATCCATTGATCCATATAAGACGGAACATCGATGTAGTTTAATAACGATACATCCGATGAACCGAACACCATAAAAGAACATCGGACGCTTGTCCATAAAAGAAATGAGGCGAAGCTCAACAAAACAAAGTGCATCGAAATGTCCGATGATCTTGGTAAAAAGATCATAAGATACAAGAAATTTGAGCCAATGGAGTTGACGCAAATTAAGTTTCTTGAGGGGGGGGGGTAAATAAATATTTCATAAATTTATGATTAGAGTGGAGAACGGATTTCTCCCCCAAAAATGATGATGCCAAATTCTAAAAGTAAAAACAATAGCCGCGAGCACTAGGTCATAAGTGACATATCTAGTCTCGATTAACTATAATGATTTAGAAGCACAAGTGACAGCACGTTTTCTTTTGCAAGAGAACGACATCCAAACCAATATGACTAGTATCGGTACAAATAGCAAAGTCTTGGTTCCCCTTCAGGAATCAAAAGAATAAGAGTATCGAAAAGAAGAGTTCTTTTAAATAATCTTCTTTCCCAAAAAGCTAAAACTTTCAAAATTACAATTAACTTATGTAATCATCTTTTTAGAAAATTTTACTTATTTAAAGTGAATTTTACTGTGTTTGATTTTCTCATCAAAGCGTTTAGGAAATTCCTATCGATAACGTTGATCAAGCGCATCGACCAAAATTCTTAAAGCACTCAACGGGCAATACAATCACAAAATCATCTTCTAGATAATAAACATGTTTCTAAAAACTTTTGAAAATTCTCTTTGTTCGTTCTAAAAACAGAAAATCCTATTTATACTTAAAAATAAATCTTATGAAAAAGATTTGCAAAAATTTTAAATTGCTAAGTTCATCCAAAAATCAATAAACACAAGAATGGTCTCACCGGAATATTCATAGAATACTCGATTAATAAAATGGATGAAATAAGCTGGACAAACTGAATGACAAAATAAGTCATTCATAAGAATCATAACGCGTGCAGAATGCGGTAGGTGGAATGCTAATTTCCGTAACTCGTAGCCAAATGAAAATCGGTGGCAAGGTCGAACTAGAAAGACCTTAACACCACACAAAAGATTTCTTAGGTGATAATCCTAAGACAAACTCCAAAAATACCGGACAATTTTCATAAATTATTTGGATAAGAGAAATAACACTTTTCTTATCTTGAGGGCTTAAAGAATAAAATGATGACTTCAAAAATTTGAAATCGGTATCATAAGGAAAAATAGAAATCTGCTTAACAGATAGAAAATGTCGAAGATGAATAGTCCACACGGAAAAATAGGATATGGGCTTCACAATAAGCCAATCCTTTCCAAAAATCGATTCCGAAGCCTAAGTAAAAATCGTCTCGGATAGAAAAATCACATAAAATAATTTTGACATCAATAAAAAGCAAATTGAGTGTTGCGGATCCACTAATCCGGATTCGCAATCCTTAAAGAAGTCATCAAGCCCATAAATGTTTAAAGAAAAAGAATCACAAGTTATCTTGATATAAAATAACGAGATGATTATATCAACAAGAACTTGAAAAGGATAATCACAAAACAAATGAAATCAAGGACTGAACGAGAAATACCTTGACCAAGAGAAGAGTTGCCAGGGGCTTGCAGCTTTCCTCCTCTCTTGCTTGGAAGCTTAGGACACGAAGACAAAAGATGACCCGAACCTTTGCAATAACGACAAAAGAGGGGTTTCGGGCACTCCCTTGCATAGTGGTTAGTGGAACCTCAATTGTAGCATCGTCCACGACTAGAGGTAGGAGTCTTTGCTACCGGAGTTTGTTGCTTCCCTTTCTTATTAGAATCGGGGCCTTTGAATTTGATAAGCCTCTTCAAGTTATTGTCAAAGTTCTGTTGGGAACGCACAACTTCAACATCACCTTCTTTATCGGCCTCTTCAAGACGAAGAGCGATATCAATAAGCTGATCAAATGAAACCTCAAGTTTCAGAAGTAATGGTTTCTTAAGATTCTTATTCAATCCATAGACAAATCTCTGATTTTCTTCAATGGGGTATTAATGCACTCAACCCCGTATTTGGAAAGAGATTCGAAAGATGCGACATAGTCTGTCACAAAAGATTCACCTTGAACAAGGTCTATGAAACGCCGGGCTAAAGTTACTTTTTCAGCTTCCGGCACAAATTTCAATTGGAAACTTTCTCGGAATTGCTCCCAAGTGAGATCCGCCTCAACGATTTCAGAAATTAAAAGCTCATACCAATCCAGCGCTCTTTCTTGGAGCACGCTAGAAGCCACTTGGACTCGATGTAGATCAATAAGGTTCATGCGAGAAAAGATACGATCGCATGATTTAAGCCAAGCTTGAATTTCTATAACACCCTCGGATCCCTTGAATGGCCTTTCACCCAAATCGATGTAGTCTCTACACAAGCGTGCAAAACCGAATCTAGGATGAGTAGGCTCTGGAATGGGTCCTGTAGCTTTAGCATTCTTCACGAGATCTAAAAGCTGCTGGGCAGACATAAAAACTCCATCTTAGGGAGTAGCACTAGATTGACCAACGCTGGGACGGCCTGGTCTAACCATTTCTCTTCTTTAAGAAAGAAAGAAAGAAGAAAAAGGTTATTCACTGTTAACGCTAAAATTTAAACGCTAACACCCCGGTGTGTAAAGTGTTGTTGTGAAAGCACCACCCGATGATTCGGGAATAGAGTATAAGCAGAAAACCACAGAAAAAGAGGTAAATAACAGCGATTTTATAGTGGTTCGGCTCAATAGTTTGCCTACGTCCACTCTGAATATCTTTATTGATGATTTCGTTTCAAGTTGATACAATTCTTCTCAAGTACAATACACTTTGAATTACTAAACACTGTGAACAAGTAGCTTAAACTTCAATGTAAGAGAAAGTCTTCAAATCCATGTCGGATTTATGAGATTCCTTCTTGAAGTTGTTGATAGCGTTCTACGTGTCTTAAAAGCTTTGGGTATCGAGTCGGTTTTGAATGCAGCAGAGTATCGGTGCTTGGAAAGAATGAGCCAAAAGTCCCCTTCATGCTTGAGGTGGGTTGGTATTTATAGAGAAATCCCCTTCTCTAGGTCGTAAGTCGTGACCGGTCTAAGGTAAGTCGTGGCCGACTTATCTGGCCTAGCCCCATGGTCTCACAAAAGCTCATTTGTACAAGTCCTAAGTCGCCCACGAGTCAACACCTAAGTCGCAAATGAGTCAACTGGTCCTTTTGATGCGGCATTGTACCTTCACTCAGTAGCTTTAGGTCGTGGACGACTTAGGCTAGGTCGTGAGTCGTATACGAGTTAACTGATGAGCTTGTTCCCTTCAGATAATAAGCCAAGTCCTGTACGAGTTAAGAGGTTACTGTGTTAAGCAAGGAGCAGCACCTCATTTGCTTAAGTCGCTCACGACATATGCTAGGCCGTAAGTCGCAGATAGCTCCAACTCGTTAGCTCGCTTCCTTCTTAAGTCGTGCTTTCTCTTGAACTGTTAAGCCATCTTGTCCTTGAGTCGCGGGTTTTCTTAAGTCGTGGATGCCTTAGGTCGTGGAGCATCCCTTTCCTTCTAAACCATTGAGTCTTGGACTTCTTTATGTCGTAAGTCGCTAAATCCTTCAACTCGTTGAACTGTTAAGTCGTCCAACCTCTTGACTCGCTGAGTCATGCATCTTTTAACTCGTTAGGTTGATAACTCACTGAGTCGCTTGTCCATTGAGTCGCCGCCCAACTTGAGTCATTTGCTTATTGAGTCGTTTGCTTATTGAGTCGTTGACCATAGGAGTTAACATTTGCCCCTCGAAGTACACGCCTAAGTCGTAGGTCGTGTGCTTCGACTTATCTTAACTCGTGTGCCGGTTCAAATTTCATTGCCTCGAAATATAAAAGGCTTAGGTCGCCTCTTCTTCACCTACTTGCATCCGTGTTTACTTCCGCCATTAACGACCTTCGAAGCTTTTCAAAGACGAATTCGATCAGTTCTCCTCATCACTAATCAAGTTCCTTCCACCTTCATCATCACACTACGTAAGTAAACTCATCGCTTGCTCAATTTCACAACTCCCGTTACCTTACGAACATGGACTTCCCACTTTCCAACCCTAATCCAAATCCTCACACAGGCTTCATCTTGAGTCACGTTATGATTGATTACTGACAAGCTTGGACAAGGAGAGGACGATGGGTTACCATATTTCGATTCAGTTGATCCACGAATTTAGAGGAGGCGATATTGTCCTACATGGGTTAACGGGTTAGGAGTTAGGAAGATAACGGGTTATTGATTAGATGGGAGGTTTGTTGATGAAGTGAAGTGCTGACTTGGACATGAATCAATAATTTTGGGTGATCTGTGACACCTCTCGACTTAACTAGATACGACATAAGCTTTGCTTGGACGAGCTAAGGCTTAAAGAAATTCCCGTTACTTTGAACAAAAACCTTCTTTCCTTAACACGCTTTGCGGCTTATAGGACCAACAATTTAAGGAGCCAACGACTTAACCTGCAGGAAATCCTTTAAGTCGTGGACGATTTGTCTTTTAGGTCGTGGACGACTCAACCTTTAGGCCGTGGACGACTCATCACTTGAGCGATCTTATACTTGCCAAATTGTTTCCTTTAAGCTTAAGCCAATTGCATCCCACCCTGTTAGATTGTGAACGACTCATGACTTTGAGAACTTTAGACTGTGACTCGATGTCTTGAACTTTAAACTGTTAAACTTTGCTGCATTTTTTCACAGATCACTTTGCAAGGTAGCAATCTGTTCAATACATCATTTACAGAAAATTGGGACGAATATACTGCCATCGACTGCCCATATCAAATGACAGATTAGTTAATAACAGATAATTAATTTAAATAAATTGTGTGAACGAAGTGCTTTCAACTCATCAATTTCAAGTAAAATATTAAAGCAACACTGAAATAGTCAATTGAAACCGACCAGGTTGCACTAATATTATGCTTGAACTTTAGATTAACAAGTTCTGAAATTTTGTAGTTGACCAATCGTCGACTATTTTAACTCCGGTTATATTTACTTGCTATTTTTATTAGTTTTGCACGACACTTCACACTTTTAGGAAACGTGCACCTTCACATTTGAATATCCAGTTGTTTGTGTAGAATGACTTCTCAGGAAGAAGATACAATGGTTCAGACTGGGGAGGCCACTGTAATTCCTGCTCCTCTGGTCAATCCTCCCGAAAGAGCCTCTTGTACTTTATCGTACAGAGTTTTTCGCCAATTGTGCGCTCAGTTTGGCATTGCTGAATCAGATGCCATTCTTCCCGAGAGAAGTAACACTGCTACATAGCACCTCCTGTCTTTGTAACGGTCAATCGACAAATGTGCCTGAGTGGGTGCGTTCCTCCTTTCAATGATTTTTTCCAACAACTTCTTCGTCAATTGGCCATCGCCCCGTCCCAATTACACCACAATGGTTTTTCCATTTTAATGGGGTTGTGTGTACTGTTTAGGAGGACGCTTGATCGATTCCCAAGCTTTGACGAGATTTGTTTCCTATGCTCTTTCACCAGGACTAAAGATCACCCCTCTATTACTGTCGTGAGAAGTGCTCGAAATCGTAAACTGATCATCGGTCTTCCTGACAGCGCTCATGGGTTTTTGACTCAATTTTTCTATGTCTGTTGCCCCTTGGGGTTTTACGCTGTGTGGAGAGAAGGAAGTAAGATCATCTACCTTTACCTCTTTTATATTCTGAGTCTTTTGAAGTTCGAATTGCCAAGTGTTAACTTCGTCATCATTTCTTTTCTTTTATTTCAGTACTTCCCCCTCCTTGTAGAGATCCCAGTCACAAGCCAACCCTGGAGAGGCTTGTAGCAGTACCGGTTGAAGAACGGGACGTGAAATTTTTGCTGAACGACGAATTCCTTCACTAGTTCGGACTTCTTCATCCTTCTCGCTCCACACACCCCTGCGAGGTTCCAGACTCCCCACCTAAAGCATCAGATGCTCTGGTTTCTACAGATACATCCATACGAAAAGGACCTGCTCCCGAGACTTCGCTAGTGAAGTGCTCCACTTCAGTTGATGTTGCGGGGTTACCTGTCGAACTTGCCCTTGTTATTGAAAAAGAAAAGCCCCAGGGATCTCCCCGACTGTCACAGAAATCTGGCGAAGAAGCCGAAAAAACTAGCCTTGCCAAGCAAAGCAAGGACGATACTTTCGAAGGGTTGAGCGACCTCTTTTCCACCTCGCAAGAGATCTTTAAAGATGATCCTATCACTACCGGGGTTTCTTCTTCGATAGTTGAAGCGACTTCTGTCCTGCAACAGACTTCGTCGACTCAAGAGTTGACGCTAACTATTACACCCACAACCACTCCACAATTAAAGAGTGGTTCGTAGTTTGATGCGCGTAGTTTGCACGCCACACACACTTAGAATTTTTTGGCACTTTTATGCTTCTGGTTTTTTGTACTTTGAAGAATTCTAAGATTTAGTTCTTTTTATTTCAGATTCTCCGATGGGGCGCAGCGGGTCCTACTATGATGATTTCCAGTGCTACGGGAGGCGTAGCCAATATGATTACAGGCGTTACCTTCCCTCTTACAGAGAATCTGATGAAGAAAGAGCCGCTCGAAAGGCTCAACAGAAGAAGGCTCAAGAGGAGCGTTACGAGAGAAGAGAGAGGGAGGAGCGCCACGAGTCTTCGCAGAGAGGCGACGATTCCCATAAAAGAAAATCCCATGATGACAGAGGAAAAAGTCATATGGTTGAAGATTCGAGTAAGCGAGCCCGACATGGTGAGAAGCACACCTTTACAACTCCTGAAAAGGTTACTTCTCCTGCCTCGCTCGACATTCCTTCCGGCTCTCCTGCTCTCGGGAAGGCAGACATCCAAACAATAATTAGTAGGCCTAAATTCCAAGTTGGACCGGGTCCAGCCACTTTGCAGAGTCGGTTTCCACAGTGGTGTCTGAAGGGAGTAAGGTTTGAACTTGACTTGGTCCCCATTGACAAGTCTGCTATGTTACGAAACCTTGACGCCGTCAAGCTTGATATCGAGAGGATGTCGAACTGGCAAAAACTTGTTGACGAGCTCCAAAGGGTTAATCGTGCGAACATAGAGGCCATGCTCACTATGGAAAACGATAAAGCCGAGTGGCAAAAAGTTCTTGAGCAACACGACACTGAGATGAGGAGCATTGCTTCTTACAATGAAGAGCTTGAAGCAAAAGTTGAAGAACTGAAACAAGAGCTTGCTGCTTCCTCTACTTCCTATTCTCAAAAAGAAGAAGTGCTCCTAAAACAATTGAGAGATGCTCATGCCAGCCAAAGGGATGCCGAAGACAGGCTCGAAGTGCAAAAAAGGATCAGTGAGGGCTATATTGCTGATGTTGCAGAGCTTCGGAAGAAAACCAGCTCCCAAGAAGCGGAGATTCAAATGCTTAAGCTTCAACTTTCTAAAGCTGAAATGGAGCATGATGAGGCCGTTGCCGGCAAAATTGCAGCTGAAGAGTCTCACGAGGCAACGAGGGCCAACATCAGCTCAACATTATTTGATTTCTATCTGCATAGCATCTTGGGGCGCGGTAGCCTCGCCTTTCTAGGCCCCAAGTATGAAATTACACTGGCTGAAGTCTGGGAGGCCGCACTCAATATGCTCGGTGGTAGCGGCGCTGGCTATGCTGAGTCAGCTCTTGAGGAGCACTATCTTGATGATGATGCTCGTGCCGCTCTTGCTAGAGGGAGAGAACAGCTTGCAAAATTAAGGGCCGAAACAATGGCAGGAGAATATTCAGGAAAAATCATCTCAACTGCTCCAATTCAACCTTCTCCTTCAGCCGAAATTGACATTATCAGTTCTAGTTCTCATTCCCCATCTCCTACTAAAGTTGCCACTGATATCACAAGCATACAGGTGGAGATGAAGGCGGCGAGAGTGCCAAGGCACAGGCTTACGAAGTTGACGTCAGGGAACCGACTTCTGCAGGTAACCCTACTGACAATCTTGCCCAAGTAGACTGCTCATTTGTTTCTTACGAACTTGATGAGCTTTTTGACTACTTCTTGAATCTCAGCGAGCCATTGTCTCCTCTTTTTACTAACTTGAACTTTTTTCCTTCTGCAGAGAAAACATCGGGCACTGTTCAGGCTTCTCCTCCTCCAGTTATTCCTTCCCCGCCTCCTAAGGTCACTCCTCCTTCTGCCTCGCAACCCGGGTCACAAGAGGAGCAAATAGAAGCTCTTCACGGCTTAGATGATCCCGTTGCTTCTCAAGATCCGAAAGGAGAAGAAACTGAAGGAAGCGAGAGGACTCTAGAACCAACTGGCTCCGACGCTGAACCGTTATCCAAACTTCTTTCTCCAGGGAGTGGGTCTTTCTCCAAGAAGAGAGGAAAGCAGGGAGTTTCCAAGAAGAAGAAGAAGAAGGGATCTTTAACTGGCGAAGAAGAGACGGAAGAAAGTCCGACCGAGCCCCTCTCTCCTTCATCCCCTACCCTCACAAGCCGGCCTAAAAAGTTGGTCATTCGGCCAGGTGCGGGCTCAAAAGGTGGGCGGAAGAAGAAATGATGGCGCTGGTTCTGTGGATTTCATATCGCTTTTTGCCTTTTTTGCATGTACTGACCGGAAATTGTGCGGGTACCGGCCCCCCGCTTTTCTTTTGTTTTTTACTTTGGAACCTGTACCTGTATATAAAATAGTGTTGAATAAAATGATTCTTTTTCTTTGTACAAACTTCTGTCTGTATCTGAGAATGCATTTACTATTTATTTTTGTACAAGTTTCTTTGCACGATATTGCAGTGAGCTTGTGGTATATATTGTTCGAGCGCAATTTTACCGATGTAGTTACGCCATGCTGCCCCTATACCATAAGCCCATTGTAATATTTTATTTTATGAGGAACTTGTGCTTTTTTTTTAGAGAACAATTATTCCACATTTGGAGGAATATGAATTCATTAAAAAATAGAGCACAAATAAGTTTCTACGCTTCAACCTTCGAAGATATCACTTTTTATTTTGTGCATATACACATTTTATTGAATGAAATCTTCTATGTGGTAAAGCGGGTATTTGTAAGGTACTTCAACTTCTTTTTGAGGAAGAGAATTTTGTAGAACAAGTAATTCATTCTTCCTTTGAAAGTTAAAGTGTGCTTTTATTGAGGTTTTTTTTTTTTTTTAAAGTTGCACCTCTGAGGAAGACTTTTTCACGTTTCAACACCTGGAAGTTTTATTTCAATCTTGGTGAAACGTGTGCCTCCGAAGAGGTTTTTCTGCTTGATTGTGCCTCCGGGGGGAGGTCTTTTCATTTCTTCCTCTGGGAAGAGATCTTTCTGTCTTATTGTGCCTCTGGGAAGAGGTCTTTCTGTTTTTGCCCCTTGGGAGAGGCTCTTTTTTTTTTTTTTTTGCATTTCATCTCTGGTGAAGTGAAACTCCGAAGAGCGGCTGTTGCACTTCAACTCCTGGTGAAATGGGCCTCCTAAGAGGGCTTTTATTTTGTTTAACATTTCAACTCCGGTGAAGTGAAAATCCGAAGAGCGGCTGTCACACTTCAACTCCTGGTGAAATGGGCCTCCGAAGAGGGCTTTTATTTTGTTTTACATTTCAACTCTGGTGAAGTGAAACTCCGAAGAGCAGCTGTCACACTTCCACTCCTGGTGAAATGGGCCTCCGAAGAGGGCTTTTATTTTGTTTAACATTTCAACTCCGGTGAAGTGAAAATCCGAAGAGCGGCTGTCACACTTCAACTCCTGGTGAAATGGGCCTCCGAAGAGGGCTTTTATTTTGTTTTACATTTCAACTCTGGTGAAGTGAAACTCCGAAGAGCGGCTGTCACACTTCCACTCCTGGTGAAATGGGCCTCTGAGGATTGCCTGGAAGTTACTCTCTCATGGTTGGAGGGTCATGACTCCTCCAATCTTTTTTGGTTGAGTAGAGAACTTTTTTTTTGCGGCATATGCCTCGTTAGAGGTCTTTATCGTCCGAAGAATTGTGCCTTTGAAGAGGACTTGTGCCTCCGAAGAGGGCTTTAGTTGTTCCTTGTCCACTTGCTTATGCCTTTTTAGCGATCCTCTATTTTTTCTTTTCAAGCTCGCACTCCCTTCTCTTACAAGTAGTTTGTTTAATCCAAAGAAGTGTACTTCATTGCTAGGCCAGTTCGCGAGAACGGGCATAAGCTTCTTAATTGGATGTTTGTTTGTTCAAACTTCTCAATTTATTAGCTAGAGCCCGTTTTCAGCGAAATCATTGACCGTTCAATTGAAGCACTTCTTATCTAGGATTTTAAGTTCGGGAATTTTGTGACTTGAAATTTGTTTGTTGAATGATAAGAAGAATCACTTGGCCTTGTAATGTGCAAGTTTTATTTTCGTTGCCTGCAAAAATTTAAATCGATATTTCAGCAATACATTTAATGTACTTTTCATATCGAAAATAAAGCAAACATGTAATAATAATAAGGAACACAAGATTTATAGTGGTTCGGCCAAGAATTTAAGCCTACATCCACTTTATAGTCTTTCATTATTCAATTGCATCGGTTTTACAATCGCTTTAAGTTACAGGAATCATACATTCATAATTCTTTTTACAATATTTCAACAAAGCTATCAAGTGAAGTATGGGCGCAAGTGATTGCTGTTCCAGGCTCTTGGAATTTGATCTCCTTCGACAGTAGTGAGTTTGAATGTACCGTCAAGAAGCTTCTGACCTATGACATATGGTCCTTCCCAATTTGGCCCAAACACACCTGTTGCTGTCATAATTCTCTTTAGGACTAGATCTCCAATCTCAAAGCTGCGTTGGCGAACTTTGGAATTGAAATGTCTGGCTATCCTTTGCTGATGAGATGCGATTCTAAGCTCAGCCTCTTCTCTTTTTTCATCAAGGAGATCTAGTGCCTCAAGCTGTAGTTTTTCGTTCTCCGCTTGATTGAAATGGATTCTTCTATGTGAAGGGACCTCTGTTTCTGCCGGAATCATTGTCTCTGATCCGTATGCCAATGAAAACGGAGTATGCCCAGCGTAGTCTTGTGGGTAGTCCTGTACGCCCATAGTGCTAGCGGTAGCTTATCAACCCAACCACCTTTTGCTCTTTCAAGTTGCTTCTTGATGGTTGACTTGATAATTTAATTTACTGCTTCCACCTGCCCGTTTGCCTGCGGATGAGCTACTGCTGAGAAGCTTATTCGGATTTTGAATCGTTTGCAAAAATCTTGGAATTCTTCACTTTCGAACTGAGTACCATTGTCTGTAATTATCTTTTGAGGCACACCATACCTGCAAATGATATTTTTAGTCACAAAACTTATCATCTTTTTAGGGGTGATAGTAGCCAGTGGTTCAGCTTCTGCCCATTTAGTAAAATAATCTACAGCCACAATGGCATATTTAATTCCAGATTTGACAGTTGGTAACGGTCCTACAAGGTCTATCCCCCATACTGCAAACGGCCATGGACTGACCATCTGTGTGAGTTCAGTGGAAGGTGCTCTGGAATTTTTGCGAATCTTTGGCACCTGTCACATTTTCGGGAATAGTCTGCTGCATCTCGATTAATTTCTGGCCAAAAATATCCGTATCGGAGAATCTTCTTTGCTAAAGTTTGACCACCTAAATGATCACCACATTCTCCCCCATGCACCTCAGCTAGGATTGTTTTGGACTCTTCCCTGGATACACATCGAAGTAATGGCATTGAGAATCCCTGTCTGTATAATTGGCCATCCTAGACTATATAGCGAGAGGCTTTCCTCAGTAGCTTCTTTCGTTCTTTTGAATTTTCCGGTAAAGAGCCATTGAGCAGATATTTTGTTATTGGAGTCATCCATGAGTCTTGTTCTTGAGACACGTTCATGATCTAATCAATATCCATCTCATCAATGCTTGGAGCCGACAGGACCTCCACTGGAGTCAACCCCAGAAATTGAGCTTCGCCTGTGCTAGAGTACTTTGCGAGAGAATCTGCTTTCGTGTTTTCTTCCCGAGGAATATGACTTATCATGTAATGGTCGAAATCACCCAGGAGTTCCCAAGCCTTTAACAAGTAGGCAGGCAGATTTTTCCCTTTCGCTTGGAATTCCTTCTTGACTTGGCATACAATAAGCTGAGAATCACTGAAGATCTGTAATGCTCGGATGTTTAGTTCTTTAGCAATTCTTAGGCCAGCGATAAGAGCTTCATATTCTGCTTCATTGTTCGTTGAAGGAAATTCCAATCTTAGTGCATAGCATAATGACCGACCTTCAGGGGTCTCAAGTACAACTCCGGCTCCAGAACAGTAGTCATTTCTCGCGCCATCAACATATAACTTCCATTGGATTGGGGAATCATCGATCGTTTCCTCCTCACTGTTACCCTTATCTGTGAATTCTGCGATGAAATCCGCTAAAGCTTGTCCGTTGATTGCTTTTCAGGGATGATAAGTGATGTCATATTGACTGAGTTCAATATTCCATTTTAGAAGACGACCCGAAGTCTCAGGGCGAAACAGGACTTGCTTTAAAGGTTGATCGGTGAGGACTCATATAGGATGAGCTTGGAAATATTGCCTCAACTTCCTTGATGCAATCAGTAAGCAATAGGCGAGTTTTTCCAACTTGGAGTAATTCATCTCTGTCCCAGTGAGTCTTTTGCTGATATAGTAAACTGGATGTTGAATCCTCTTGTCTTCTCGTATCAGCGCTGCACTTAAAGCATGAGATGATACTGCCAAGTATATAAGAAGATCCTCACCATCGCCCGGCCTAGAAAGTATTGGAGGCGTTTCCATGTGGCGAATCAATTCATCAAAGGCTTTTTGGCATTCGGGAGTCCAATCAAAGTTTTTCCTTCCTTTCTTTAGGGCGTCAAAGAATGGGATGCATTTATCAGTGGCTTTGGAAATGAACCGACTCAAGGCGGCGACTTTTCCATTGAGACTCTGCAATTCCTTCTTCGTTCTAGGAGCTTTGACTTCCTTTAAGGCGGTAATTTGAGCTGGACTAGCCTCAATGCCCCTAGCGCTCACGATGAAGCCTAAGAACTTTCCGGATTCTACTCCAAATGAACATTTTAAAGGGTTAAGCTTCATTCCGTATTTTCGAAGGACTACGAACATGTCTGCTAAATGTTCTATGTGATCCACTGCTTTCTTAGACTTTACTAACATGTCATCGACGTAGACTTCCATAGTCTTGCCCAATTGCGGTTTGAACATAGCATTAACAAGTCTTTGGTAGGTTGCCCCCGCATTCTTCAGCCCGAAGGGCATAACTCTATAGCAGTAAAGACCAACATCAGTGATAAAGCTCGTGTCCTCTTGATCTGGCTCATGCATCATGATCTGGTTATATCCGGAGTGGGCATCCATAAAAGATAACAATTCATGTCCCGCTGTTCCGTCTACCAGTTGATCGATCCTGGGTAACGGGAAGCAGTCTTTGGGGCAGGCCTTGTTTAGATCTGAAAAATCGATGCACACTCTCCATTTTCCATTGGCTTTCTTGACCAGCACTGGATTTGAAACCCAATTCGGATAGGTAGATTCTTTGATAAAGTTATTCTCCATGAGCCGATCAACTTCTTCTTTTAATGCTGCTGACCTTTCTGGACCTTGAGTCCTCCTTTTCTGTTTCACAGGTGTAAATTTTGGATCAATATTCAGAGTGTGTACTGCAACTTCTGGGGATATTCCGCACATATCGGCATGAGTCCAAGCAAAAACATCCAAATTTGCCTTTAAAAAAGATATTAAGATATTCTGAATTGACACATTAAGTTGTGAACCCACATTCAACACCTTGTTTGGGTCCTTTGGGTCAACAGGTACAGGTATTGTCGTTTCCACTGGTACCACTCTATTCTCCCCTGCAGTGGCTTTTCTAGGATCCATCTCTTCCCCTGCTCCGCTGTGCTCGCCAGTGTCGGGTCCGCCCTGTAATTGCTACAAGGCTGGTTCTTTGATGCGGACTGGGGTTGCCGCATCCTTTCCCATTTCTCTTTTCCTTATTTCTCGTAGCTCTGTCAGATAACACTCCCGCCCAGCATTCTGATCCCCTTTTATAACTCCCACTCCATTATCTGTGGGAAATTTAATGGTGAGGCACCATGGGGCCAGAACAACTTTGAATGCTGCGAGAGTTGGACGACCAAGGAAAGCATTATAAGCAGAAAATTCGTCGACAATCACAAAAGTTTGCTTGCGGACCACTTTTCTTTCTCCCTCTCCAAGTTTTACAAGCAAATCAACGGTTCCTATCGGTTGTTTTGGCTCCCCAGTGAAGCCAGCGATTTTCTGCGATGAGGCTTGCATATTAGCCATAGGGATCTTCATTTGGTCGAATGTTTTCTTGAAGAGGATATTGCAGGATGCGCCACAATCAATGAGAACTCTTCTCACAATAGCCGGCCCGATACCAGCCGAGATGACTAAGGGATCCAAGGTAGGGCTTCAATACCTGTGGAATCCCTGGCTCTGAACACAATATCTTCATCGAAAGTTCTTTGTTGCTTCAGGGGCGTAGCACCTTCCAAAACAAAGACATCTTCCTCGGCCGGTACATACTTCAAAGCTCGGGTATACCTTTCCATCTCACCCCAGCTCCTGCCTGCTGGGTGAGGTCCTCCCGTAATGACATTGATAACAGGCCTTCCGGATTCATGCCCTGTAGTCTTCTCACTTGTCCTGGGTTGATGAGTAGGAGCTCGTTGCCCCTGACTAGACGAAGCGGGATTGCTGCTATTCTTTTCCACAAATTGCTGCAGCTTGTTTTCCCTTATCAATTATTCAATCAAAATTTTCAATTGGCGGCATTCATCAGTATCATGACCGGGTTGATTATGGAAGCGGCAAAACTTTCCGTTTTGTATAGCTTTTTTTCCGGTTCTAAAAACGGGAGGTTTTGGATAATCGACCGAATCTTTAGTGGCAAGGTAAATGCGCTCTGGCGTATCTGATAAAGGGGTATATTCTGATGACTTGAAGGAACGAGGGTTCTTCAGATTTTTATGTTTCTTCCCATCGTTATTTTCCCTTTTTTGTCCTACAGATTCATTCTTGCGTGGAGCAGCAATGTTATCTTCATCTTTTTCCAATACTGCCTTTACCGGTACAGGACGGCTTTCCAGGCGTATGAACTCATCTGCTTTCTTGTAGAATTTTTCAAGGGAATTTGGTTCCTTCATGTTAAGCCATTTCCCAAATTCGCTCGTCTTGTCGATGGCCCTCATCAGATAGGTCAAGATCATTCGTGGTTTTGCATTGTCTACCTCGGTCAGCGCTATATTAAAGCGATTCAAGAAAGATCTGATAGTTTCCCCTGGATTCTGTTCTAAACTTGACAACGACCTGATATCTTTGGCTTTTGAAGCATATAGTCTGAACTGCTCCTTGAATTTCCGGGTTAGGTCAGAAAACTGATCTATAGACCGAATTGGTAGCTTGGTGAACCAAAGCAGAGCTACACCTTCCAAATATACAGGAAAATATCGACACTTTATTTCATCAGAAGCTCTGGCACCTGTCATGTGCCAATCATACTTATACAAGAATTCGTTCGGATCACTTGTTCCCTTGTAAGCTGGAATAGTTGGAGGGACGAACTTCCTTGGGAATTCAGCCTTTAAGATCCTTTCGGTAAACGGGGTTTTACTTGGAGCGAAACCCCATTCCTTCTCGTCTTCATTCCTTTGCATGCTTTCTTTCATGATTTGTCGAACCATTTCAGAAAGATACCCCTCATCATTTTGAGCTTTAGATCCACCAACTTCAGGAAATGTCCGCTCAAAGGGCTGGCAGCCCTCTCAGGAATGTTTCTTTCTTCAGCTTCATGAATGTTGCCAGCAAAGTTCCTTTCATTACCCGTTGGTTGATGGTCTACCCCAAGAAAATCGTTCAACTTATTCAAAATTAGGGCATTTTGGGCATTCTGAGCCTCCAATTGTGCACTTTGGGCATTTGTCTGCTGGTTCAGCCCTAAGATTACAGCATCCAACTCCGCTTTTGTAACCCCAACAGGTGGAGTGGCTTGATTAGGTGCCGGGGAAGCGGAGGTTCCCTCTTGAACATTTCCAGATCTAACAGATCTACTCCTTCTCCCCGGAGCCATGATTTCAGATAAACTTCTAGTCTTCAGAGAGATTACTTCAACAAACTTTCGTGGAGCAATGATGATAATTCGCCTGAGTTCAATTCTCAGTGAAAGCACCAAAAATGTTAACGCTAAAATTTAAACGCTAACACCCCGGTGTGTAAAGTGTAGTTGTGAAAGCACCACCCGATGATTCGGGAACAGAGTATAAGCAGAAAACCACAGACAAAGCGGTAAATAACAGCGATTTTATAGTGGTTCGGCTCAATAGTTTGCCTACGTCCACTCTGAATATCTTTATTGATGATTTCGTTTCAAGTTGATACAATTCTTCTCAAGTACAATACACTTTGAATTACTAAACACTTTGAACAAGTAGCTTAAACTTCAATGTAAGAGAAAGTCTTCAAATCCATGTCGGATGTATGAGATTCCTTCTTGAAGTTGTTGATAGCGTTCTACGTGTCTTAAAAGCTTTGGGATCGAGTCGGTTTTGAATGCAGCAGAATATCGGTGCTTGGAAAGAATGAGCCAAAAGTCCCCTTCATGCTTGAGGTGGGTTGGTATTTATAGAGAAATCCCCTTCTCTAGGTCGTAAGTCGTGACCGGTCTAAGGTAAGTCGTGGCCGACTTATCTGGCCTAGCCCCATGGTCTCACAAAAGCTCATTTGTACAAGTCCTAAGTCGCCCACGAGTCAACACCTAAGTCGAAAATGAGTCAGCTTGTCCTTTTGATGCGGCATTGTACCTTCACTCAGTAGCTTTAGGTCGTGGACGACTTAGGCTAGGTCGTGAGTCGTATACGAGTTAACTGATGAGCTTGTTCCCTTTAGATAATAAGCCAAGTCCTGTACGAGTTAAGAGGTTACTGTGTTAAGCAAGGAGCAGCACCTCATTTGCTTAAGTCGCTCACGACATATGCTAGGCCGTAAGTCGCAGATAGCTCCAACTCGTTAGCTCGCTTCCTTCTTAAGTTGTGCTTTCCCTTGAACTGTTAAGTAATCTTGTCCTTGAGTCACGGGTTTTCTTAAGTCGTGGATGCCTTAGGTCGTGGAGCATCCCTTTCCTTCTAAACCGTTGAGTCTTAGACTTCTTTATGTCTTAAGTCGCTAAATCCTTCAACTCGTTGAACTGTTAAGTCGTCCAACCTCTTGACTCGCTGAGTCGTGCATCTTTTAACTCGTTAGGTTGATAACTCACTGAGTCGCTTGTCCATTGAGTCGCCGCCCAACTTGAGTCGTTTGCTTATTGAGTCGTTTGCTTATTGAGTCGTTGACCATAGGAGTTAACATTCACCAAGTGAGTATCAAGCAATCTTGATAGATAAAACAAGGAATCATAAAGAAAATAGGATGAATCGGTACGAAGTCTCGAATTAAATCCTAAAGCACGACTCCTAAGATAGACTTAGGACGATGATCCTTGTTACAATATTTCATATTGTTCCAAAGTTTGGCTCTGATACCAAGCTGTGACGCCCCACCTCTATACCCACGCTAGCCAAGAACACTACGGAGTAGTGCTGTCAACTAGCACGGAGAATAAGGCTTTTGAGGAGCGACCATCCGTGTAATTGCTTTGCGCGAGCACCGATATGCCAGATAGAATAACATGCATTTCATTTAAGGAGGAAATCCGACATACCGACGCAAACTCCAAACTACTACACAGTGGCTATAATATCTTCGGAAACAAATATAGAAATAAGCATAACATAAATCAGTCACAGATAATTCATATCACAAAGACGGAAGAAGATATGAATATATAACTAACACATGAAAGTGTATATCAGAGTAGTGGTCAAATAAGATCCACAACATCACAAAAGAATACATACAAGTGCTAGACAAAAGAATATGTATACATCAAGGAGTCTATTTCTCAAGTGCATACAACAAAAAATACTAAACTTAAAGTAGTTAGCCAAAAGTCAGAAGATGGTTCCAGATAGGAAGCCATGAGGAAGCACCTGTAATATCTCAGTCTGACCCGAGTATTATTTAAGAAGAAAATAATAAACGGATCAGTCTAGCTATAAATATTAGATGAAATGATATAGAATAAGAAATATGACTAAACGTATAATAATCACAATGCCAAGCTGTGATAAATAAATAATTGAAAAATCAATAAGAGATTAATCAATATCGCAAAGATCTTCTCAAAGATAAAAAGGAATGTCATACTCCTAATTTCATTCGCCAAGCCACAATAAATGACATATATATCAATGCCAATCGTAAAAGTTGGTGAAACATAAATTCCAGAATTCAACACACGAAACCCAGAAATCACAAGAAAAGGATGGCCAAGACATTGATGTAGTGCAAACGGTACATCCAATGAGTCACAAAGCAAAGACATTGATGTAGTGCAAACGGTACATCCAATGAATCAAAAGCAAAGACAGTGATGTAGTGCAAACGGTACATCGAATGAATCAAAAGCAAAGACACTGATGTAATGCAAACGTTACATCCGATGTATCAAAAGCAAAGACACTGATGTAGTGCAAACGGTACATCCAATGTATCAAAAGCAAAGACACTGCAAATGGTACATCCAATGTATCAAAAGCAAAGACACTGATGTAGTGCAAACGGTACATCCAATGTATCCAATAATTCGAAGCATCGACGTCGTACAGCGTGACATCCGATGAACCAAATCAAAAAGACATCGCACAATGCTAGTCTAAAACATAAAATGATCGTCATGTTCAAAGAGAAGTGTCAATTACAGTAAGCTAGTAAATATATGAGCTTAGCTTCATGTCCCATAACCACTAGCTTAACTTAAATATTTATGAACAAATTGTAGATCTCCACTAGAAAATTGTCACAAGAGATTCAATCGAACAAGTCCAAGAATTAACCGACGAAGTGAACGCAAAAGTTTCGTACCACTTGTTTTACTAAGTCGTTTAATTAGATTTCTCATGCGAGTGAGGTAAAGGTTTGTATATACTAATAGATTGGAAATCGGTTCGAGAAAACGAGCTTTGTTATAAAATAGTATTGAAACCATTTGAAGAAAGAGTTTTGATATTTACTACTAGTATAGAAAACCTTTATATTTTTAAAGTGACAAATCACAAAGAAGATTGTAGGAACAATCAATCACTAAAATTCATATTCGAAGACGTGAAAATCCAAAGAAATCGATACCGAATCCATCGAAATGGATATTCCAAGAATTCCTGAAGAAAAGAAGTCACCAAAGTCAATAACAAATGATAACAACAAATAGGGAAATAACACGAATCGATTAAATTTGAAAACCATGCAAAATAGGCGAAATAGGCAAAACAGCAACAGGCCGGTCGGCCGTCTATAGAGCTCGGTCGACGGGACCCTGTTCTATAAAAATTCTCGGGAAGCAAGTCGGTCGACTGTGCTCTACAGTCGGTCGACCAAACCCTGAGGCAGAGAAGTGCTTTGCACCTTGGAAGCAGGTCGGCCGGCCGGCAGCAGAGCTTGGTCGGCCGGACCTGTTGCCAGTCCCTTCCTAGCCCATCGAATACAATGGCCAATCACGACCAATTTGCAACCACTCGAGCATCGACACTAAGGATTTATGCCTATCGACTACCCGGCCCATGAGCTCTTCGTTGCATCACCAAAAACACATTTGAACATCAAAGCTATGATTTTTAAAGAATTGAACCCAAAACACCAAAAATTGGAATATTCACCAAATCAATCCAAACCAAAAGCAAATGCACACGAATAAGTGTTAGGAATTCATACCTAACAATCTAACATAGTTATAGACTAAGATGTGAGATAAAAATCTCACCTTTGAACCCAAATTAATGAAATAGAAGCTTGAAAGCAAAGGAAGATCTACCACACTTCAATCCTAACTCAAGAAGCTTGATTCTAAGCTTAAAAGAGAAACATTTCCCAAATTAGGTTTAGTAATTTTCTGAAATCAAAGAGAGAATGAGTTGGAGAAGATGAAGAGGATGCTTACCAATGGGTTCTCTTAGAATTTGGAGCTAGATCTTGGATTTGCAATGAAACTAGGGCTTGGAATTTCTAATTTCCACTCTCTTCCACCATTATTGCTTAAAGCTTAAAGTGTTAGGAATATGAAATGAAGTAATGAAGAGGAGAGGGTTGGAACTGAGTTAAGTGGGGTTAATGGGCTCAGCCCAAACCAAAGCCCTAAGTGAAAAAGTAGCAAAATTCCACTAACTCCAAACATATCAAAGTTTACACTTAAAAAGATCGCAAACGACGTTTTGAACTCAATGGGAGGGGTCTCGAGTCCTAATTCGGCTGTTTGCAAAAAGTAGCTTTTCGGACAAAAATCCGACTAACGATGAAATATTTAAATAAAATATTTAAATATACGATCGATAAATATGCGGGTTGTTACATTGGCTCTGGTGGGAATTACTCATTTAAATTAGAGTCCCTAGTACTCTAGAATTAGTTTGAGCGTATTAATAAATATGAGCGCGTATTTGTTAGTGAATATAAATTATTTTAATATTGTGTTGATTGGTTTATTGAGTGGTATATGAACCTGCGTCGATACTGTCTGGACAACTGTATCGAAGGGGTTTCTAAACACTTGAATAGAAAAATCGACGCGGTATTGTTTTAAATGTGGGTAAATGAAATAATTTTGCCCAAAAATATATTTTGATATAAAGAAAGTTTTTGTAAACTATTTTAGCTAATATATGGTTGCGTAGATGTTAGGAAAAATATCATTAAAGCATTATCATTGTTAAGTGAAAATTTAACTAGAAATTGAAAATATAATCAAAGTTTATGGGAATAAATTCATTATAAAATGAAATTTATGAATATGAATTATAAATGTAAATTATAAATTGAAATATAATCAAATAAGTATTTGTATAAGCATAAACTGTACAAATGAATTATAGTTAAAATTTAATTTAAGCAGGATTTGGAAATTTAAATTCCAGAGATTTGGAAGTATTTTGAAGATAAATAATAACATTATTGTTTTAGAGACATTTCTAAAAAGGGAATTTGTTTTAAATGGATTTTGAAAGTAATATAGCATTGAAATTACTCGGATTATTAGAAAATAATTCTGATGATGACGGTCGCATCGTCAGTATTCATTTTCGAATTTCTAAGTGACGGATTGCTGCCAAAAATTTATTTGTTCAGAAAAGCTAGTTGTTTTGAAAATTTCAAAGGAAATTTGTTGGGGATAAACTAAGAATGGTATGACTTTTTAGAAATGTGATTTGAGATGTTGGAGATTTCAAAATGATTTGAAACCAAAGCCGGGAGTTTAAAAATCCTGATGAGATAGTTATACGCTTACAAATTGAGATGATTTTTAAGTCATGAAGGAAATATAAGCTTTGAATAATGGAAATTAAATTTAAAATGAAATGAAGTTAACTTGGATGGGAAAATAAAATTAAACTGGATTGAGATTGATTGAATAAGTTGAAAATAAATCCAGTTGTACTCGAATTAAATTGAAATCGAATAGAGATTAAATAAATCTGAGTTTAAAATAAAAATTGAATTGGAATAAGGATTCAATTGAATTATTGAATGGAATTAGATTCTTACTTGAATAAATGGAAATAAATTGGATAATAATTGGATTGGAATAAATAAATCAAAATAACTTATAAAATATTTGAAAATCCATGGTAATAAAAATATGCTTGGGTTATAAATAAGCATAAGGCTTGAGTTAAAATAAAATAAAAATAAAAATAAAATAAATAAAAGATGAATATATTCAAGCCTATAATGAATGGAATAGTGTAAATACTAAGTTGTGGCTTATAAATTTGAAAGGTGAAATAGAAAAACGCAAAATAAATATTGTTTGATGACTTGCAAAATAAAATCAAAATCTAAACTTGAATTATAAAATAAATTAAACTTGAGAAAATTTAATGAAGAGATTTTGAGATTAAAATCAAGTTCTGGATTATAAGTTGGGGAAAGACTATTTAGATAATAAATTAGATAATGAAATATGTAATGGATACCTAATATAGTTAAATAGAAGTTGAATTGTGAGTTTATGATGAAGTTGGAAAATAAAACTCAAGTTATAAATCAAATTCGACTTGAATCATTGGTGAAGAAATATAATTGAAAGTGGCCTTGCAATTAATTAAATGACTTGAGAATGTAATTGAATTGTGAGTTCATGAAATTGGGTGGTAAATTGAAAATGGATAGTGGATTCAGAACTTGAGTTTTAAATTAAAAATTTAACTTGAAGTGTTAACAAATTAAATATAATTCAAATGCATCCAATAAAAATGTAAATGAATTAAGATAGTAATGGTCTGAATGTGAAAATAAAATCCAAATAAGTGGAAATAAATTGGAGATGGCCATGTAATCAATTGAAGGAGTTGAGTATGAAAGTTAAATTTTATAATAACTAATCAAATGAAATTGTAGATTTAAAATGAGATTTGATTATGATAGAATCAAGTTGAATATAAAAGAAAAATTTACTTGTAAAATGAAAATAAGCTTAAGTATAAAATTGAATAAATTGAAGTAAACTAACTTAAGCTAAATGGATAGAGGAGAGTTGAATTTAATTCAACTTAAACTAAGTTTAATGATATTGGATTAGATCTAAATCAAGTGAGTAATTGAAATAAAATTCGGTAAGTTGCCGATAATATTTAATGGAATGAAAATTCTTAAATAAATATTTGTAAACCGTTTAAATTGTTAAGAAATTGAAATAATTGGAGACAATAAGGAAAATAGAATGTTTTCAAGTTAATAAAATGATTTTAAATGAACGCGGATAAGAAATGAAACTAGTTTGGTTAATAAAATGAAATGCAAGTGAATGGATTCAAATTTAAAATGCAATGAAAATGAGAATATATGAATTGTTAATAAATTTTAAAAAAAATGGAAAAGAATTAAGTATAAATTGAGTTGAAATCCATTTAAATTGGGTATAAAATATAAAGACTTATTTATTCACATAGAACTCGTCAAATTGCATAGAATAAATTGTCAATTGATGTAAATGGAAGTAATTAAAAATTCTATGAATTGATAGGAGTAAAATAAATTAATTTTGAGAGCAATTGAATTAAATTTGAGTTCGGTTTGTTGAAAAATAAATTAAATGTAAGCGATTGAGTTTTAAACCATTCAAATTGATGAAGTTGTATACGAATGGATTGAAAACCATTCAAATTGAATGAAGATGGTTTGTAAATTAATTGGAACAGTGGAATTAGTATGAAAATTGTATAAGTTGCTTACAGAAAAATGTTTGGTGTGAATTTCTTTTAGAATTCATATGTTTTAACTATTACCACTAAGTGAAATATTGTTAAACTTCATGTATTTGGCACTTACATGTTTAAATTGAGTAAATACAGGTACCTGGGAGCCGTGTGGCTAGATTTGGTTGTGCTATTTGCTAAAAATAATAAGCCGCTTGCTTAAAATGCTAAATAAGGTACGCCTACGCAATAAAAATAGTAAATATGAACTGTTTTTGGTTTTTCCGACCGTGCGGGTCGATGTATATATATTTATATCTTTTGTCAAATTGCAAAAGCTCCTCCGTACAAAGGAGACCCTGCCAAAAAATTTCGGAAATTTTGGGAGTTAGAATATTTTGAAAATTTTTGTTAACGACAAAACTAATTCAAATTAGAAACTAAAATAAATTAGTAAATGAAACCAATTTAAAATAATGACATGAATTAGTTATAAATAAAAAATAAAATCCAAATATTTAAAGTTGAAGATAAATTGAATTCATATGGAAATGAAGGAATCGATTTGAATAGAAGTAGATATAAACTATAGTGGTAAGGTGAAAATAAATATGAGGAGTATCTAAAATGCTTATGCTAAATTAAGAAAGGAACGGTGAATTTTTAATTGAAAAATTGATACTACTAATATAATCTAAGTCAATATTGGAATGAACAAATATTGACATTTTGTAAGAAAGTCGATAAAATGTTTTTGAATATTGTGATTGGATATTATTGCTAAGCAGGATATGTAGGTATTATAAGAGAAAGGAAAATTGGTTTTGATTTCAGATGATAAAATTGAAATGCTCGACAAAAAGGTATGTGTTTAAATTTTGGTATGAAATTTGATTGGGTTTTTGGATATAGCCACTTGGCTTTTTGTTTCATTTTGGATTTGGGAGCCCGTAGAGGCCTTTTGCAGTTGTACGGAGCTAGCCGCGCAAAGGAGATGCTGGCAAATTTTTTCGGGAATTTAGGGAGTTAGAAAATTTTTGAGAAAATTTTAATAATTCAAAGCTGGTTTTAAGATTAAAACATGAATAATTGGGCAAATGGTATTGTTTGCAAACTAGGGAAAAGTTTGGAAAGTTAATAACAACGATAATGGTCTTTTGTAAAAAGATAGTTGGTTGGATGTCGAATTGTTTGGTCTTAAGGATAAGTAAATGGGTATTGGACCATTCTTCCTAACTAGTAATTTCGGGGACGAAATTCTTTTAAGGGGGGAGGAATGTGACGACCCGGAATTTTCGAGCATTTAGAATTGGAATATTTAATTGATTTTAAATATTTAAAGGTTTAATTTTAACTTGAATTCAAATATTACAATTTATTTGATAATTAAATTATTGAATTAAATAATTTGAAATGGAATGAAATATGACATCTGAGATTTTAAGCCTATTAAAAATAATTTCAAGGCTTATAAAATTTATATTGATAATATTGAAGACAATAGAAGCGTTAAAATTGGAATTAACAGTGATCTGTTCAGTTTTGAAATTTTATTGATTTAATTTGAATTTAAAATAGCCTTCTAAGGCAAAGTCTCGGAATCCGACGAATCCAGTTCCATTGGGTCTGTAATATTGAGTTATTACCGGATTTCAAATTTCGTAGCTTTCGGAAATAACGTGTGATCGTACGAGGTATAAATGCTTAGATGATAATTATCGATCTAATTTAAATATTTTTATCTGAAGGAAGCTCAAATCACAGCCGACTTCCTTTCATATCCATGTTTCCCCATTTAACAGCAGCACGCAAACATCCTCTGCATCAACTTTTTATCAGCCGAATCTTTCTTTTAAAATCTAATAAAAAAAGGAAGGAGAAATCATTTCGTTCTAAACAAATCAACAATGGCCGAAGCCTCTACATCTAAAAACTAAAATAAACAACTAATAGGCCGCGACCCTCCTTCTTCTCTTTAGAATCTCGAATCATGGCCTCCTTATAAATTAAATTCTAAAAAAAAAGAAGGCGACACGCAAGGGTTCGACGAGGAGTAGAATTCGTAGGCCGCGACTTTGAAATCGCGTTGTGTGGTGGAGCGCACACGCTCGAGTGCGTTGTGGTTTCGCGTCGACCTCGATATTGGTTTTGAGGCCGAGCGATTTGAGGGCTTGACGTTACGAGGTGAGGCTACGCGATAATGGCAGTGAAGCTTGGAATAGCTGGAGGTCTCGAGCTATGGGGGGGTTTCGATTTGAGTCTAGGGAAGCTCGTGCCCAAATTCTGATATCATGCTTTTTCTGTGAGGTATTGAATAATTTAAAATTTATTTTTTTTAGGAAAAAAAATTAAGTTCAATATATATGGACATATGTCTATAGTTTTACAGTAAGGTAAATTCTATTTCATTTTTAGGAAAAAGGGAGTGTTTTGAAAAAAAATATAAAATAAAAATAAATAAAGAGGATATGTTATGATAAAATAATTTTGCTTTAATATATGTTGTTCGGAAGGAAATAAATATACATTTTTAAACTTACCGGTTTATATTTTAAAAATATATGAATTATGTAATTAACCCGTAAATTAACTTATTTAACTATTTTAGTTGCTAAACATATTTTTATTCAAAGAGGAAATCAGTTTAAGATTGAACTCTAGGTTAAAATAAAGTTATTGGCAATTAAATTTATAAATGGAAATTTAATCATTCAAATTATTCGGATATTAATAATTAAAAAATCATCTAATGTTTATACAAGGTCAAAAATAATGAAGAACAAGCTGGTTGGGATTGGATTGCAAACAACAATAAAGGTGAGTTAATCTCACTCGGTTAGATTTAAATTTAAATTTAAATGGTTAAATTAAAATAATTGGTTGAATGGTTAAATTGATTGATGTGTTATATTATAGTATACATTACATCTTGGAACATTTGATTTATATTGTGCTAACGTCTGTGGATGCAGGGAAAACAGGTTGGAGAGATCCAACTGGACACCCCAACATTTATTTAAATTATTTAATACCCTCTGTTGTGATTATTTGATATTCTATGATTAATATATTAGAATATTGAATGCTATGATTTGATTGGCTATATTTGGGTATAATGGATTACCAAAAATATATAAGTTGGGTTTGGAAAGAGAGAAAAAAAGTGAATTTGTAAGCGAAATAATTATATAAAAATTTGAATAAATTAAGAATGAATAAAATGAAATGGACGTGATATTACAATACTAATAAATAACTTCGTGTATGAAAAGGTTTTGAATAATCGGATATTAATGAATTGTAAAATCAAGTAATATTATTTCAAAGGAATAAAGAATTATTTAAAAATTTAAAGTTCAAATTTATTTAAAGGAATAATGAAGAATTTGAGAAATCTAAATTGGTACTTCAGTTAAAAATATTTTAAATCATAATTAAGGAAATAAATCTGAAATTAATGGATTTTGGAATTAAAAAGAAAGTAAATTGGGAATCAAGTTGGAAATTGATTCAACTGTTGGTTTGGAGATTTAAAGATGGATGTAAAGAGAGGTATATTTCTCTGGATAGCCAAGTACGTTTAAAGGAAATTTTTAAAATAAGATAAAAAGTTTTTTTTTATGTTGTTCTAAAAGTATGTTTTAGGAATTTATTATTTCTAAATATATAAATTCTAAAGTAAATATTTTCAAATGTATTATCGATGAATTTTTTTTTAAAAGGTAACTTAGTGTTTTGTTTTAAAGAGTGAAAACCTAATTGTATATTTTATAAAGTAATCATATTTTCAAATATTTATATAGTTTGTATTTTTAACCAATTATTGAATAGTTTTAGCTTAAAAGTTTAAATTAAATTCCAAGGTAAGTGTTTTCTTTAAATCTATTATTACAATAATTATTTAAAGAATGATTTAGTATTTTGTTTAAAAAAAGAAAATCTAGTTATATTTATAAAGCAAACTTATTTTAATTGTTTCTAAAGTATTATTTTTAAATTAAGTACTAAAGTAAAATTTTCTAAATTAATTATTAAACATACTTTACAAATAAAGTGTTATGAAATTATTTCAAAAATCTAAAATCTTGTGCTTGGTGATTCCAGTGGAAATAGAAATATTTAGAATTTATTCTTAGAAAGGAAGATAGTTTGAAAACTGTTTTCAAAAAGGGTTTGAAAAGTGGAAATATATCTTGTGAAGATATTTTTGAAACTAAAAAATAAGTTGGAAAATTATTTATTGGTTGATGGTTGTTTGTGAATATTAATTGATAGTTAAATAACCGACTATCAATATTGGACAAATACGTTGATCGTTCCGAAGAGACCGGGATCGAGATTTATTTCTCGAAAACCACTTCGATCCGGTTTGTACATTTCGTGGAAACGAGTTTGGATTCGAAGATGGAGCAGTGAAGTGCGAGGGCTAGTCGCTACTAATCCTGAGGATATTACCAAAATGGATGTAGTACGAATAGTGCCTTCGGTTCCGTTCGAACCCGGGACGGACTTGTATGGATGAAAGCTTGCAAAACATCGTCAGGTGGACGATGGGCATTCTAAGGGATATGTACTAAAAAGGTAATGCTTAACCTCAAGCCTCATCAAATGGGAATGGCTGAAAATCAGGGGTTATGCTGCAAGGCTTCGTGGGTAGCCCCCACTGGAGGGTGAGGTCATCCCTGTCTAGATGTCCCTTTTATTTCGGCTTAGTGGGCGGTTGCTGATCCCAACCGTGGGGTGATATTGCTCGGGACTGTCCAGTAAGGGATGGTTCCGGTCTTGTGTTGCAGGTGAGTTACGGTGGCTCCTCGGTACGCTGATCTAGACCAGGTACTGTGACAGGTTTTACCCCAGTGCCTAGCCATTAGTTGGAATCCATTTTCCCTATGCGCCCGTACGGTTTTGATTGTACCCAACTATTGCTGAAATGTGAGATGCAAGCATTTCAGCTAGATTCTATTTTACTTTCTTTAGACTTTATTATAATATCAGAGGATTCTAATAAAAAATAGTTTTAGCTATCGTAAGGTAAAAACCCGACATGTTTATTTATGGCGTGGTCTTACGAGGTGCTTTTGTTTTCAAAGGATTTTTGAAACTTTAATAATCAATTGAGTGTGATTTTCTCACGCTGGCATTCCAGACTGACTCGGGTGTTATTTAACTATAATGCTCGGGTCAGACCGAGTATTATAGAATACAGGATATGATGCTTTGGAGTGCAGGAGACGAGCATGATGACGATACGTACTCCCGTACTTGTTTATATATATATATGTGTGTGTGTGTGTGTGTGTGTATATATTCCGTTGTATTGAGTTGTTGTGTATCCATTTGTATGATATTGATGTTGAGCTGTGATTGATGTACTCTAATAATGTAATATATAAACAGGGATATTTTATTTTTGACTAAAGTTCATTTATTTTCTATTATATTTTATTCCGCTACGATGGTTAGATTCTGATGTTGTTTTCTGTTTTCTCTCCTTCTACCTCTTCTTCTTTAACCCAAATGGTTCGTATCTCTGTGCAACTTGAGTTGATTGTTGTAGAATAGTGTTGACTCAAGGGGTACGGATTTGCCGGTCATTTCAGGTCATTACATTTCATATATAAAAAATTATGTATGCAAAATCAATAATTCTATAGATAATAAAATAAGAAACCCCATAACTACATCAACTAGTTCCTATATAATGGAAATGAGAACTAGGCTTAGTTATGTGCAACAATAAATGAAAAAAAAATGTGCAAAATTACCTTCCACTCCAGAATGAAATGCACCAAGGCCTACCCAGTAACATAAACGATTAGTTGAGATTAAGTCATAAACGTTAAGAATAACTGGTGCCTCTGTTGGCCTTCTCTCACGTCTTTCCATTATCACGCGCTCTAACCGTGCGGTAATCATTACTATATATTCTTTCAAGTTCTTTGGATATCCATTTGAATGATCAAAATGTATTCCCACATCTTCTGTCGTGGAACGTAAAGAAGCTAGTTGCGCAATAACATTGACTATTTTTTGGCGCATTTGCTCTTTAGTTTTGGTAGCTTGGTCAATTTTTCTTTTATAAGCTTCCAAGCATTCCTATTGTTCTAACTCAAGTATCATTCTCTCTCTATCTGTATTTGGTTCACCAATCTCATCCCAAATCACCTGTTATGGTAATATTGTAGAAATTAGTGACTAGGAAATAAATAAAACTTTCTTCCCATCGACATATTCAATTCCAGTATAAAACGAACTACGATGGTTCATAATAGTTTAGGACAACATATATAATAATAACACAGATAAGCTAAATGCGGAACACATATAATATCAAATCTCATATATATAACTAAAGTCAGTTACAGTACATGTCATAGAATACATATGATACAACTACAACTGTCGACACAGGATGTTACATATACAAGTACATTAATATAATTAATATACATGAATACATATCATCCTATACTATGACAACAACTACTCCAAAAGGTATGAAGAGACTTCATAGCTCAATCAGCAACCCAAAGCAAGATATCAACAACCTGTAATAACTCGGTCTGACCCGAGTATTAAATTCAAAAGAAAATAATACACGTGTCAGTCTAATTCAAACTCAGTTATTAATGCACGGAAGCAATGATAATTAAAAAGCAAATAGACAAAAGTCAGAATAAATCTTACCTATCCAATCCCTTAATAAGAAATCGGATAATGGTAAATATAACACGTAACAGTGTTAAACAACAAATCAGCAAATTCAAATTATCAACGAAGATAAATGAAAGGATTATCAATGAAGATAATTTAGAAAACAACAGGATTGCCTAAACGGCAATTAACAATAAAATCTAATTATTAAACAAATAATTAGATACTCAAAATCTAATTATCAAATAGATAATTAGACTACAACAAAATGATCAAATCAAACCAAATAAAAATACAATTTCAAAATATTGAATTGGACACGCAAAATAATTCAAACAACTGAAATATCACTTAAAAAGTCAATACTGGGTGGCTGCAATACACGCTCGCGTGCACTGCCTCTCCACTACAGTGATGAAATACACAAAAGCACAATGAACCAAAAGAAAATGAAGATTCAAATGTCAATGCCACTGCCTCAATGGTCAAAGCAGAATGACATGGACAATGTGCACATAAATACACATGATAGTGAAATAAGCCAGCGTGTGCAGTGACAACAAAACTCAAACCAAAGGCAATTGGCACAACTACAAAGTATGAAAGCAATGCATATGCCAACAAGATAAGTGGATGAATACATAGGCAACAGTAAAAAGAAACAAACTCAGCAATGCCCAAAGACCAATAAGTTCACTTTACTGCCCAAATGTACAGGAAGCCAATACAGCGACACAGCAACAGTGAAACCAACACAGTGCAACTGACTCGAGCAATATACAGTGACAACATGTTACAGTAAAGATCAACATAGAATGAAGTTTGTGTGCCAAAAGGTCAGAGGCAATGCAAACACAACATATCAGTATGGACAGTGAATGCAACTCATTACAACAAGTTACAGTATGACACAAATGCTCAAAGCAGCTCGAAATCAGCGATACCAAATCACACTGAGCACAGGTATTGTAACGACCCAGAATTTTATTAAATTAAAATTTGAATATTTAATTAATTTTAAATATTTATAAGTGAATTTTTAAGTCAAATAAATTTTTATTTGAATTTTTGGATTTAATTGGATAATTAAATCGATAATTTAATATGTTAAATTATGGAAATAATTGAAAATAGAGTTAAATATGATAGAAAATGATTTGTAAAATTTTATTTAATCATACTGGAGTTATAGAAATATTTTAGAACTTTTAAAATCGAATTAAAAGTTAATCTGTGAAAATTGAATATTTTAATATTTAATAATCGACTGTAAAATAGTCAATTTTTGAACAGTCTCAGAATTGAACGAAACCAGTTTCATTGGATCCGTAATAGTTAGTTATTATCGGATTTCAATTTTCGTGTCAGTCGGAGTTATCATTTGATCGTGGCAGCTCGAAACGCATCGATTTATTTTTAATTTAAATTTGGCGAGTCAAAATAGCCATTTTTCAAAAAGTCTCGGATTTCGACGAAACCAGTTTCATCGGATCCGTAATGTGATATTATTGTAAGGTTTCAAATTTCAAGTCGTTTGGATTTACCGTTTGTCCGGTACAAATTAAAACGCCTAGAAATCGATTTAAATCGGTTTAATTCAAATTGAACGTTTTCAGCCATAACTCGCACATACTTCCGAATTAGCTTCCGAAACTTGTTCCATTGTGTCCGGAACGCGGGATAAACCCTAGGTACGCTGGTTACGGCGTCTAAATCGGAGTTCGGAATTTCCGGGTGAATAGTGTCGAACGAAAACTCTATAAATAGACCCACCTCTTCATAAATTTGATAAATATAAACCCTAACCCTAATTCATTCATGTAGCCGCCACTTTTAGATTCTAGGGCCAGAAATTTTCGAATTTCATCTCTTAATCTCTCTCAATCCATAAGTTTTTAGGAGATTTGTTCAACTACAAACTTGAAGATCTCATCAAGACCTTCGATTCTATAAGGTGATGATCGGATTTGGCGTCGCGAGGAGTGAGCTATGATGGGCCGTTCGTGGGCTGTAGGGGGGGCGTGCGCGTGCATCAAGGCATGGCCGAGCTTCAGGCCAAGGGAGGTGGTGATAGCTTGCGACGAGAGCTTCGTCATGGTGGTTGTGTGATCGAGTATCGTTGAGTGATCGGGATGTAATATTAAACCCTAGCTAGCTAATTGGGTTCGGCCTCATTTCTGGGTTCCTGGAGATGATAACGTGAAGGGGGAAGATGACCAGGGGCTGTTGGATCTAGATCTAAGGGCTGTGAATGGTGGGGGTTAAAATATATAAGTATATGTGTGATTTAAGTAATATAAATACGTGCAAACTTGTAAAATTCGTATCTTTTTCATACGAGGTCGAAAAAATGCAAATCCAGTTGCGTTGGAATCGTATGGACGAGCACTATGCGATGGAGTTGGTTTGGAGTCGTTTGGAGTTAGTGAGAATTTCGGATAAAATTAAACGCGCGTTTAATTTTATTCGAAATAAAAGCTAAACGGAAATTAAAACCAAGGTGAGAACTTCTCACTCAATCGAATAGATTTCGATTTTATTTTAAATAGTTAGATTTAAACTATTTGAATGCATGTTTGAATGATGACTGTAAATTATTGATTGTTAAAATAGACATTATGCGCCGTTAGTAAGCGGATGTTATTTAATAAAAACATATACCGCGAATATTTCATAAACAGTGAAATTGGTATTATATATAATATCAATATATATATATTGGCATATGTATATATTGCAGTTGTTGATTTCCCGCATTTTTTTGTTTAGCGGATGAGACCCTATTACGCCGTTATTAAGCGGATAATATTTAATAAGAACATATACCGCGATAATTTCGTACTGGAGCGAAATTGGTATTGTGCTAATGTTTTTGGATGCAGGAAACAGGTTGGAGGGATCCAACTGGATTCCTCAACAGTTTTTATTTAATTTCAGATATTTTGATATTTGATGGATTTTCATATTGATATATGATGGATCGTTGTAGTCGTGATTGACTATTTGGTGTGTAGCATCATTGGACCCAGATTTTGGGATTTTAAAATGTTTTTAAAGTGATTTTTGAAAATATACTATATTTTTGGAATTGATCCATTATAAATAAATAAACGTTATAATTTTTAAAGTTATAAAAATTATGGTTTTTGTGAAATATAGTTAAAAAGCTGATTTTTAGAAATACGATTAAAAGTCGATTTTTTTTTTGAGAAATATGAACCAATGATTTTATAAAATAGTTTAAACTGGATTCTTGAGTTTATTATTAAAAGTTTGAATATAAGATTTATAAAATTTGATTATTTTATAAATCGAAATGATGAAATTATAAAGGAATTTAAAGACGTTTTAGAATAATAATATAAACTGATTTATATTAAGAGATTTATAAATGGATATTTATAAATTGAATTATGGACATTATAAAACGATTTTTTATAAGTGTTTGAATATAGTGAAAATGAATTTCCTAAATGAATGAAATTTATAGAATTATAAACTGTGAAGTTATAAATGAAATTTTATAAACAGTAGGCTTATAAAATTTGTGAAGTTATTTGAAGAATAGATTGATTAAATAAATAAACCTTATAAGTTATAAGGGTTATAAATTGGAAAGTCTTTAAAAGAACGATTTTGTAAAATAATCGTTTTATAAGCAATTGACTTATAATATGAACTTTTAGTTTATAATTGAGATATGAAATCAAATAGGTTAATAAAGGAATTTATAAAAAGGAAGTTTTTATAAATAAAAAGAAACGGAATTTATAAACGTTGTTTTATAAATCCGCAAACGACTTATTTTGATAAGTTAATTGTTATAACTTATAAATGGAGTTATATTCACGTTCTAGACAGTGAATAATCCTTTGAATTAAATTGAATAAAAGGATGGAATTTGTTAAGGTAGTATATTCACGTTTTTGAATAGTGAATAATACGTTAAAGAAATTGTTTTAGATATGATGTTTTAAATAGAATTAAAACGATCTAACGATGTTTTAAAAGGTGTTGAGATTCGAAACCATAGATTTCAACATTTATTGTTGAAATAGACGTTTTCGAGAAATAGGAGGAAATAATGGACTATAACACTGTTGTTATAGTAAATGATTTCCGAAAGGAAATGTTTTGAATAGTATTGGGATTTATATATCTATTTTAATTTCGAATCCCTATACTAGTGATTTTGGGTTGTTGTAACGATGTTTTACGCAACATTCGTTTTGGCCCAAATAAATATGTTAAGTGAATGATTTCCTTAAAAGAATGAAAGATATACTTAATTTGATTTAAGTATATTGAATATTTTCTAAGTGTTGAAAATAAAAGAGATTTGTGAATTACTTATGAATAAATAAGTATGGAAACGTTTTCCAATATGAAGTGAATATTTAGAAATTATCTTTTTGAAGATAAATTGAAATGGATAAGTGAAATCGTATATGCATAGATATTTTGAAATATAAATTCATTATGGAATTTATAAGTGAAAAGTGGAATTGGTAAAAAAATAAATATTGATTTATTTTTAAAGTGTTGAAATTATATATCTTGTAAAGATATTTTGGAAAATAAATAATTTGGAAAATTATTTGGAATCTGGTGATGTGTGCATATCAATTGATAGTTCAATAACCGACTATCAGTATTTCCCTTTGAATGGGTATTTGATGTGAATGGATTGAATTTGAATGCACACTTATTTTTGAATAAGCGCTCACTATTCGGGTTAACCGGGAAAGGACCATGGGGTCGTATAACCCACTCTGAATATGTGATACGTCGTTGTGAATTGCATTTGAAGATCGGTGTTGAAGACCGGTATTTGCAAGAGTGATAGGATGAACTATCGATTGACTCTGCACCGAGTAGCTACGGTATTGAGTTCTCCATATGTGATGGTGAATCCGATCAGGATTGTGAATATCCGGATTGCAAGGACTTCTTTGTAAGTGCCTTCGGTTCTGTTCGATCCCGGAACAGACTTGTATGGATTGTATGCCTGACATTACAATTTGAGATATAAAGCCGATTTCATTCAAATATATTTCTGTTGGTGGCGGAGAATTTATTCTTTGCTTAACACCCTTCTTTGAGACGTACGAGCTCAAAGGTTATATAGTTGAAGTCATCAGCAATATATCCCATTTTGGTAATGTGACATGCTGAGTGATGCTGAAATGATCATTGTGTTGATTATTGTGATAGGATCATTTATTTGATCGTCTATCTTAGTGATCATTGTGTTGATCATTTGTTGACCCAAAGCATGGCTTTTGTATAAAGTATGTTTTTGTGGACGTGACTTCGTCGAGCCTCACATCCCGTTAATGGTCAAAACAGGAAAGATGCGGCAAGGTTATGAGGGGTAGCTCCCTTTAGGGTATGTGCATTTCCTTCTGGAAAGGGTGGTATCATGGTATGGAGCCCAGATACTTACTCATGTTGATACACTATATCTATTTCTGTGTGGTGTTGTTGGTGACGAGCGCTCGGTTAAAGGTCCGATGGGACCGGGGATGCCATATTCGTGTAGTAGTTACCTAGTGATAAAGGTAACCCGGCCTTGTGTTGGCAGAGAGCTGGTTAAGTTCTCGGGACGTCCAGCCAGAGGCGATCCCATGTGGCAGTAGGAAGTTCCTTAGCCTGACCATTTGTTGGAAATCCAAAGAAACAATACGATCCTTGTACGGTATTAGTTGTATAACCTGCTATGAATGTGGCGGTAACCTGCTATTGAACATAGTTAGCTATAGTAGGCATACGATAATGGTCGTATGTTGGCTAAGATTTATATTCTACTTTCGAAATGAATTTTTTTCTACACTATGCACTAGTAATAATATCAAATGTTATTTTAAATGCGTATCAAGCATCTTTGACTATCATAAGGAGAAATCTCCTCCGATTCTGCGTTTGCATGTGTGTGTGTGCGGGAGGCCTTATGGTAGTCTCATTTTTAAAAAGCATTGCGAATTGATTAAAAAAAAATATTCCTCTATTTTGATTTTAAGATAAATAAACTGTTTTGAGTTCTCACACCAGTCACATGACTGACTCGGAGTTTATTGTTTTCCTTCCTAAACTCTGGGTGCCCACCAATTTCCACACGGGCAGTTAAGAGTTAAGGTTTATCAGGATATTCTGGATATTCTGGAGTTGCTGGAGGCAAGCTGGATGGCATGGCGTATTACTTATATAGTATTTCTTTTCCGCTGCACTGTTTATTGTTGTATGTTGTTGTACACTCTGATGATATGATGTAATGAAATATAATGTGATGTAATAACTGATATAGTTCTTTATTTAAAGATTATTCATTTATTATTATATGTTGTTCCGCTGCGAATTGTGAGATTCTGTTGATGTTCTGTTGTTTCCTTTTTCCTCTATTCTCTTTTTCTTTCTGTCCGTTCTATTTTTAAAATTCTTCTATCTTCTATTTTTCAAATTCTCTGTTTTCTTTCTCTGTTTTCTAAAAATTGTCTATCTTCTTTCCTCTCTATTTCCTATCTCTTCTCTCTTCTTTCTTTTTCTTAAATTCTTTTTAAAACCCATAACATTCCGGTTTTTGACCTTCGATTTCTCGGCAGTCGATAAAGTGAGTGTCGATGTTGAATTTTCGAAAGTCGAAAATTTTTGGGGCGTTACATTTGGTATCAGAGCTGATGGTTAAGCGACAACCATGGTTCTGTAGGGTATTACTCATTAGAGATAGAGTCAGTAGTACTCTAGAATGAGTTTGAGTGTAATAATAGCTATGAGAGCGTATTTGTTAGTGAATATAAAAATTGTTTTATATTGTGATGATTGGTTTATTGAGTGGTATATGAACTTTCGTCAGCGTGGTCCGCAAGACTATGCCGAAGGGGTTTCTAAACACTTGAATAGAACAATTCGACACAATATTGATTTTAAAATTGGGTAAATGAAATAATTTTACCTTAAGTATATTTTATATATGAAGGAATAATTTTTCAGAATTATTAAATAGTATATAAGTTGATTGTTAGGTTGTTTGAATAATCTAAATTAAAGAATAATTGTATAAGCAAATGAATTATAAGAATTGAATTATAATTAAAGTGATTTACAATTGTGAAATAAACTTGTATATATAAAAAGTAAAATTATATGAATATGAGTTGTAAATAAAAATGAATTTAAAGTTAAATGAAAATTTACTTTAGAGTTGGAATCTGAATTTATTTACAAGTGGGAATTTAAGTTATGTAAAACTAAGTGATGTTTAAATGTAAATATAACTTAAGAGTTGTTGTATGGAATTGATTTTGGTATCGAAGTAAATAAATCAAGTAGATTAAAAGAAATATGAACTTAAGTTATGTAAATGAAATTCAACTTTGTAATTGAATTGAATGAATGGATTGAATGTTAATCAATTGAATGTAATTAAAATTGATATGAAATAATGAATGAAAGTATAAATTCATTGAAATCAAATGTTATTAGAAGTTGAATAAATTGAATGAGAATGAATATAAGCAAAGGAATTTGGTTGTAACTAATATACATTGGTTGTTATATGGTTGTTAGTTGATTGTTTATAATTCATTAAGATTTAATGAAATTGAAAGCTATGTAATTGAATTCAAATGGAAAGTAAATAAATTTGAATAGAATTGAATGTGAATTAGATTCAATTAGTAAATGTAAACTAATTGAATTGAAAATGAATGTTGATAAAATCCAATGTAAATAAATCAAATGTGATTTAAAGTGAAAACCAATTCATTAAATATTAATGAGAATATAAATGAATATTGTTGGTTATGGAATGTAGTTGGTTGATGGTTGAAAATATATTGCATTTGCTATATTATGTAGTTGTTATGTTGCTATATGTTGTATATTGAGATTATTTGCATATGTGCATGTTCTCATGTTGTTTGTTGAGTGATTAGTAGGTGCGGATCGTGTTTGCTTCGCATTTGGAGCTCGCTTTTGCGCTATATTAGCTGTATATGCTCGCTAATAAAATATAAGGTACATATCTCGGATTAAATACAGTACTTTTACACTTTTTTCCCTTCGGGATGCCTCATTACTTGATGAGATGTATATTTGTGATATATACACTGTCATTTTTTTTTTCGGATCGAGCCGCGCAAAGGAGACATGGCGAATTTTTCCGGAAATTTAAGGCGTTAGAAAATTTTTGAGAAAATTGGGAAAATTTTGGAAAACTTTAACTTTGTTTTAGAGTTGAAAGTTAAATGATATAGATTGTTTTTGAAAACATAACTAAGTATGATTTGAAAACTTAGTAAAAGTTATCATAAGAAGTTTAATTATGAATTTTGGAAAATTAATAGATTCTGTAACTTTTCTTACTTGTAATTTCGAGGACGAAATTCTTTTAAGGGGGAAAGATTGTAACGACCCAGAATTTTATTAAATTAAAATTTGAATATTTAATTAATTTTAAATATTTATAAGTGAATTTTTAAGTCAAATAAATTTTTATTTGAATTTTTGGATTTAATTGGATAATTAAATCGATAATTTAATATGTTAAATTATGGAAATAATTGAAAATAGAGTTAAATATGATAGAAAATGATTTGTAAAATTTTATTTAATCATACTGGAGTTATAGAAATATTTTAGAACTTTTAAAATCGAATTAAAAGTTAATCTGTGAAAATTGAATATTTTAATATTTAATAATCGACTGTAAAATAGTCAATTTTTGAACAGTCTCAGAATTGAACGAAACCAGTTTCATTGGATCCGTAATAGTTAGTTATTACCGGATTTCAATTTTCGTGTCAATCGGAGTTATCATTTGATCGTGGCAGCTCGAAACGCATCGATTTATTTTTAATTTAAATTTGGCGAGTCAAAATAGCCATTTTTCAAAAAGTCTCGGATTTCGACGAAACCAGTTTCATCGGATCCGTAATGTGATATTATTGTAAGGTTTCAAATTTCAAGTCGTTTGGATTTACCGTTTGTCCGGTACAAATTAAAACGCCTAGAAATCGATTTAAATCGGTTTAATTCAAATTGAACATTTTCAGCCATAACTCGCACATACTTCCGAATTAGCTTCCGAAACTTGTTCCATTGTGTCCGGAACGCGGGATAAACCCTAGGTACGCTGGTTACGGCGTCTAAATCGGAGTTCGGAATTTCCGGGTGAATAGTGTCGAACGAAAACTCTATAAATAGACCCACCTCTTCATAAATTTGATAAATATAAACCCTAACCCTAATTCATTCATGTAGCCGCCACTTTTAGATTCTAGGGCCAGAAATTTTCGAATTTCATCTCTTAATCTCTCTCAATCCATAAGTTTTTAGGAGATTTGTTCAACTACAAACTTGAAGATCTCATCAAGACCTTCGATTCTATAAGGTGATGATCGGATTTGGCGTCGCGAGGAGTGAGCTATGATGGGCCGTTCGTGGGCTGTAGGGGGGGCGTGCGCGTGCATCAAGGCATGGCCGAGCTTCAGGCCAAGGGAGGTGGTGATAGCTTGCGACGAGAGCTTCGTCATGGTGGTTGTGTGATCGAGTATCGTTGAGTGATCGGGATGTAATATTAAACCCTAGCTAGCTAATTGGGTTCGGCCTCATTTCTGGGTTCCTGGAGATGATAACGTGAAGGGGGAAGATGACCAGGGGCTGTTGGATCTAGATCTAAGGGCTGTGAATGGTGGGGGTTAAAATATATAAGTATATGTGTGATTTAAGTAATATAAATACGTGCAAACTTGTAAAATTCGTATCTTTTTCATACGAGGTCGAAAAAATGCAAATCCAGTTGCGTTGGAATCGTATGGACGAGCACTATGCGATGGAGTTGGTTTGGAGTCGTTTGGAGTTAGTGAGAATTTCGGATAAAATTAAACGCGCGTTTAATTTTATTCGAAATAAAAGCTAAAACGGAAATTAAAACCAAGGTGAGAACTTCTCACTCAATCGAATAGATTTCGATTTTATTTTAAATAGTTAGATTTAAACTATTTGAATGCATGTTTGAATGATGACTGTAAATTATTGATTGTTAAAATAGACATTATGCGCCGTTAGTAAGCGGATGTTATTTAATAAAAACATATACCGCGAATATTTCATAAACAGTGAAATTGGTATTATATATAATATCAATATATATATATTGGCATATGTATATATTGCAGTTGTTGATTTCCCGCATTTTTTTGTTTAGCGGATGAGACCCTATTACGCCGTTATTAAGCGGATAATATTTAATAAGAACATATACCGCGATAATTTCGTACTGGAGCGAAATTGGTATTGTGCTAATGTTTTTGGATGCAGGAAACAGGTTGGAGGGATCCAACTGGATTCCTCAACAGTTTTTATTTAATTTCAGATATTTTGATATTTGATGGATTTTCATATTGATATATGATGGATCGTTGTAGTCGTGATTGACTATTTGGTGTGTAGCATCATTGGACCCAGATTTTGGGATTTTAAAATGTTTTTAAAGTGATTTTTGAAAATATACTATATTTTTGGAATTGATCCATTATAAATAAATAAACGTTATAATTTTTAAAGTTATAAAAATTATGGTTTTTGTGAAATATAGTTAAAAAGCTGATTTTTAGAAATACGATTAAAAGTCGATTTTTTTTTTGAGAAATATGAACCAATGATTTTATAAAATAGTTTAAACTGGATTCTTGAGTTTATTATTAAAAGTTTGAATATAGGATTTATAAAATTTGATTATTTTATAAATCGAAATGATGAAATTATAAAGGAATTTAAAGACGTTTTAGAATAATAATATAAACTGATTTATATTAAGAGATTTATAAATGGATATTTATAAATTGAATTATGGACATTATAAAACGAGTTTTTATAAGTGTTTGAATATAGTGAAAATGAATTTCCTAAATGAATGAAATTTATAGAATTATAAACTGTGAAGTTATAAATGAAATTTTATAAACAGTAGGCTTATAAAATTTGTGAAGTTATTTGAAGAATAGATTGATTAAATAAATAAACCTTATAAGTTATAAGGGTTATAAATTGGAAAGTCTTTAAAAGAACGATTTTGTAAAATAATCGTTTTATAAGCAATTGACTTATAATATGAACTTTTAGTTTATAATTGAGATATGAAATCAAATAGGTTAATAAAGGAATTTATAAAAAGGAAGTTTTTATAAATAAAAAGAAACGGAATTTATAAACGTTGTTTTATAAATCCGCAAACGACTTATTTTGATAAGTTAATTGTTATAACTTATAAATGGAGTTATATTCACGTTCTAGACAGTGAATAATCCTTTGAATTAAATTGAATAAAAGGATGGAATTTGTTAAGGTAGTATATTCACGTTTTTGAATAGTGAATAATACGTTAAAGAAATTGTTTTAGATATGATGTTTTAAATAGAATTAAAATGATCTAACGATGTTTTAAAAGGTGTTGAGATTCGAAACCATAGATTTCAACATTTATTGTTGAAATAGACGTTTTCGAGAAATAGGAGGAAATAATGGACTATAACACTGTTGTTATAGTAAATGATTTCCGAAAGGAAATGTTTTGAATAGTATTGGGATTTATATATCTATTTTAATTTCGAATCCCTATACTAGTGATTTTGGGTTGTTGTAACGATGTTTTACGCAACATTCGTTTTGGCCCAAATAAATATGTTAAGTGAATGATTTCCTTAAAAGAATGAAAGATATACTTAATTTGATTTAAGTATATTGAATATTTTCTAAGTGTTGAAAATAAAAGAGATTTGTGAATTACTTATGAATAAATAAGTATGGAAACGTTTTCCAATATGAAGTGAATATTTAGAAATTATCTTTTTGAAGATAAATTGAAATGGATAAGTGAAATCGTATATGCATAGATATTTTGAAATATAAATTCATTATGGAATTTATAAGTGAAAAGTGGAATTGGTAAAAAAATAAATATTGATTTATTTTTAAAGTGTTGAAATTATATATCTTGTAAAGATATTTTGGAAAATAAATAATTTGGAAAATTATTTGGAATCTGGTGATGTGTGCATATCAATTGATAGTTCAATAACCGACTATCAGTATTTCCCTTTGAATGGGTATTTGATGTGAATGGATTGAATTTGAATGCACACTTATTTTTGAATAAGCGCTCACTATTCGGGTTAACCGGGAAAGGACCATGGGGTCGTATAACCCACTCCGAATATGTGATACGTCGTTGTGAATTGCATTTGAAGATCGGTGTTGAAGACCGGTATTTGCAAGAGTGATAGGATGAACTATCGATTGACTCTGCACCGAGTAGCTACGGTATTGAGTTCTCCATATGTGATGGTGAATCCGATCAGGATTGTGAATATCCGGATTGCAAGGACTTCTTTGTAAGTGCCTTCGGTTCTGTTCGATCCCGGAACAGACTTGTATGGATTGTATGCCTGACATTACAATTTGAGATATAAAGCCGATTTCATTCAAATATATTTCTGTTTGTGGCGGAGAATTTATTCTTTGCTTAACACCCTTCTTTGAGACGTACGAGCTCAAAGGTTATATAGTTGAAGTCATCAGCAATATATCCCATTTTGGTAATGTGACATGCTGAGTGATGCTGAAATGATCATTGTGTTGATTATTGTGATAGGATCATTTATTTGATCGTCTATCTTAGTGATCATTGTGTTGATCATTTGTTGACCCAAAGCATGGCTTTTGTATAAAGTATGTTTTTGTGGACGTGACTTCGTCGAGCCTCACATCCCGTTAATGGTCAAAACAGGAAAGATGCGGCAAGGTTATGAGGGGTAGCTCCCTTTAGGGTATGTGCATTTCCTTCTGGAAAGGGTGGTATCATGGTATGGAGCCCAGATACTTACTCATGTTGATACACTATATCTATTTCTGTGTGGTGTTGTTGGTGACGAGCGCTCGGTTAAAGGTCCGATGGGACCGGGGATGCCATATTCGTGTAGTAGTTACCTAGTGATAAAGGTAACCCGGCCTTGTGTTGGCAGAGAGCTGGTTAAGTTCTCGGGACGTCCAGCCAGAGGCGATCCCATGTGGCAGTAGGAAGTTCCTTAGCCTGACCATTTGTTGGAAATCCAAAGAAACAATACGATCCTTGTACGGTATTAGTTGTATAACCTGCTATGGAATGTGGCGGTAACCTGCTATTGAACATAGTTAGCTATAGTAGGCATACGATAATGGTCGTATGTTGGCTAAGATTTATATTCTACTTTCGAAATGAATTTTTTTCTACACTATGCACTAGTAATAATATCAAATGTTATTTTAAATGCGTATCAAGCATCTTTGACTATCATAAGGAGAAATCTCCTCCGATTCTGCGTTTGCATGTGTGTGTGTGCGGGAGGCCTTATGGTAGTCTCATTTTTAAAAAGCATTGCGAATTGATTAAAAAAAAATATTCCTCTATTTTGATTTTAAGATAAATAAACTGTTTTGAGTTCTCACACCAGTCACATGACTGACTCGGAGTTTATTGTTTTCCTTCCTAAACTCTGGGTGCCCACCAATTTCCACACGGGCAGTTAAGAGTTAAGGTTTATCAGGATATTCTGGATATTCTGGAGTTGCTGGAGGCAAGCTGGATGGCATGGCGTATTACTTATATAGTATTTCTTTTCCGCTGCACTGTTTATTGTTGTATGTTGTTGTACACTCTGATGATATGATGTAATGAAATATAATGTGATGTAATAACTGATATAGTTCTTTATTTAAAGATTATTCATTTATTATTATATGTTGTTCCGCTGCGAATTGTGAGATTCTGTTGATGTTCTGTTGTTTCCTTTTTCCTCTATTCTCTTTTTCTTTCTGTCCGTTCTATTTTTAAAATTCTTCTATCTTCTATTTTTCAAATTCTCTGTTTTCTTTCTCTGTTTTCTAAAAATTGTCTATCTTCTTTCCTCTCTATTTCCTATCTCTTCTCTCTTCTTTCTTTTTCTTAAATTCTTTTTAAAACCCATAACTATTCGGTTTTTCGGCAACGAAAATCCGCGTACGTTACAGGTATGCATGTGTATAGCATGTTTATATGGATATACAAGTGCAGACTCAAGTGATACATGAATATATACCTGAAAACAGAGGCTATATCTCAAAAGCAAAGCTCTAACCAGCAAAAACATGTACAACAGAATGTACTAGTAAAACAGAAATGAAGCAACATCAATATGCAACGATGCACATTAGCCCTGGGACAGATTAGAAGTGAACCCAACCGATGCAAACTTAAAAAGTTGCAGACCAATAGAGGTGATATCATACACAAGGTTACAAATGTACATATGCACAGCATGGCACAAATGCATATTAACATGAAGCAGTAACTAATATACATGAACATGAAGGCAACAGATACAAGGCACCGGTAACAACTACATGAAATTGGATATTTCAAACTCAAATAGAAAATGCATATGAGCAGTGGGTGCTATAATACCGAAACAAATGAATGACGCACCAAGTGCACATGTACAAACTGTGATAGCCAAGTAACAAAACAAGACAGAGGTACCAGTTTCAAAAGCCAATAATGAATTCAAAGTAACTGTTAATGGCCGAAGACATAAAACAGCAGATGAAATCGACAAGGTCGAAAGTCGAACAAAACCAAAATCATCACAGTATAATCATCAAGCCAGAAATTCATCAAAATACACGAAATCGATAAAATCAGTGAAATCACTAACAACGAGACAAAATCGAACAGCCGAAGCACTTTACTAAGTTCGAATTACAGATGTGAGTTAAGAAAATCACTCAACTTATCATCGAAAAGCGCAAGCGATGCTAGAATTTCGCAACCGTAACGACCGAAAATCGATCAGTCCGGAGTTGAAGCCGAAAGCATATCAAGAGGCAACGATCGAACAAAAGTCGGCTACCACCAATTACACGATAACCCTAAATTGAGTTCGCAAAGCACAAGGAGGCCGAAGCCAAAATACTGTCACGAAAATCAAAATGACCGAAGTCAAAGTACTAGAGAATTCAAAGCCATGGAAATCACAAAATCACATATATATGAAATTGAATTAGATATGAGTAATTAAAAATCACTCACCTTGCTTACAACGAGCCAGAAAGCCAAAGATCGAATAGCTCCGAGTTGAAGCTGTGGCATCAAGAAGACGATCGAAGCCAAAAACGAAACCCTAATTTGAATAAAGAATGAGCCGCTATTTTCTTCTTCTTTCGTATGATTTGTTTAGGGTTTGCAATAAAATGAATAAAGTGGTACGGGTTTTCACTTGAAATAACACGGCACCAAGAATAAGTGGGCCGAGATTAAACTTTAAAGCCCACACAACATTCAACGAATTTTTCAAAGAATCCCAACCCGATTGAACTCCCAATAGCAATTAGCTATCACCATTAGTAGTTCAATGACGATAATTAATAGATGCGATGTGACGTCCCGAAAATTTTCGACTTTCGAAAATTCAACATCGATACTCACTTTATCGACTGCCGAGAAATCGAAGGCCGGAAACCCGAAATGTTATGGTTTAAGAAGAAGAAAGAGGTAGAAGAAGAGATAAGAAGATAGAAATGGAGAGGAAAGAAAATAGAAAATAGAACGGAACAGAAAACAACAGAACAATAACAGAATCTCACAATTCGCAGCGGAACAACATATAATAAATAAATGAATAATCTTTAAACAAAGAACTATATCAGTTATTACATTACATCACATTTCATTACATCATATCATCAGAGTGTACAACAACAACAACATCAAACAGCGGAAAAAGGAATACTATATAAACTAGTAATACGCCATGCCATCCAGCTTGCCTCCAGCAACTCCAGAATATCCTGATATCCTGATAAACCTTAACTCTTGACTACCCGTGTGGAAATTGGTGGGCACCCAGAGTTTAGGAAGGAAAACAGTAAACTCCGAGTCAGTCATGTGACTGGTGTGAGAACTCAAAACAGTTTATTTATCTTTAAAAATCAAAAATAGAGGAATATTTTTAAAGTCAATTCGCAATGCTTTTAAAAATGAGACTACCATAAGGCCTCCCGCACACACACACAATGCAAACGCAGAATCGGAGGAGATTTCTCCTTATGATAGTCAAAGATGCTTGATACGCATTTAAAAGAACATTTGATATTATTACTAGTGCATAGTGTAGGAAAAATCATTTCGAAAGTAGAATATAAATCTTAGCCAGCATAGGTACCATTATATTATGCCTACTATAGCTACCTCGTGAGGAAGCAGGTTCTACAACTAAAACCATACAAGTCTCGTATTGTTTCTTTGGATTTCCAACGAATGATCAGGTCAAGGAACTTCCCATTGCCACATGAGAATGCCTCTGGATGGACATCCCCGAGAACCAAACCGGATCTCTACCAACACAAGGCCGGGTTACCCCTAACTGAGTAACAACTGACCAAATATGCCATCCCCCGGTCCTTTGGGACCTTTCACCGAGCGCTCGTAATCAATTCACACAATCATAAAGTGTTTTCAACATGAGTAAGTATCTGGGCTCCATACCATGATACCACCCTTTTCCAGAAGGAAATGCACATATCCTAAAGGGCGCTACCCCTCATAACCTTGCCGCATCTTTCCTGTTTTGACCATTCCGGGGTGTGAGGCTCGACGAAGTCACGTCCACAAAAACACACTTTATACAAAAGCCGTGCTTTGGGTCAACAAATGATCATAGAAATGATCACCAAGATAGACGATCAAACAAATGATCCTATCACAAATAATCAACACAATGATCATTTCACAGCAACACTTAGCATGTCACATTACCAAATTGGGAATATATTGCTGATAACATTCAACTACATAACCTCTGAGCTCGTACGTCTCAGAGAAGGGTGTTAAGCTAAAAGAATAAATTCTCCGCCACCAACAGAAATATATTCGAAAGAAATCTGCTTTATATCTCAATTTGTAATGTCAGACATACAATCCATACAAGTCTGTTCCGGGCTCGAACAAAACCGAAGGCACTTACAAAGAAGTCCTTGCAATCCGGATATCCACAATCCTGATCGGATTCCCCATCTCATATGGAGAACTCTATACCGTAGCTACTCGGTGCAGAGTCAATCGATAGGTCATCCTATCGCTCTCGTAAATTATAAATCGTTCTTTTAAGACTTTCTAAATTATAAATCTTATAACTTATAAGATTCAATTATTTATCCAAATATATTCTTTAATAACTTCACAAAATTTATAAATCTTACTATTTATAAATTTCATTTATAACTTCACCATTTATAATTTTATAAATTCCATTCACTTATGCAATCCGCTTTCACTTCATTCAAACACTTATAAAAACTCGTTTTATAATTCAAATGTTTTAATTTATAAATCCTTTATAAAATCAATTTATACTATTATTTTAAAATATCTTTAATCTCCTTTATAATTTCATCATTTTGATTTATAAAATAATTAAATTTTATAAATCCTATTTTTAAACTTTTTATAATAAATTCAAAAATCCAATTTAATTATTTTATAAAAACATTAACCCATATTTCTCAAAAATCAATCTTTAACCGTATTTCTCAAAATCATAATTTTTATAACTTTAAAAATTATAACGTTTATTTATTTAAAATAAATCAATTCCTAAAATATTATATATTTTCAAAAATCACTTTAAAAATCCTTTTTAAAATTCCAAAATTTGGTCCAATGATGCTACACACCAAATAGTCAATCACGACTACAACGATATCATATATCGTATATGATAATCAATCAAATATCAAAATATCTGAAATCAAATAAATACTATTGAGGAATCCAGTTGGATCCCTCCAACCTGTTTTCCTGCATCCACAAACATTAGCACAATACCAATTCCGCTCCAGTACGGAATTATCGCGGTATATGGGATTTAAAATATTATCCGCTTAATAGACGGCGCAATAGGGTCTCATCCGCTATACAAATGCGGGAAATCAATAACTCCAATATATACATATGCCAATATATATATATTGCTATTATATATAATACCAATTTCACTGTTTATGAAATATTCGTGGTATATGTTTTTAATAAATAACATCCGCTTACTAACGGCGCATAATGTCTATTTTAACAATCAATAGATAACAATCATCATTCAAACATGCATTCAAGTATTTTAAATCTAACTATTTAAAATTAAAATCGAAACTGATTCGATTGAGTGAGAAGTTCTCACCTTGATTTTAAATTCTGATTTCAGCGTTTTATTTCGAATAAAATTAAACGGACGTTTAATTTTAACCAAAATTTTCACTAACTCTAAACGACTCCAATCCAATTCCATCGCGTAGTGCTCGTCCATACGATTCCAACGCAACTGGTTTCGCGCGTATTCGACCTCGTATGAAAAAGATATCAATTTTTGAAGTTACACGATTTTATAACTTAAATTTACAACATAATTTAATTTGTTTAAACCTAAAAGAATCTGGGCCCTTGGATCTAAACCCCTTGCATCAGAACCGTGCCTTCCTTCTTCTATCACCCACGCACAACATCTCCAGTAACAAGAACACGCACGCGACCCATAAACCATCAAATTAGGGTTTAATTTTGCACCCAACACAAACCACTTCGACTCCATCCACGCCTGGAACGCAGCCAAGCTCGGTCGCCTATTGTGCACGCAGTTCGAGGCCGAACGGCCTGCCTTTGAACACAAATTCCCGTTGATTCGTGAAGCTATTCGCGATCTTGACCGTTGGATTTATAGAACTCTCTATGCTCTACAATCTTCTAGTTATAAGATTCTTGTAAATGTTGATGGATGAAGAGAAAAGAGGAGGAGAAGAAGAGAAGTTTTCGGCCTTTGGTTCTGGAGACGGCGGCTAGGGTTAGGTTTAGTTTTATTTTTATTTTTTTATTTGTGAAGGTGCCTATTTATAGAAGAACGAACGACACTATTCATCCCGGATTTTCCGAACTCCGATTTACGCGCCGTAACCAGCGTTTCTAGGGTTTACCCCACGTTCCGGACACAATGGAACAGGTTTCGGAAGCTAATTCGGACATCTGTGTGAGTTATGGCTATAAACGTTCAATTTAAATTAAACCGATTTAAACGATTTTCTAGGCGTTTTAATTTGTACCGGACAAACAGTAAATCCAATTGACACGAAATTTGAAATATTACAATAATATCACATTACGGATCCGATGAAACTGGTTTCGTCGAAATCCGAGACTTTTTGAAAAATGGCTATTTTAACTCGCTAAATTAATATTAAAACAATTTCGATGCGTTTCGAGCTGCCACGATCAAATGATAACTCCGATTGCTACGAAAATTGAAATCCGATAATAACTAATTATTACGGATCCAATGGAACTGGTTTCGTTCAATTCTGAGACTGTTCAAAAATTGGCTATTTTCACTAGTCGATTTAATATTGAAATATTCAATTTTCACAAATTAACTTTTAATTCGATTTTAAAAGTTCTAAAATATCATTCTAACTCCAATATGATAAAATAAAATTTTACAAATCATTTTCAATCATATTTAACTCAATTTTCAATTATTTCCATAATTTAACATATTAAATTATCGATTTAATTATTCAATTAAATCCAATAATTGGAAATAAAATTTATTCGACTTATAAATTCACTTATTAATATTTAAAATTAACTAAATATTCAAATTTTAATTACTAAAATTTCTGGGTCGTTACATGCGAAATCCCGGGTTGTTACAACACGCGACTCTATACTTGTTATAGTCTTGCTTCAGTAAGAAAATATTTAATTGCATCCCATAATATAGGAATAAGATAAAAAAAACTGCAAGGTTGATAAAGACCACAATAAAGGAAAACAAATCACTTTTAGTTCATTGCTCCGTATATTTAGTTGCTTCCATCTACAATAGAGTGAATATTATTTATGTTTTTCAAATTTTTTTTGAAGTTGATACGTTCTTTAGCAATATTACATCTTTATTAAAATTACTCAAGAATGTTTTTAACGATGTTAAATATTGTAGATTAACCGAAGATATTTAACTCATGTATAGAGCATTCATGTTGTCTGAAAGGAATGACATGTTTATGTATTATGTTTTTATGTAAGTGGACCAAGTTGGTGATAAAATGTCTTAAATGCAAAACGAGATATATATAAAAACTTTGACAAACTTTAGTTTACTAAGAAGATTTTGATATTTTATCTAATAATCATAAACAAGAAAAATAGGAAATAACCCATTACTACTATACCTTAAAAGGGTGTCACTTTTATAATTGCGATGAAGCTTGTCAGTATTTGAAGCACCACAAAAGCATTGTTGTATAGTTCATTTAATAATTATTTAAATAAATTTTGAACCAACCAATATGTACAATGATGTCATTCTCACTAATATAAAAATTTAAACACAAACACGAGCCTATAAAAAAAGTGATTGTTATAAAAATCAACCACGATATAATCAGTCGCACGTTATTCAGCTGCAAAATGAACAAATATAAATAATCTTTTTCCGTAGTATGTTTTTAAAATTTTCCATCTATTTTATTACCTTGTTCATGCTGTCATGTAGATTACTACCTAATTAATGTACAACTGTGATTTATCAAACAGTTTTATCAATTAGACATACAAACATAGTTACTACAAACTCCAAATTAAACCTACTTTAGAAGATATTAACAGTTTTTTGAAGTATATACAATTATTCATCGCTAGAGAACTTTATATAAATAATTTAAAAAGTAATAATACGAAATTCATTTTATAGTTGGTACGTTTATATTTTAGAGGATTTTTAAGTCCGAATTGGCTTTCCAAAAAGATGAATAGTGCACTTCGTTGCAATAGGAAAAACATTCAAATTACTTTAAACAATGAAATAAAAAGAAGAATAAATTTATTAAAAACATATTAGTATCAATAATTTAGAACCAAGCTTTGATCTAGCCTATATGTAAAGACAAGAGATTTATTGTCTGGCCTACACAGAACATAAATTCAAATGTTTGGGTTTTTTAAGCCCAAATTATTGCTTTTAAAAAATTAAAATTTTGTTTTGCTATGGTATATCAAAGAACAATATTTCTTATAATAATCGAAATAAATATAAAAAACATTTTAAAAAGACATTTAGCCTGAGCTATGCAATATTTTAGGTTATTGTAAATTACAGGTTATTATATCTCAGTTATGACTAAGCCATTTATTATATCCAAAAAAATGCATCAACAAATTGGTCGGTATTGCCTTGCGAACCTACAAAAATAATTTTTTTAAGTAATTCCACATGACAAATAAAAATAAAATGATATTAACTACTTATTTGAGTCAAGGTGGTAAGGCCTTTCAATAAGAAATTGATTAAAGTTATCTAAGCCAAATACAAGGCAGAAGATGTATCTAGAGTGTGGCATTAAATGGAATGAAAATGTGGTTCATAATATTGAAATACCTGAAGCTGGGTAAGAAGATATTCTCTTTCTATCTTCTGTGTATCATCAACCAAAGGTCTACATGTAGAAGGATTAAGTTCTCCTTCAACATCTGGTGAGATTTCAAAGGTTGAAGAGGAAACAACAATGATTGCGATTCTAATGGTGGAACCAATAATGGTATCATAGGCGAGGCTGCAAATTGCTAGGAAATTAGTGAAAAGGGGGAGAGAGAAGATTGCAGTTGTGTATGAAAAGCATGAAATGATGAATGTGAGTTTTAGGCAAAGGAATAGTGTACGCAGATCTAGGTTTTTGAGTGTTAGAGACACAATGGTATGTATAATATGTTTTTGGTTACCAAAATACTATAGCACTGGAAAATGAAATTTTATGCTAAATATTATAGATTTTACTTAGAGAGGTATAGAGTGAAGAATGGAAATGGGTTTGTATAGAGAATGACAAATTCTCTCTAGACTTCTCGTTTAATTATTATTACCTTCATCTCGTATTTATTTGGCTTTAAAAGAATTTATTGACTCTTTAATCTATTTTAAATTCAAATGAAATGCTTTTTTTGACTGTATCATTGGGGAAATCATTTATAGAAATTGATTGCAAATTATCAAAATTTTCCTAATTGATTAAGTATGCTATATATAAATTTATCAATCGATTAATAACTTTTGTTAACTTACCGAGCAACTTCAAAATTATTAAATCAACTAATTAGTTTCCTCTAACTAAATGAGGAAATTAATTTCCTTTGATTAATTATTTTATTGAAATTAAGGAAAATCAATTCATTTTCAAAATTATACTCTCACTAAAATTAAATATAAATTTCATGTGAAAATTATTAGAAAAATCCTCAATTGACTATGCAATATGCTTATAAATCAATTGATTAGTATTGTTTTTAAACCTATTTATCAATTATGCAATTAAATGACTTTTACCATGTAATCAATTTTTTAAAATTATGAATGCTTGTGAGTGCACAGTAAGCATAATATGTATACAGTCCTAATCACTTATTTTATCGATATTATCTTATTAATCATTCCAACATGTTATTACATTGTTTTCACTTTCTATAATGTTATTTTACATATGAGGTCTTATTTCAATATCCCGCAATTAATTTTATATCTTTCGCTACGCTTAGAACCTAAAAAATGGAAAGAAAACCCTAGTCTCAATAGAAAAACGGGGAATTAAGGTAAAATTTCCATCAAATCTTAATATAGGAGATGAAAGTTGTGCATACTCTCCAAAACATTTTGTAACAAATTGTGACGACCCGGCTTCCTAACCATAGAAAGTCGTATCGTCTTGAAGAAAGAAAGGGATAGAAAAGAGAAAAGATAGAGAAGAAAGAAGAAACAACATCTGAATCTCAACAGCGGAACGAATAAATTATATTAATCACATAAGTATTACATAATATACAAGATCCATCAGAGTTTCACAGATAATACATCACATACTAGACAGTTATAAACACCTATCTAGTTAAACAATTCAATACATAATACAATACAGAGATACCAACACAGCGGAATGCTATATATACCTACAACGTCGAAGCCTTTTGCTCCATTGCTCCTCCAGAATTCGTCAAAGCTAACTGAATCCCTTGGCTACTCATCGAGAGTTTATGAAAAACAGAAATAAACTCCGGGTCAGACATGGGTCTGGTGTCAGTAACAGGTTAAAGTTGCTTAATTTTTGAAAAAACATTTGAAAATAAAGGTATCACGTAAGACTTCCCACACATAAACATGATAACTTTTTACCTTTCGCTAGCCAAAACATTTTATAGGAAATCCAGTGATATTATAATAGTGTCTAGGGTTTTCAAGTAAAATACAGAAATAACTGAAATGCTTACATCTCACATTACAAATAGTTTGGCACAACTAATACGTACGACACTTATTGGAGATTGGATTCCATACAATGGCAGGACTACTGGGGTACCGCCCGTCACAGTACATGGCCTAGATCACCATATCGAGGATCCACCCTAAATCCCCTGCAACACAAGGCTGGAACCATTCCTTACTGGACAGTCCCAAACAAGATAACCCCAGCAGTTGGAGCTCAAAGACTGCCCATACAGCCGAAATAAAAAGGGACATCTAGACAGGGGTAAATCTCATCCTGCTTAGGCATGACCCACCTAACCTTGCTGCACATCCCCTGTTTTATCCAATCCCGGTTGATGAGGCTTAAGGCTATGATTACCTTTAGAGAACACATCTCTTAGAATGCTCATCGCCCACCTGATGATGTTCTGAAAGCATTCAATCCATACAAGTTCGTTCCGGGTTCGAACGAAGCCGAAGGCATTATCTCATTACACTCATTTTGGAATCACCCTCAGAGTTAACGACGATAACCCTTGCACTCTGAATCTTCATCTTCACTTCAGATTCACGACCTATCGTTAATTTGGATCGATGTGGTTTTCGGATGACCAAATATGGAAATCCGAACCGGTCTCATTGGAATCCAAAATGCCGTCTTTTAAGGCCAAGTTGTTTTAAAGTTTAAAACAATTCAATTCCATATTATCTATATACACACAGATAGATAATTCATGATATCACAATAGATAATCAACATTATAATCATAAACAGATAATCCATATTATCATCACAACAGATAATCCATATTATTATCACAATAGATAATCGATATTATCATCATACTTAAATAAAAGCATACATTTCACACAGCATCATTTATCTCATATCAGAGATCTCAAACCATTCAAGGTAAACAATATCATCCATCCATACATAAGCAATGATTAGTAATCACACCATATAATTAATTTAAAATGAAATAAATTAATTACTTACATCTCTAATTAATTTAAAGTAAATTAAATTAATTACTTCACCATTGTTAATCTTGCTTATATAACTATTAATCAATTACCAATTAATTAATAAATCATTCACTAATTATTCATTTCAATTAATCACCCTTGATTAGTTAACTTTTAATTATATTCAAGTAATTATTCTTTAATTAATTTCACAAATTAATTATTCTTAACTAAACATAGTAATTAACCTTTAATTACTTCATAAATTAATTAACTATAATTAATTACATTAATCTTTAAATACACTAATTAATTACTTTTTAATGACTTATTATTGATTACTTTATCTTAATGATCAACCCTTAATTACATCATTAAATTATATTTATTAATGATTTCTAATTACATTTTAATTAATTATCCTATTTAAATTAATTACCTTAAGTAATTAATCTTCAATTAAACCACATTTATTAATCACCCCTTGTTAATACCATTCAGTAATTAACTACCCTTAATTACTCCTCCAAATAAATTAATTACTCCTTAATTAATTTTCTCCAATTAATCCCTTGATTAATTTCACAAAGTAATTATACTCAAATTACCTCCATTATTGAATCATTCTCAGCTAATTACATCCAGTAATTATCATTAATTACTTCTCTAAGTGATTATACTTATCACATTATCCAATGGTTATCTAAATTAATTAAACTTAGTTAATTAACTTAAACAATTCATATTAAACTTAATTAATTACGATGAGTAATTAATTCCTTAATTTACTTCCATTAAGTAATTATACTTAATCAATTTACAATTTTATGTTAAATTAATTAATCTAATTGATTATTAAAAATTTATCACATTAATTAATTATTAAATAGTTCTAGTTAATGACCTTCATTAACCATTAACAATTCTTTAATTACTTTTCTAAAGCAATTAACTAAGATTCATCATTATTAATTACAAATTAATTTTATGTTTAGTTACTCATTAATTAATTCAATATCATTTAATTAATTAAGTGTTAACTATAACTGTAACTTAATCAACCCTTAATTAATTTATTACTTGATTACTAATCATTAATTTAAATTCAATCTTATTTAATTAATGCTCATTAATTACCAATTAATTTATCCTAAATTAATTAGCTTAAACCTTAATTAACTAATTTAAACTCTTAATTACTAAACTAATAAATTCAAATCATTAATTATCCATTTTAGTTAACTTAATAATTACAAATCATTAAAACTTCAATTATAAAAACATTTTCTTATTAATGATTAAATTATCATTAACAAGGTATTTAAAAATAATTTAATTTCAAACTTCACTTTTAAAATTTCATTTTAAATTTAAGATTCAAAATGAAAACAAATTAACTTTAACAAAGTTTAAAACAATTTCAAAACCCTTTTAATTTCATAAGTTAAAGAATTATTTATCTTATAATAGAAGTTTAAAAGAATTTAATACACAATTTCATTTTAAATTCAAATCAATTTAAAAATTCAGTTCATCATTCAAATTGTTTAAAACAATTTAAAATCTTCTATTATTTCAAAACTAAGATTCAAATTTAGATTTGAATCCAGATTTAGGTTTAAATCTCTATTTTATTTAAAGCGTTACTTTTAAATTTAAACTATTTAACATTTTAAAGTTGTTCAAACAATTTAAATTTTAAAAACTTTCTTTTATTTTAAAACTGAGATTCAAACTACATTTGAATCCAAACTTAAACTCTGATTTAAATCTAGTTTAAATCTCTAGTTCACATTTTAAATTCCAGTTTTAAATTTTAAAAACTTACAGGTTAAAACCTGTAACTAAAAATTTTCCCGAGACAATCTATATTTTCCTCGAGCAAAACCCTAGGTTACTTCGAGTCCAACACTCGAATCACTCGAGTTAAACTCGAGGAACCTCCTCTACTTTCAAAACCTAACCAAAACATCACCAGAAAATCACTACACCGGGCATATGCGCGATGGTACCAGCCACCATCGATCATCAATGATGAGCGCAACACATCAGAGATCAACTCTGCAACCCACCACGATCATCAAATCGTGTCCAACACCCAGAAATCACAATCGAGTGCCCAATTCCAAAGCCTGGAACAAACTGGACATCACCAACGCAAAACCTGAAATCACCTCGTCTTCACAACTCCGACCACCTTAGGTTCTGAAACTCCGGCATCGACTTCGACTACGGCCAAGCTACCATTACCCAAAAATTTAAAGCACTCGATCAACTACGCAAGCCGTGGTGATCAATACACTAAGCACAGCTAAAACTAGGGTTCTAAAAGGAATCCCACTGCTACAACTTCCCTGATGAATTTCATCACCATAACCTATTTTTCCTAGTATCTCTGATCACCCCTCCATCTCCAGGAAAGACCACGAGCACTCCGATCAACTTGATCACCAGAAAAACCAAATATACCCATTCCAGTTCAAACCTAAACTGCTACCTCAAAACTTAACAAAAAATAGTAATTTTGGTTTCAAAAATCAAGTTTTAGTCTTAGCATTCGATTCATATACCTGAATCCATGAATTATGAAAATTGAATTTTAACTTATTTAAGTTTTCACTGTTGTTTTATATTTCCAGAACCAATACAAATTGATTTTTCTCTTAAACAAATTTTTAAACTTAAGTCTATGTTATAACAAACATTTATGTTCATAACTTAAGTCTTATCAAGGATTGGATTAAAAGCAGATGAATTTTGATGAGGATTCAAGCCAGGAATCAAACAGAGAGGTACATAGAAATGCTTACCAATATATTCATACACAATCACAGAGATATATTTTGAAAAAATTATGCTCACAAATAAACTAAACTTCAGAGACAACATGCAACAGAACAAATATACTTAAAATACTTTTAGATTGTGATATTAATCGCAGTTGTTTGAGAAGATGACAGAGCACTTCTTGTTTGAAAACAGTTTTGAACTTTTAAAACTGTAAAATGTTTTGCTTTGATCTTCCTCTAAATCTTCTTGTTTGATTGATGGAGTTGTTGTTTAAATTTGTAAAATGATGATGCTTATCTTTTTCTTGCTTTCCTGGTTTGCTATGTTATGATGAACGAACAGAACAAGGAGATATATATATAGAAAGGAGTTTTGCATTGGTTAGGTATTTACTGGTAGAGGCCTTTTCTTTTTGTTCAGAGATTTCTTTATAGTTTTTTTTTGTTCATCTTACCAGGAAAGATTCTTATTTTGGGGGCTGAAATGATTTTTATACATTTCAAGTTGACCAAATGTTGCTAGCATTTAACGCAAAGGTACTTTATGTTTCATACATATCTTATTTTTTATGTAGATAGGTCTTTTTATTTTACTTTTATGTTGATAGATTTTATTCTTCTTCTTTTACTTTCCTGCATATCTCAACTTCCCATACAAGATTCTTTTACCTGGTTTGTTTATATACTTTATGCATATACATAGACATTTTTATTATTACTCTGTTCTTGCTTTGCATCCATTTTACAGGCATATTTCACTTACCTGGCAGCATTTATTTTATGTACATATTATAACTTTGTCTTATTTCTTTTCATATACATATATTTTACTTGCCTGGCTTGCTTTTATACTTTATGTACACAACATAAAGTTGTTTTATTTATTTGTTATAGATTTTAACTTATGTATTTATTTTTATACTTATGTTTAATATTTATAAGATTTATTTTATTTTAAACATTTTTGAAAAACTTTATTTTAAATTTTCAAATCATAGTTTTCTCCAAAATACACACACATACAGATATATATATATATATATATATATGTATATATATGTATAAATTTGAAACAACAATTTCTATTTATATAAAAATCCATTTGTGAAGATATTACATTATTAATATTGTTTAAATATAGGCCATTATTAAATTAAAATAATTTATAAAAGAAATTATCTCTTTATTAATAAATCACTTATTTCATCAAACTATATTTAAAAAAAACAAAACAACCTTTTTGTTAATTAACTTGAATTTAAACTTAATCTAGAATCAATTTAAACAATTAAACATTTATCTTGAGTATTTTAAAGCCATATGTTTATTTATTTACTGGCTTAATATTAAATTAATCAAATTTTCCAAATGGGGTTTTTAGGCATAAGGAAAAAGTTGCAAAAAAATTAGTCTCAGGGACAAGAAGTTTGTTTTTTAGGCTGAAGGAAACTTTTAGTGTAAATTACAGAATGATAGTTGTAACTATCATTTTCAGTTTACACTAAAAAGTGTCCTTCAGACTAAAAAGCAAACTTGTTGTCCTTAAGACTAATTTTTTTTTCCAACTTCTTCCTTGTGCCTATTTACCTGTTTCCAAATTACCAAAAATATTAGAATTAGAAAACATGCCCTTATTTATTAAATTTAAAATAAAGCTTGTCTACTTCCAGTATATACGAACATATACATATATACATTATAAATAGAAAACAATTTAATTAGTTTTTAAAAGATAAAGTCACTCAGTTAAATATTTATTAAAGAAGATTATTAAATCAATTCAAATTTATTATTAACAATATTATCAAATCTATTTAATTTTAACACAGATTATTAAATTGATATTGCCCCAAAATTCCGGGATATCACATTCCTCCCCCCTTAAAAGAATTTCGTCCTCGAAATTTAAAACGAAGGTAATTTAATAATATAATTAAAGATTTAATTTTAAAACAAAAACATATATCAATCATATGCTAACAACTATAGTAATCAATTTATCCAATCAAGAAAATCCAATTATCCAGACAGAATTCTGGATAGAATTTTCTCGAGTTTCCCAAGTATAAATACCGGGATACTCGCTCTACAGAATCCAAATAATCAATACTACTAAGCTATAGAGCTTCCACTCATCCGGATCTACAGAACAAGATAGGATATCAGACCAAACTCAAGTCTGACTCAACTACCAAAACTCCCGTCTGAACTGCTGGTTCTACAACCAGAGATAGATCTTGCACGTACTCCCTCAGAGATACGTGAAACACTCTGAATTCCAGTTATCCAAACTGGCAATTCAATCCTGAAGACTAAACACTAATCCTAAGAAGAACAACAGAAAAAGATCCAAATATCTCGGAGCTAGTTTCCCAATCTTACCAAATCTTATAGCTCCCATGGATCGGAGAAAACCCCAACAACAACGAAGTCTATAACTTCGAATTCCAAATTCTCCATCTTCGGAATCCAAATCCCTTCCTCTCTTATCCACAAAAATCTTCTGACAATCCTGGGCTGCCTACATCCTTACTGATCAGCTCAACCCTTGCTGATGCTCTTAGAAACAACCTGAACAAAAACAATCCAACAAAATGATCTTTCCAAGATCAACCAAAACTCAGAACACAAACTCTATTCCAAATCAGGAAACAGATCTCACTTCTGTCATCTGGAAAAGATAAAAACAGGTGCACTCCAATCTGGCCTCAGATCCTGAAAAATTTCCCGTATAAATTTTCTAATCCGAAACACTACAATTTCCAGTTGTTTCCACCTTAAAATAGCTGCCACCAAGCTTCCACTGCGCAACTCTGACTGAACAGATGAAAATGTTGATGACGAACACAAGTACAAACTGGATAACACATCCCAGAACTATGGTTCAATAGATCCATAAAAGAAACTCAAAAGTTCCTCCAAAACCTGAGCTGCTTCACCAAACTCATTTTCCAGAAGCCATCCTACTACTAAGCGGAGCCATTGGTACTATTCCTGGAATCCAGTTGATAGGAAAACTCAATCTCCTGATGCGGACAAAACTCTGATCTCCCAAAGACATCCAGAAAAATTATTACAACCCAAGAGAATACTCAGCTATCACAAGTCACTTTTGCAATCAATCCAGCCCATTTCTAAAGAAAAATTGTTCTCTCTTTACCAATCAGAACAGCTTACGCTTATCTAGCCAATCCATCGAAGAAATAGAACCACTCTGTTGCTCCTGAAATTACTACAAGAAAAACAGCTAAGCCCGAAGATCTCCTTTACGGCACATGAACACTTCGAGCTACACTGCTGACTCAGATGCCAAAATTTCCTATCCAAGGCTCTTCGAGAAACTCGGACCTCAAACTAAACAAAAATACCCTGCTGAACTTGGCAACAACACCGAAGCAGACACACTTCCTTAACTTGTTCCAAAGAAACATCTTTGGAGACATCCATAATCACCGTGTCTCATCACATAGCTACTACATCCTAAGATATCATGACTTGTTTCTACCAAAGCGACAGATCCAAACTCTAGCTCATCTAAATTTACACTTCAAAGGTGAACTCCGAACCTTAACAGGTTTCCTTCAGAGATCAATGAAATCCTTACACCACCCAAAGTTTACTAGAGAAGGTATTAGGTCTACAGTATCGACAGATACACTTCCAACCTCAAACATCCAAACTCCAACCATTGGTAGTTGTGTTACATACACCACTACCCTATCTACCTTTATAACTTATGTTAGAAAACCCGAACAGGTAATCCAACAAATAGGTAGAAATAAATATATATATATATATATACACAAACACACACACACACACACACACACACATATATCAAAATTACAAATACTCTCTCTCAAGATAGAAATCACTCAAGAGCCTAGGTATTCGCTCAACCTAGTGCTCTGATACCAATTGTGACGACCTGGCTTCCTAATGACAGAAAGTCGTATCGTCTTGAAGAAAGAAAGGGATAGAAAAGAGAAAATATAGAGAAGAAAAAAGAAACAACATCAGAATCTCAACAGCGGAACAAATAAATTATATTAATCACATAAGTATCACATAATATACAATATCCATCAGATTTTCATAGATAATACATCACATACTAGACAGTTATAAACACCAGTCTAGTTATACAATTCACACACAATATAACACAGAGATACCAACACATCAGAATACTATATTTATCTACAATGCCGAAGCCTTCTTCTCCATTGCTCCTCCAGAATTCGTCAAAGCAAACTGAATCCCTTGGCTACTCTTAAAAATTTGAGTACCCGAGAGTTTATGAAAAACAGAAATAAACTCTGGGTCAGACATGGGTCTGGTGTGAGTAACAGGTTAAAGTTGCTTAATTTTTGAAAAAACAATTGAAAATAAAGGTATCACGTAAGACTTCCCACACATAAACATGGTAAGTTTTTACCTTACGCTAACCAAAACATTTTATAGGAAATCTAGTGATATTATAATAGTGTCTAGGGTTTTCAAGTAAAATACAGAAATAACTGAAATGCTTACATCTCACATTACAACATAGTTGGGCACAACTAATACGTACGACACTTATTGGAGATTGGATTCCATACAAAGGCAGTGCTACTGGGGTACCGTCCGTCACAGTACGTGGCCTAGATCACCGTACCGAGGATCCACCCTAAATCCCTTGCAACACAAGGCCGGAACCATTCCTCACTGAACTGTCCCGAACAAGATAACCCCAACAGTTGGAGCTTAAAAACTTCCCACATAGCCAAAATAAAAAGGGACATCTAGATAGGGGTAAATCTCGTCCTGCTTGGGCATGACCCACCTAACCTTGCTTCACATCCCCTATTTTAGCCATTCCCGGTTGATGAGGCTTGAGGCTATGATTACCGTAAGAGAACACATCTCTTAGAATGCTCATCGCCCACCTGACGATGTTCTGAAAGCATTCAATCCATATAAGTTTGTTTCGGGTTCGAAAGAAGCCGAAGGCATTATCTCATTACACTTATTTTGGAATCACCCTCAAAGTTAACGACGATAACCCTTGTGCTCTGAATCTTCATCTTCACTTCAGATTGACGACCTATCGTTAATTTGGATCGATGTGGTTTTCGGATGACCAAATATGGAAACCCGATCCCGGTCTCATCGAAATCCAAAACGCCATCTTTTAAGGCCAAGTTGTTTTAAAGTTTAAAACAATTCAATTCAATATTATCTATATACACACAGATAGATAATTCACGATATCACAATAGATAATCAACATTATAATCATAAACAGACAATCCATATTATCGCCACAACAGATAATCCATAATATCATCACAACAGCTAATCCATATTATCATCATACTTAAATCAAAGCATACTTTTGACACAGCATCATTTATGTCATATCAGAGATCTCAAACTATTCAAGGTAAACGATATCATCCATCCATACATAAGCAATGATTAGTAATCTCACCATATAATTAATTTAAAATGAATTAAATTAATTACTTGCATCTCTAATTAATTTAAAGTAAATTAAATTAATTACTTCACCATTGTTAATCTTGCTGATATAACCATTAATCAATTACCAATTAATTAATAAATCAGTCACTAATTATTCATTTCAATTAATCACCCTTGATTAGTTAACTTTTAGTTATATTCAAGCAATTATTCTTTAATTAATTTCACAAATTAATTATTCTTAACTAAACACAGTAATTAACCTTTAATTACTTTATAAATTAATTAACTATAATTAATTACATTAATCTTTAATTACACTAATTACTTACTCTTTAATCACTTATTATTGATTACTTAATCTTAATTGATCAACCCTTAATTACGTCATTAAATTATATTTATTAATGATTTCTAATTACATTTTAATTAATTATCCTATTTAAATTAATTACCTTAAGTAATTAATCTTCAATTAAACCACATTTATTAATCACCCCTGATTAATAACATTCAGTAATTAACTACCCTTAATTACTCCACCAAATAAATTAATTACTCCTTAATTAATTTTCTCTAATTAATCCGTTGATTAATTTCACAAAGTAATTTTACTCAAATTACTTCCATTGTTGAATCATTCTTAGATAATTACATCCAGTAATTATCATTATTTACTTCCCTCATAATTATACTTATCACATTATCCAATGGTTATTTAAATTAATTAAACTTAATTAATTAACTTAAACAATTCATATTAAACTTAATTAATTACAATGGGTAATTAATTCCTTAATTTACTTCCATTAAGTAATTGTACTTAAACAATTTACAATTTTATCTTAAATTAATTAATCTAATTAATTATTAAAAATTTATCACATTAATTAATTGTTAAATAATTCTAGTTAATAACTTTCATTAACCATTAACAATTCTTTAATTACTTTTCCAAAGTAATTAACTAAGATTCATCGTTATTAATCACAAATTAATTTTATGTTTAATAACTCATTAATTAATCCAATATTGTTTAATTAATTAAGTGTTAACTGTAAACTGTAACTTAACCAACCCTTACTTAATTTATTAATTAATCACTAATCATTAATTTAAATTCAATTTTATTTAATTAGTGATCATTAATTACCAATTAGTTTATCCTAAATTAATTAGCTTAAACCTTAATTAACTAATTTAAACTCTTAATTACTAAACTAATTAATTCAAATCATTAGTTATCCATTTTAATTAACTTAATAATTACAAATCATTAAATCTTCAATTATAAAAACATTTTTCTTATTAAGATCAAATTATCATTAACAAGGTATTTAAAAACAATTTAATTTCAAACTTTACTTTTAAAATTTCATTTTAAATTTAAGATTTGAAATGAAAACAAATTAAATTTAACAAAGTTTAAAACAATTTCAAAACCCTTTTACTTTCACAAGTTAAAGAATTATTTATCTTATAATAGAAGTTTAAAAGAATTTAAAAAACAATTTCATTTTAAATTCAAATCAATTTAAAAATTCACTTTATCATTCAAACTGTTTAAAACAATTTAAAATCCTCTTTTATTTCAAAACTAAGATTCAAATTTAGATTTGAATCCAGATTTAAACTTAGGTTTAAATCTCTATTTTATTTAAAGCTTTACTTTTAAATTCAAACTATTTAACATTTTAAAGTTGTTCAAACAATTTAAATTTTAAAAACTTTATTTTATTTTAAAACTGAGATTTAAACTACATTTGAATCCAAATTTAAACTCTGATTTAAATCTAGTTTAAATCTCTGGTTCACATTTTAAATCCAGTTTTAAATTTTAAAAACATACAGGTTAAAACCTGTAACTAAAAATTTACCCGAGACAATCTATATTTTCCTCGAGAAAAACCCTAGGTTACCCCGAGTCCAACACTCGAATCACTCGAGTTAAACTCGAGCAACCTCCTCTGCTTTCAAAACCTAACCAAAACATCACCAGACAAATCACTACACCGTGCATTTGCACGGTAGCTCCGGCCACCATTAATCATCAACGATGATCGCAACACATCGGAGATCAACTTTGCAACCCACCACGATCATCAAATCGTGTCCAACACCTAGAAATCACAATCGAGCGCCCAATTCCAAAGCTTGGAACAAACTGGACATCACCAACCCAAAACCTGAAATCACCTGTCTTCACAACTCCGACCACCGTAGGTTCTGAAACTCCCGCATCGACTTCGACTACGGCCAAGCTACCATCACCCAAAAATTTAAAGCACTCGATCAACTACGCAAGCCATGGTGATCAATACACTAAGCACAGCTAAAACTAGGGTTCTAAAAGGAATCCCACTGCTGCAACTTCCCTGATGAATTTCATCACCATCAACTATTTTTCCTAGTATCTCTGATTACCCCTCCATCTCCAGGAAAGACCACGAGCACCCCGATCAACTTGATCACCAGAAAAACAAAATATACCAATTCCAGATCAAACCCAAACCGCTACCACAAAACTTAACATAAAATAGTAATTTTAGTTTCAAAAATCAAGTTTTAGTCTTGGCATTCGATTCATATACCTGAATCCATGAATTATGAAAATTGAATTTTAACTTATTTAAGTTTTTCGCTGTTGTTTTATATTTCCAGAACCAATACAAATTCATTTTTCTCTTAACCAAATTTTTAAACTTAAGTCTATGTTATAACAAACATTTATGTTCATAACTTAAGACTTATCAAGGCTTGGATTAAAAGCAAATGAATTTTGATGTGGATTCAAGCCTGGAATCAAACAGAGAGGTACACAGAAATGCCTACCAATATATTCATACACAATCATAGAGATATATTTAAAAAAAATATGCTCACAAACAAACTAAACTTCAGAGAGAACATGCAACAGAACAAATATACATAAAATACTTTTAGATTGTGATGTTACTCACAGTTTCTTTGAGAAGATGACAGAGCACTTCTTGTTTGAAAACAGTTTTGAACTTTTAAAACTGTAAAATGTTTTGCTTTGATCTTCCTCTAAATCTTCGAGTTTGATTGATGAAGTTGTTGTCTAAATTTGTAAAATAATGATGCCTATCTTTTTCTTGCTTTCCCGGTTTGCTATGTTTTGATGAACGAACAGAACAAGAAGATATATATATATAGAAAGGAGTTTTGCATTGGGTAGGTATTTACTGGTAGAGGCCTTTTCCTTTTGTTCATAGATTTCTTTATATATATTTTTTGTTCATCTTACCAGGCAAGATTCTTATTTGGAGGCTGAAATGATTTTTATACATTTCAAGTTTACCAAATGTTGCTAGCATTTAATGCTAAGGTACTTTATGTTTCATACATATCTTATTTTGTATGTAGATAGATCTTTTTATTTTACTTTTATGTTGATAGATTTTTTCTTCTTCTTTTACTTGCCTACATATCTCAACTTCCCATACAAGATTCTTTTACCTGATTTGTTTATATACTTTATGCATGTACATAGACATTTTTATTATTACTTTGTTCTTTCTTTGCATCCATTTTATTGGCATATTTCACTTAGCTGGCAGCATTTATTTTATGTACATATTATAACTTTGTCTTATTTCTTTTCATATACATATATTTTACTTGCCTGGATTGCTTTTATACTTTATGTACACAATATAAAGTTGTTTTAGTTATTTGTTATAAAATTTAACTTTTGTATTTATTTTTATACTTATGTTAATATTATAGTTTTCTTATGTTTATGTATTTAGACTTATTTTATAACCATATATTTGTTTTATACTTATGTTTAATATTTATCAGATTTATTTTATTTCAAATATTTTTGAAAAACTTTATTATAAATTTTCAAATCATAGTTTTCTCCAAAATACACACACACACACATATATATATAAATAAATTTGAAATAACAATTTATGTTTGTATAAAAATCCATTTGTAAAGATATTACATTATTAATATTGTTTAAATATAGCTCATTATTAAATTAAAATAATTTATAAAAGAAATTATCTCTTTATTAATAAATCACTTATTTCATCAAACTATATTTAAAAAAGAACAAAACAACCTTTTTGTTAATTAACCTAAATTTAAACTTAAGCTAGAATCAATTTAAACAATTAAACTTTTATCTTGAGTATTTTAAAGCCATATGGTTATTTATTTAACAGCTTAATATTAAATTAACCAAATTTTCCAAATTACCAAAAATATTAGAATTAGAAAACATGCCCTTATTTATTAAATTTAAAACAAAGCTTGTCTATTTACAATATATACATACATACATATATATATATACACACACACACACACACACACACACACACACACACACATTATAAATAGAAAGCAATTTAATTAGTTTTTTAAAGATAAAGTCACTCATTTAAATATTTATTAAAGAAGATTATTAAATAAATTCAAATTTATTATTAACAAAATTATCAAATCTATTTAATTTTAACATAGATTATTAAATTGATATTGCCTAAAAATTCCGGGATATCACACAAATAGTATCTAATTCTAGTCTTGAATATAGATTATCTTGTAGTGAAAATTAAAATCTAACTAAACTATATAAATGACCGAAAAGTTTACCAAATGATTGTATCGTTGCTACTATGCAATAGCGTCAGCCATGCTAGATTGCTTATTGTCAAAAGATTTTGGAGTTTGTATATTATTGAATTGGGTACAAGATTATATTCCAAATTTTGGTTAATTTCAAATTTCATTGATTGGTCAACAATAAATGCTTTCCATTTATAATTAAAAAAATATCTTGTTCAAAATAATAAATTTCAAATGGTTTTGTTATGAAATTGGTTGAATGAGACTCTGAAATTGGGAAATATAATTCTTCGCACTACTACAAAATTAGGTTGTTATTTTTTTTTCTTTTTTCCTACCCAGTTCAATCTTTCTGACTTGATAACAGCTTGAAGTTTAAAGCTGCTTACATAGAAATATGTAGAGGAAGCGTAGGATTATTTTCAAAATTTTATAGTTATATGGAACTATATATTCGTATATCGTTTTCAGTCCTTTTTATTCATTGCTTGACCAGTTTGTAAGTAATCTTTGATTCTTTGTCTAACATCATCATTACTATATATATATATACACACACACACATATAAATATACATATAAATAGTAATGATGAGGTTAAGGATATTGCAGAAGATCTCACTATTTGATATTTACCTATAATATTTATACTTTTCTTAGTTAGAATATTTCCTATTATATATTACTTAGGCTTCAAGTAAATAAGATATAAATATAAATCATGTATTTTTGTATATTAATTAAGCCATTAGTAAAAGTATTGACTTTTAATGATTGTTAATTTTTTTTCCACCCCCCATCTTCTTCTTTTATATTTTATTTTATTAAATAATTTCAACAAATGATAAATGCCAAAAATTTCACATATTTGTTTGGTTTAATTTATCTTGAATAATTGAGTGCATGTTAAAAGTGAAAGAAAGATTGGAGTTAGAAATTATCATTACAACATAACTGCCCTAATATAGCTATATTTTTGCAGTGTCATAATCTACTAGTTGTAACTAAGGTTTTTACAATGTTTTGTTTCAGAAAGTTGTAATAAACTTACTTTCAACAACTTTTTTTGTTAGTTGTTGCATATGGATATTACAACTATTTTTCTTTTGCCAATTGTAATAGATGTTAATTTTCATCAACTCTTTTCTTATGCTAGTTATAATAGATACCTATTAGCTCCTTTTGGTCACCTATTGTAATAAATAATTAATATATATTATGCAATAATTAATAATTACAATTAAATTAAATAATTAACAATTAATAAAAATTTAATAATAAATAATAATTAAATTAATGATACTTAAATAATAATAAAGATTAGATATTAATGGCAAACATGTTTGGTTTCCGTTCGTTGGTATTTTATATTATGAGATTACAGGTCAAAGGTTCGATCCTAGAGATGTACCTTGTTGAAATTAATGGAGCATGCCAAATAATAATAATAATTAATTATTAATGTATAATAATTAAAAACTACTATTAAATAATAATAATTAATTATTAACTTGAAATATGAAATAACCATATTAATAATTAATAATTAAATAATATTTAATAATTAATCAATAATAAATTAATTAACAATCAATAGTCAATCAACAAATAATAAACAATAAATATTTAATTAAAATTAATAGTTACGATTAAATAATAATTATTAATAATTAGTAATATAAAAATTATAATAATTAGTTAAACAAAAGTTAAACAGTAATAATTAAAAGCTAAAATTAAATATCAAATAATAACAATTAACAATTTTAATTAGATAATAATAATTATAGATTATTTTGAAATATAAAGTAATTACTATTAATATTCATTAATCCACCTAAGTGAAATATACTTTCCTAATGAATTTAGAAATTCGTATAATATTTAAATATAAATTATCACTTATGGTTCTATCTTCAGCAAGCGAGCAGAGCATTTGAGAGGTCCAACCATATGTTGCATGTATGATAATTTTTCCTATTTTACTTATAAAAATTAAAATAAATAATATTTTTGCATAAAATATTCGCCCTATTAAATAATAGATAACTAATAAACAACTTTTACTAATTAAGATTAAATATATTAAAATTAATAATAATTATTATTAATTAGTAATATATACATATTTACTAACATTTAATAATTTATATTCAAATATAATTATGGGTTTTATATAATAATTGCTAGCGGTAATTATTAATTACTATTGAATATACAAAAGTTGGTAATTAATAATCGTAATTGTTGTATAATAAAATATAGATAATAATTAACACTAACAGTATTCAGTTATAATTAAGAAGTAATAATTAATAATTATTAATTAAGAAGTAATAATTAATAATTACCATTCGTTGTCTAATAATTAATAATTAAGACTAATATTTAATAAGTAATATTTTGAAATTTTGTCTAAAATAAATTTAAAAATATTCATAAAACTTAGAAAACTTTTGTAAAATTTGAAAATACCATTTTGAAATTTTCATAAAATATAATTAAAATATTTGAATTTTTTAATTTATTTAAAACAAAGAAAAAAGTATTTATTAAGATAAAAGTCCATAAAATTTAAATACAATATGAAAATATTCAAAATTTTATAAAATTCAAAAAAGTTAAAAATTTATAAATTCGAATAATACAAATATTATGTTAGTAAATATTATTTTCATATGCATGTGGATGTTCACTTTTGTAATTAGTGGAATTTTTGTTCGTGCATCCAAATATTGGATCCAAATTTCAAAACTAAGTTTGGCTCCGACTTACTTTTCGTTCCCCTTTCTCAAATCCGTGGCTCTCTCGTTCTCATCGATCACTACTATTTTCTTCATTCCCTCTTGCTTTTTATTCCTTATCATTTGTTCTCTAACTGGCTTGCCACCATCGCCATCAGCTACCTCACATATGACTGGGCCAACTTGCCCTTACGCACTACAACCAATTATTGCGCCAAATTAGAAAGCTTGAAGCGAAGTCAATCTCTGCTTGGAAAGCATAAGCAATGGCTCTTCCATGCCCTCGCCACGCGATTCTCCACGTTGACCTCCTCATTTCGTCCGTCGATCAAGCAAAGATCTTAATGACACTGGCTCCAGAAGCAGCTATTAGGTAACCATGCACATTTCCTTTATGTGTTTATACACCATATGCATTTTATAAGGTGACCATGCTATTTTAAGTATCTGCGCCAGCATTTGTTCAAAATAACATACAATTAAAACTATACAGACTTTATTCATGATAATGTTTAGTAATATAATATATCATAGTTGAGTTCTCGTTTCATTGTTGTGAGCATATTAGTAGTTCTGTAACAACCCTGTATTTTAGATTATTTTAATCGTATATTTTAATTATTTTAATTGAACTTATGATTTAAAAGCTTTATTTTATTTATTTGAAATGAATAAGTTTTCATATTTTAAAATATAAACTTTGATTTTGACATGAATTATCATTCCAAAACATGACTAAAAAAAATATTTTCCAAAAAGTGTATTTTGGTCAATATGGTCAAACTTTGATTTTTAATTTTAAAATTTGGAAGTTTGATGTAACAACCCTGTTAACCCTCAATTTTCTACGATTTAAGAACTGTACGACTCAAGCAAGGTATACGACTCAAGCAGAGTGCGCGACTTAACGAGTTGAAAGACTTGGCGACTTACGGCAAAGAGAAGTCTACGACTTAACGGTTTAAAAGAGAAGGGATGGTTCACGACTTAAGGTTTCCACGACTTAAGGTTTCTACGACTTAAGGAAGTATATAGTCTACGACTTAAGGAAGTCCACGACTCAAGGACAGGATGACTTAACGATTCAAGAGATGGCACGACTTAAGAAGGAAATGAGTTAACGACTTAAAGCCATCCGCGACTTACGACCTAGCACGTGTCGTGAGCGACTTAAGCAAATGAAGCGCTGCTTCTTATTTAACACGGTGGCCTCTTAACTCGTACATGATTCAGGACTTGTGTTATTATCTGAAATAAACGAGCTTACCAGTTAAGACACGACTCACGACCTAGCTTGAGTCGTCCACGACCTAAAGCTACTGAGTAAAAGTCTAATGTCGCGTTACTTATACAAGAGGATGTTAACTCGTGGGCGACTTAGGACTTGTAACATAAATTCTGATAGATGAGTGAACCTTTGTGAGACTATGGGCTTGGCCAGATAAGTCGGCCACGACCTACCCTAAGTCGATCACGACTTACGACCCAAGGGGGAAATTTCCCTATAAATACCAACCTACCTTAAGCATGAAGGGGACTTTTGGACAATCTCTTCAAGTGCCGATACTCTTCCAGTTTCTAAACCGATTTTATTCTTGAAGTTTCGAAGAACACTACAAGCTACTTTGAAAGACTTTCACACATCCGACATGGATTCGAAGACTTTCATCTACATCGAAGCTTAAGCTACTTGCTCAAAGTGTTTTGTAAATAAAGAGATTTGCACTTGAAGAGCATTGTATCGTTTTCTAACAAGATCAGTAATAAAGATACTTAAAGTGGACGTAGGCTACTCCTTAAGCCGAACCACTATAAAATCGCTGTCTCTTACTGTATTTTATGTTATTTTAGCTGATATTCTATTCTCGAACCGTCGGGTGGTGCTTTCACATTCACACTTCACACACCGGGATGTTAGCGTTCGATTCTAAGCGTTAACATTTTTGGTGCTTTCACTGAGAACTTGAACTCAGGTCGGTCTCACCATTGCTTCTCAAAAAGTTATCGAAAGGAATTCTTTTAAAACCAGAAGTTTATTGGAAATAATGGCTCCTGGGAGAAAACGAAGTTCTGTATGATCCGACAATGTTCAAGAGAATACCGCTACCTCTCCTCCTTCAAGTCAAGCAGCTCCAACTGTTGGAGTTACACGAGCAGAATTGGACGTCGTAGTTTTGGGGTTGAATCAACAATTGAATGCCCAGAATGCACAATTGGAGGCTCAGAATGCCCAGAACGCCCTGATCTTAAGTAAGTTGAATGATCTACTTGGGGCTAACCGTCAACCAGTTAATAATGATGGAAACCCTACTGCGGGAGTTCAAGATGGTGTAGGAGGGAACGTTTCTCAAAGAGCCGCAGACCCTGTGGAAAAGACACATCTTCAGACTGGGGGATCAGGACTGCAGCCGACCCTCCGTGAACGGTTGTCAAGACAGAATTCAGAGAGAATGGCTGATGTTTGCCCTCCAGAGCATTTAGATGATGAAGAATATTTCTCAGGCATGGTTCATCGGATCATGAAGGAAAGTATGCGAAAGGATGAAGATGAGAAAGAATGGGGTTTTGCTCCAAGCAAAACTCCATTTACTGAGAAAATCTTGAAGGCAGAATTCCCAAGAAAATTCGTTCCTCCTACTATTCCGGCATACAAAGGGACCAGCGATCCTAATGAGTTTCTTTATAAGTACGATTGGCATATTACGGGTGCCAAAGCGTCTGATGAAATCAAATGTCGATATTTCCAGGTACATCTGGAAGGTGTGGCTCTATTGTGGTTTATAAAGCTGCCGGTCAGGTCCATTGATCAGTTCGCCGATTTGACCAGGAAATTCAAGGAGCAATTTCGATTGTATGCTTCAAAAGCAAAGGATATAATGTCGCTGTCAAGTCTAGAGCAAAATCTAGGAGAATCCATCAGAGCATTTTTGAATCGTTTTAACATACCATTGGCTGAGGTAGATAATGCTGAGCCACGCATGGTCCAAACATACTTAATGAGGGTGATTGACAAATCGAGTGAATTTGGAAAATGGTTGAAAATGAAAGAACCAAACTCGCTTGAAAAATTCTACAAGAAAGCGGATGAATTTATGCGCTTGGAGAGCCTCCAAACACCGGCTAAGGTGGTATCGACAGAAGCCGGGAACAATGGTGCTGCTTCGAACAAGAAAGAACCTAACACTCAAAAAAGGGGAAATGATGGTGGAAAGAAACAAGGAGATGCTACGAAAGGTCAGCCTTTCAATTTCACGCCCTTTACCGATACCCCTGAGAACATCTTCTTTGCGACCAAGGATGATGTCAATTTTCCGACACCACCTAAAATGAGAGTGGGAAGTAAGATGGAAAAAAGTGGAAGTTCTGCCGGTTCCATAACCAACCCGGCCATGACACCAACGAATGCCGTCATTTGAAAGAGGTAACTGAACAACTCTTGAAAGAGAACAAGCTCCAACAGTATGTGAAAAGGAATAGAAATGCCCTAGCCTCGTCGACTCAAGGACAACAAGTTCCCGCTCACCGTCCTGGCTCAAGTGAGAAGGCCGTAGAACATGAGTCAGAAAGACCTGTCATCAATATAATAACTGGAGGGCCTCACCCAGCAGGCAAAAGATGGGGCGAGATGGAAAGGTATGCCCGGGCCTTGAGGCATGTACCCGCTGAAGAGAATGTTTTTGTATTAGAAAATGATGCACCTTTAAAGCAACAAAAGATTTCCACTGATGATATTGTATTCAATGCCAGAGATTCTTTGGGTATCGAGGCTCCTACCAAAGATCCTTTGGTCATATCCGCTGGTATTGGGCCGGCTACTTTGAGAAGAGTTCTAGTTGATTTGGAGCTTCGTGCAACATTCTCTTCAAGAAGACTTTTGATCAGATGAAAATTCCAATGGCTGACGTTCAAGCTTCATCACTTAAGATTGCTGGGTTTGCTGGAGAACCCAAACAGCCGATTGGGACCATAGATTTGTTTGTAGAACTTGGAAAAGGGCTGAGGAAGGTGGCACGAAAGCAAACCTTTATAATTGTTGAAGAATTCTCTGCCTACAATGCCTTTTTAGGCCTACCAACTCTTGCTACATTCAAAGCTGTTCTTGCCCCATGGTGTCTGACTATAAAATTCCCTACAGATAATGGAGTTGGTGTGATTAAAGGAGACCAGGATGCGGGGTGAGAATGTTATCTTACAGAGTTGCATGAATCAAGGAAAAGAGAAACGGGAAAAGGTGCGGCGGCCCCCAGTCCGCATCAAAGAACCAACCTTGTAGCAATTACAGGGTGGACCCTGCACTGGTGAATATAGTGGCGCACGAAGAGAGATGCATCCAAGGAAAGCCGGTGCAGGGGAGAATAGGGTAGTACCGGTAGAGGTAACAGTGCCGGTACCCGTTGTGCCAAAGGACCCAAACAAAGGGCTGAATGTGGGTTCACAACTCAACACAACAGTTCAGAATGTTCTGATTTCATTTTTGAAGGCAAATTTGGATGTATTCGCTTGGACTCATGCTGACATGTGTGGAATATCCCCAGAGATTGCAGTACACACTCTGAACATTGATCCAAAGTTTACACCCGTGAAACAGAAAAGAAGAACTCAGGGTCCATAAAGATCAGCATCATTGAATGAAGAAGTGGATCGGCTTATGGAGAACGGTTTCATCAGGGAATCTACTTATCCAAATTGGGTATCAAATCCAGTGCTGGTTAAAAAAGCTAAAGGAAAATGGAGAGTATGCATTGACTTTTCAGATTTGAACAAAGCCTGCCCCAGAGACAGCTTCCCGCTGCCAAGGATTGATCAGTTGGTGGATGGGACGGCGGGGCATGAATTGTTATCTTTTATGGATGCATACTCCAGATATAACCAGATTATGATGCATAAGCTAGATCAAGAGGACACAAGCTTCATCACAGATGTTGGACTCTACTGCTACAAGGTCATTCCTTTCGGACTTAAGAATGCAGGGGCAACTTACCAAAGGCTTGTTAACGCCATGTTTAAACCGCAGATTGGCAAGACAATGGAAGTTTATGTTGATGATATGCTAGTGAAGTCTAATAAAGCAGTGAACCACATGGATCACTTGGCAGAGATGTTTGCAGTACTCCGAAAGTACAGAATGAAGCTTAATCCCTTGAAATGTTCATTTGGAGTGGAGTCCGGAAAGTTTTTGGGTTTCATTGTGAGCGCTAGGGGCATTGAAGCTAATCCTGCTTAGATCACTGCTTTGAGAGAGGTCAAAGCTCCTAGAACGAAGAGGGAATTGCAAAGTCTCAATGGAAAGGTTGCTGCCTTGAGTCGGTTCATTTCAAAAGCTACTGACAAATGCATTCCGTTCTTTGATGCTCTGAAAAAAGGAAGAAAAAACTTTAAGTGGACTCCTGAATGTCAGAAAGCATTTGATGAGTTGGTTCATCATACGGAAGTGCCTCCAATACTTTCAAAGCCTGACAACGGTGAAGATCTCTTCATATATTTGACAATTTCATCTCATGCTCTCAGTGCAGTGTTGGTACGGGAGGATGCAAGGATTCAACGCCCAGTCTATTACATCAGCAAAAGATTCACTGGGGCAGAGATGAACTATTAAAGGTTGGAAAAGCTCGCCTATTGTTTGTTGATCCCATCAAGAAAATTGAGGTCGTATTTCCAAGCTCATCCCATCAAAGTCCTCACTGATCAACCTCTAAAGCAAGTCCTATTCCGTCCTGAGACTTTGGGCCGTCTTTTGAAATGGAATATTGAACTCAGACAATATGACATCACTTATCATCCCCGGAAAGCAATCAATGGACAAGCTTTAGCAGATTTCGTCGCAGAATGTACGGATAAAGATGATAGTGAGGAAGAAGCCACTAATAACATCCCAATCCAATGGAAACTGTATGTCGATGGCGCAAGGAATGATTACTGTTCTGGAGCAGGGGTTATCCATGAAACCCCAGAAGGGCGATCGCTATGTTATGCACTGAGACTAGAATTTCCTTCGACAAATAATGAAGCAGAATATGAAGCTCTCATCGCTGGTTTAAGGATCGCTAAAGAACTGAACATCAAGGCATTGCAAATCTTCAGTGATTCTCAGCTTATTGTCTACCAAGTCAAGAAGGAATTTCAAGCTAAAGGAGGGAATCTACCCGCCTATTTATCAAAAGCCTGGGAGCTTCTTGAAGATTTTGACCGTTATTCAATAAGCCATATACCCCGAGAAGAGAACATGAAGGCGGATTCTCTCGCAAAGTATTCAAGTACCGGTGAAGCTCAACTATTGGGATTAGTTCCCGTCGAAGTCTTGACAGCTCCGAGCACAAATGAAATGGATGTTGATTGGATTATGAATGTATCCCAAGAGCAAGAATCATGGATGACTCCGATATTTGAATATTTGCTCAATGGTGCTTTGCCAGAAATTTCAAAAGAACGACAGAAGCTGCTAAGGAAAGCCTCTAGATATATCATCCAGGATGGCCGATTATACAGACGGGGATTTTCAATTCCACTACTCCGCTGTGTAACTAAAGAAGAAGCCAAGACAATTCTAACTGAAGTACACGGAGGGGAGTGTGGAGATCATACAGGAGGTCAAACTTTAGCAAAGAAAATTCTCCGTTATGGATATTTTTGGCCAGAGATTAATCGAGATGCTGCTGACTATTCCCGAAAGTGTGATAAATGCCAGAGATTTGCCAAAATTCCTAGAGCACCTTCCACTGAGCTAACACAAGTGGTCAGTCCATGGCCGTTTGCCATTTTGGGAATAGATCTCATTGGCCTTTGCCGACTGCCAAATCGAGGATTAAACATGCTATCGTTGTTGTTGATTATTTCACTAAATGTGCTGAAGCCGAACCATTAGCTATCGTTACCTCTAAGAAAATGATATGTTTTGTGACTAAAAATATCATTTGCAGGTATGGTGTGCCCCAGAAGATAATCACAGACAATGGTACGCAGTTCGAAAGTGAGGAATTCCAAGATTTCTGCAAACGATTCAAGATCCGAAAAAGCATCTCAGCAGTGGCTCATCCGCAGGCAAACGGGCAAGTGGAAGCAGTAAACAAAATCATCAAATCAACCATCAAAAAGAAGCTAGAAAAAGCAAACATGGTTGGGTCGATAAGTTACCACTTGCACTATGGGCATACAGAACTACCCACAAAACTGCGACTGGGCATACTCCATTTTCATTGGCATACGGATCAGAAGCGATGATTCCAGTGGAAATGGAAGTTCCCTCACACAGAAGAATCCATTTTGATCAAGATGAGAATGAAAAACTGCAACTAGAAGCGCTTGACCTCCTTGATGAAAGAAGAGAAGAGGCTAAGCTTAGAATTGCAGCCCATCAGCAAAGGATAGCCAGGCACTTCAATTCCAAAGTTCGTCGGCGCAGCTTTGAAGTTGGGGACCTAGTCCTGAAGAGAATTATGACAGCCACAGGTGTGTTTAGGCCAAACTGGGAGGGGCCATATGTCATAGGCACGAAACTTCTTGATGGCACATTCAAACTCACAACTGTCGAAGGAGAACCAATTCCAAGAGCTTGGAACAACAATCATTTGCGTCGATATTTTACTTAAAAGCTTTGCTGAAATGTTGTAAAAGAATTACGAATATATGATTCTTGTATTGAAAGCAATTGTAAAGCAAGTGAATAATGAAAAGCTATAAAGTGGATGTAGGCCCAGCTTTTGGCCGAACCACTATAAATCTTGTGTTCTCTACTACTATAAACTGTTTTGTTTTATTTCGACATATAAAATACGTTAATTGTGTTACTAAAAATGTCGATTTAATAATGCAGGCCATAAAAACGAAGCTTACCCATCGCAAGACCAAGCGATCTCCGACATCACCCAGCAAGCAAACGCTAAGCCATTCAAAATTTCCATACTCAAATCCTACGAAAGAAGTGCTTCGAACAAAAGTTAGCGATGTGGCTGGAAGTGGACCATTTCTAACTAACTGCGAATGTTTGTACAAACGAGCATCTAGTTAAATAGTCTGTGTCTACCACCACCAACTCGCTTAACTATGAAGTATATTTCTTTGGATAAGGAAAATTATTGGCAAATAAAAAGGGATGATACTTGGAAAAGATAATGGGGATCGCCGACATGAATAGACATGAAAAGATGGCAAAGAGACATGGGAGAGTAAGCATCAAACAAAAAAAGACCTCTTCGGAGGCACAAGCCCTCTTCAGAGGCACAACTCTTCGGAGGATGAAGACCTCAAACAGGGCATGCCAGAAGTCTTTCTCAACATGGTATGGAATGATCGGAAGCACCTTCCCAACAGGAAGACAAAGCGCTTGTTTACTAGTTGAGACAGTTTGCGTAGACAAGCGTCCAAGTAACTTGCGTCCGCCCCGTGAGTCCATGAGACGACCGGAGGCACCTTCCCAAGTGGAAGGCAAGGCGCTCGTTCACTAGTTGAAATAATCTACGTAAACAAACGTCCAAGTAACTTGCGCTCGCCTCGTGAATCCGGCCAACCATGAGAAAGAAACTTCCAGGTAGACTCGGAGGCCCATTTCAACATAGTTGAAATGCTAAAAGACCTCGAGCGGGCCTCGCCAGAAAAAGAGAGTTCTTTCTCGACATAAAGTTATGGACTGATCGGTGATACACTCCCGTGAATCCATCCAACTAAGACAAAGAAGCTCCAAACTTCCAGGCAAAAGCCCTATTTAGAGGCACACATTTCACCGTGATCTGAAATAAAACTTCACACGAGTCGAAATGTGAAAAGCCCTCTTCGGAGGCCCATTTCACCACAGTTGAAATGCTAAAAGACCTCGAGCGGGCCTCGCCAGAAAAAGAGAGTTCTTTCTCGACATAAAGTTATGGACTGATCGGTGATACACTCCCATGAATCCATCCAATTAAGAGAAAGAAGCTCCAAACTTCCAGGCAAAAGCCCTACTCAGAGGCACACATTTCACCGTGATCTGAAATAAAACTTCACACGAGTCGAAATGTGAAAAGCCCTCTTCGGAGGCCCGTTTCCCAGCGAACAGGGAAAAGATAAAAGCCTCTCCCAAGAGGCAGAAACAAAAAGACCTCTTCCCAGAGGCGCAATCAAACAAAAAGACCTCTTCCTAGAGGCGCAATCAAACAAAAAGAACTCTTCCCAGAGGCACAATCAAACAAAAAGACCTCTTCCCAGAGGCACAATCGAAAACTCTCATCAGAGGCTCAAGCAAGTTAAAACCCCTTTTTCTTTTCGAAAGGCCCACTGCACTATGAAGTGAAACTCACTAGACAAAGCAAAAGTGACTTTTTTCAGAAAAAAGAAAAAGAGGAGTGCAAAAACTTTGTAATAAAAAAAAGGAAGCCCTCTTTAAAGGCACACTTTAGATTTCAAAGGAAGATTGGTTCATCTATTCTTGAAAATACTCTTCCTCGAAAAAGTTAAAGTGCCCTTCGGAGGCCCGCTCTACCACATAGGAGAATTCATTTTGTAAGAATGTATATATGCAAATGAAAAAATGATATCTCCGAAGGGTGGAGCGTGAAAACTCATATGAAACAAGCTGTACTCTATTTTGAGCAGAATAATATTCCACCAAGTATGGAATAATTATTCTCCAGAAATAAGAGTACAAGTCCCCTCAAAGTTGAAAATATTGCAACGAGCTTATGGTATAGGGGCAACATGGTATAACTACATTGGTAAAAATAACGCTCAAACAACATACCACAAGCTCACTGCAATATCATATAAAGAAACTTGTACAAAAACGAAGAGTAAATGCATTCTCAAATACAGACAGAAGTTTGTACAAACAGAAAGAATCAATTTATTCAATACTGTCAAAAATTTGTACAGGTACACGTTTCAAAATAAAAAGAAAAGCGGAGGCCGGTACCCGCACAATCTCCGGCCAGTACATGCATAAAGCAAAAAGTAAAAATAAGGGAAAGCAGGGCCCGTTACTTCTTCTTGCCACCACCTTTAGAGCCTTCACCTGACCTAATAGGCAGTTTTTCAGGACGGCTTGGGAGAGTTGGGGATGAAGGAGAGAGGGTTACTGCTGGGTCAACCTTCGCTTCCTCTTTAGAAACAAGAATGCTTTTCCTTTACTTCTTGGAAGTGGTACGCTTCCTCCTCCTCCTTGAAGAAGACTCACTTCCCGGATTAACAAGAGCAGACAGTTTTACGTCATCATAAATAGTATGCTCCGCGGATTTGTCGCCTCCTTCAAGTCCTTCGTCCTTCTACTCCTGCGAAGCAATTGGATCGTCCAAGCCTTGAAGGGCTCCTATTAATTCTTCCTGTGATCCTGGCTGGGAAATAGGAGTGATTTGAGGGAATGGAGGAGGGACAGCTGGAGGAGGAGAAGTCTGTGTGGCACTTGGCATTTTTGCTACAGAAGAAGAAAAGCCAAAAATATTAGTATCTCCCGTGAATAAAGGAGATAGCGGCTCACTGAGATTTAAGAAATAATCAAAAAGTTCGTCAAACTCATGAGGAGCGAACAAACAGTCCACTTGGGCAAGATTAACAGTAGAGTTACCTGGAGAAGTCGGCTTCCTAATGTTAACCTCCTAAGCCTGTGCTTCGGCGCTCTCTTCGCCTTCGTCTCCACCCTGCTTGCTTGTGATCTCAGTTATAACTTTAACAGGGGACGGAGAATGAGAACCGGAGCCTGTGATGTCAACATCGGCCGAAACCGAAGGAGGGACGGGTGCAGTTAATGGTGCTTCTTTCACAAAGTGCTGCTCTCCTACCTCAGCTCGTGCTTTGGCAAGCTGCTCTTTTCCCCGGGCTAGAGCTGCTATGGCGTCATCATCTAGAAAGTGTTCTGCAAGAGATGCTTCAGCATAGCCAGCGCCTGCACCTCCAAGCATGTCAATAATTGACTCCCAAACCTCGGCCAGGGTAATCTCATACTTCGGTCCTAAGAATGAAAGGCTCCCACGCCCCATAACGCTATGCACGTAGAAGTCAAATAAAGTGGAGTAGACATTGGCTTTAGTCGCCTTATGCGACTGTTCGGCAGCCTGCCTTCCAGCGATAGATTCATCACGTTCCTTCTCGGTCTTTAATAATTGGGCCTTTAGCCTCATAATCTCCAAATCCTGAGAGTTGACCTTCTCCCGTAACTTTGCAACGTCGGCACGATACCTTTTCGTTGTTTTCTGCTCAGCCTCAAGTTGTGCCTCGGCATGTCGCTAAGCAGCGTGAGCATCACGAACTTGCTTTTGAAGTACTTATTCTTTTTTAGTATATGAGGTAGAAGAAGTAGCAAGCTCTTGTTTAAGTTTTTCAACTTCTGCTTCAAGCTTCTCGTTGTAATCAGCGATGTTCCTCATCTCAGTATCATGCTGGCTTAAAGTTTTCTGCCACTCGACCTTATCATTTTCCATGGTCAGCATGGCCTCTAAATTCACGCGGTTGACCCTCTGAAGCTCATCAACAAGCTTTTGCCACCCTGACATCCGCTCGATAACAAGTCTAACAGCATCAAGATTTTGCAGCATTGCTAGTTTGTCAATAGGGACCAAGTCAAGATCGAATCGCACTCCCTTTAGGCACCAGTGCGGGAACCGACTTTGCAGAGTAGCCAGGCCTGGTCCAATTTGGAATTTAGGCCTGTTGACTATTTTCTGAATGTCTGTCTTCCCGAGAGCAGGAGAGCCGGAAGGGATGTCAAGTGAGACGGGGGCAGTAGCCTTTTCAGAAGGTGTAGATGCATGCTTTTCACCGTGCCTGGCACGCTTGCTTAGGTCCTCAACTACATGACTTTTTCCCCGGTCGTCATGCGACTTTCTTTTGTGAGAGTCGTCAACTCTCTGGAAAGAATCATGGTGCTCCTCCCTTTCTCTCCTCTCATAATGCTCTTCTTGAGCCCTCCTCTCCTAAGCCTTTCGAGCAGCTCTCTCTTCATCAGTTTCTCTGTATACGGGAAGGTAGCGCCTATAGTCATATTGATTACGCCTCCCGTAGCGCTGAAAGTCGTCATAAAAAGAGTCGCTGCGTCCCATCGGAGAATCTGAAATTGAAAAAAAGACAAGTCTTAAAAGTCTTCAGAGAAAAGAAGTTAAGTACGAATAAGTGCTGAAAATCCTATGTGTGTGTGGTGTGCAAACTACACGCGTCAGGCTACAAACCACTCTTCGGCACAGGGGTGGTAGTGACTTGAGTGGCAGGCGTCAAAATTTGCGGAAAAGTGGATGTCGCCTCGACAACAGGAGAAGAAGCTTTAGGAACATCATCTTTAAAAAGTTCCTGTGAAGTTATGATCAGGTCGCTTAGCCCCTTAAAAGTATCATCACCGCCATGCTCGACGGGAGTTTCTTTTTCGGCATCCAGATTGGCCGCATCTTCAGAGCAATGAAGAGTTTCTTCCTCCTCAATAACTGGGGCAAGTGCCGATTTGCTGGATGGACCCGCAACATCGATAAGTGTGGGGCACTTCACCAGTGAGGTTTCAGTAGAGGGCTCCTTCGGCATAAGCTTTTCAGCAGGGGTTGATAAATCTGGTGCCTCCGCTGGAGAATCGGTGACTTCATGGGGCTGAGTGGAGCGAGAAGGTTGAAGAAGTCCGAACTGGTGAAGGAATTCGTCGTTCAAAAAAAAAAATTCATGTCCCGCTCTTCAACCGGTACAGCCATGAGCCTCTCCAGAGTTGGCTTGTGGCTGGGATCTCTAGAAGGAGGGGGGAGCGCTGAAATGAAAAAAACGAAGTTAACACTTGGCAATTCGGACTTCGCAAAACTCGTAGAATAGAAGAAGTAAAGGTAGATGATCTTACTTCCTTCCCTCCACACAGCGTAAAACCCCGAGGGGCAGCGGACAAAGAAGAACTGAGTTAAGAACCCATGAGCAGTGTCGGGAAGGCCAACGATCAATTTGCGATTTCGGGCGCTTCTCACGACGGTGATAGAAGGGTGATCCTTAGTCCTGGTAAAGGAGCATAAGAAGCAAATCTCGTTGAAGCTTGGAAGTCGATCAAATGTTCTCCTAAAGAGCACACATAGCCCCATCAGAATGGCGTAGCCATTGGGGTGTAGCTGGAATGGGGAGATGGCTATTTCACGAAGAAGATTCTGGAGAAATTTGTTGAAAGGGGGAATGGCCCCGCTCAGGCACATTTGCCGGTTAACCGCTACAAAGCCAGGAGGCGCCACGTCAGCAGTGTTAGTTTTCTCAGGAAGAATGGCATCTGCTTCAGCAATGCCAAACTGAGTGCATAACTGACGAAAAACTTTGTATGATAAAGTAGTAGAAGCTCTCTCTGGAGGATTAACTAAGGGAGCCGGAATAAGAGTGGCATCTCCAGTCAGGGCAGTTATCTCTTCTTGTAGAGAAGTCATTCTACACAAGCAACTGGATATTCAAATGTGAAGGTGCACGTTTCCTAAAAGTGTGAAGTGTTGTGCAGAACTAATAAAAATAATAAGTAAATAAAACTGAAATTAAACTAGTCGACAATTGATCGATTATCAAATTTTAGGACTTGTTAATTTAAAGTTCAGGTATAGTATTAGTGCAAATTGGGCAGTTTCAGTTGACTATTTCAATGTTGCTTTAATACTTTACTTGAATTTGATGATTTAAAAGCACTTCGTTCACACAATCTATTTAAGTTGATTATCTATTGTTAACTAATTTGCCATTTGATGTGGGCAGTCAGTGGCAGTATATTCGTCCTAATTTTCTGTAAATAATGTATTGAACAGATTGTTAGCTTGCAAGTCAAAAGTGATCTGTGAAAGAATGCAACAAAGTTTAACGGTTCAAAGTTTAACAGTTCAAAGTTCAGGAAACAGTTCAAAGTTCAAGTAACAGTTCAAAGTTCAAGCAACAGTTCAAGGTTCAAGCAAAGTTTAAAAGTACAAGTGCTAAGTCGCCGATGACTCAAGTGCTAACTCGGCGACGACTTAAGCGCTAACTCGTCCACGACCTAAGGGTTATTGGTTATGAGGCGAGTTAAGTTAGGTCGTTTCAATCTTGAGTCGTTAATGCTTTAAGTCGGCTGTGTTCTAAGTCGTAAACCATGGAAGATATAAGAAACTTCAATTCAAAGCAACGAGAAATTCTCAAGTCCTAATTCGGCCCCGACTCAAAGCTTAAGCCGTAAAGTTGGCAAGTCGGTTCGAAGTTAAGTCGCGGAGGTTATTGGGTCGCTCAAATTACCGAGTCGCGTCCAAGCTAATGTCACGCTTCCTTTGACCGGCCGACCTCTTCTTAAATCAGTAACCCGTCGTCCTCCTAACCCGTTAACCCGTATAGGACAATATCGTCTCCTCTAAATTCATAGATCAACTGACTCGAAATATGGTAACCCATCGTCTTCCCCTTGCAAGTCATCTAAAAACACGATCGAACCGCTCCAAGTTTGCCGGCAATAAATCGTAATGTGATTTGAGATGAAGCATGGTGTGAGGATCTGGATTGGGGTTAGAAAGTGGGAAGTCCATGTTCGAAAGGTAGCAGTAATCGTGAAATCGAGTGAGTAATGAGTTTACTTACGCAGTGTGATGATGAAGATTGTAGGAACTTGATTGGTGACGAGGTAAACCGATTGATTCGTTTCTGGAGGCTTCGAAGGTCAATAATGGCAGAAGCAAACACGGAAGCAAGTAGGAGAAGAAGAAGCGACCTAAGCCTTTTATATCTCAGGGCATTGGAACTTGAATCGGCACACGAGTTAAGATAAGTCGAAGCACACGACCTACGACCTAGGCGTGTACTTCGAGGGGCAAATGTTAACCCTCAATTTTCTACGATTTAAGAACAGTACGACTCAAGCAAGATATACGACTCAAGCAGAGTGCGCGACTTAACGAGTTGAAAGACTTGGCGACTTACGACATAGAGAAGTCTACGACTTAACGGTTTAAAACAGAAGGGATGGTTCACGACTTAAGGTTTCCACGACTTAAGGTTTCTACGACTTAAGGAAGTATACAGTCTACGACTTAAGGAAGTCCACGACTCAAGGACAGGATGACTTAACGATTCAAGAGATGGCACGACTTAAGAAGGAAATGAGTTAACGACTTAAAGCCATCCGCGACTTACGACCTAGCACGTGTCGTGAGCGACTTAAGCAAATGAAGCGTTGCTTCTTATTTAACACGGTGGCCTCTTAACTCATACACGATTCAGGAATTGTGTTATTATCTGAAATAAACGAGCTTACCAGTTAAGCCACGACTCACGACCTAGTTTGAGTCGTCCACGACCTAAAGCTACTGAGTAAAAGTCTGATGCCGCGTTACTTATACAAGAGGATGTTGACTCGTGGGCGACTTAGGACTTGTAACATAAATTCTGATAGATGAGTGAACCTTTGTGAGACCATGGGCTTGGCTAGATAAGTCGGCCATGACCTACCATAAGTCGATCACGACTTACGACCCAAGGGGGAAATTTCCCTATAAATACCAACCTACCTTAAGCATGAAGGGGACATTTGGACAATCTCTTCAAGCGCTGATACTCTGTCAGTTTCTAAACCGATTTTATACTTGAAGTTTCAAAGAACACTACAAGCTACTTTGAAAGACTTTCACACATCCGACATGGATTCGAAGACTTTCATCTACATCGAAGCTTAAGCTACTTGCTCAAAGTATTTTGTAAATAAAGAGATTTGTACTTGAAGAGCATTGTATCGTTTTGTAACAAGATCAGTAATAAAGATACTTAAAGTGGATGTAGGCTACTCCTTAAGCCAAACCACTATAAAATCGCTGTCTCTTACTATATTTTATGTTATTTTAGCTGATATTCTGTTCCCGAACCGTCGGGTGGTGCTTTCACATTCACACTTCACACACCGGGGTGTTAGCGTCCGATTTTAAGCATTAACAAACCCGCATATTTATCGGTTTTATATTTAAATACTTTATTAAAATATTTTATCGATACTCGAAATTTAGTCCGAAAAGCTACTTTTTGCATATGGTCGAATTAGGACTCGGGACCACTTCCATTGAGTTCAAAATGACGTTTGCGATCTTTTTAAGTATAGACTTTGATATGTTTAGAGTTAGAGGAATCTTGCTATTTTTTTCACCTAGGGCTTTGGTTTAGGCTGAGCCCATTAACCCCACTTAACTCAGTTTCCAACCCTCTCCTCTTCATTTACTTCATTTCTAATTCCTAATAATCAAGCTTTAGCAACAATGGTGAGTGGAAGGGAAATTAAAACTCCATACCCTAGTTTTCTTTTGCAAATCAAATCTAGCTCCAAACTAATTGAAGAACCCATCGGTAAGCTTTCTCTTCTTCTTCTTCATCTCCAACTCATTCTTTTATCAATTTCAGAAATTCCTAAACCTAACTTTGGGAATGTTCTTCTTTTAAAGCTTAGAATCAGGCTTCTTGAGTGGATTTGAAGAGTGGTTGATTCTCCCCTTGTTTTCAAGCCTCTTCTACATTGATTGTGTGTAAAGGTGAGATTTTTATCTCACATCTAGGTCTATAACTATCTTCGAACGTTGGGTATGAATTCCTAACAATTATTCATGTGCATTTGCTTTTAGTTTGGATTAATTTGGTTTATATCCCAACTTTTGGTGTTTTGAAAGCAAATTCTATGGAAATCCTTCTATGGATATTTGAACAAGTTTTGGTGACGCATCGAAGAGCCATAAGGGCCGGGTAGTCGATTGGCATAAACCCCTAGAGCCATTGCTCGAATTCGGTTGCGAGTTGGTTGGGTTTGCACATCTTGTGCAAAGGCAGGGAAAACTGCCTTAGCTCCAGTAAGTCGACTGGACTTCTTGGTCAGTCGACTGGCTGAAGCAGATAAGCAGGGTGAAGGCTTCCTGCAGAGCCTTGGGGGCTCTGTTTATTGCAGTCAGTCGACTGACTCACTGAGTTCAGTTGACTGACCTGCATCCCGAGAGTTTTTTGGGACAGTGATCAGTCGACTGAACACAGTGAGTCAGTCGACTGACCTGCTCATATTTGCCTATTTGAGCCTTGTTTTGCTTGTTTTCCAATTTTTATCGACTCGTTTTGATTTTTAGTTGTTGTTATCAATTATTCAACTCTGATGACTTCTATTTTGGAATTTTGGAAAATATCCACTTTGATGGATTTGTTGTCGATTTCCTTGGATTTTATTCACGTCTTCGAATGTGAATTTTAGTGAATTAATTGTTCCTACAATCTTTTTTGTGATTTGTCACTTTAAGAATATAAAGGTTTCAATACTAGTAGTAAATATCAATCATCAAAATGATTACGACACTATTTTATTACAAAGCTCGTTCTCTTATACAAACCTTTTCCTCACTCGTATGAGAAATCTAATTAAAGGACTTAGTAAAACAAGTGGTATGAAATGCTTGCGTTTACTTCGTTGGTTAATTCTTGGACTTGTTCGATTGAATCTCTTGTGATAATTTTCTAGTGGAAATCTACAATTTGTTCGTAAATATTTAAGTTAAGCTAGTGGTTATGGTACATGAAGCTAAGCTCATATATTTACTAGTTTACTGTAATTGACACTTCTTGATGATCATGACGATCATTTTTGTGATTTAGGCTACTAATTGTGCGATGTCTCTTTGTCTGCGATTTAGACTAGACCCTGTTTCAGTGTGATTTCGACTCACACTTGTGGGGTAGCGCCCCATGGTCTTCGGGCCATTCGTGTGTCAAAAATTAATGGATAGCTAAAAGAGATAGCGTCTCATTCGTCTGATACATATGTTGGTGAGTTTTCATGCTACCGTTCGTGTGATAGGCCTCCCCCTCTTTTTTATGATTTCTGGATTTCGTGTATTGAATTCTAGAATTTATGCTTCACCAATTTTAGTGATTTTCATTGATATGAGTTATCAATTTTTGGTGCATTGGTGAATTCGTGTGTCATTGACTTATTGTGAATACAAGTTTTGGGTATGAAACCCTTTTTGAATCTTTGTGAAGATTCTTGTGGTATTGAACGATCTTTTGTTGATCATCATTTGCATGCTTATTGCAGTATTCCATTATGGTTATTATATGTTTATGCCATATCTTTTATATCATGTCATCTGATATTTATAGCTAGACTGATCCGTTTATTATTTTCTTATAAATAATACTCGGGTCAGACCGAAATGTTGCAGGTGCTTCTGCGTGACTTATCCCCAGGGATTCATTACTCTGATTTTTAGCTAACCACATAGATTAGCATTTTTTGTTGTATACACTTGAGATATAGACTCATAGTTGTATTCTTTTGTATAGCATGTGTTGCTATTCTTTGTATTATTATGGATCATTTTGACCACTACTCTGATGTACACTTTCATGTGTTAGTTATATATTCATATCTTTTTCCGCCTTTGTGATTAATTATCTGTGACTGATTTATGTTATGTTTATTTCTATATTTGTTTCCGAAGATTATATATAGACACTGTGTAGTAGCTTTGAGTTTGTGTCGGTATGTCGGATTCCCTCTTGAGATGAAATGCATGTTATATTTTATCCGGTATATCGGTGCTCGCACAAGGCAATCACACGAATGGTCGCACCTCAACAGCCTTATTCTCCGTGCTAGTTGACAGCATTACACCGTAGTGTTCTTGGCTAGCGTGGGTATAGAGGTGGGGCGTCACAGCTTGGTATCAGAGCCAAAGTTCGGAACAATGTAGAATAACTTAGCAAGGATCAGCGTGCTAAGTCTATCTTATGAGTCGTGCTTTAGGATTTAATTCGAGTCTTCGTACCGATTTATCCTATTTTCTTTATGATTCCTTGTTTTAACTATCAAGATTGCTTGATATTCATTTTGTGAATAACCTTCTTCTTCTTCCTTCTTTCTTTCTTAAGGGAGAGAAATGGTTAGATCTGGTCGTCCCAGAGCTAGACCATCTAGTGCTCCACCCCAAGATGGAGTTTTTATAACTACCCAACAACTTCTTGACCTTGTCACGAATGCTCAAGCAGCTGGTTCTAATCCGGAACCTACTTACCCTAAATCTGGGTTTGCACGTTTGTGCAATGATTACACAAACCTGGGTGGGAAGCCATTTAAAGGTTCTGAAACTACCATCGAGGTCCAAGCTTGGTTGAGGACCTGCGATCGAATCTTCATTCGCACGAACCTCATTGATTTTCACCGAGTCCAGGTGGCATCTAGTATGCTCCAAGAAAGAGCATTAGACTGGTACGAGCTTCTGATTTCTGAAATAAATGAAGCGGATCTCACTTGGGAGAAATTCAGAGAGCGCTTCGAGTTAAAATTCGTACCAGAAGCTGAGAAGGTGACTTTGGCTCGCCGTTTTATTGACCTTGTTCAAGGTGAATCTTTCGTGGCAGATTATGTCGCGTCTTTTGAATCTCTCTCTAAATAAGGGGTTGAATATATTAACACCCCATTGAAGAAGAACCAGAGGTTCGTTTATGGCTTAAACAAAAGTCTCAAGAAGCCATTACTTCTAAAATTAGAAGTTCCCTTCGACCAACTCATTGATATCGCTCTTCGTCTTGAAGAGGCGGAAAGGGAAAGTGATGTTGAAGTGGTGGGTTCCAAACCAAACTTCAACAACAAGAAGAGGCCAAACCAATTCAAAGGTCCTTATCCCAGTAAAAAGGGTAAACAGGCAACTCCTGCTACGAAGACTTTTTCCTCTACTGAAGGGAAATGCTTTAACTGTGGTTCCAGAGACCATTTTGCGAACTAGTGTTCAAAGCCCCGTCGTTGTCTCTATTGTAAAAGCTCGGACCATTTTATGCATGTATGTCCCAAACTTCAAAATAGGAAGGAGGGAAAGTTAAATGTTGCTCAAGCCCCTGGCAACACATCTCGTGGTCAAGGTATATCTCATTCTATTCTTGATGGTATTATTATATTTCGTGATCAACCTATTCGAGTTCTCTTTGATACGGGTGCATCCCACTCTTTTATATCAAAGGAGCTTGTCGATACCTTTTCGTTAAGTGTTGTTGCTTTAATGACTTCTTTAAGAATTGTGAATCCGGTTGGTGGATCCGCAACTCTTAGCTTGCTTTGTAAGGATGTAGAGATTATTTTATGCGATTTTTCCTTCCTAGCCGATTTGCATGTCATGCGTTATTTAGGCTTTGGAATGATTTTGGGAATGGATTGGCTTAACCGTTATGCAGCTCATATCCTATGTTTTGAGCGGACTATCCATCTTCGACACCCTCAATCTGTTAAGCGGATTTCTATTATTCTCAAAGATTTGGATTCCACTTTATCTGCATCTTTATATTCTTTAAATCCCCGTGATGATGATAATGATGATGAGGAAGACGTCATTTCTCTTATTCACGTTGTTCGTGAATTTTCCGACATATTTGAGTCTGTTTTAGGATTACTACCTAAGCGAGCAATTGAGTTCAGAATTAATCTTACCCATGGAGCTCAACCTATTACTCATCCTCCTTATCGTTTATCCAATAAAGAAAATAAGGAAATGCGCATACAATTATCCGATTTGGAAATGAAGCAATTTATTCGCTCTAGTTCCTCGCCTTGGGGAGCTTCGGCTATTTTTGTGAAGAAATCCGATGGCACACTTAGGCTTTGCGTTGACTACCACAAACTTAATGATCTTACTATCAAGAACAAATATCCTTTACCTCGGATTGATGATCTATTCGATCAACTTAGTGGTGCTAGAGTATTTTCACAATTGGACTTGGCTACCGGTTTTCATCAGCTTCGTATCGTAGAGGATAGCATACCTTTGACATCGTTCCGTACCCATTATGGATCTTACGAATGGCTTTTTATGCCATTCGGTTTAACGAATGCTCCGGCTTATTTCGTTGAGCTAATGAATCGAGTTTTCATAGACTTCCTCGATCGATTTGTTCTCATCTTTATTGATGATATTCTTGTGTATTCTAAAACCGAGAAGGAGCATGAAAAGCATCTTCGGATGGTGTTGGAAACTCTTAGGAGTAATCAATTGAAAGCAAAGTTTTCTAAATGCCACTTTTGCCAATCTCGTGTGAAGTTTCTTGGTCATATTATTTCTAAATCCGAAATATCAGTGGATCCTTCAAAGATTGAAGCGATTCAAAGACGGAAGAGACCGGAGAGTGTAACAGAAATTCGTAGTTTTCTCGGATTGGCGGGTTAACCGTCGTTTTATCAAAGACTTTTCAAAGATTGTCATGCCTCTTACTGGCTTGACTAAGAAGGGAGTGACATACATTTGGTCGGACAAATGTGAAGCCTCTTTTCAGAAATTGAAAGAACTCCTTTCCGATGCTCCTATTCTTGTGATTCCCGATGGGAACCAAGATTATATTGTTTATACCGATACTAGTCGCATTGGTTTGGTTGCCGTTCTTATGCAAAAAGAACGTTTTATTGCTTATGCTTCTAGGCAATTGAAGTCTGCCGAGACTAGATATGCCGCACATGATTTAGAACTCGCGCCTATTGTTTTCGCCCTTCGAATTTAGCGTCATTACCTATTGGGAGAGAAAATTATTTTTTACACGGATCATATGTCTTTGAAATATTTATTTTCTCAAAAGGAACTTAATTTGCGTCAACAACGTTGGCTCGGGTTCCTTGCTCCTTATGATCTTTATATTCTTTATACCCCCGGTAAGGGTAATCGTGTCACCGATGCTCTTAGCCGCAAACAACAAGCTGTTGTTTCTATGATGTTATCCGAATGGAACGATCTCAAGGATTTATCCACTTGTGAGATTCGAGACCGCGTATCTGAATTATGCTCATCATTTGCTTTATGTAGTCGTGAGGCTCATCCTTCTCTTTTAGACCGCATTCTTGAAGCTCAAAGGCTAGATCCTGAATTGGCTCTTCTTGGCCAAAATTTTAAGGATAAAATTAATATTGAAGGTTTGAAAGACTTTGATATTGATTCTCGTGGCAGCATTCGAAAATTTGGTAGACTTATCGTGCCAAATATTAGTAATCTTCGAAAAGACATCTTAGAAGATTCCCATCGTTCTAAATTTACCATTCATCCTGGTAGTAGTAAAATGTACGCGGATATGAAGCGACTTTATTATTGGGAGGGAATGAAACTTGACATCGCTAACTTCGTTAAGTGTTGCATGACTTGCCAACTCGTTAAGGCCGAACATCAAAGGCCCGGTGGGTTATTGTAACCTTTAGAAATTCCAATTTGGAAGTGGGACAAATTTCCATGGATTTTATTGACCGCCTTCCCCGTTCTCGTTTGGGTCATGATAGCTTATGGGTGATTGTTGATAGACTTACTAAATCCGCACATTTTATTCCCGTTCGGTCTAACCGAACCGTTCCTCTTTTTGCCAAGCTCTTTGTTAAAGAGATTGTTAAATTATATGGAGTTCCTACTTCTATTGTTAGTGATCGTGATCCATTATTTACTAGTGGATTTGGGAAGAGTCTTCAAAAAGCTTTAGGAACGAAGCTTAATTTTAGCACCGCTTATCATCGTCAGTCCGATGGACAAACAGAGCGTGTGAATCAAACTCTTGAAGATCTTCTTCGTGCTTATGTGCTTGATTTCGGTGGAAGCTGGGAAGATCATATTCCTCTTGTTGAATTTTCGTATATTAATAGCTTCCAATCTAGTATTGGTATGGCACCTTTTGAGGCACTCTATGGTAGGCCATGCCGATCTCCTTCTTGTTGGCTTGAGGCCGGTGAGAGGCTGGTTTTAGGTCCAGACTTTATTCGTGATTCCACAGAAAAGATTGAACTTATTCGTCATAGGATGAAAGAAGCCCAGAGTAGACAAAAATCCTATGCCGATAATCGAAGAAGGAGATTAGAATTTTCTGTTAGAGATCTTGTTTTTATTCGTGTGTCGCCTATGAAAGGTGTTGTACGTTTCAGTCGGTCGGGAAAGTTAGCACCTCGATGTATTGGGCCATTTCCTATCACTGAACGTATGGTTCCGTGGCTTATCGCCTTACATTACCGGCTCAGTTTTCTGCTATGCATGACGTGTTTCATGTTTCTCAATTACGGAAGTGCCTTTGAGATTCCGATTTTATTCTTGAGCCAGGTGTTGTGGAAGAGATTGAAGTTTCGCCTAATTTAACTTATGAGCAACATCCTATTCGTATCATTGCTTCGGAAGTCAAACGACTTCGAAATAAAGATGTTCCGCTTGTTAAAATTCAATGGTCTTCAAATCCTAAGGATTTCTCTTGGGAATCTAGAGAATTCATTGAGCAAACGCATCCTGACTTACTTTCTCATGCTCTTTAAGGTGAACTTCTTACTTTAAAATTCTTTTGTGTTAATATGTTTTATGGCTGTTACTCTATATCTTCTTCTTAAATATTGCGAGGATGCAATTTCTTTAAGGAGGGGAATCTGTAACAACCCGCATATTTATCGGTTTTATATTTAAATATTTTATTTAAATATTTTATCGATACTCGGAATTTAGTCCGAAAAGCTACTTTTTGCATACGGTCGAATTAGGACTCGGGACCACTTCCATTGAGTTCAAAATGACGTTAGCGATCTTTTTAAGTGTAAACTTTGATATGTTTGGAGTTAGAGGAATTTTGCTATTTTTTTCACTTAGGGCTTTGGTTTGGGCTGAGCCCATTAACCCTACTTAACTCAGTTCCAACCCTCTCCTCTTCATTTACTTCATTTCTAATTCCTAATACTCAAGCTTTAGCAACAATGGTGAGTGGAAGGGAAATTAAAACTCCATACCCTAGTTTTCTTTTGCAAATCAAACTCTAGCTCCAAACTAATAGAAGAACCCATTGGTAAGCTTTCTCTTCTTCTTCTCCAACTCATTCTTTTATCAATTTCAGAAATTCCTAAACCTAACTTTGGGAATGTTCTTCTTTTAAAGCTTAGAATCAGGCTTCTTGAGTGGATTTGAAGAGTGGTTGATTCTCCCCTTGTTTTCATGCCTCTTCTACATTGATTGTGTGAGAAGGTGAGATTTTTATCTCACATCTAGGTCTATAACTATCTTCGAACGTTGGGTAGGAATTCCTAACAATTATTCATGTGCATTTGCTTTTAGTTTGGATTAATTTGGTTTATATCCCAACTTTTGGTGTTTTGAAAGCAAATTCTTTGGAAATCCTTCTATGGATATTTGAACAAGTTTTGGTGACGCATCGAAGAGCCATAAGGGCCGGGTAGTCGATTGGCATAAACCCCTAGCGCCATTGCTCGAATTCGGTTGCGAGTTGGTTGGGTTTGCACATCTTGTGCAAAGGCAGGGAAAACTGCCTTAGCTCCAGTCAATCGACTGGACTTCTTGGTCAGTCGACTGGCTGAAGCTAATAAGCAGGGTGAAGGCTTCCTGCAGAGCCATGGGGGCTCTGTTTACTGCAGTCAGTCGACTGACTCACTGACTTCAGTCGACTGACCTGCATCCCGAGAGTTTTTTGGGACTGTGAACAGTCGACTGAACTCAGTGAGTCAGTCGACTAACCTACTCATATTTGCCTATTTGAGCCTTGTTTTGCTTGGTTTCCAATTTTTATCGACTCGTTTTGATTTCTAGTTGTTGTTATCAATTATTCGACTCTGATGACTTCTATTTTCGAATTTTTGGAAATATCCACTTTGATGGATTTGTTGTCGATTTCTTTGGATTTTATTCATGTATTCGAATGTGAATTTTAGTGAATTGATTGTTCCTACATTCTTTTTTGTGATTTGTCACTTTAAAAATATAAAGGTTTCAATACTAGTAGTAAATATCAAAACTCTTTCATCAAAATGATTTCGACACTATTTTATTACAAAGCTCGTTCTCTTAAACCGTTTTCCAATCTATTAGTATATACAAACCTTTTCCCCACTCGTATGAGAAATCTAATTAAACGAATTAGGACAACAAGTGGTATGAAACGCTTGCGTTTACTTCGTCGGTTAATTCTTGGAATTGTTCGATTGAATCTCTTGTGACAATTTTCTAGTGGAAATCTACAATTTGTTCGTAAATATTTAAGTTAAGCTAGTGGTTTGGGACATGAAGCTAAGCTCATATATTTACTAGCTTACTATAATTGACACTTCTTGGTTATCATGACGATCATTTTTGTGATTTAGACTATCAATTGTGCGATGTCTCTTTGTCTGCGATTTAGACTAGACCCTGTTTCAGTGTGATTTCGACTCACACTTGTGGGGTAGCACCCCATGGTCTTCGGGCTGTTCGTGTGTCAAAAATTAATGGCTAGCTACCATGAGATAGCGTCTCGTTCGTGTGATACATATGTTGGTGAGTTTTCATGCCCCCGTCCGTGTGATAGGCCTCCCTCCTTTTTTATGATTTCTGGATTTCGTGTGTTGAATTCTGGAATTTATGCTTCACCAATTTTAGTGATTTTCATTGATATGAGTTATCAATTTTTGGTGCATTGGTGAATTCGTGTGTCATTGACTTGTTGTGAATACAAGTTTTGGGTATGAAACCCTTTTTGAATCTTTGTGTAGATTCTTGTGGTATTGAACGATCTTTTGCTGATCATCATTTGCATGCTTATTGTAGTATGCCATTATGGATATTATATGTTTATGCCATATCTTTTACTTTATATCATGTCATCTGATATTTATAGCTAGACTGATTCGTTTATTATTTTCTTATAAATAATACTCGGGTTAGACCGAGATGTTGCAGGTGCTTCTGCGTGACTTATCCCCAGGGATTCATTACTCTGACTTTTGGCTAACCACATAGATTAGCAGTTTTTGTTGTATACACTTGAGATATAAACTCATAGTTGTATTCTTTTGTATAGCACGTGTTGCTATTCTTTTGTATTATTGTGGATCTTTTTGACCGCTACTCTGATGTACACTTTCGTGTGTTAGTTATATATTCATATCTTTTTCCGCCTTTGTGATATGAATTATCTGTGACTGATTTATGTTATGTTTATTTCTATATTTGTTTCCGAAGATTATATATAGCCACTGTGTAGTAGCTTTGAGTTTGTGTCGGTATGTCGGATTCCCTCTTGTGATGAAATGCATGTTATATTTTATCCGGTATATCGGTGCTCGCACAAGGCAATCGCACGGATGGTCGCTCCTCAACAGCCTTATTCTCCGTGCTAGTTGACAGCATTACACCGTAGTGTTCTTTGCTAGCGTGGGTATAGAGGTGGGGCATAACATTTGAAAATATGGATTTTATCCTTTATTATGAAAGTAAATAAAATTTTAAGAACACTGCTTTTCGTTTCGTTGAAATTTGATTTATAATGTGAAAGTTATGCCATTATAACTATTGTGTGAAATTTGCTGTATTTAACAAAATTATTTATTTTAAATTATATAAATAATATTTTATTTGGTCATGTAATGTTCTAATTTATGTTTATATGGGTGAATAACATGTATTGTATATGTTTTGGTTTCAAAACATTTTGAAAGAGTAATTGACATTTTCCAGTGTCAGTTGTATTTTTGTTTTAAAAATTCTAACCAGTTTCAATTAATTAAAGTAATTCTTTATTTATCTTTATATTTTTCTTAAGAACTTATTTTATTTTTCATTCCCACTTTATTTTGTTCCTCATTTATTTTATTTATTTGACATTTTATTTATTTTAAAGTGAAATAGAAATTTTCTAGAGCCAATGGTATTTTTCTTTGTAATCTTCATGCCTTGTTTTCAATTTTTAAACAATTTCTTTAGTTCTTTTTCTATTTTTCTCCAATTTAATTATTTATTTAGTTTTAGAAATGATAAATAAATTATTTTATTTCATATTTTTGCTTTATAATATTTTTAAAATGAAGTGGATATTTTTCCAAGGCTAGTGATGATTTATTTGTAATTTTTGAACACTGTTTTGGATTTTTAAGCAATTTCTTTAATTCTTTTTCTATTTTCTGTAAATTTAATTATTTATTTCCATATTATTTAAAAAAAAATCGGTTTTTAAATGTATTTACTGAAATTATTTTGTTATATTTGATTTAAAAGAAATAGAAATCAAAGAGTCAAAACCCTTTCATTTTCCTTGTGACTTTTCATGTGCTTGTCTCTTCATTTACCTTTGACTCTTTATTTTTGCTTTAGCCGTTCATTCCTTATGCATAGCCGTGACTCTTGTTTGCTTTTTCACGTGAAAATATTCTTCTCACCATCAAAAAATAACGACATTTCAACTTGAGGAAAAAAGGGCAAGTTCATGGGTTTCTTCTTCCTACTCTTCCTTCTTCTTTTTATTGTTTTTTTTTTGCCTTGCCGCTACCTAACTTTGCTCGGCCGTACCTCCCATCATCACCACCATCCTCTCCACCATCACCAGCAACAGCAACCATCAGCCTCTCCTTTGACCATCACCTCAAGCCGTGACCTCCATGTGACCAAAACACCACAACTTTGCATAAAACTCCACAAATTTTGCCTAGCCTAGCCACAAACTCCACTATCTCCTTCATATCTTGACTTGGCCACACCCCTAGCTCCACCACCACCTACCTGCACCACCTCTAGACATCACTTCAGATCTGATCAGACCTGATGTATGTAGGGCCGAGCCCAAAACTTGGCGTAGCCGAGCCAAATAGTGCACCAAAACCATCCTATTCTGCCTTGACCTTTTGCCTTCTTCATATGTAACTCCTACCATCATCATCTCCTTGTACCAATGCTTATGTGATGCCAAACTTGATCCATTTACCACTATGTCACCATCATAGCTGCGCACATGTTCCACCTAGGTTGAGCATTTGAATGGATAAGGCAAGGTCTAGATATCTTGTCTTTGTTACTTTTATTTTTTCAATATTGTTTTGGAATGAGTTTGTTTATGTATATTGTTTTGTTTTGGTTATTGTTCACAAGATCAATATCTAGGCTCTCGTTCATTCAAATCAAAAGTTGTGTTGTATCGTGCTTGTTGTGCCTTTGGAATCGTTTTGTATGTCGTAGTGGTCTTCAGCTTGAGAAGGTGAGTCTTTCTCACTCTGACATATTTACTTTTCAAATAGTAAATTGATGGCAAGTGTATAGTAATGTAAAATGTTTATGCAAGTTAATGCTGATCATATGATATGCTATGCCATGTTATTACCATTTTAAAACTGTTAATTATCACCTGGCCTCTGATATATATGGCATTATATTGTGACATTGACATTGTTTATGTTGTTTATGCATATGTTCACACTGCAAGTTCCCTGTTAGAATAGAATCACTATGGGTTGAAATGACACATACCCGAACGGACTTTAGAATAAGAAAAAATCATTATGGGCTGAAATGATAGGCCTGAGAGAATTTTATTTATTTTTATTTACTAGGGATTGCGGGTTTGGAATGATAGAACCCAGATTTTCTTTTTAAACTGCGGATTGGAATGATATATATCCGTATCACTTGGCCTAGGTTAGAAAATTATATACAGACCCCACGGTATATTTTAAATGATTTTTAAGCTATGTATTTTTAAAAGTATGAAATTTTGTTTAAAATATATATATATATATATATATATATATTATGGTTTTCAGAAAGCTAAATATTTAGTTTCGAATTTGTGAATTTAAGTATGTAAATTTGAAGTGATTGTGATTTTGACTTTAAATTTTATTTTTAAAAAAATGTAGGTAAATAATGGAAATTTAATTTAAAGTTTTCAAATGATATTTAAAGTGAAATGCCAAGTTTTATTTAATTTATAAGTTAATAAAAAGTGATATTTTGACTTAATAAATGAATTGAGTTTTAAAAATTGATTATTTGATTTTAAAATTTTATTGTGATAAGTCATATTGTTAAATGATTTAAATATGAAAATATGAAGTCTAGAAATATGATTTATAAATTCAAATAACATGAATTGAAGTTTTATAGTTTTTGAAAGGTTAAAATAAAATCTGAAATTTTATTAACAGCATTTCCTAAAAATGCTGTAGTCTTATGACAACATTCTAAATGCTGTTGTTTTTGAATGTAACTACGTTAGAAATAACTAAATATATATTACGCCATTTTATAAATGCCGTTGTTCTTGAACTAAACTATTTTGGAAATTTTAAGCTACTACAGCACTTTATAAATGTTGTCATTGCTATATTTTTACAATGTTTGAAATGTTATAGATTTTAACACTATTTGGGTTATATTTTAAAGTATTAATTTAACTTTTGAAATTGAGTATTTGTGAAATTTTAGGAGTTTTGAATATATTTTAATACTTAAATTTGAATTTTTAAGGAATTTAAATTAACATTGAATTTAATAAGGTTTACTTGGTTATGTGTTAAATGGAATGAAATGTAATAAGATAAATGAAGGTTTGATTGGAATTTTGAAACGTATTTTTGTAAGGATATTTGAAATAATAAATGAATGATATATTTGATTGTAAAATGATTTTTAAATTTGAATATTTGAAATTGAATTCAAATAATGATTTGACAATGAGTTTTGAAAGATATGATATTTTAATGATTTCAAAATGGTTTTGAATGATATAATCTTTATTTTGATAAAGAATGGGAATTTGGAATGAGATTTGATTTCGATAAATGAATATTTGAAGTTTATATTTGTATGAAAAGGTTTAATTGTAATTTAAGTTTATTTAGTTAATATTAGATTTATGAAATGAATATTTCAAAACTAAATAATAATGAAATTATATTTGAGGTATGAATATATGAAATTATAAAGTTTAGTTTGGAAATGTGGGATATTAAAGTATGGAAATATATTAAAATTGGATGGTTATTTTGTAGATCAAATCTATATTTGAAATTTATAAGATTTGAAAAGTTTTGTAAGGAAACTGAATTGAATTGAAACTGATGGTTTGATTTGAATTAAATTGGAAATTTGAAAGTTTGGTTTAATTGAATAAATTTGTAAAATGTAAAGAATTAAATGAATGTTCCATGATTTCAAATGTGTTATTTCAAAATGTTATGATTTTCAAAGTGTAATGATTTCAAGTATTTTGGTTTTGAAAAATTATAACATTGAAAGTATTATATTTTTTGAAAGGTGAATATATGTTTGAAATGGAAATGATAAACGATTTTTATTTGAATATAGTTTTGCAATAAAAAATGGTTTTGGTTTTGAAGTGTAAACTATTTCGAAAGGAATATAGTTTTGAAATGAAATGTTTTGATCGTTTTGAAGTATAAACTATTTTGAAATGACCACGGCGTTATAATAACGTTTGGTTGTTAAAGAGACCGGGATAAGAAGTTGTCATACTCTCTGCCAACTCCGAAAACCACTTTAACAACCGTGTACGCGGTGGAGATTCCGGAATGAAGTAGGATGGTGGCGTCGTTCTTGAGGTAAATTATGTGGACCTAACTCCCGTGAGTTGGCATAAGGTGGCTAAAACAGGAGCGATCACGGGCCAAAAGGGGTAGCTCCTCTAGTCAGACACACTTCTTCGATTCTATGCTCTTACTTGTGGTTGATTTGATGGCCATCCTTCGATTTGATTGGGAGTGTGTTCCGAGGTGGGCATATGTGGCTGCTGCGTTACCACCAGCCCGTGTGCGTAATTGGTATATCTACCCTGGCATTGCCTTGTGTGCCGTGTCATCTACCATACCAAGCCTCTACTTCCAGTTTTTTTTCTTCCGTAGCCCGTGTGGTATCCTCTGATAGTTTCCCGATCTGGAGATATCATGATATTGGATGGACAACTGGGACTATTATGTGTGAAGGTTGATATGGGTAAGCCCGGAATGCTATTTTAAAGTAAGTTTATTTACTATAGACATTATTATAATAGCGCAATATTACTACATAGTAAATAGTTTGACGGATCCTTAGAGGATGGGCGATCCCAGACATCCTTTAACTTACTGATGTATTTTGTTACTGTTCACTTGAGTTGACTTACAGTTTATAAGTATTTATGTCCTGACTCGAGTGTTTTGTGTTTTTCTTTACGCTCGAGTAAGGTTGAGTGGTTCAGCATTCAAGACTCACCTTTAGAGTTGGAGCTTTTCTTAAAGATCCAGCCATATATTCTGCTTTCAGTATTCACTGATTTCAGTGATCTATTCTGATTTGTACCTGATGTATCTTGTTACTCTTCTTTTATATTTTGTTTAACTCTTGTGTATCTTATTATTATATAGTAGCTTAATGAACTACTATCCCTTTTACTTCTGCTGCATTATTATTCACTCTGTGTCTGTGTTCTGTGACTATTTAATTATTGGGCATTCTGAGATTTGCCAAATTTTATTTACAACGCGGTATTTTGAGCAATTCAAGTCCGACATGTGCGGATGGGAATGGTTGAAAATATCGGGTCATTGCAATTGGTATCAGAGCTTTGGTAGCTCTAGGCAAAACTCAGCGTACAGGGTAAATGTATTTACAGAATCACTTTCATTCGGGTTTAAATCTCTTCCTTTTTGACTCGATTCCTTCGAATTTTGGAACGTTCCCTATGGTTCCAAAATTCATTTCGTATCCCTCACTATTCATTCTCTTTTGATTTTAAAGTATCCCATAACTCCACTTCGAAGGATCTAATTTATAACGAGTCGGTAGTCCCGCCAATCTCAAATTATTTGTAAAGGGGTGAAACTCCTTTGCAATAGCATCGATTCACCAAGGATTTTATATCCTCGGTTTAGATGCTAGAATCTCTTATTATCCCAAACTCTATCTCTTGAGACGGAATGTTGAATTTTCCCCAGAAAATCCACATCGATCTTGTTCTTTAAGTCACGGTTGACCCAGTTAAGGTTGCCCGCGATTTATACAAGCTCATCCATCTTCCTATTTTGTTATTTAATCATCTCATCTTTGTTTCCAACTTATCTTCAAATCATTATTGAAGTGTATTTGTAAACAAATACTTAAAAGTTTTATATATTGTGTTGTTTGAGTTGTTGATGTTGATTTCGGTTTCGGATCGATTCGTCTGATCAACGCTATCGATAAGATTTCCAAACACTTGAACAGAGCAAACTGACACAATATTTTTTTTAAATTTAGTAATGAAATAATTTTGTAACTATATTATAAATCTTTTTCTGGATTTTATTGAATTGGTTGTTAAGAAATAATATTTGATTTTATATATCATTATGTCTTGTTTCATATATAAATAATTGAATTATAGACATGGTTATAAATTTATTTGGAAATTTAAAATGAATTTAAAACAAGAATTTAAGAATTTAATTTCCGATGGTTTCAAAGCTTGTATTTTAAGTTTTAAAAGGATATATTATTTAAAGTATTTTCGAATAGAAATTTGTTTCCAAAGAATTTTTTAAAGTTTAAAATTAGTGCTCTTCTCTTTGTCGCTGGAAAATAACTTCGATGATGACTGCAGCATCATCGACATTCATTTTCGAGTTTTGAAGTGAAGAGACCATTCTATAGTCTTGCTATAGTTTTGTTTTGGGGAATTTAATTGATTTTAATTTTTAAAATAAGACTGGATTTATAAAATATGCTGATATATGATTTAAATTGAATAGATATATATAGTATATGAGCATTTATTTATCTCTAAATAGTTTGGAATTTTACCGAAAATTTAATCCCTAAATTTAATCTTGAAAGATAATTTTAAGGATAATTTCAAGATTTAGATAAATATTCAAGCTTGAAATGATTGAATTAGGATGCTTTATTTGTATAATACAATTGCATTCAAATATAACTTACCTTAATTTCAGAAGTTAACAATGTAATTGGATAATATACAATATAAAAAGATTTAATAAATAAAATTTGAGTGGTTATAATAAATGTTATACACTTAAATTTTAGTTAAAAACGATTAGCAGAGGTAAATATAATAAAGGGTAATTGAATAACATACAATAAAATAATGTTAAAAGAAATAAAAATAAAATAAAGCAGTTATAATAAGTGTAAGTATATTTAACATAAGTGATAAATATACTGATAGGAATAAATTTAATATAATTAGGAATAAAGAAGAATTAATTTTATTGAGTACAGTATGAGTATAATAAATGATTATTTTTCAAATCCATGGTTTTAAAATTGTTAATTTAAGATGATTGGATAATAAGATAATGAAATTTGAGATAGTTAAGGTTTATTTAACTTGTGTAAAAATTTATTTTCTATTTAAGTTGAAATTTCCATGGTTTCAAACTTATTTCCTTATTTTGTTTTTCAAACTATCTTTTGGTTGTCCTTATTATCCTTATCTTGCTACAGACCGGTATAGGCATCTTTCTATAATCTTTCTATAATCTTGATAGTCTTTAGCACTCATTTTTTCGAATCTGAGCACTGCTTGTCATCCACAGACCGTCGGTCAAGCGGAAAGGGTGGATTCTAGAGATCTTTTCGTGCTTGTGTTCTTGATTCTAGAGAATCTTGGGATGATCATCTCCACTTTGTTAAACTTACCTATGAGACAGTTATAAGGTATAATCTCAATCACCTTGTCATCTTGTCTTAATCTTATTTCATTTCTATCTTTTCTATGCTTTCCCGTACCTCATTTCTTTTCGGGGATGAACAGTTTTGAGTGGGGGAGAGTGTAACAACCCTGTATTTTATGATTATTTTAATTGTGTATTTAATTATTTTAATTGAATTTCTGATTTAAAAGCTTTATTTTATTTATTTGAAATGAATAATTTTTGTTATTTTAAAATATAAACTTTGATTTTGATATGAATTATCATTCCAAAACATGACTAAAAAGAATATTTTCCAAAAAGTGTATTTTGGTCAATATGGTCGAACTTTGACTTTTAAATTTAAAATTTGACAATTCAAAAACTTTGGATTTTATCCTTTATTATGAAAGTAGATAAAATTTTAAGAACGCTTCTTTTCATTTCATTAAAATCTGATTTATAATGTGAAAGTTATGCCTTTATAACTATTGTGTGAAATTTGATGTATTTAACAAAATTGTTTATTTTAAATTATATAAATAATATTTTATTTGGTCATGTAATGTTCTAATTTATGTTTATATGGGTGAATAACATGTATTGTATATATTTTGGTTTTAAAACATTTTGAAAGTGTAATTGACATTTTCTAGTGTCAGTTGTACTTTTGTTTTAAAGATTCTAATTTCCAATTTCATTTAAATAAAGTAATTCTTTATTTATCTTTATATTTTTCTTAAGAAATTATTTTATTTTCATTCTCACTTTATTTCGTTCCTCATTTATCTTATTTATTTTACATTTTATTTGTTTTAAAGTGAAATGGAAATTTTCTAGAGCCAATGGTATTTTTCTTCGTAATCTCCATGCCCTGTTTTCAATTTTTAAACAATTTCTTTAGTTATTTTTCTATTTTTCTTCAATTTAATTATTTAGTTAATTTTATAAATGATAAATAAATTATTTTATTTCAAATTTTTTCTTTATAATATTTTTAAAATGAAGTGGATATTTTTCCAAGGCTAGTGATGATTTATTTGTAATTTTTGAACACTGTTTTGGATTTTTAAGCAATTTCTTTAATTCTTTTTCTATTTTCTTTAAATTTAATTATTTATTTTCATATTATTTCAATTTTTTTCGGTTTTTAAATGTATTTATTGAAATTATTTTGTTATATTTGAATTAAAAGAAATAGAAATCAAAGAGTTAAAACCCTTTCATTTTCCATATGTCTTTTCATGTGCTTGTCTCTTCATTTACCTTTGACTCTTCATTTTTGCTTTAGCCATTCATTCCTTATGCATAGCCGCGACTCTCATTTGCTTTTTGACGTGAAAATATTCTTCTCACCATCATAAACTCATGGCATTTCAACTTGAGGAAAAAATGGCAAGTTCATGGCTTTCTTCTTCTAACTCTTCCTTCTTCTTTTCATTGTTTTTTTTTGCCTTGCCTCTATCTAACTTTGCTCAGCCCAACCGCCCATCATCACCACCATCCTCTCCACCATCACCAGCCACAACAACCATCAGCCTCTCCTCTGACCATCACCTCAAGCCATGACCTCCATGTGACCAAAACACCACAACTTGGCATAAAACTCCACAAAAATTGCCTAGCCTAGCCATAAACTCAACTATCTCCTTCATATCTTAACTTGGCCACACCCCTAGCTCCACCACAACCTACCTACACCACCTCTAGACATCACTTCAGATCCGACCAGACCCGAAGTATGTAGGGCCGAGCTAAATGGTGCACCAAAACCATCCTATTCTACCTTAACCCTTTGCCTTCTTCATATGTAACTCCTACCATCATCATCTCCTTGTAAGCATGCTTATGTGATGACAAACCTAAGCCATTTACCACTATATCATAATCATAGCCGAGCACATGTTCCACCTAGGTCGAGCATTTGAATGGATAAGGCAAGGTCTAGATATCTTGTCTTTGTTACTTTTATTTTTTCAATTTGTTCAATATTGTTTTGGGTTGAATATGTTTATGTATATTGTTTTGTTTTAGTTATTGTTTACAAGATCAATATCTAGGCTCTCATTCATTCAAATCAAAAGTCGAGTTGTATCGTGCTTGTCATGCCTTTGGAATCGTTTTGTGTGTCGTAGTGGTCTTCAGCTTGAAAAGGTGAGTCTTTCTCACTCTGACATATTTACTTATAAAATAGTAAATTGATGGCAAGTGTATAGTAATATAAAATGTTTATGCAAGTTGATGATGATCATATGATATGCTATGCCATGTTATTACCATTTTAAAACTGTTAATTATCACCTGGCCTCTGATATATGGCGTTATATTGTGACATTGACATTGTTTATATTGTTTATGCATATGTTCACACCGCAAGTTCCCTGTTAGAATAGAATCACTATGGTTTGAAATGATATATACCTGAACGGACTTTACAATAAAGAAAAATCGTTATGGGCTGAAATGATAGGCCTGAGCGATTTTTATTTATTTTTATTTACTTGGGATTGCGGATTTGAAATGATAGAACCCGGACTTTCTTTTGAAACTGCGGATTGAAATGATATATATCTGTATCACTTGACCTAAGTTAGAAAATTATATACAGACCATGTGGTATATATTAAATGATTTTATTAAGATATGTATTTTTAAAAGTATGAAATTTTGATTAAAATATATATATATATATATATATATATATATATATATATTATGGTTTTCAGAAAGCTAAATATTTAGTTTTGAATTTGTGAATTTAAGTATGTAAATTTGAAGTGATTGTGATTTTGACTTTAAATTTTATTTTTAAAAAAATGTAGGTAAATAATGGAAATTTAATTTAAAGTTTTCAAATGATATTTAAAGTGAAATGCCAAGTTTTATCTAAGTTATAAGTTAATAAACAGTGAAATTTTGACTTAATTAATGAATTGTGTATAAAAATTGAATATTTGTGTAACAACCCGCATATTTATCGGTTGTGTATTTAAATATTTTATTTAAATATTTCATCGTTCGTCGGATTTTAGTACGAAAACCAACTTTTTGCAAACAGTCGAATTTGGACTCGGGACTACTACCATCGATTTCAAAACGCCATTTGCAACCTTTTTGAATATAAGCTTCGATATGTTTGGAGTTAGTCGAGTTTTGCTACTTTTTCACTTTGGGTTTGGGTTTGGGTTTCAGCCCAATGTTCCACCTTAAGACTCTAGCTCCACTCCAACTCTTCATTACTTCATTTCATATTCCTAACATTTCAAGCTAAAGTAAAAATGGTGGAAGAGATTGGAAATGGAAATTCCTAAGCCCTAGCTTTCTTTGCAAATCCAACTTCTAGCTCCAAAATTCAAGAGAACCCATTGGTAAGCCTCTCCTTTATCTTCCCCAACTCATTCTCTCTTTGATTTCAGAAAATTCCTAAACCTAATTTGGGAAATGTTTCTCTTTTAAAGCTTAAAATCAAGCTTCTTGAGTTGGATTCGAAGAGTGGTTGATTCTCCTTTGCTTTTGAGCTTCTTCTTCATTTGTTTGGGTTCAAAGGTGAGATTTTTATCTCACATCTTTGTCTATAATTATCTTCGATTGTTTGGTATGAATTCCTAACACTTATTCTTGTGTAATTGATTTTGGTTTGGATTGATTTGGTGTATATTCCAATTTTTGGTGTTTTGAAATCAAAATCTATGAAAATCCTTTTATGGATATTTGGACATTGATATTTTAGGCGTATCGAAGAGCCGTTAAGGCTGGGTTGTCACTTGGCGTAAATCCTTAGTCGTTGTCGCTCGATTGATCACTTCCAGTATCCATTTGGCCATTTTTGGCCTAGGTTCAGGGAATGCCCTGAACCCCAGTTTCAGACGTCTGAAACTTAGTATTCAGACTTCTGAATATTATACTGGGAAGATTTGTAGAGTCAGACGTCTGAATCTATATTTCAAACGTCTGAATTAGTTTGTTTTGAACCAGAAAGGAAATAGGCTAAAAAGTGCCTATTTCAGACGTTTGAAATCAACAATTCAGACGTTTGAAGTCTGTTCCGGAAAATATTTTATTTTTCAAATTCAGACGTTTGACGACCCGGAATTTTAAAGCATTTAAAATCAGAATATTTAATTAATTTTAAATATTTAAAAGTTAATTATCGACTTAAATTACGAATATCATAATTTATTTGACAATTAAATTATTGAATTAAATAATTTGAATTGAATAAAATATGAAATATGAGATTTTAAGCCTGTTAAAAACATAATTTGAAGGCTTATAAAATTTATATTGATAACATTGAATATAAGAGAAGTGTTAAAATTGAATCTAACACTGAATTGTTCAGTTTTAAAATTTTACAGTTTAAGTTGAATTTAAAAATAGCCTTCCGGGGCACAGTCTCGGAATTCGACGAAACAAGTTCCATTGGGTCCGTAATATTGAATTATTATCGGATTTCAACTTTCGTTATTTTTGGAGTTGTTGTGTGAGCATACTCTACATAAACGCGTTGAAATTTACAACAAAAATTTAATTTAAATTTTATAAGTGTATTATCACATAAGCAACCACACCATCCGTAATTATTTCACATCGAACTTTTGTTGCTTTCATTTCAGAATTACTATAGTTGTCTGTTCAATGTTTCCGTGTTCCTTCCTCAATACGCCGTTACATTTGTTTTTATACTGAGCCTTCGTTCTTTTAAATCGAAAAAAAGGGGAATAATGGAACCGTGATTTTTCCCTTCTTCCAGAAATTAAAAAAAATCGACAATATTGCTCTGTAACGAAATTCAAATCACTCGACTCATAATCAAACGGAGGAAAAAGGGGAAATCAGAAAAAAAAACAAAAAAAAACAAAAACAACAACAATTAATTCGAATTCGCTTCGAATTCAAATCGAAGAATAATAAGGGGGTCTGGATCGAAATTGAGGTGGTGACAGCGCTCGCGATGATAGATAGTGGGAGGGTTCATTCGATTTGACCTAGGGATTCGATATTGGAATTCCAAGATGAGTTGTGTTGATTCGAGCGACTCCACGCGTTTGCTTCGCGGCGTCACAGGTGGAGCAAGGAGTCAAACTCGCTCTGGGTGGAGGCGCGATTCTGGTTCGCTTCGACTAGGGTTGGCGGCGTGCGTGGTCGAACGTGGAGTAGCCGTGTGTATAGTTAATGGTGTACGGTTCGCGTGGAGGCAGTGAGGTATCATTTTATTTTATTTTATCTTAAATTTTTTTACACATGTGAATATTTATATGCAGAAAAAAATCAATCTCAGTAGGGTTTATATTTTTAAAGACTCTTCAATTTAAACATATATATAGGTAGATTTAAATAGTAAGATAAGGTTTTTTAGATAAACAGCTAAAAAAAAAAAAAAAAAATAGGAAGCAATTTTGTTTTAATTTAATATATGTATATGGGTTTGGAAGGAATTTCATTTAATTTATTTTAATTACTAGAAATAAGTTATTAAAAGGAAAATTAGTTTAAAAATCAAATTTATTAGTTTAACCCAAATTCTTAACTAATTAAATTAATAAATGGAAATTTAATTGTTCGATTTTGTTTTGAATATTAATAAAATCATACTATGTTTATTCAAGGTCAAAAATCGGGAAACCAAGCCAATATTGAAGTCGAGTGCAAATAAAATCAAAGGTGAGATAATCTCACTCAGTTTAAATTTTAAATTTAAATTTAAATGATTAAATTTAAATAGTTATTTGGATGGTTGGATTGATTGATGTGATATAATATGATATTTTTGAATGGGTGTATTATATTGTGCTAACATCTGTGGATGTAGGGAAAAACAGGTTGGAGGGATCCAACTGGACCCCTCAACATTATTATTTAATATTCTCCGTTTGTGATTACTTGATATTCTATGTTGAATATATTGGAATATTGAATGATATGATTGGATTGGATATATATTTGGGTATAATATATTACCAAAATTATATAAATTGGAGTTTTGAAAGAAAATAAAGGAAGTAAAGTTGTAAACGAAATAATCTTAGAAAATTTAATAAAATCAGAATGAATTGGAAAGAAATGGAAGTATGTTAAATACTAATAAATAACTTCGAGTTTTAAAAGAAAGGGGTTTGAATAAACAGTAATTATTGAATTGTAAAATCAAGTGATATTATTTTAAAGGAATAAAGAATCATTTTAAAACTCAAAGTTCTAAATTATTTAATGGAATCAGAAGTAAACTAAGAAATCTAAATTGGTATTTCAATTAAAAGTATCTAAAATCGTAATTAAGAAATAAAATCTGAAATTAAAGGATTTTTTTGAATGAATGAAGTAAATTAGAAATCAATTTGGAAATTGATTTGAGTATTTGAAATTAGATATTTGAAAGAATAAATTCAAGGTGAGAATTTATTAAATGGGAAAAATTGTTTAAAAATAAATAGTGATTTATTTTTAAAGGTTGTAAAGAGAAGTATATTTCTCTGGATAGCCAAGTACGTTTTCAAAATAAGTTTTTAAAATAAAAAAAAGGTTTTAATGTTTTTTTACAAAGTGTGTTCTTCGAAATTTATTATTTCAAATGTTAAATTCTAAAGTAAATATTTATTTAAAATCTATTACCGTAGTAATAATTTATAAAGAGTGACTTAGTAATTCTGTTTTAAAGGTGAAAACCTAGTTTATATTTATAAAGTAACTTTATTTTCAAATATACATATAGTATATATATATTTTTAATCAACTATTGAAGTAGTTTTAATTTAAATATTTTAAAGAAAATTCTAAAGTACGTAATTTATTAATCTATTATCGTAATAGTTGTAAAAAAATGATTTGGTATTTTTTTTAAAGAAGAAATCTAATGTATATTTATAAGGTAACGTTATTTTAGTTATTTCTAGAATATTACTTTAAATTAAGTATTAAAGTAATTTTTCTATATTGAACGTTAAATATATTTTACAATAACGTGTTTTTAAAATCTAAAGTTTTGTGCTTTGTGATTCCAGTGGAAATAGAAATACTTGGAATTTATTCTGAGAAGGAAAGATAGTTTTGAAACCGTTTTCAAAGGGTTTTGAAAATAAAAATATATCTTGTGAAGGTATTGGAGAAAAATAAATAATTTGGGAAATTATTTATTGTTTGATGGATGTTTATGAATTTGAATTGATAGTTAAATCACCGACTATCAATATTGGCCAAATGCGCTGATCGTTTCGAAGAGACCGGGATCGAGATTTATTTCTCGAAAACCACTTCGATCCGGTTTGTACGTTTTCGTGAAAAACGATCTTGGATTCGAAGATGGAGCAGTGAAGTGCAAGGGCTAGTCGCTACTAATCCTGAGGATATTTCCAAAATGAATGTAGTAGGAATATTGCCTTCGGTTCCGTTCGGACCTGGGACGAACTAGTACGGATGAATGCTTGCGAAACATCGTCAGGTGGACGATGGGCATTCTAAGGGATATATTCTAAAAAGGTAACGCTTAGCCTCAAGCCTCATCAAATGGGAATGGTTGAAAATCAGGGGTTATGCAGCAAGGGTTCGTGGGTAGCCCCCGTTGGAGGGTGAGGTCATCCCTGTCTAGATGTCCCTTTATTTCGGCTTAGTGGGCGGTTGCTGATCCGAACCGCGGGGTGATCTTGCTCGGGACTGTCCAATAAGGGATGGTCCCGGTCTTGTGTTGCAGGGGAGTTAGGGTGGCTCCTCGGTACGCTGATCTAGACCAGGTACTGTGACAGGTGGTACCCCAGTGCCTATCCATTAGTTGGAATCCATTTTCCCTACGCGCCCGTACGGTTTTGATTGTGCCCAACTATTGCTGAAACGTGAGATGCAAGCATTTCAGCTAGATTCTATTTTACTTTCTGTAGACCCTATTATAATATCAGAGGATTTTAATAAAAATTGTTTTAGCTATCGTAAGGTAAAAACCCGACATGTTTATTTGTGGCGTGGTCTTACGAGATGCTTTTGTTTTCAAAGGATTTTGCAACTTTAAAAATCAATTGGGTGAGATTTTCTCACGCTAGTATTCCAGACTGACTCGGGTGTTATTCAACTATAATGCTCGGGTCAGACCGAGTATTATAGGATACATGAGATGTTGTGGAGCTTAGGAGACGAGCTGGATGTCGATACGTACTCTCGTACTTGCTTTTATATATATTGCGCTGTGTTGAGTTGTTGTGTATCCATTTGTATAATATTGATGTTGAGCTGTGATCGATGTACTCTGATAATGTATTATATAAACAGAGATATATTTGATTTGAGTAAAGATCATTTATTATCTATTATATTTTATTCCGCTGCGATGGTTAGATTCTGATGTTGTTTTCTATTTTCTTTTCCTACCTCTTTTTCTTTGACCCAAATGGTTCGTATTTCTGTACAACTTGAGTTGATTGTTGTAGAATAGTGTTAACTCAAATGGTACGGATTTGCGGGTCGTTACACTTGGTATCAGAGCTTAGGTTGGTGATAACCTTGGCTCTGGTGGGAATTACTCATTTAAAATAGAGTCCGTAGTACTCTAGAATGAGTTTGATTGTATTAATAGTTATGAGCGCGTATTTGTTAGTGAATATAAAATGATTTTATATTGTGTTGATTAGTTTATTGAGTAGTTTATGGATTCTGGTCAATACGAGTAATTAATATTATTGATAGGGATCTCTAAACACTTGAATAGAACAATTCAATACAGTATTGTTTTAAAGTAGGGTAAATGAAATAATTTTACCCAAATTATTTTTGTATATAAAAGATATAATTTTTGTGAAGTATTGTAGTATTTGGATGCTTGATTGATAGGGAATGATAATATTAAATTATTAACACTATTGTGTAGAAATTGAAAACTTATAACCAAAGTTGAAGAATAAATTTATATAGCAAAATGGAATCTGAAATATAGATTATAAATGTAATTTATAAATTGAAAATAAACTTCATATACAAATGAGATTTGTAAATGTAAACTGCAAAGGTGAATATAATTTTGAAATAGAATTCCAGAGAAGCATTTGAAATTGAAGTAAGATAAAATTCCAGAGAATGTGTGAATAAAGATTTAAAGGAATTGTGATTCAGAATATTTGGGAAAAATTTAAATTTCCTTTGGGTTTGAAAACGGTTTCTAAATGGTTTGGAGGAATAATAGTATCATTTTGAAATATTTTGAGTTGTATTGGAAATCTTGTGAGATTTGGAAATTATAAATATTTGAAATGTTGTTAAAGAGATGAAGGCACTAAACTCTTTCGGTCGCTGGAAAATAACTCCGATGATGATCGTGACATCATCGGTGTTTATCTTCGAGTTTCCAAGAGAGGAATTGCTACATGAACATTTTAAATTGGAACTGTTTGCGAACTGGGTTTGGTTTTGGAATTCAAAGGGATAATTGAATTTGCCAAAGGATTTTTGATGTAGTTGATTTCAAAAGTGATTTTGAAATTTTGGAAAATTGTTTAAACTCTGGAATCTTGTTTAAAATGTTAATGGAATAATAAAAATATACTTGGCTAAATAAAATGTATAATTCTAAGTAAAAAGGTATAATGCTAAGTTAAAAAGTAAAGTGTGAATGAGATTGATTGTGGATAGATGAAAGTGTGAATATAAATAGAATGTGACTTATAAATTTGGAAATGAGATAAATAAGCCAAAATAGAATAGTTTTAAAATCTGGAAAGTGAAAGAAAATCCAAAACTTAACTTATAAAATAAATAGGTTGAACTCCAGTAAAATAGATAAAGAGATTTTGAAATAAAAATCAAATATTGATTTAATGTACATTGAATATCAAATTTGTGGTGACAAATGTTTAGTTTGTAAATGAATTATGGGATGAATATTCGATGAAAATAATATGGAATGTTCAAAGATTAATTCATGGAATATGGAAATGGAACTCGAATTGGTTAATAAAAATTTGAGTTGTGAATAAATGATAAAATTTGAAAGTGTAGCTTGAGTTATTAATAGAAATTCAACTTGCATTGTAAGTGAATTAAACTTGAATTGAAGTTGAATGGAATTGAATTAACTTAAAATGATTTGTATTGCAAATAAAAAAATAAATCCAAGTAGAGATAAATTGGAAATGGACTCCCTATAAAATGAAAGGAATCCAGAAATAAATTATTGAATGTGAATTAGAATTCATATTGATTCAATGAAATATACTAATTTAGTTTAAATGAATGGAGCTGGAAATGAACTCAAGTTAAACAAAATAGAATTGAAATAGTGATGGTTTGAGTGGTAAATAAAATTCAAGTAAATAAAAATAAAAATTGAAATGGTTGCAAATGTAGTAAAATGGAAGGAATTGACTATAAATTGAGTTGAAAACAATTTAAAGTGGTTACAAGCTTATGTAGTTATTTATTCTCTTGCATACGGTCAAATTTCGTAGAAGTAAATTGTCATTTAATGAAAATGAGATTAAATAAATTCTATGAATTGATAGAAGTGAAATAAAACTGATTTTTAAATCAAATGAATTGAATATAAGCTTGTTTGGATTAAAAATGAATTGAATTTAAGAAATTGACTTGTGGGCCATTAACATTGAATGATATGGCATCAAAATTGGTTGGAAGCGAGTGAGAGCAATCGAATTGGTGGTTGAAACTTTATTAATTACTTATAAGTGTTGTTTGGAAGATATTGCTTATGTTATGCATGTGTTTAGTTACTGAAATTAAGAAATATGTTAATAAACTTTGTATATTTGGCACTTACATGTTTAAATTGAGTAAGTACGGGTTTTTGGAAGCTGTTTGACTGGTTTTGACTGCGCTAATTGCTTAAATAAATAGCCGCTTGCTTAAAAATGCGAAATAAGGTACGCCTACGCAATACAAATAGGAAACATGAACCGTTTTTTTGTTTTCTGACCGTGTGGGTCGATGTATATATATTTATATCTCTTGTCAGATTGTAAAAGCTCCTCCGTACAAAGGAGATTCTGCCAAAAAAATTCGAAAATTTTGGGAGTTAGAAATTTTTTGAATCTTTTGAAAATTTTCGCTAACGACAAATGAATTAAAAATTTGTAAGAAAATATAATTAAAACTGAATATTGAAATCTGATTTTAAATTGTATATGTAAAGTTAAATGAATCGAAAAAAAAAATTGTTCGAAGAAATTAAAGATACAAAAAGTTTACAAATAAACTTTTATTTGAGAAATAAATTAGTAAGTGAACTAATAAAAGGGTAATGGTTAATTAAATATGGGCTGAGGTAAAGTGGACAAAATTCAATATTCAAAGTTTGGAAATGAATTGAATTCAAGTAAAATTGGAAAGAAGTATTTATATTTGAACTCAATTAATAAAGTGAAGCAAATTGAAATTTTTATGAAATTGTAGAGGGCAAATTGAATAGATTGGATATAAACTCCAATAGCGAAGTGAAACAAATTCAAGAGGTATGTAAAATATTTATATTGAACTTAAGAAATGAAGGTGAAATTCTTAAAGTAAGTTGGAATTGAAAATATGCTAAGTGAGTAATTGAATGAAGATTAACACTGATTGTTGTGAATGGAATAATTGTGGAAAGATGAATGAGAATCAAAATAAATGCGAATGAAAGGAAATTGATATAGTTGATAATCAATTGGGGCAAATACGTAGGCTGTACGTATATTATTTTATTCGCATGGCTATTTGATTCAGATTCGAGCACAGAATTTCGAGATAATTTTATCATTCCGAGTTAGAATTTTTCACTCGATTTTCGACGGCGAACTCTGGATATGGATTTTGATTGATTCTGGAAATTCTCTATTATAGTTATGACTATGCAAGGAGAATGACGGTTTCTGATCAAGAAACCAGATCTAAGTCCGCACTAGGAAGTCGGGTGGACAATACTGGTTCGGAAGTGAGATTGTGTGATCGAGTAAGTGATCGGATTCGGTATTGCATACAAATGATATAGGTACATCGTACGAGCTTAAGTAAAACAAATATTGGAAATGTGTAAAAGAAGTCAGTAAAATGTTTTTGAATGTTGTGATTGGATATTATTGCTAAACATGATATGCAGGTATGAAAAAGGGAAAAAGAGAATTGGTTTTGATTTCAGATAATAAACTAGAATTGCTCGACAAAAAGGCACGTGTTTAAAATTCTATATGGGATTTGATTGTGTTTTGGATCTAGCCACTTGGCCTTTTGTTTTCCTTTTAGATTTGGGAGGCCGTAGAGCCATTTTGTAGTTGTACCGAGCTAGCCGCGCAAAGGAGACGCTGGCAAAATATTTTGGAAATTTAGAGAGTTAGAAGAATTTTGAGAAAATTTTGATAATTCAAAATTTAGTTTTGAATTATAATTTAAATGATTGTATAAATAGAGTTGTTTGGGAACTATGGAAAGGTTTGAAAAGTTAATAAGAAAGATAATGAGTCTTTTATAAGAAGATAGTTGGTAAGATGTTGAATTGTTAGAAACTGTAACAACCCGCATATTTATCGATTTTATATTTAAATATTTTATCGTTCGTCGGATTTTGGTCCGAAAATCTACTTTTTGCATACGGTCGAATTAGGACTCGAGACCACCTCCATTGAGTTCAAAATGCCGTTTGCGACCTTTTTGAGTATAAGCTTCGATATGTTTGGAGAAAGTTGATTTTTGCTACTTTTTCCCGCTTAGGGCTTTGGTTGGGCTGAGCCAATTAGTCACTTAACTCAGTTCCAACACTCTCCTCTTCATTCACTTCTCTTCTATTTTCCTAACACTCAAGCTCAAGCAAAATGGAGGAAGAGAATGGGAAATAGAAATTCCTAAGCCCTAGCTTGCTTTGCAAATCCATCTCCTCGTTCCAAAGTTCATGAGAACCCATTGGTAAGCTTCCTCTTCTTCTTCTCCAACTCATTCTCTCTTTGAATTTCAGAAATTTCCTAAACCTAACTTAGGAAATGTTCTTCTTTTTAGCTTAGATTGAAGCTTGTTGAGTTGGAATCGAAGAGTGCTTGTTCTTGCCATTGCTTCATAGCTTCTCCTTCATTGATTTGGGTGCAAAGGTGAGATTTTTATCTCACATCTATGACTATAATTATCTTTGGTTGTTGGGTATGAATTCCTAACACTTCTTCATGTGCATTTGCTCTTGATTTGGATTGGTTTTGTGAATACTCCAATTTTTGGGTTTTTAAACCAAATTTGTGTGAAAATCATTTTATGGATGTTTGATCATGCTTTTGGTGATGCATCGAGGAGCATATAGGGCCGGGTTGCCGATTGGCATAAACCCTTAGAGCCAATGTTCGTCCGGTTGCATTTTGGAAGAGTTTGCTCTTCATTTGAATAAGGCTGAAAAACAGCCCAGGCATGATTCAGTCGACTGAAAACTCTGTTCAGTCGACTGAACCTGAAACCCGAGAGTTTCCAGGCATGATTCAGTCGACTGAAAAACTCTGCACAGTCGACTGAAACTGGAAACAGAAAGTTTCCTGAACCTGGAAAATTTCCAGGTACAGGGTTAGTCGACTGAAAACTCTGTTCAGTCGACTGAACCTGCTGTTTGAGTCCAATTTGCCTTTTTGGATTGAAATTCCAATTTAAATTGATTCGTGACAATCCTATTTGTTGTTATCATCTATTATGACTTTGATGACTCTTTTTAGGCATTTTTGAATATCCATTTCGATGGACCCTTTATCGATTTCGTTGGATTTTATTCACGTCTTCGTATGTGAATTTTTGTGATTGATTGTTCTTACAATCTTCTTCGTGATTTGTCACTTTAAAAATATAAAGGTTTTCTATACTAGTAGTAAATATCAAAACTCTTTCCTCAAACGATTTCAATACTATTTTAATACCAAATTCGTTTATAAAACCGTTTTCCAATCTATTAGTATATACAATCCTTTACCTCACTCGTATGAGAAATCTAATTAAACGGCTTAGTAAAACAAGTGGTATGAAACGCTTGCGTTTACTTTGTAGGTTAATTCTTGGACTTGTTTGATTGAACCTCTTGTGAAAATTTTCTAGTGGAGATTTACAGTTTGTTCGTAAATATTTAAGTTAAGCAAGTGGTTATGGGACATGAAGCTAAACTCATATATTTACTAGCTTAGTGTAATCGACATTTCTCGCTGATCATGACGATCATCTTTGTGATTTAGACTAGCAATGTGCGATGTCTCTTTGTCTGCAAGGGAGACTAAACCCCGTTTTGTGGAGTTTCGACTCAATTTGTGATGGGGTAGCAACCCATGGTTTTCGGGCCGTTTGTGGAGCTTCGGCTCAATTTGTGATGGTTAGCGACCATGGAATATTTGTTCCGTTTGTGATACACGTATTGGTGAGCTTTATGCTCCCGTTTGTGATAGGCCTCCCCCCCTTTGTGATTTTTGGATTTCTTGTGTAGATTCCTAGAATTTGTGTTTCAGCAATTTTCGTGATTTCCATTGATAAGTTTTATCAATATTTGTGCATTGGTGAATTTGTGTGTCATTGACTTTAGTGATTTCTGGATTTCTTGTGTAGTCTTCTGGAATTTGTGTGTCATTGACTTTTGTGATTGACATTGATATTAGCGTCAATATTTATGGTATGGTGATCGAAATAAGGAGTATGACGTTTCTTGGATTCTTGTGTAGATTTGGCGACATTGATTAATCTCTTGATGATTATCAACTAAGTATATATATATATATATATATATATATATATATATATATATATATATATATATATCACAGCTTGGCATTGTGATTATTATGTGTTTAGTCATATCTCTTATTATATATCGTTTCATCTGATATCTATATTTAGACTGATCCGCTTATTATTTTCTTATTAAATAATACTCGGGTCAGACCGAGATGTTACAGGTGCTTCTGCTTGACTTCTCATCCGGGATTAACTCCTTGACTTTTGGTTAACTACTTAGATTAGTAGTTTTTGTTGTATACATTTGAGATATAGACTCCATAATGTATACTTATTCTTTTGTGTAGTTCATGTAACTATTCTTTTGTGATATTGTGGATCTTTTTAGAACACTACTCTGATGTACACTTCCTAGTGTAATATTCATATCTATTTCCGCCTTTGTGATATGAATTGTCTGTGACTGATTTGTGTTATGCTTATTTCTATATTTGTTTTCCGAAGGATTTATATAGCCACCGTGTAGTAGCTTTGAGTTTGTGTCGGTAGGTCGGATTTCCTCTTGAAATAGAATGCATGTCATATTATCTGACATATCGGTGCTCGCGCAAAGAAATTACACGGATGGTCGCTCCTCAACAGCCTTATTCTCCGTGCTAGTTGACAGCATTCACCGTAATGTTCTTGGCTAGCGTGGGTATAGAGGTGGGGCGTCACAGCTTGGTATCAGAGCCAAACTTCGGAACAATATGGAATATTATAACAAGGATCATCGTCCTAAATCCATCTTAGGAGTTGTGCTTTAGGATTTTATTCGGGTCTTCGTACCGTTCTATCCTATTTTCTTTATGATTCCTTGTTTTATCAATCAAGTTTGATTGAAATTTATTTTGAGAATGACTCTTTCCTCTTCTTTCTTTCTTTCTTAAAGAAGAGAAATGGTTAGACCTGGCCGTCCCAGCGCCGGTCAATCTAGTGCTACTCCCCGGGATGGAGTTTTTGTAACGAGACGAATTTTGCCCGCTCGAAAATCGACATCCATACTTCAAATCGTATTCGAATGCCAAAGATTCGAACGTTCAAATCCGATTCGCCGGAGCTTATAACAATCATTAAGTAAATAACACAGCGGAATAAAAGAATAATACATTGATATACAGCTTTGATACAATATCTGATACAACAGATGATCCAGTAGATATCAATATACATCAGAGATGATACAATAAAATAGCAGCGGAAAGAAAATAGATAACATTTAACAGCGGAACAAATAACTCTAAGATAGTCTTCAAGGAAGAACTTTAGAAATAACTGCAACTCCATTTCCAAGAACTAATCCAGCAGAAGCTCGAACTCCCAATAACATATCACAAAGCTCAGCAAGACTGGTGTGGTCCAAAGACTGAACTAACTCTAGATAATCTGTTAAATCTAGCTATCTGAAAAAACCAACTCTAGACTGCTCGTGTAGAGAATAATGAGCACCCAGAGTTTAGGAAAGAAAACAATAAACTCCGAGTCAGTCGTGGGACTGGTGTGAGCAACAAAAACAGTTTATCTTTAAACAATCAACAAAAGATTTAAAGTCAATTCGAAATGCTTTTGAAAAATGAGACTACCATAAGGCCTCCCGCACACACACACAATGCAAACGCAGAATCGGAGGAGATTTCTCCTTATGATAGTCAAAGATGCTTGATACGCATTAAAGAATTCTTTGATATTATTACTAGTGCATAGTGAAGTAAATCATTTCGAAAATAGAATATTAATCTTAGCCAACATACGACCATTATCGTATGCCTACTATAGCTACCATCTAAACAGTGGTGACCACCATAAGTAAATGGCAGGTTCTACAACTAATACCGTACAAGTCTCGTATTGGGAATTGGATTCCAACAAATGGTCAGGCCAAGGAACTTCCCATTGCCACTGAGAATGCCTCTGGAAAGACATCCCCGAGAACCAAACCGGAACTCTGCCAACACAAGGCCGGGTTACCCCTCACTGGGTAACTACTGACACGAGCACGCCATTCCCCGATCGTAAACGACCTTTCTCACGGGATCCCGATAACCAACAACCACAAAGTAATAAACTCGTAGTAACCACATAGGTTAAATATCTGGGCTCCATACCATGATACAACCTCTATCCAGAAGGAAATGTACATACCCTAAGGGGAGCTACAGCAACCCCTAATAACCTTGCTGCATCTTTCCTGTTTTGACCATTTCCGGGATGTGAGGCTCGATGAATTCACGTCCACAAAAACATACTTTATACAAAAGTCATGCTTTGGGTCAACAAATGATCAACACAATGATCACTAAGATAGAAGATCAAATAAATGATCCTATCACAATAATCAACACAATGATCATTTCAGCATCACTCAGCATGTCACATTACCAAAATGGGATATATCGCTGATAACTCCAACTATATAACCTTTGAGCTCGTACGTCTCAAAGAAGGGTGTTAAGCAAAGAATAAATTCTCCGCCACCAACAGAAATATATTTGAAAGAAATCGGCTTTATATCTCAACTTGTAATGTCAGGCATACTATCCATACAAGTCTGTTCTGGGTTCGAACAGAACCGAAGGCACTTCCAAAGAAGTCCTTGCAATCCGAATATTCACTAATCACGTTCGGACTTCCCATCACATATGGAGTTTCTATACCGGCGCGACTCGGTGCAGAAACAATCGATAGGTCATCCTATCGCTTTCGCAAATACCCGGTCTTCAACACCGGTCTTCAAATGCTATCCATAGCGACATATCACCTATTCGGAATGGGATATATGACACAAAGGTCCTCTCCCGGCTAAACCGAATAGTGAGCGCAATATTTCAAAAACAAATGGATATTGGGATTTCAATTAAGTCACAACTTAATAATTCAAAACTTTATTTCAAATGGTTTAATCCAATTTCCATTTCAATCTTTAACAAAAAGATTCATTTTCACAACCTTTGACGGTTTAAACAATTTTCACATTTTAATCTTTTAAACAAAAGATTCATTCACAGATTTTTCCAAATCAATTTTCATTTCAATTTGATTAACTCGTTAAATCTTTAAATCAAAGATTTAACTTATAGCCTTCAAAACAATTTCATTTCAATTTGATTTAAACAAATCATCAATTTAAATCTGTTAAAAATAAACAGATTTAATTCATAGCTTTGAAAAAAGAATCATCTATAACTTACGAAAAATCCTTCTCTATTCAATCTTGAAATCCCCTAATTAACTGGAATCTCAGTTCTTATCTAAAAGTGTTTATCATTTGGAAACAACAGTTTTCATTTTGGAAATCTGATTTATTTATACGAGTTGAAATCCTTGGGTTAAATTCAAATTCCCAAAACAATACTTTAAAAATGGTTTAACTCATATATAACTAGTATAATATCGTTAATCCCTAGTTTCAAATTACAGAATTCAATTTCAATATTGAATTTAAATTTAAATCAAATTATTTAAATTCTAAAACTTAATCAAGTAATTTAAAAATAATAATTTTTATTTTGAAATTCCATTCCAAAAGCTTTTCACATTTATTCCGATTCCATTTCCAAAACATTTGAATTTAAAAATTCAAATTTAACTATTTCAAAAATCTGTGACTTAATCGATTTCCTCGTGAAATCCATATTTGTGGGTGTATGGTGTGGTCCAGGGTTTAACACAATAGTGCAACACCATTCAATCATGACAGATCAAAACACAGAAATATAGTTGATAAGCGATTTAAAACTATAGCGCTCATCGTCTATTCACAGATTCACAGATAATATACAAATGTAAATAAATGAATAAATTATGCACATCTAAATCCACAGAACAAAATATCACAGATCAGTCAGGACAGTAAATTCGAGGCATCTCATACAATACAATCATTCATGAGTAAGTCAAGTATTCAATAATCAATGATAAGTTAGATTTATAAATCATTTTATTCTAATCAATTCAATTTATTTCCAAGTGAATTAATTACTTATGAATTAATTATCAATTTCTGATTTATTAATTTCAAATCATTTGATATAAATTAATTTATCAATCAACTTAATTAATTGAATTATTCTTAATTTATAATATTTGTTCATTAACCTTTAAACCAATTACAAAATTAATCGACCCCTTAATTAATTAATTAGTTCTTAATAAATCACATTAAATAAATCAATTCATGATTACTAGTTAATTCACCTTTGACTTAAATTGGTTATTCTCAAATTAATATATTTTAAATTTTAAAGATTTAAAACGAATAACCCTTTTTAGAATATACTTAAATATTTAACACTTTTAAGTTATTAAACAAATTTAAATTTTTAAACTTGGTTTCCAAACTAAGTTTCGAACCTAAATACATATTTAAAACTTAAATTTATAAGTTCAGTTCAAACTTGCTTTAGCTTTGCTCAAATCTTTCTTTTACAAATCAAGTTCTAATTTTAATTCTATTCTTCTTTTCAAATCCACTTAATTTATTATGTAATTTTAAGTTACTAAACTTTATTTATTTTCAACTAAGTTTCAACTGAACTTGGATTTATATTCAACATTGATTCAAAACTTATTTCAACTTTGTCTGATCATTCAATTCAGGTTTAAGTTTTCAAAAACAATTAAAACAGGTTTCTGTTCAAACCTGGAAAACACTCATACCCGAGCCACTCAAAGACTTGCTTCGAGTCCACCCCCCTTCTTTCTCGAATGAAACCCGAGCAATATTCCAGTGCCTTCCTTCTTCTCCTTATTTTTTTTTTGTTCTTCCAGATCCAAGTGTGCACGGTGCACGTGCACAAATCGTCAACGCCGATGCTATCTCCGGCGACACCACAAACATGTCGCCGACCATCCTCACGTGCAACCCCAGCCTTCGAACGAGCATCACGAAGTATGATGCGAAAATTGACCAGTCGTTCAAAACTGAAACATTCAATCATCCAATAGATCTCCTCGTCCCAACCTGCTCTGACCATCGGAGGTGCTGCGGCTCTGGCCTCGCCTCGCCGAACCCTCGTATTACCCACCCCTAAAATAGCACGCAGCTCGATGCACCATAGGTGGAGGAAATACCTCGTCTCCGAGCTCAACTAAAATGACTGCTAAACCCTATAATTGCTTCGATACAACATCGCTCTCATTAGAAAAATTGTTTATCATTTTTCCCGATATGATTGATTACCAATCTCACTTCATGCAAAGTTTCAACACAAAACAATTTCTCGATTGCTGGAAATTTGTAGAAGAAGCAATTTCTATTTAATTACAACTATTGTTGAGATAATCCATGAAAAATCTCAATTTTTGTTTTAAAAATCATCATTTGCAGTATGTATTCAATATAACATCTTGAATTAATATTTTATGGAATTCGAAATTTCCAGACTTCAGAGTTTTCACTGTAAAACTTGATTTTTTTCCATTATATATTCTTTTGTACTTCATGAAACCATTCTTAGATTATAACTTATTCTTAAATACGACCACTTTGTTTCAAAACCAAAGCCTAATACTAATTTGAAGAGAAGAAATTGAATTTCTTCTTGATCTGTACTCTGTAAAGCAAGAAGAGCAGATACATACACATATAGACACAGCACTTTCAAATATATATATGTACTCAATTTAATATTTGCTAGTTGATACTTACAGATATACATATATATACATATATATAAGCAACAGTTTTATATTTAAAAAGTATCTAAAAAGAACAAGTTACTCACAGTTGATTTAAGAAGAACAGAGCATTCTTCAGGGTTGAACTGGAAGCTGAATCTTCCTTTGCTTGTCTGGATTTTGTATTATTGTTTTTAAGGTTGAACTGATGTTCATTTTTGATTTTCCTCAGTGATGATGCTCGAACTAAAATGAGGATTGATGTATATAAAGAGAAGTATGCAGGATGTTTTCATTTTGTACAACAAGTCATGGCTGAAGTATGCTTGCATTCAATGCTAAAGGCTTGTTGCATTAATTACCCTGCTTACCTCCCTTTTCCTTTTATTTACAGCCCATGCTTTGTATTAATTACTGATACTTTCCCTTTGTATGCTAGAGATACTAGCATATATTATTAAGTACTTCTTATTTGCTTGAGTACTTTATGTTTTCATATTATATTGTCTTATTATTTTTGACTATATTATATTTTCTTCTTTAGTACATGTTGCTGCATTGTTTTCCAGGTTAGAGTATATCATCTTACTTGCTTTATTTATTTCATTTTGTTTGAATACTTTTATTTGCTCTTATTTTATTTTATTTTTTTCTTTGCATACTCAAACTTTTATATTTGTTTGTATTTAGTTACTTTATTTTCTTAAGTACTTTGTTTCTTCCTTGCATTCTATTTGAATTGCATACTTATATAATTGTCATTTATTTGCTTATACTTGTTTATACATTTGTTTACTTGGTTTACGTTTTATTTTGTACTCGTATTTATTTGTTTGAAAACTTTATTTGCATTGCCTGCATATCTATGTTTTTATTTATTTGTTATTTTTACTTTGTTTTGTTTACTTGTTTTTCCAGTTCATACATATTCTTGTTTGTTTATAAACTTCATGTATGAAGATATGTTGGTGGCTTCTACTTTGCAAGCCTTTCATATGTATATGTTTCTATTTCAATTTCTATTTTCTTGCTTTATACTTTGCAATATAACCAATTTCTATTTTTATAAAAATCTATCTTATATTAATTTATATTTCTAGAATAAATAATAATTATTATTATTTTACTTCAAATTTATTATCTTATGTTATTTTATAAACTCAAATCATTATTAACCGTCAATTCAAATATTTATTATTACTTATTTATTTATTTTATACTCATGTCAAATATCTGTATTTTATGATTATTTTTAAACCATTTACTTGAGATTTTAACTCAAGTTCAATATATACATATATATTATATAAAATTTGCTCATATATACCCAAATATATATATACATTCAATATATACACATATTTACAGTATTTTAAATGTAAATGATTTATACAGAATATACTTGGATCCGGGGAAACTCGCATCACTTAATCAATGAATTTCACAAATTTTTATTCATAATGAAATTACTTAACAATTTTAAATTCAAAAATTCAATTAATTATCAATTTAAATATTTATAAAATCCGGGGTCGTTACAGACTTCCCCCCTTAAAAGAATTTCGTCCCCGAAATTCGCAGGCACGAAAACAACACAGATGGATGAAAGATAAAGAAATATCTTTTCAGATCAAACTGGATATCAGTTCTGCAATTGGCTCACCAAATCAGAATATCAATAATAGATACAGGAAATTATAATTAAAATTTCAAATTTTGGTTTTTTAAACAAAATCATTTTATCGATACAATTCTAGTCATTCTTCATATTCTATTTATCAAGTTAATTCAATTAAAAATTTCTAATTTATTCAAAATTTTAATTCTAAATTTCAAATTCATTAAAGTTTAAAACGAAAAACTGATAAGAAATCGATGAAGATACGAAGTAAGGATTTTCTACAACGATTCGTAGAGCCACCATCACACCGAAACTTCTTCTTGTAGCTGGTACGAAGAAATCAAAAGAATTTGGAAACGAATCAAAGAAAATTGATAAGAAAGATGTTTCCACTGTTGTTACAGAGTATCGACCAATTATAGTCGTATTTCTCTGTCCCCTATCTCGTTCTCTTCTTGCACTCATACTTACTATCAGTAGATAGCAAGAGAATTTACTGAGGCATCCAAACAGATATCTTAGGGATTTACTCATTCTAGGATTTACTGCACCCTATCTCTAATGAGCTACTTAATGTGTTACACTCCTGAGCTAAAGTTTCACCTTAGCTCTGATACCAAATGTAACGAGACGAATTTTGCCCGCTCGAAAATCGACATCCATACTTCAAATCGTATTTGAATGCCAAAGATTCGAACGTTCAAATCTGATTCGCCGGAGCTTATAACAATCATTAAGTAAATAACACAGCGGAATAAAAGAATAATACATTGATATACAGCTTTGATACAATATCTGATACAACAGATGATCCAGTAGATATCAATATACATCAGAGATGATACAATAAAATAGCAGCGGAAAGAAAATAGATAACATTTAACAGCGCAACAAATAACTCTAAGATAGTCTTCAAGGAAGAACTTTAGAAATAACTGCAACTCCATTTCCAAGAACTAATCCAGCAGAAGCTCGAACTCCCAATAACATATCACAAAGCTCAGCAAGACTGGTGTGGTCCAAAGACTGAACTAACTCTAGATAATCTGTTAAATCTAGCTATCTGAAAAAATCAACTCTAGACTGCTCGTGTAGAGAATAATGAGCACCCAGAGTTTAGGAAAGAAAACAATAAACTCCGAGTCAGTCGTGGGACTGGTGTGAGCAACAAAAACAGTTTATCTTTAAACAATCAACAAAAGATTTAAAGTCAATTCGAAATGCTTTTGAAAAATGAGACTACCATAAGGCCTCCCGCACACACACACAATGCAAACGCAGAATCGGAGGAGATTTCTCCTTATGATAGTCAAAGATGCTTGATACGCATTAAAGAATTCTTTGATATTATTACTAGTGCATAGTGAAGTAAATCATTTCGAAAATAGAATATTAATCTTAGCCAACATACGACCATTATCGTATGCCTACTATAGCTACCATCTAAACAGTGGTGACCACCATAAGTAAATGGCAGGTTCTACAACTAATACCGTACAAGTCTCGTATTGGGAATTGGATTTCCAACAAATGGTCAGGCCAAGGAACTTCCCATTGCCACTGAGAATGCCTCTGGAAAGACATCCCCGAGAACCAAACCGGAACTCTGCCAACACAAGGCCGGGTTACCCCTCACTGGGTAACTACTGACACGAGCACGCCATTCCCCGATCGTAAACGACCTTTCTCACGGGATCCCGATAACCAACAACCACAAAGTAATAAACTCGTAGTAACCACATAGGTTAAATATCTGGGCTCCATACCATGATACAACCTCTATCCAGAAGGAAATGTACATACCCTAAGGGGAGCTACAGCAACCCCTAATAACCTTGCTGCATCTTTCCTGTTTTGACCATTTCCGGGATGTGAGGCTCGATGAATTCACGTCCACAAAAACATACTTTATACAAAAGTCATGCTTTGGGTCAACAAATGATCAACACAATGATCACTAAGATAGACGATCAAATAAATGATCCTATCACAATAATCAACACAATGATCATTTCAGCATCACTCAGCATGTCACATTACCAAAATGGGATATATCGCTGATAACTCCAACTATATAACCTTTGAGCTCGTACGTCTCAAAGAAGGGTGTTAAGCAAAGAATAAATTCTCCGCCACCAACAGAAATATATTTGAAAGAAATCGGCTTTATATCTCAACTTGTAATGTCAGGCATACTATCCATACAAGTCTGTTCTGGGTTCGAACAGAACCGAAGGCACTTCCAAAGAAGTCCTTGCAATCCGAATATTCACTAATCACGTTCGGACTTCCCATCACATATGGAGTTTCTATACCGGCGCGACTCGGTGCAGAAACAATCGATAGGTCATCCTATCGCTTTCGCAAATACCCGGTCTTCAACACCGGTCTTCAAATGCTATCCATAGCGACATATCACCTATTCGGAATGGGATATATGACACAAAGGTCCTCTCCCGGCTAAACCGAATAGTGAGCGCAATATTTCAAAAACAAATGGATATTGGGATTTCAATTAAGTCACAACTTAATAATTCAAAACTTTATTTCAAATGGTTTAATCCAATTTCCATTTCAATCTTTAACAAAAAGATTCATTTTCACAACCTTTGACGGTTTAAACAATTTTCACATTTTAATCTTTTAAACAAAAGATTCATTCACAGATTTTTCCAAATCAATTTTCATTTCAATTTGATTAACTCGTTAAATCTTTAAATCAAAGATTTAACTTATAGCCTTCAAAACAATTTCATTTCAATTTGATTTAAACAAATCATCAATTTAAATCTGTTAAAAATAAACAGATTTAATTCATAGCTTTGAAAAAAGAATCATCTATAACTTAGGAAAAATCCTTCTCTATTCAATCTTGAAATCCCCTAATTAACTGGAATCTCAGTTCTTATCTAAAAGTGTTTATCATTTGGAAACAACAGTTTTCATTTTGGAAATCTGATTTATTTATACGAGTTGAAATCCTTGGGTTAAATTCAAATTCCCAAAACAATACTTTAAAAATGGTTTAACTCATATATAACTAGTATAATATCGTTAATCCCTAGTTTCAAATTACAGAATTCAATTTCAATATTGAATTTAAATTTAAATCAAATTATTTAAATTCTAAAACTTAATCAAGTAATTTAAAAATAATAATTTTTATTTTGAAATTCCATTCCAAAAGCTTTTCACATTTATTCCGATTCCATTTCCAAAACATTTGAATTTAAAAATTCAAATTTAACTATTTCAAAAATCTGTGACTTAATCGATTTCCTCGTGAAATCCATATTTGTGGGTGTATGGTGTGGTCCAGGGTTTAACACAATAGTGCAACACCATTCAATCATGACAGATCAAAACACAGAAATATAGTTGATAAGCGATTTAAAACTATAGCGCTCATCGTCTATTCACAGATTCACAGATAATATACAAATGTAAATAAATGAATAAATTATGCACATCTAAATCCACAGAACAAAATATCACAGATCAGTCAGGACAGTAAATTCGAGGCATCTCATACAATACAATCATTCATGAGTAAGTCAAGTATTCAATAATCATTTATAAGTTAGATTTATAAATCATTTTATTCTAATCAATTCAATTTATTTCCAAGTGAATTAATTACTTATGAATTAATTATCAATTTCTGATTTATTAATTTCAAATCATTTGATATAAATTAATTTATCAATCAACTTAATTAATTGAATTATTCTTAATTTATAATATTTGTTCATTAACCTTTAAACCAATTACAAAATTAATCGACCCCTTAATTAATTAATTAGTTCTTAATAAATCACATTAAATAAATCAATTCATGATTACTAGTTAATTCACCTTTGACTTAAATTGGTTATTCTCAAATTAATATATTTTAAATTTTAAAGATTTAAAACGAATAACCCTTTTTAGAATATACTTAAATATTTAACACTTTTAAGTTATTAAACAAATTTAAATTTTTAAACTTGGTTTCCAAACTAAGTTTCGAACCTAAATACATATTTAAAACTTAAATTTATAAGTTCAGTTCAAACTTGCTTTAGCTTTGCTCAAATCTTTCTTTTACAAATCAAGTTCTAATTTTAATTCTATTCTTCTTTTCAAATCCACTTAATTTATTATGTAATTTTAAGTTACTAAACTTTATTTATTTTCAACTAAGTTTCAACTGAACTTGGATTTATATTCAACATTGATTCAAAACTTATTTCAACTTTGTCTGATCATTCAATTCAGGTTTAAGTTTTCAAAAACAATTAAAACAGGTTTCTGTTCAAACCTGGAAAACACTCATACCCGAGCCACTCAAAGACTTGCTTCGAGTCCACCCCCCTTCTTTCTCGAATGAAACCCGAGCAATATTCCAGTGCCTTCCTTCTTCTCCTTATTTTTTTTTTGTTCTTCCAGATCCAAGTGTGCACGGTGCACGTGCACAAATCGTCAACGCCGATGCTATCTCCGGCGACACCACAAACATGTCGCCGACCATCCTCACGTGCAACCCCAGCCTTCGAACGAGCATCACGAAGTATGATGCGAAAATTGACAAGTCGTTCAAAACTGAAACATTCAATCATCCAATAGATCTCCTCGTCCCAACCTGCTCTGACCATCGGAGGTGCTGCGGCTCTGGCCTCGCCTCGCCGAACCCTCGTATTACCCACCCCTAAAATAGCACGCAGCTCGATGCACCATAGGTGGAGGAAATACCTCGTCTCCGAGCTCAACTAAAATGACTGCTAAACCCTATAATTGCTTCGATACAACATCGCTCTCATTAGAAAAATTGTTTATCATTTTTCCCGATATGATTGATTACCAATCTCACTTCATGCAAAGTTTCAACACAAAACAATTTCTCGATTGCTGGAAATTTGTAGAAGAAGCAATTTCTATTTAATTACAACTACTGTTGAGATAATCCATGAAAAATCTCAATTTTTGTTTTAAAAATCATCATTTGCAGTATGTATTCAATATAACATCTTGAATTAATATTTTATGGAATTCGAAATTTCCAGACTTCAGAGTTTTCACTGTAAAACTTGATTTTTTTCCATTATATATTCTTTTGTACTTCATGAAACCATTCTTAGATTATAACTTATTCTTAAATACGACCACTTTGTTTCAAAACCAAAGCCTAATACTAATTTGAAGAGAAGAAACTGAATTTCTTCTTGATCTGTACTCTGTAAAGCAAGAAGAGCAGATACATACACATATAGACACAGCACTTTCAAATATATATATGTACTCAATTTAATATTTGCTAGTTGATACTTACAGATATACATATATATACATATATATAAGCAACAGTTTTATATTTAAAAAGTATCTAAAAAGAACAAGTTACTCACAGTTGATTTAAGAAGAACAGAGCATTCTTCAGGGTTGAACTGGAAGCTGAATCTTCCTTTGCTTGTCTGGATTTTGTATTATTGTTTTTAAGGTTGAACTGATGTTCATTTTTGATTTTCCTCAGTGATGATGCTCGAACTAAAATGAGGATTGATGTATATAAAGAGAAGTATGCAGGATGTTTTCATTTTGTACAACAAGTCATGGCTGAAGTATGCTTGCATTCAATGCTAAAGGCTTGTTGCATTAATTACCCTGCTTACCTCCCTTTTCCTTTTATTTACAGCCCATGCTTTGTATTAATTACTGATACTTTCCCTTTGTATGCTAGAGATACTAGCATATATTATTAAGTACTTCTTATTTGCTTGAGTACTTTATGTTTTCATATTATATTGTCTTATTATTTTTGACTATATTATATTTTCTTCTTTAGTACATGTTGCTGCATTGTTTTCCAGGTTAGAGTATATCATCTTACTTGCTTTATTTATTTCATTTTGTTTGAATACTTTTATTTGCTCTTATTTTATTTTATTTTTTTCTTTGCATACTCAAACTTTTATATTTGTTTGTATTTAGTTACTTTATTTTCTTAAGTACTTTGTTTCTTCCTTGCATTCTATTTGAATTGCATACTTATATAATTGTCATTTATTTGCTTATACTTGTTTATACATTTGTTTACTTGGTTTACGTTTTATTTTGTACTCGTATTTATTTGTTTGAAAACTTTATTTGCATTGCCTGCATATCTATGTTTTTATTTATTTGTTATTTTTACTTTGTTTTGTTTACTTGTTTTTCCAGTTCATACATATTCTTGTTTGTTTATAAACTTCATGTATGAAGATATGTTGGTGGCTTCTACTTTGCAAGCCTTTCATATGTATATGTTTCTATTTCAATTTCTATTTTCTTGCTTTATACTTTGCAATATAACCAATTTCTATTTTTATAAAAATCTATCTTATATTAATTTCTATTTCTAGAATAAATAATAATTATTATTATTTTACTTCAAATTTATTATCTTATGTTATTTTATAAACTCAAATCATTATTAACCGTCAATTCAAATATTTATTATTACTTATTTATTTATTTTATACTCATGTCAAATATCTGTATTTTATGATTATTTTTAAACCATTTACTTGAGATTTTAACTCAAGTTCAATATATACATATATATTATATAAAATTTGCTCATATATACCCAAATATATATATATACATTCAATATATACACATATTTACAGTATTTTAAATGTAAATGATTTATACAGAATATACTTGGATCCGGGGAAACTCGCATCACTTAATCAATGAATTTCACAAATTTTTATTCATAATGAAATTACTTAACAATTTTAAATTCAAAAATTCAATTAATTATCAATTTAAATATTTATAAAATCCGGGGTCGTTACAGTTTTTATGTCTGCCCAACAGCTTTTAGATCTTGTCAAGAACGCTCAAACAGCGGGTCCCAATCAGGAGCCTACTCATCCTAGATCCGGTTTTGCACGCTTGTGCAGAGACTACACTGATTTGGGAGGAAGGCCATTCACGGGATCCGAGAGTGTTATAGAAATTCAAGCTTGGCTCAAATCATGCGATCGCTTCTTTTCTCGCATGAACCTTATTGACATTCATCGAGTCCAAGTAGCTTATAGCATGCTCCAAGAAAGAGCATTGGATTGGTATGAGCTTTTAATTTCTGAAATCGTTGAGGCAGATCTTACTTGGGAGAAATTCCGGGGAAGATTCGAATTGAAATTTGTGCCGGAGGCTGAAAAAGTAACCTTAGCCCGGCGTTTCATAGACCTTGTTCAAGGTGAATCTTCTGTGACAGACTATGTCGCATCCTTCGAATCTCTGTCCAAATACGGGGTTGAGTACATTAATACCCCAATGAAGAAAAATCAGAGATTTGTCTATGGCTTGAATAAGAATCTTAAGAAGCCATTACTCCTGAAACTTGAGGTTTCGTTTGATCAGCTTATTGATATCGCTCTTCGTCTTGAAGAGGCCGATAATGAAGGTGATGTTGAAGTTGTGCGTGCCCAACGGAACTTCGACAATAGCTTGAAGAGGCCTGTCAAATTCAAAGGCCCCGATTCTAATAAGAAAGGGAAGCAACAAACTCAGGTAGCAAAAGTTCCTACCTCTAGTCGTGGACGATGCTACAATTGTGGTTCCACAGACCACCAAGTAAAGGAGTGCCCGAAACCCCTCTTTTGCCGCTATTGCAAAGGTTCGGGTCATCTTTTATCTTCGTGTCCTAAGCTTCCAAGCAAGTGAGAAGGAAAGCTGCAACTTTTGGTCAAGGTATTTTCATTCAATCCTCGATGACATTGTTTTAATTCGTGAACTTTCTATTTGAGTTCTTTTTGATATGGGTTTCATCTCATTATTTTTATATCAAAAGAACTTGTCGATTCTTTTTCTTTGAATATTTTGGGCTTGTTGACTTCTTTGAGGATTGTGAATCCGGATGGTAGATCTGCAACACTCAATTTGCTCTTGTTTAGATGTCGAAATTGTTTTATGTGACTTTTCTTTCTGAGCCGATATTTACTTTGGCTTCGGAATTGATTTTTTTTGAAAGGATCAGCTTAATCATTGTGAAGCCCATATTCTATTTTTCCGAGTGGACTATTCATCTTCGACATTTTCAATCTGTTAAGCAGATTTCTATTTTTCCTTTATGATTTTGTTTCCAACTTGATGGCATCATTTTATTCCTTAAGCCCACTTATAAGGAAAGTGTTAATTCTCTCATTTATGTAGTTAGAGAAATTTTTCGGTATTTTTGAGTTTGTCTTAGGATTATCACCTAAGAAATCTTTTGTGTGGTGTTAAGGTCTTTTCAGTTTGACTTTACCACCGGTTTTCGTTTGCTACGAGTTGCGGAAATTAGCATTACACTTATCGCATTCCGCACTTGTTATGATTCTTATGAATGAAGTATTATGTCATTCAATTTGTCCAGCTCATTTCATCCATTTTATAAATCGAATATTCTATGGATATTTCGATCAGACCATTCTTGTATTTATTGATTTTGGATGAAAATAGTAATTTAAAATTTTGCAAATCTTTTTCATAAGATTTATTTATAAGTAAAACTGGATTTTGTTCTTGAAACGAACAAAGAATATTCTTAAAACTTTTTAAGAGATTTATTTATCCTATAAAAGATGATTTCGTGATTGTATTGCCCGTTGAGTGCTTTAAGAATTTTGGTCGATGCGCTTGATCAACGTTATTGATAGGAATTTCCTAAACACTTTGATGTGACAATCAGACACGATATATTGACTTGTAAAAATTTAAATTTTTGTAGAAAGATTATTACATAAAAGTAAAAATGTAATTTTGAAAGTTTTAACTTTTCGGGGAAGAGAATTATTTAAAAGAACCCTTCCTTTCAATACTCTTATTCTTGTGATTCCTGAAGGGGAACCAAGACTTTGCTATTTGTACCGATACTAGTCGTATTGGTTTGGAATGCCATTCTCTTGCATAGGAGAACGTTCTATCACTTGTGCTTCTAAATCATTATAGCTTATCGAGACTAGATATGCCACTCCTGGTCTAGTGTTCGCGGCTATTGTTTTTACTTTTGGAATTTGGCATCATCATTTTTGGATGAGAAATTTGTTCTCTACCTCGATCATAAATCTTTGGAGTAATTATTTTCTCATAAGGAACTTTATGTTGACTCGAGTTCCTAGCATCTTATGATCTTGATATTCTTTTATTCCCGAGAAGGGAAATCGTGTTGCCAATGCGCTTTGTCGTAGGCAACAAGTGGTTGATTCTTTGATGTTGTCTGAATGGAATTATTTTTCTATCAAGTTCATCGGACGTTTTGGTATACTTCGTTTTATTGATCTTTATCTCATTCCTTTTAAGGACTAGCGTCCGATGTCCTTTTATTGTGTTCGGTTCATTGGACGTACCGTTTTTGTACTACGTCGGCGTTTCGAAAATCATTCGGGCTTCGGTTCATTGGACGTACCGTTTTTGTACTGCGTCAGTGTTCCGAATTATTTGGGATTTGATTCATCGGATGTACCGTTGTACTACATCGATGTCTTTTCTTTTGATTCATCGGATGTACCGTTGTACTACATCGATGTATTTGCTATTTGATTCATCGGATGTACCGTTGTACTACATCGATGTCTTTGCTTTTGATTCATCGGATGTACCGTTTGTATGACATCGATGTCTTTGCGTTTGATTCATCGAATGTACCGTTTGTACTACATCGATGTCTTTGCTTTTGATTCATCGGATGTACCGTTGTACTACATCGATGTCTTTTCTTTTGATTCATCGGATGTACCGTTTGTACTACATCGATGTCTTTTCTTTTGATTCATCGGATGTACCGTTGTACTTAATCGATGTATTTGTTATTTAACTCATCGGATGTACCGTTGTACTACATCGATGTCTTTGCTTTTGATTCATCGGATGTACCGTTTGTACTACATCGATGTCTTTGCGTTTGATTCATCGGATGTACCGTTTGTACTACATCGATGTCTTTGCTTTTGATTCATCGGATGTACCGTTGTTCTACATCGATGTCTTTTCTTTTGATTCATCGGATGTACCGTTTGTACTACATCGATGTCTTTTCTTTTGATTCATCGGATGTACCATTGTACTACATCGATGTATTTGCTATTTGATTCATCGGATGTACCGTTGTACTACATCGATGTCTTTGCTTTTGATTCATCGGATGTACCGTTTGTACTACATCGATGTCTTTGCGTTTGATTCATCGGATGTACCGTTGTACTACATCGATGTCTTTTCTTTTGATTCATCGGATGTACCGTTTGTACTACATCGATGTCTTTTCTTTTGATTCATCGGATGTACCGTTGTACTACATCCATGTATTTGCTATTTGATTCATCGGATGTACCGTTGTACTACATCAATGTCTTTGCTTTTGATTCATCGGATGTACCGTTTGTACTACATCGATGTCTTTGCGTTTGATTCATCGGATGTACCGTTTGTACTACATCGATGTCTTTGCTTTTGATTCATCGGATGTACCGTTTGTACTACATCGATGTCCTTTCTTTTGATTCATCGGATGTACCATTGTACTACATCGATGTATTTGCTATTTGATTCATCGGATGTACCATTGTACTACATCGATGTCTCTGCTTTTGATTCATCGGATGTACCGTTTGTACTACATCGATGTCTTTGCGTTTGATTCATCGGATGTACCGTTTGTACTACATCGATGTCTTTGCTATTTGATTCATCGGATGTACCGTTGTACTACATCGATGTCTTTGCTATTTGATTCATCGGATGTACCGTTGTACTACATCGATGTCTTTGCTGTTTGATTCATCGGATGTACCGTTTGTACTACATCGATGTCTTTGCTATTTGATTCATCGGATGTACCGTTTGTACTACATCGATGTCTTTGCTATTTGATTCATCTAATGTACCATTTGTACTACATCGATGTCTTTGCTTGGGTTCATTGGGCGTACCGTTTTTGTACTACGCTGATGTCCCAAATTGTTTGAGTTTCTAGTTTTTCGGGCGTACCGTTTTGGTACTACTCCGTTGCACCGGCTCAATTTTCTGCTAATCTTGACGTTTCCCACGTCTTTTATCTACGGGAATGCCTTAGGGATTCCGGTTTTTATTCTTGAGCCCGGTGTTATTGTGGAAATTGAAGTTTCACCAGATTTCTTGCTAACTCTTTTGTGCACTTTATGGTGAACTTCCTATTTCAAATTTTCTTTTCTATTAATATGCTTCTATGGTTGTTACCTCTTATATTTCCTTCTTACTTATTGCGAGGACGCAATTTCTTTAAGGAGGGGAGTTTGTAACAACCCGCATATTTATCGATTTTATATTTAAATATTTTATCGTTCGTCGGATTTTGGTCCGAAAATCTACTTTTTGCATACAGTCGAATTAGGACTCGAGACCACCTCCATTGAGTTCAAAATGCCGTTTGCGACCTTTTTGAGTATAAGCTTCGATATGTTTGGAGAAAGTTGATTTTTTCTACTTTTTCCCGCTTAGGGCTTTGGTTGGGCTGAGCCAATTAGTCACTTAACTCAGTTCCAACACTCTCCTCTTCATTCACTTCTCTTCTATTTTCCTAACACTCAAGCTCAAGCAAAAATGGAGGAAGAGAATGAGAAATAGAAATTCCTAAGCCCTAGCTTGCTTTGCAAATCCATCTCCTTGCTCCAAAGTTCATGAGAACCCATTGGTAAGCTTCCTCTTCTTCTTCTCCAACTCATTCTCTCTTTGAATTTCAGAAATTTCCTAAACCTAACTTAGGAAATGCTCTTCTTTTTAGCTTAGATTCAAGCTTGTTGAGTTGGAATTGAAGAGTGCTTGTTCTTGCCATTGCTTCATAGCTTCTCCTTCATTGATTTGGGTGAAAAGGTGAGATTTTTATCTCACATCTATGACTATAATTATCTTTGGTTGTTGGGTATGAATTCCTAACACTTCTTCATGTGCATTTGCTCTTGATTTGGATTGGTTTTGTGAATACTCCAATTTTTGGGTTTTTAAAACAAATTTGTGTGAAAATCCTTTTATGGATGTTTGATCATGCTTTTCGTGACGCATCGAGGAGCATATAGGGCCGGGTTGCCGATTTGCATAAACCCTTAGAGCCAATGTTCGTCCGGTTGCATTTTGGAAGAGTTTGCTCTTCATTTGAATAAAGCTGAAAAACAGCCCAGGCATGATTCAGTCGACTGAAAACTCTGTTCAGTCGACTGAACCTGAAACCCGAGAGTTTCCAGGCATGATTCAGTCGACTGAAAAACTCTGCACAGTCGATTGAAACTGGAAACATAAAGTTTCCTGAACCTGGAAAATTTCCAGGTACAGGGTCAGTCGACTGAAAACTCTGTTCAGTCGACTGAACCTGCTGTTTGAGTCCAATTTGCCTTTTTGGATTGAAATTCCAATTTAAATCGATTCGTGATAATCCTATTGTTGTTATCATCTATTATGACTTTGATGACTCTTTCTAGGGATTTTTGAATATCCATTTCGATGGACCCTTTATCGATTTCGTTGGATTTTATTCACGTCTTCGTATGTGAATTTTTGTGATTGATTGTTCTTACAATCTTCTTCGTGATTTGTCACTTTAAAAATATAAAGGTTTTCTATACTAGTAGTAAATATCAAAACTCTTTCCTTAAACGATTTCAATACTATTTTAATACCAAATTCGTTTATAAAATCGTTTTCCAATCTATTAGTATATACAAACCTTTACCTCACTCGTATGAGAAATCTAATTAAACGGCTTAGTAAAACAAGTGGTATAAAACGCTTGCGTTTACTTTGTCGGTTAATTCTTGGACTTGTTCGATTGGACCTCTTGTGAAAATTTTCTAGTGGAGATTTACAGTTTGTTCGTAAATATTTAAGTTAAGCAAGTGGTTATGGGACATGAAGCTAAACTCATATATTTACTAGCTTAGTGTAATCGACACTTCTCGCTGATCATGACGATCATCTTTGTGATTTAGACTAGCAATGTGCGATGTCTCTTTGTCTGCGAGGGAGACTAAACCCCGTTTTGTGGAGTTTCGACTCAATTTGTGATGGGGTAGCAACCCATGGTCTTCGGGCCGTTTGTGGAGCTTCGGCTCAATTTGTGATGGTTAGCGACCATGGAATTAGCGTTCCGTTTGTGATACACGTGTTGGTGAGCTTTATGCTCCCGTTTGTGATAGGCCTCCCCCCTTTGTGTCAGGACCCGATTCTTCGTCTTCCGAAAATTCAACATCGATACTCACTTTATCGACTGCCGAGAAATCGAACGACGGAAAACCGAACACTGAGGGTTTAAGAAGAAGAAAAAGAAGAAAAGAGGAGAGAAAAAGATAGAAGATGGAGAGAAAAGAAAATAGAAGATAGAACGGAAAGAAAACAACAGAACAATATCAGAATCTCACAATTCGCAGCGGAACAACATATATTAGATAAATGAATAATCTTTAAACAAAGAACTATATCAGTTATTACATTACATCACATTACATTACATCATATCATCAGAGTGTACAACAACAACAAACAGTGCAGCGGAAAAAGAAATACTATATAAACTAGTAATACGCCATGCCATCCAGCTTGCTTCCAGCAACTCCAGAATATCCAGAATATCCTGATAAACCTAACTCTTAACTGCCCGTGTGGAAATTGGTGGGCACCCAGAGTTTAGGAAGGAAAACAATAAACTCCGAGTCAGTCATGAGACTGGTGTGAGAACTCAAAACAGTTTATTTAACTTTAAAATCAAAATGGAGGAATATTTTTAAAGTCAATTCGCAATGCTTTTAAAAATGAGACTACCATAAGGCCTCCCGCACACACACACATGCAAACGAAGAATCGGAGGAGATTTCTCCTTATGATAGCCAAAGATGCTTGATACGCATTAAAAAGAACATTTGATATTATTACTAGTGCGTAGTGTAGGAAAAATTATTTCGAAAGTAGAATATAAATCTTAGCCAGCATAGACATTTCGAACTATGCCTACTATAGCTAACTATGTTCAATAGCAGGTTACCGCCACATTCCATAGCAGGTTATACAACTAAAACCTTACAAGTCTCGTATTGTTTCTTTGGATTTCCAACGAATGATCAGGCCAAGGAACTTCCCATTGCCACATGAGAATGCCTCTGGATGGACATCCCCGAGAACCAAACCGGATCTCTACCAACACAAGGCCGGGTTACCCCTAACTGAGTAACAACTGACCGAATATACCATCCCCCGGTCCTTTGGGACCTTTTACTGAGCGCTCGTAATCAATTCACACAATCATAACAAAGTGTTTTCAACATGAGTAAGTATCTGGGCTCCATACCATGATACCACCCTTTTCCAGAAGGAAATGCACACATCCTAAAGGGCGCTACCCCTCATAACCTTGCTGCTTCTTTCCTATTTTGACCATTCACGGGGTGTGAGGCTCGACGAATTCACGTCCACAAAAACATACTTTATACAAAAGCCATGCTTTGGGTCAACAAATGATCATAGAAATGATCACAAAGATAGACGATCAAATAAATGATCCTATCACAAATAATCAACACAATGATCATTTCAGCATCACTCAGCATATCACATTACCAAATTGGGAATATATCGCTGATAACATTCAACTACACAACCTCTGAGCTCGTACGTCTCAGAGAAGGGTGTTAAGCTAAAAGAATAAATTCTCCGCCACCAACAGAAATATATTTGAAAGAAATCGGCTTTATATCTCAATTTGTAATGTCAGACATACAATCCATACAAGTCTGTTCCGGGCTCGAACAAAACCGAAGGCACTTCTTACGAAGCCCTTGCAATCCGGGTATTCACAATCCCGATCGAATTTCCCATCACTTAAGGAATCTCTATACCAGGAGCTACCCAGTGCAGAAACAATCGATAGGTCATCCTATCGCTTTTGCAAATACTCGGTCTTCAACACCGATCTTCAAATGCATTTCACAACGACGTATCACATATTCGGAATGGGTTATACGACCCCATGGTCCTTTCCCGGTTAACCCGAATAGTGAGCGCTTATTCAAAAATAAGTGTGGCATTCAAATTCAAACAAATCACATCAAATACCCATTCAAAGGGAAATACTGATAGTCGGTTATTGAACTATCAATTGATATGCACACATCACCAGATTCCAAATAATTTTCCAAATTATTTATTTTCCAAAATATCTTCACTAGATATATAATTTCTCACTTCAAAAATAAATCAACATTTATTCTTAAACAAATTCCACTTCCTTTATAAATTTCATAGTGAATTTATGTTCCAAAAATATCTATGAATATTCGATTTCAATTCGGTTTCTAATATTCATTTTTCAATTTATCTTCAAAGGATAAATTCAAAATATTCACTTAATATTGGAAAACATCTCCATACTTATTTATTCATAAGTAATTCACAAATTTTATTTATTTCCAACCTTTGGAAAATATTCAATATACTTAAATCGAAATTAAGTATATATTTCATTCTTTAAGGAAATCATTCTCTTAAACATATTTATTTGGGCCAAAACGAATATTGCGTAAAACATCGTTACGACAACCCAAAATCACTAGTATAGGGATTCGAAATTAAAATAGATATATAAATCCCAATACTATACAAAACATTTCCTTTCGGAAATCATTTACTATAACAACAGTGTTATAGTCCACCATTTCCTTTTTATTTCTCGAAAACGTCTATTTCAACAATGAATGTTGAAATCTATGGTTTCGAATCTCAATGCATTTAAAACATCGTTAGATCGTTTTAATTCTATTTCAAATATCACATTCAAAACAATTTCTTTAACATATTATTCACTATTCAAAAACGTGAATATGCTACGTTAACAAATTTCATCCTTTTATTCATTTTATTTCAAAGGATTATTCACAGTAAAAAAATGTGAATATAACTCCATTAATAGGTTTCAACAATTTTCTTATCAAAATAAGTCGTTTGCGAATTTATAAAACAACGTTTATAAATTCCATTTCTTTTTATTTTATAACAACTTCCTTTTATAAATTCCTTTATTAACCTGTTCGATTTATAACTCAATTATAAACTAAAGGTTCATATTATAAGTCAAATACTTATAAAACGATTATTTTACAAAAATCGTTCTTTTAACTTCCCAAATTATAAATCTTATAACTTATGAGATTGTTTATTTATCCAAAATTCATTCTTTCAATAACTTTATAAATTTTATAAACCTACTGTTTATAAAATTTCATTTATAACTTCACTGTTTAAAATTCTATAAATTCCATTCAATTATGAAATTCATTTTCACTTCATTCAAACACTTATAAAAACTCGTTTTATAATGTCCATACTTCAATTTATAAATATCCATTTATAAATCTCTTAATATAAATCAATTTATATTATTCTTTTAAAACGTCTTTAAACTCCTTTAAAAACTTCATTACTTTGATTTATAAAATAATCAAATTTTATAAATCCTATATTTAAAATTTTACAATCAATTCAGAAATTCAATTTAACTATTTTATAAAATCATTAACCCTTATTTCTCAAAAATCAGCTTTTAACTATATTTCACAAAAATCATAATTTTTATATAACATTAAAATTATACGTTTATTTATTTAAAATGGATCGATTCCAAAAATAAAGTATATTTTCAAAAATCACTTTAAAAATCATTTTAAATTCCCAAAATTTGGTTCAATGATGCTACATACCAAATAGTCAATCACGACAACAACGATATCATATATCGATATGAAAAATCCATCAAATATCAAAATATCTGAAATCAAATAAAAACTGTTGAGGAATCCAGTTGGATCCCTCCAACCTGTTTTCCTGCATCCACAAACATTAGCACAATACCAATTTCGCTCCAGTACGAAATTATCGCGGTATATGGGATTTAAATATTATCCGCTTAATAGACGGCGCAATAGGGTCTCATCCGCTAAACAAATAAATGCGGGAAATCAATAACTCCAATATATACATATGCCAATATATATATATATTGCTACTATATATAATACCAATTTCACTGTTTATGAAATATTCGCGGTATATGTTTTTAATAAATAACATCCGCTTACTAACGGCGTATAATGTCTATTTTAACAATCAATAGATATCAATCATCATTCAAACATGCATTCAAATATTTTAAATCTAACTATTTAAAATAAAATCGAAACTGATTCGATTGAGTGAGAAGTTCTCACCTTGATTTTAAATTCCGTTTTAGCGATTTATTTCGAATAAAATTAAACGGACGTTTAATTTTACCCAAAATTCTCACTAACTCCAAACGACTCCAATCCAACTCCATCGCGTAGTGCTCGTCCATACGATTCCAACGCAACTGAGTTTGCATTTTTTCGACCTCGTATGAAAAAGTTGTGATATTATGAAGTTACACGATTTTATAATTTAATAATTACAACTAAATTTATAATTTCTTTTAACCTAGCTTATTTGGACCCTTGGATCAGCTGCCTCCACATCAGGGCCGAACGCGCAAAGCTTCTTCTCTTCCCCTTACTCACGCACGTTACAGATAATAGCCGAACCCAACATTCGATTCTAGGGTTGAATTATTCACCATCAATACTCGATGATACTTCGATCAGATTGTGCCATCCTGGCCGCCTTACCCCCCTCCACCTTCGGCTGCAAGGCCAAAAAACTCGGCCTCCCCCACTGCATGGAATGTCGTCCGCAACGAAGGAAGAACGCGAGCCATTATCTCACGATCCACTCGCCCATATTCAATCACAGCCGTTCAATTTGAAGCTCTCGTCGTGCTCTACAATACTCTAGTTGAAAGATTCTCGAATCGTTGACTGGATGAAGAGATAATTGAAGAAAAGCGAGGGTGATTTTCGGCCATTGACCGATAACTGGCGGCTAGGGTTTTATTAGGGTTATTATTTTTTTTTCTAAATTATGAAGGCAAGGGTCTCTATTTATAGAAGAAAATCGAACACTATTCATCCGGAAATTCCGAACTCCGATTTACGCGCCGTAACCAGCGTTTCTAGGGTTTACCCGCGTTCCGGACACAATGGAACAGGTTTCGGAAGCTAATTCGGACATCTGTGCGAGTTATGGCAACAAACGTTCAATTTAAATTAAACCGATTTAAACGATTTTCTAGGCGTTTTAATTCGTATCGGACAAACGGTAAATCCAATTGACTTGAAATTTGAAACCTTACAATAATATCACATTATGGATCCGATGAAACTGGTTTCGTCGAAATCCGAGACTTTTTGAAAAATGGCTATTTTAACTCGCCAAATTAATATTAAAAATAATTCGATGCGTTTCGAGCTGCCACGATCAAACGACAACTCCGATTGACACGAAAATTGAAATCCGGTAATAACTAACTATTACGGATCCAATGGAACTGGTTTCGTTCAATTCTTAGACTGTTCAAAAATTGACTATTTTCACTAGTCGATTTTAATATTAAAATATTCAATTTTCACAAATTAACTTTTAATTCGATTTTAAAAGTTCTAAAATATCGTTCTAACTTCAATATGATAAAATAAAATTTTACAAATCATTTACAATCATATTTAACTCTATTTTCAATTATTTCCATAATTAACATATTAAATTATCGATTTAATTATTCAATTAAATCCAATAATTCAAATAAAAATTATTCGACTAATAAATTCACTTATAAATATTTAAAATTAATTAAATATCCAAATTTTAATTAATAAAAATTCTGGGTCGTTACAATCTTCCCAACTTAAAAGAATTTCGTCCTCGAAATTATTAAGTAAGAAAAGTTACAGAGTCTATTAATTTTCCATAATCCATAGTTAAACTTTTTACAAATCTTTACTAAGTTTCCCAATCATACTTAGTTATCTTTTCAAAAAAAACTACTATTATTTAACTTTCAATTCAAAAATCAAAGTTAAAGTTTTTAAAAAAAATTCAATTTTTCTCAAATTTTTTCTAACGCCTTAAATTTCCGGAAAAATTCGTTATAGTCTCCTTTGCGCGGCTCGATCCGAAAAAAAAAATGACAGTATATATATCACAAATATACATCTCATCAAGTAATGAGGCATCCCGAAGGGAAAAAGTATAAAAGTACGATATTTAATCCGAGATATGTACCTTATATTTTATTAGCAAGCATATACGGCTAATATAGTGCGAAAGCGAGCTCCAAATGCGAAGCAAACGCGATCCACACCTACTAATCACTCAACAAACAACATGAGAACATGCATATAGATAATAGTATCGATATACAACATATAGCAACATAATAACTATATATGTCAACATAGCAAATGAAGTAAAAGCAACAAATGCAAACATCAACCAACTATTATCCATAACCAATATATATTCATTCATATTCTCATTAATATTCAATGAAATGTTTTTTTTTTCAATTTAATCACATTTGATTCGTTAACAGTGGTTGTTTTTACTAACATTCATTTTTCAATTAGTTTATATTCACTAATTCATATTCAAGTTGGTTCACTTCCAAATCAAATTCAATTTCATTTAAGATTTACTTAACTTCCAATTGGATTTCAATTACTTTAGCTTTCAATTTCATTAACTCAATTTCATTAACACTTAATGAATTATATATAATCAACTAACAATCATATGACAATCAATGTATATTAATTACAACCAAATTCCTTTGCTTATATTCATTCAATTATTCAACTTCTAATAACATTAGATTTTAATGAATTAACACTTTCATTCATTATTTCATGTCAACTTAATTTAATTGATTAACATTTAATTCATTCATTCAATTCAATTTACAAAAGTTGAATTTCATTACATATAACTCAAGTTCATATTTATCACTTAACTTCATTAATTTACTTTGATACTAATATCAACATCAGTCAACACCTCTTAAGTTATATTTCATTTCCAAACATCACTTGTTTTTTTACATAACTTAAATTCCCACTTATAAATAAATTCAGCTTCCAATTCTAAAGTAAATTTCCATTTTAACTTTAAATTCATTTTTATTTACAACTCATATTCATAAATATATTCAAATAGTTTCACTTCTTATATATATAAGTTTATTCCACAATTGTAAATTACTTTAATTATAATTCAATTCTTATAATTCTTTTGGTTTATACAATTATTCTTCAATTTAGATTATTCAAACATCTAAACAATCAATTTATATACACTTTAATAATTTTGAAAATTATTTCTTTATATATAAAATATATTTAAGGTAAAATTACTTCATTTACCCAATTTAAAAACAATATTGTGTCGAATTGTTCTATTCAAGTGTTTAGAGATCCCTATCAACAACGTTAATTACTCGTATTAACCAGAATCTATATACCACTCAACAAACCAATCATCACAATATAAAACAATTTATATTTACTAACAAATACGCTCTCATAGCTATTATTACACTCAACTCATTCTAGAGTACTGCTGACTCTATCTCCAATGAGTAATACCCAACAGAACCATAGTTGTCGCTTAACCATATGCTCTGATACCACATTGTCAGGACCCAATTCTTCGTCTTCCGAAAATTCAACATCGATACTCACTTTATCGACTGCCGAGAAATCGAACGACAGCAAACCGAACACTGAGGGTTTAAGAAGAAGAAAAAGAAGAAAAGAGGAGAGAAAAAGATAGAAGATGGAGAGAAAAGAAAATAGAAGATAGAACGGAAAGAAAACAACAGAACAATATCAGAATCTCACAATTCGCAGCGGAACAACATATATTAGATAAATGAATAATCTTTAAACAAAGAACTATATCAGTTATTACATTACATCACATTACATTACATCATATCATCAGAGTGTACAACAACAAAAAACAGTGCAGCGGAAAAAGAAATACTATATAAACTAGTAATACGCCATGCCATCCAGTTTGCTTCCAGCAACTCCAGAATATCCAGAATATCCTGATAAACCTAACTCTTAACTGCCCGTGTGGAAATTGGTGGGCACCCAGAGTTTAGGAAGGAAAATAATAAACTCCGAGTCAGTCATGAGACTGGTGTGAGAACTCAAAACAGTTTATTTAACTTTAAAATCAAAATGGAGGAATATTTTTAAAGTCAATTCGCAATGCTTTTAAAAATGAGACTACCATAAGGCCTCCCGCACACACACACACATGCAAACGAAGAATCGGAGGAGATTTCTCCTTATGATAGCCAAAGATGCTTGATACGCATTAAAAAGAACATTTGATATTATTACTAGTGCGTAGTGTAGGAAAAATTCATTTTGAAAGTAGAATATAAATCTTAGCCAGCATAGACATTTCGAACTATGCCTACTATAGCTAACTATGTTCAATAGCAGGTTACCGCCACATTCCATAGCAGGTTATACAACTAAAACCGTACAAGTCTCGTATTGTTTCTTTGGATTTCCAACGAATGATCAGGCCAAGGAACTTCCCATTGCCACATGAGAATGCCTCTGGATGGACATCCCCGAGAACCAAACCGGATCTCTACCAACACAAGGCCGGGTTACCCCTAACTGAGTAACAACTTACCGAATATGCCATCCCCCGGTCCTTTGGGACCTTTTACCGAGCGCTCGTAATCAATTCACACAATCATAACAAAGTGTTTTCAACATGAGTAAGTATCTGGGCTCCATACCATGATACCACCCTTTTCCAGAAGGAAATGCACACATCCTAAAGGGCGCTACCCCTCATAACCTTACTGCTTCTTTCCTATTTTGACCATTCACGGGGTGTGAGGCTCGACGAATTCACGTCCACAAAAACATACTTTATACAAAAGCCATGCTTTGGGTCAACAAATGATCATAGAAATGATCACAAAGATAGACGATCAAATAAATGATCCTATCACAAATAATCAACACAATGATCATTTCAGCATCACTCAGCATATCACATTACCAAATTGGGAATATATCGCTGATAACATTCAACTACACAACCTCTGAGCTCGTACGTCTCAGAGAAGGGTGTTAAGCTAAAAGAATAAATTCTCCGCCACCAACAGAAATATATTTGAAAGAAATCGGCTTTATATCTCAATTTGTAATGTCAGACATACAATCCATACAAGTCTGTTCCGGGCTCGAACAAAACCGAAGGCACTTCTTACGAAGCCCTTGCAATCCGGATATTCACAATCCCGATCGAATTTCCCATCACTTAAGGAATCTCTATACCAGGAGCTACCCAGTGCAGAAACAATCGATAGGTCATCCTATCGCTTTTGCAAATACTCGGTCTTCAACACCGATCTTCAAATGCAATTCACAACGCCGTATCACATATTCGGAATGGGTTATACGACCCCATGGTCCTTTCCCGGTTAACCCGAATAGTGAGCGCTTATTCAAAAATAAGTGTGGCATTCAAATTCAAACAAATCACATCAAATACCCATTCAAAGGGAAATACTGATAGTCGGTTATTGAACTATCAATTGATATGCACACATTACCAGATTCCAAATAATTTTCCAAATTATTTATTTTCCAAAATATCTTCACTAGATATATAATTTCTCACTTCAAAAATAAATCAACATTTATTCTTAAACTAATTCCACTTCCTTTATAAATTCCATAGTGAATTTATGTTCCAAAAATATCTATGAATATTCGATTTCAATTCGGTTTCTAATATTCATTTTTCAATTTATCTTCAAAGGATAAATTCAAAATATTCACTTAATATTGGAAAACATCTCCATACTTATTTATTCATAAGTAATTCACAAATTTTATTTATTTCCAACCTTTGGAAAATATTCAATATACTTAAATCGAAATTAAGTATATATTTCATTCTTTAAGGAAATCATTCTCTTAAACATATTTATTTGGGCCAAAACGAATATTGCGTAAAACATCGTTACGACAACCCAAAATCACTAGTATAGGGATTCGAAATTAAAATAGATATATAAATCCCAATACTATACAAAACATTTCCTTTCGGAAATCATTTACTATAACAACAGTGTTATAGTCCACCATTTCCTTTTTATTTCTCGAAAACGTCTATTTCAACAATGAATGTTGAAATCTATGGTTTCGAATCTCAATGCATTTAAAACATCGTTAGATCGTTTTAATTCTATTTCAAATATCACATTCAAAACAATTTCTTTAACATATTATTCACTATTCAAAAACGTGAATATACTACGTTAACAATTTTCATTCTTTTATTCATTTTATTTCAAAGGATTATTCACAGTAAAAAATGTGAATATAACTCCATTAATAGGTTTCAACAATTTTCTTATCAAAATAAGTCGTTTGCGAATTTATAAAACAACGTTTATAAATTCCATTTCTATTTATTTTATAACAACTTCCTTTTATAAATTCCTTTATTAACCTATTCGATTTATAACTCAATTATAAACTAAAGGTTCATATTATAAGTCAAATACTTATAAAACGATTATTTTACAAAAATCGTTCTTTTAACTTCCCAAATTATAAATCTTATAACTTATGAGATTGTTTATTTATCCAAAATTCATTCTTTCAATAACTTTATAAATTTTATAAACCTACTGTTTATAAAATTTCATTTATAACTTCACTGTTTAAAATTCTATAAATTCCATTCAATTATGAAATTCATTTTCACTTCATTCAAACACTTATAAAAACTCGTTTTATAATGTCCATACTTCAATTTATAAATATCCATTTATAAATCTCTTAATATAAATCAATTTATATTATTCTTTTAAAACGTCTTTAAACTCCTTTAAAAACTTCATTACTTTGATTTATAAAATAATCAAATTTTATAAATCCTATATTTAAAATTTTACAATCAATTCAGAAATTCAATTTAACTATTTTATAAAATCATTAACCCTTATTTCTCAAAAATCAGCTTTTAACTATATTTCACAAAAATCATAATTTTTATATAACATTAAAATTATACGTTTATTTATTTAAAATGGATCGATTCCAAAAATAAAGTATATTTTCAAAAATCACTTTAAAAATCATTTTAAAATCCCAAAATTTGGTTCAATGATGCTACATACCAAATAGTCAATCACGACAACAACGATATCATATATCGATATGAAAATCCATCAAATATCAAAATATCTGAAATCAAATAAAAACTGTTGAGGAATCCAGTTGGATCCCTCCAACCTGTTTTCCTGCATCCACAAACATTAGCACAATACCAATTTCGCTCCAGTACGAAATTATCGCGGTATATGGGATTTAAATATTATCCGCTTAATAGACGGCGCAATAGGGTCTCATCCGCTAAACAAATAAATGCGGGAAATCAATAACTCCAATATATACATATGCCAATATATATATATTGCTACTATATATAATACCAATTTCACTGTTTATGAAATATTCGCGGTATATGTTTTTAATAAATAACATCCGCTTACTAACGGCGTATAATGTCTATTTTAACAATCAATAGATATCAATCATCATTCAAACATGCATTCAAATATTTAAATCTAACTATTTGAAATAAAATCGAAACTGATTCGATTGAGTGAGAAGTTCTCACCTTGATTTTAAATTCCGTTTTAGCGATTTATTTCGAATAAAATTAAACGGACGTTTAATTTTACCCAAAATTCTCACTAACTCCAAACGACTCCAATCCAACTCCATCACGTAGTGCTCGTCCATACGATTCCAACGCAACTGAGTTTGCATTTTTTCGACCTCGTATGAAAAAGTTGTGATATTATGAAGTTACACGATTTTATAATTTAATAATTACAACTAAATTTATAATTTATTTTAACCTAGCTTATTTGGACCCTTGGATCAGCTGCCTCCACATCAGGGCCGAACGCGCAAATCTTCTTCTCTTCCCCTTACTCACGCACGTTACAGATAATAGCCGAACCCTACATTCGATTCTAGGGTTGAATTATTCACCATCAATACTCGATGATACTTCGATCAGATTGTGCCATCCTGGCCGCCTTACCCCCCTCCACCTTCGGCTGCAAGGCCAAAAAACTCGGCCTCCCCCACTGCATGGAAAGTCGTGCGCAACGAAGGAAGAACGCGAGCCATTATCTCACGATCCACTCGCCCATATTCAATCACAGCCGTTCAACTTGAAGCTCTCGTCGTGCTCTTCAATACTCTAGTTGAAAGATTCTCGAATCTTTGAATGGATGAAGAGATAATTGAAGAAAAGCGAGGGTGATTTTCGGCCATTGACCCATAACTGGCGGCTAGGGTTTTATTAGGGTTATTATTTTTTTTCTAAATTATGAAGGCAAGGGTCTCTATTTATAGAAGAAAATCGAACACTATTCATCCGGAAATTCCTAACTCCGATTTACGCGCCGTAACCAGCGTTATTAGGGTTTACCCCGCGTTCCGGACACAATGGAATAGGTTTCGGAAGCTAATTCGGACATCTGTGCGAGTTATGGCAACAAACGTTCAATTTAAATTAAACCGATTTAAACGATTTTCTAGGCGTTTTAATTCGTATCGGACAAACGGTAAATCCAATTGACTTGAAATTTGAAACCTTACAATAATATCATATTACGGATCCGATGAAACTGGTTTCGTCGAAATCCGAGACTTTTTGAAAAATGGCTATTTTAACTCGCCAAATTAATATTAAAAATAATTCGATGCGTTTCGAGCTGCCACGATCAAACGACAACTCCGATTGACACGAAAATTGAAATTCGGTAATAACTAACTATTACGGATCCAATGGAACTGGTTTCGTTCAATTCTGAGACTATTCAAAAATTGACTATTTTCACTAGTCGATTTTAATATTAAAATATTCAATTTTCACAAATTAACTTTTAATTCGATTTTAAAAGTTCTAAAATATCGTTCTAACTTCAATATGATAAAATAAAATTTTACAAACCATTTACAATCATATTTAACTCTATTTTCAATTATTTCCATAATTTAACATATTAAATTATCGATTTAATTATTCAATTAAATCCAATAATTCAAATAAAAATTATTCGACTAATAAATTCACTTATAAATATTTAAAATTAATTAAATATCCAAATTTTAATTAATAAAAATTCTGGGTCGTTACACTTTGTGATTTCTGGATTTCTTGTGTAGATTCCTAGAATTTGTGTTTCACCAATTTTCGTGATTTCCATTGATAAGTTTTATCAATATTTGTGCATTGGTGAATTTGTGTGTCATTGACTTTAGTGATTTCTGGATTTCTTGTGTAGTCTTCTGGAATTTGTGTGTCATTGACTTTTGTGATTGACATTGATATTAGCGTCAATATTTATGGTATGGTGATCGAAATAAGGAGTATGACGTTTCTTGGATTCTTGTGTAGATTTGGTGACATTGATTAATCTCTTGATGATTATCAACTAAGTGTGTGTGTGTGTGTGTGTGTGTGTATATATATATATATATATATATCACAGCTTGGCATTGTGATTATTATGTGTTTAGTCATATCTCTTATTATATATCGTTTCATCTGATATCTATAGTTAGACTGATCCGTTTATTATTTTCTTATTAAATAATACTCGGGTCAGACCGAGATGTTACAGGTGCTTCTGCTTGACTTCTCATCCGGGATTAACTCCTTGACTTTTGGTTAACTACTTAGATTAGTAGTTTTTGTCGTATACATTTGAGATATAGACTCCATAATGTATACTTATTCTTTTGTGTAGTTCATGTAACTATTCTTTTGTGATATTGTGGATCTTTTTAGACCACTACTCTGATGTACACTTCCTAGTGTAATATTCATATCTATTTCCGCCTTTGTGATATGAATTGTCTGTGACTGATTTGTGTTATGCTTATTTCTATATTTGTTTTCCGAAGGATTTATATAGCCACCGTGTAGTAGCTTTGAGTTTGTGTCGGTAGGTCGGATTTCCTCTTGAAATAGAATGCATGTTATATTATCTGACATATCGGTGCTCGCGCAAAGAAATTACACGGATGGTCGCTCCTCAACAGTCTTATTCTCCGTGCTAGTTGACAGCATTCACCGTAATGTTCTTGGCTAGCGTGGGTATAGAGGTGGGGTGTCACAGAAACCGTTTCGTTTCAGGGAAAAAGTAAACGGGTATTGGACCATTCTTCCTAACTAGTAATTTCAGGGACGAAATTCTTTTAAGGGGGAAGGAATGTGATGACCCGGAATTTTAAAGCATTTAAAATCAGAATATTTAATTGATTTTAAATATTTAAAATTTAATTATCGACTTAAATTACGAATATCATAATTTATTTGACAATTAAATTGTTGAATTAAATAATTTGAATTGAATAAAATATGAAATCTGAGATTTTAAGCCTATTAAAAACATAATTTGAAGGCTTATAAAATTTATATTGATAACATTGAATATAATAGAAGTGTTAAAATTGAATCTAACATTGAATTGTTAAGTTTTAAAATTTTATAGTTTAAATTGAATTTAAAAATAGCCTTCCGGGGCACAGTCTCGGAATTCGACGAAACCAGTTCCATTGGGTCCGTAATATTGAATTATTATCGAATTTCAACTTTAGTTATTTTTGGAGTTGTTGTGTGATCATACTCTACATAAACGCGTTGAAATTTACAATAAAAGTTTAATTTAAATTTTATAAGTGTATTATCACATAAGCAACCTCACCAGCCGTAATTATTTCACATCGAACTTTTGTTGCTTTCACTTCAGAATTACTGTAGTCGTCTGTTCAATGTTTCCTTGTTCCTTCCTCAATACACCATTACATTTGTTTTTATATTGAGCCTTCGTTCTTTTAAATCGAAAAAAAAAGGGAATAATGGAATCGTGATTTTTCCCTTCTTCTAGAAATTTTAAAAAAATCAATAATATTGCTCTGTAACGAAATCAAATCATTCGAATCATAAACAAACGGAGGAAAAAGGGGAAATCGAAAAAAAAACAACTACAATCAATTCGAATTCGCTTCGAATTCAGATCGAAGAATAATAAGGGTGTCTCGATCGAAATTGAAGGTGGCGACAGCGCTCGCGATGATCGATAGTGGAGGATTCATTCGATTTGACCTAGGGATTCGATATTGGAATTCCGAGATGAGTTGTGTTGATTTGAGCGACTCCACGCGTTTGCTTCGCGGCGTCTCAGGTGGAGGAAGGAGTCAAACTCGCTCTAGGTGGAGGGACGATTCTGGTTCGCTTCGACTAGGGTTGGCGGCGTGCGTGGTTGAACTTGGAGTAGCCGTGTGTATTGTTAATGGTGTACGGTTCGCGTGGAGGCAGTGAGGTATCATTTTATTTTATTTTTTTAAATTTTTTTTACATATGTGAATATTTATATACAGAAGAAAAAAATCAATTTCAGTAGGGTTTATATTTTTAAAGACTCTTCAATTTAAACATATATATATAGGTAGATTTAAATAGTAAGATAAGGTTGTTTTTAGACAAACAGCTAAAAAAAATAAATAAGAAGTAATTCTGTTTTAATTTAATATATGTATATGGGATTGGAAGGAATTTCATTTAATTTATTTTAATTATTAGAAATAAGTTATTAAAAGGAAAATTTGTTTAAAAATCAAATTTATTAGTTTAAACCCAAATTCTTAACTAATTAAATTAATAAATGGAAATTTAATTGTTCGATTTTGTTTTGAATATTAATAAAATCATAATATGTTTATTCAACGTCAAAAATCGGGAAACCAAGCCAATATTGAAGTGGAGTGCAAATAAAATCAAAGGTGAGCTAATCTCACTCAGCTTAAATTTTAAATTTAAATTTAAATGATTAAATTTAAATAATTGTTTGGATGGTTGGATTGATTGATGTGATATAATATGATATTTTTGAATGGGTGTATTATATTGTGCTAACATCTGTGGATGCAGGGAAAAACAGGTTGGAGGGATCCAACTGGACCCCTCAACATTATTATTTAATATTCTCTATTTGTGATTGCTTGATATTCTATGTTGAATATATTAGACTATTGAATGATATGATTGGATTGGATATATATTTAGGTATAATGAATTACCAAAAATATATAAATTGGATTTTTGAAAGAAAATAAAGGAAGTAAAGTTGTAAACGAAATAATCTTAGAAAATTTAATAAAATTAGAATGAATTGGAAAGAAATGGAAGTATGTTAAATACTAATAAATAACTTCGAGTATTAAAAGAAAGGGGTTTGAATAAACAGTAATTATTAAATTGTAAAATCAAGTGATATTATTTTAAAGGAATAAAGAATCATTTTAAAACTCAAAGTTCTAAATTATTTAATGGAATCATAAGTAAACTAAGAAATCTAAATTGGTATTCAATTAAAAGTATCTAAAATCATAATTAAGAAATAAAATCTAAAATTAAAGGATTTTTTTGAATGAATGAAGTAAATTAGAAATCAATTTGGAAATTGATTTGAGTATTTGAAATTGGATATTTGAAAGAATAAATTCAAGGTGAGAATTTATTAAAGGAATGGGAAAAATTATTTAAAAATAAATAGTGATTTATTTTTAAAGGTTGTAAAGAGAAGTATATTTCTCTGGATAGCCAAGTACGTTTTCAAATAAGTTTTTAAAATAAAAAAAGGTTTTAATGTTGTTTTACAAAGTGTGTTCTAGGAAATTTATTATTTCAAATGTTAAATTCTAAAGTAAATATTTATTTAAAATCTATTACCGTAGTAATAATTTATAATGAGTGACTTAGTAATTCTGTTTTAAAGGTGAAAACCTAGTTTATATTTATAAAGTAACTTTATTTTCAAATATACATATAGTATATATATATTTTTAATCAATTATTGAAGTAGTTTTAATTTAAATATTTTAAAGAAAATTCTAAAGTAGGTAATTTATTAATCTATTATCGTAATAGTTATAAAAAAAATGATTTGGTATTTTATTTAAAGAAGAAATCTAATGTATATTTATAAGTTAACCTTATTTTAGTTATTTCTAGAGTATTACTTTAAATTAAGTATTAAAGTAATTTTTCTATATTGAACGTTAAATATATTTTACAATAACGTGTTTTTAAAATTATTTTAAAAATCTAAAGTTTTGTGCTTGGTGATTCCAGTGAAATAGAAATACTTGGAATTTATTCTGAGAAGGAAAGATTATTTTGAAAACCATTTTCAAAGGGTTTTGAAAATAAAAATATATCTTGTGAAGATAGAGAAAAATAAATCGTTTGGGAAATTATATATTGTTTGATGGATGTTTATGAATTTGAATTGATAGTTAAATCACCGACTATCAATATTTGCCAAATGCGCTGATCGTTTCGAAGAGACCGGGATCGAGATTTATTTCTCGAAAACCACTTCGATCCGGTTTGTACGTTTTCGTGAAAAACGATCTTGGATTCGAATATGGAGCAGTGAAGTGCAAGGGCTAGTCGCAACTAATCCTGAGGATATTTCCAAAATGGATGTAGTAGGAATAGTGCCTTCGGTTCCGTTCGGACCTGGGATGGACTTGTATGGATGAATGCTTGCGAAACATCGTCAGGTGGACGATGGGCATTCTAGGGAATATATTCTAAAAAGGTAACGGTTAGCCTCAAGCCTCATCAAATGGGAATGGCTAAAAATCAGGGGTTATGCAGCAAGGCTTCGTGGGTAGCCCCCACTGGAGCATGAGGTCATCCCTGTCTAGATGTCCCTTTATTTCGGCTTAGTGGGCAGTTGCTGATCCCAACCGCGAGGTGATCTTGCTCGGGACTGTCCAGTAAGGGATGGTCCCGGTCTTGTGTTGCAGGAGAGTTAGGGTGGCTCTTCGGTACGCTGATCTAGACCAGGTACTGTGACAGGTGGTACCCCAGTGCCTAGCCATTAGTTGGAATCCATTTTCCCTACGCGCCCGTACGGTTTTGATTGTGCCCAACTATTGCTGAAACGTGAGATGCAAGCATTTCAGCTAGATTCTATTTTACTTTCTATAGACCCTATTATAATATCAGAGGATTTTAATAAAAATTGTTTTAGCTATCGTAAGGTAAAAACCCGACATGTTTATTTGTGGCGTGGTCTGACGAGATGCTTTTGTTTTCAAAGGATTTTGTAACTTTAAAAATCAATTGGGTGAGATTTTCTCACGCTGGTATTCCAGACTGACTCGGGTGTTATTCAACTGTAATGCTCGGGTCGGAGCGAGTATTATAGGATACAGGAGATGTTGTGGAGCTTAGGAGACGAGCTGGATGTCGATACGCACTCTCGTACTTGCTTTTATATATATTCCGTTGTGTTGAGTTGTTGTGTGTCCATTTGTATGATATTGATGTTGAGCTATGATCGATGTACTCTGATAATGTAACATATAAACAGAGATATATTTGATTTGAGTAAAGAACATTTATTATCTATTATATTTTATACCGCTGCGATGGTTAGATTCTGATGTTGTTTTCTATTTTCTTTTCCTACCTCTTTTTCTTTGACCCAAATGGTTCGTATTTCTGTACAACTTGAGTTGATTGTTGTAGAATAGTGTTAACTCAAGGGGTACGGATTTGCGGGTAGTTACAAGACGTCTGAATCCTTGATTTCAACGTCTAAATCTGCACTCTTTTTGCCTATTTGCCTATTCGCTTGAGAATTCCGACTTTAATCGATTCGTGTTGATTCCCTTTTGTTATTATCACTTATTATCGACTTTGATGACATTTTCTTCGTGATTTTTGGGAATATCCATTTCGATGGATTCGGTATCGATTTCTTTGGATTTTATTCACGTCTTCGAATGTGAATTTTGATGATTGATTGTTTCTACAATCACTTCTATGATTTGTCACTTTAAAATACAAAGGTTTTCTATACTAGTAGTAAATATCAAAATTCAAATGATTTTTACACTATTTATAACAAAGCTCGTTTTCTCAAACCGATTTCCAATCTATTAGTATATACAAACCTTTAGCTCACTCGTATGAGAAATCTAATTAAACGGCTTAGTAAAACAAGTGGTATGAAACGCTTGCGTTTACTTCGTCGGTTAATTCTTGGACTTGTTCGATTGAAACTCTTGTGACAATTTTCTAGTGGAGATCAACAATTTGTTCGTAAATATTTAAGTTAAGCTAGTGGTTATGGGACATGAGGCTAAGCTAATATATTTACTAGCTTATTGTAATTGACACTTCTTGATGATCGATGATCATCATTTTATGGTTTAGACTAGCAATGTGCGATGTCTCTTTGTCCGTGTGGAGGACTGTACTTCATTTTATTGAGCTTCGTCTCATTTCTCGCAAGGGTCGTACCTAACTAGGTGCATCGATGTTTATTTACACATGGGTCGTATCTATTTAGATGCATCGGTGTTTGTTTACTTCGTGGAGCAATCGGCTCAATAAGTCGGGAATGGGCCGTATGTTTCTAGGTGCGTCAATGTTTGTCTATGCATGGGACGTATCTTCCTAGGTGCGTCGATGCTCGACTTTGCATGGGGTGTATCTTTCTAGGCGCATCAGTGTTAGACATTACATGGGGCGTATCTTTCTAGGTACGTCGATGCTTATTTATGCATGGGGTGTATCTTTCTAGGTGCATCGATGCTAGACATTACATGGGGCGTATCTTTTTAGGTGCATCGATGTTTGTCTTTGCATGGGTCGTACCTTTCTAGGTGCGTCAATGTTTGATTGTACATGGGGCGTCTCTATTTAGATGCGTCGATGTTCGGTCTATGGAATAGCGTTCCGTTTGGGATTGGCCATCCTTCTTTTGTGATTTCTGGATTTCTAATTATTGATTTCTGGAATTTATGTTTCACCAACTTTTACGATTGGCATTGATATGTATGTTATTTACTGTGGCTTGGTGAATGAAATAAAGAATATGATATTCTTTTTGGTGGTACGAGATTCATGAGATATTTGTATGATTTTCCTTTGTTGATTTTTCTATGTATACTTGTCGTAGTATGACATTTTTGGTTATCGTACGTTTTTACTACATCTCTTCTTATATCTCATTTTATCTGATAATTATAGCTAGACTGATCCGTTTATTATTTTCTTATTAAATAATACTCGGGTCAGACTTAGATTTTACAGGTGCTTCTGCTTGCCACCTTATCAAACCATCATATGATCTTTTGGCTAACTACTTTAGTTTGGTAGTTTTTGTTGTATGCATTTGAGAAATAGACTCCTTAATGTATACATATTCTTTTGTCTAGAACTTGTATCTATTCTTTTGTGATGTTGTGGATCTTATTTGACCACTACTCTGATATACAATTTTATGTGTAATATTCATATCTATTTCCGCCTCTGTGATATGAATTATCTGTGACTGATTTGTGTTATGTTTATTTCTATATTTGTTTCCGAAGATTATATATATAGCCACTGTGTAGTTGCTTTGAGTTTACATCGGTATGTCGGATTTCTTATGCATGTTATATTTTATCTGGCATATCGGTGGTCGCACAAAGCAATTACACGGATGGTCGCTCCTCAACAGCCTTATTCTTCGTGCTAGTTGACGGCATTACCCCGTAGTGTCCTTGGCTAGTGTGGGTATAGAGGTGGGGCGTCACAGCTTGGTATCGGAGCCAAACTTCGGAACAATGTAGAATAATTTAACAAGGATCATCGTCCTAAGTCCATCTTAGGAGTCGTGCTTTAGGATTTTATTAGGGTCTTCGTACCGTCCTATCCTATTTTCTTTTATGATTCCTTGTTTTATCTATCAAGATTGCTTGATATTTATTTTGAGAATAACTTTTCTTCTTCTTTCTTTCTTAAAGAAGAGAATGGTTAGACATGGCCGTCCCAGCGTCGGTCAATCTAGTGCTACTCCCCAGGATGGAGTATTTATGTCTGCCCAGCAGCTTTTTAATCTTGTAAAGAACGCTCAAGCAGCCGGACCCATTCCAGAGCCTACTCATCCTAGATCCGGTTTTGCACGCTTGTGCAGAGACTACACCGATTTGGGTGGAAGGCCATTCAGGGGATCCGAGAGTGTTATATAAATTCAAGCTTGGCTCAAATCATGCGATCGCATCTTTTCTCGCATGAACCTTATTGACCTTCATCGAGTCTAAGTGGCTTCTAGCATGCTCCAAGAAGGAGTGTTAGATTGGTATGAGCTATTAATTTCTGAAATCATTGAAGCGGATCTCACTTGGGAGCAATTCCGGGAATGATTCGAATTGAAATTTGTGCCGGAGGATGAAAAAGTAACTTTGGCCCGGCGTTTTATTGACCTTGTTCAAGGTGAATCTTCTGTGACAGACTATGTCGCATCTTTCGAATCTCTGTCCAAATACAGGGTCGAGTATATTAATACCCCGTTGAAGAAAAATCAAAGATTTGTCTATGGCTTGAATAATAATCTTAAGAAGCCGTTACTTTTGAAACTAGAAGTTTCTTTTGATCAGCTTATTGATATCTCTCTTCGTCTTGAAGAGGCCGATAATGAAGGTGATGTTGAAGTTGTGCGTGCCCAACAAAACTTCGACAATAACTTGAAGAGGCCTATCAAATTCATAGGCCCCAATTCTAATAAGAAAGGGAAGCAACAAACTCTGGTAGTAAAGACTCCTACCTCTAGTCGTGGACGATGCTACAATTGTGGTTCCACGGACCACTATGCAAGGGAGTGCTGAAACCTCTTTATTGTCGCTATTGCAAAAATATGGGTCGCCATATAACTGCATGTCCTATACTTCAAAGTAGGAAGGAGGGAAAGCTCAATGTAGTGCACGCTCCTGGTAACACTTCTCGAGGTCAAGGTATTTCTCATTTAATCCTTGATTACATTTGTTTTGTGATCATCCTTTCGAGTTCTTGTCGATATGGGTTCATCTCATTATTTTTATATCAAAAGAACTAGTTGATTCCTTTTCCTTTAAACATTTCTGGGCTTGTTGACTTCTTTGAGGATTGTGAATCCAGATGGTAGATCTGCAACCCTTAATTTGTTTCTTTTTATTGATGTCGAAATTATTTTATGTGATTTTTCTTTCCGAGCCGATATTACTTAGGCTTCGGAATTGATATTTTGTAAGGATTGGCTTAATCGTTGTGAAGCCCATATCCTATTTTCCATGTGGACTATTCATCTTCGACATTTTCTATCTGTTAAGCAGATTTCTATTTTTCTTGTGATTTCGATTCCAACTTGAAGGCAACATTTTATTCTTTAAGCCCTCAGGATGAGAAAAGTGTTATTTCTCTTATCTAAATAATTTGTGAAACTTTTCCGGTATTTTTGAGTTTGTCTTAGGATTATCACCTAAGAAATCTTTTGTGTGGTGTTAAGGTCTTTCAGCTCGACCTTGCCACCGATTTTCATTTGGCTACGAGTTGCGTGAGTTAGCATTCCACTTACGCACTCCACGCTCGTTATGATTCTTATGAATGACTTATTATGTCATTCAGTTTGCCCATCTTGTTTCATCCATTTTATAAATCGAGTATTCTATGAATATCTCGATGACTTCATTTTTGTATTTATTGATTTTGGATGAAAATAGAAATTTAAAATTTTGTAAATCTTTTTCATAAGATTTATTTATAAGTACGATTTGATTTTGCTCTTAGACGAGCAAAGAATATTCTTAAAGGTTTTTAAGAAACATTCATATAGAAGATGATTTTGTGATTGTATTGCCCGTTGAGTGCTTTAAGAATTCTGGTCGATGCGCTTGATCAACGTTATCGATAGGAACTTCCTAAACGTTTTGATGAGACAATCAGACACGATATATATTGACTTATGTAAATTTTTATAGAAAGATTATTACATAAAGATAAATGAAATTTTGAAAGTTTTAACTTTTCGGGAAAGAAGATTATTTAAAGCAATATTTTTTCGATACTCTTATTCTTGTGATTCCCGTTGGGAACCAAGACTTTATCTTTTGTACCAATGCAAATCGTATTGGTTTGGATGTCGTTCTCTTGCAAAAGATGATATGCTATCACTTTTGCTTCTTAATCATTAAAAGCCGATTGAGACTAGGTATGCCACTCATGATCTAGTGCTCGCGGCTATTGTTTTCGCTTTTAGAGTTTGCCATCGTCATTTTTGGGGGAGAAATTTGTTCTCCACCACGATCATAAATCTTTGTAATATATATTTTCTCATAGGGAACTTCATGTCGACTCGAGTTCCTGGCATCTTATGATCTTGATATTCTAGAAATTGTGTTGCCAACGCGCTTTTTCGTAGGCAACAAGTTGTTGATTCTTTGATGTTGTCTAAATGGAATTATCTTTTTATAAAGTTCATCGGACGTTTTGATATACTTCGTTTTATTGAGCTTTATCTCTTTTTTTTTTATGGACTAGCGTCCGATGTTCTTTTATGGTGTTCGGTTCATTGGACGTACCGTTTTTGTACTATGTCGGTGTTTCGAATTATTTGAACTTCGGATTATTGGACGTACCGTTTTTGTACTACGTCGGTGTTTTGAAATTATTCAAGCTTTGGATCATCTGGCGTACCGTTATTGTACTACGTCGTTGTTCCAAATTATTCGAGTTCCTCATTTCTCGGGCGTACCGTTTTTGTACTACGCCGTTGCACTGGCTCAATTTTCTGCTATTCTTGACGTTTTCCGCGTCTTTTAACTATGGAAATGCTTTTAGGTTTCCTATTTTTATTCTTGAGCCCAGTGTTATTGATGAAATTGAAGTTTCACCAGATTTGACTTATGAGCAACATTCCATTCGCATCATTGCTTCGGAAGTTGAGCGCCTACGGAATAAAGACGTTCTTCTTGTGAAAGTTCAATGGTTCTCAGATCCTAATGATTGCTCTTGGGAATCCTGGGAATTCATCGAGCGATCCCGTTCTGGCTTAGTCTTTCATTCTCTTTATGGTGAACTTCCTATTTAGAATTTATTTTGTGTTGATATGCTTTTATGGTTGTTACTCTTGATTTTCTTCTTAAGTATTGCGAGGACGCAATTTCTTTACGGAGGGGAGTCTGTAACAACCCGCATAATTATCGATTGTGTATTTAAATATTTTATTTAAATATTTCATCGTTCGTCGGATTTTAATTTGAAAACCTACTTTTTGCAAACAGTCGAATTTGGACATGGGACTACTACCATCGAGTTCAAAATGCCATTTGCAACCTTTTTGAGTATAAGCTTCGATATGTTTGGAGTTAGTCGAGTTTTGCTACTTTTTCACTTTGGGTTTGAGTTTGGGTTTCAGCCCAATGTTCCACCTTAAGACTCTAGCTCCACTCCAACTCTTCATTACTTCATTTCATATTCCTAACATTTCAAGCTAAAGTAAAAATGGTGGAAGAGATTGGAAATGGAAATTCCTAAGCCCTAGCTTTCTTTGCAAATCCAACTTCTAGCTCCAAAATTCAAGAGAACCCATTGGTAAGCCTCTCCTTCATCTTCCCCAACTCATTCTCTCTTTGATTTGAGAAAATTCCTAAACCTAATTTGGGAAATATTTCTCTTTTAAAGCTTAAAATCAAGCTTCTTGAGTTGGATTCGAAGAGTGGTTGATTCTCCTTTGCTTTCGAGCTTCTTCTACATTTGTTTGGGTTCAAAGGTGAGATTTTTATCTCACATCTTTGTCTATAATTATCTTCGATTGTTAGGTATGAATTCCTAACACTTATTCTAGTGCAATTGATTTTGGTTTGGATTGATTTGGTGTATATTCCAATTTTTGGTGTTTTGAAATCAAAATCTATGAAAATCCTTTTATGGATATTTGGACATTGATATTTGAGGCGTATCGAAGAGCCGTTAAGGCTGGGTTGTCACTTGGCGTAAATCCTTAGTCGTTGTCGCTTGATCGATCGCTTCCGGTATCCTTTTGGCCATTTTTGGCCTAGGTTAAGGGAATGCCCTGAACCCCAGATTCAGACGTCTGAAATGTAGTATTCAGACGTCTGAATATTATACTGGGAAGATTTGTATTCCCAGATTCAGACGTCTGAATCTATATTTCAGATTTTTGAATTAGTTTGTTTTGAACCAGAAAGGAAATAGGCTAAAAAGTGCCTATTTCAGATGTCTGAAATCAACAATTCAGACGTATGAACTCTGTTCTGGAAAATATTTTATTTTCCAAATTCAGACGTCTGAATCCTTGATTTCAAACGTCTGAATCTGCACTCTTTTTGCCTATTTGCCTATTCGCTTGAGAATTCCAACTTTAATCGATTCGTGTTGATTCCCTTTTGTTATTATCACTTATTATCGACTTTGATGACATTTTCTTCGTGATTTTTGGGAATATCCATTTCGATGGATTCGGTATCGATTTCTTCGGATTTTATTCACGTCTTCGAATGTGAATTTCGATGATTGATTGTTTCTACAATCACTTCTATGATTTGTCACTTTAAAATACAAAGGTTTTATATACTAGTAGTAAATATCAAAATTCAAATGATTTTTACACTATTTTATAATAATGCTCGTTTTCTCAAACCGATTTCCAATCTATTAGTATATACAAACCTTTACCTCACTCGTATGAGAAATTTAATTAAACGGCTTAGTAAAACAAGTGGTATGAAACGCTTGTGTTTACTTCGTCGGTTAATTTTCGGACTTGTTCGACTGAAACTCTTGTGACAATTTTCTAGTGGAGATCAACAATTTGTTCGTAAATATTTAAGTTAAGCTAGTGGTTATGGGACATGAGGCTAAGCTCATATATTTACTAGCTTATTGTAATTGACACTTCTTGATGATCGTTGATGATCATTTTATGGTTTAGACTAGCAATGTGCGATGTCTCTTTGTCCATGTGGAGGACGGTACTTCATTTTATTGAGCTTCGTCTCATTTCTCGCATGGGTCGTACCTATCTAGGTGCGTCGATGTTTATTTACGCATGGGTCGTATCTATTTAGATGCGTCGGTGTTTGTTTACTTCATGGAGCAATCAGCTCAATAAGTCGGGGAATGGGCCGTATCTTGCTAGGTGCGTCGATGTTCGTCTATGCATGGGACGTATCTTCCTAGGTGCGTTGATGCTCGACTTTGCATGGGGTGTATCTTTGTAGGCGCATCAATGTTAGACATTACATGGGCCGTATCTTTCTAGGTACGTCGATGCTTATTTATGCATGGGGTGTATCTTTCTAGGTGCATCGATGCTAGACATTACATGGGGCGTATCTATTTAGGTGCATCAATGTTTGTCTTTGCATGAGTTGTACCTTTCTAGGTGCGTCAATGTTTGATTGTACATGGGGCGTCTCTATTTAGGAGCGTCGATGTTCGGTCTATGGAATAGCGTTACGTTTGGGATTGGCCATTATTCTTTTGTGATTTATGGATTTCTAATTATTGATTTCTGGAACTTATGTTTCACCAACTTTTACGATTGGCATTGATATGTATGTCATTTACTGTGGCGTGGTGAATGAAATAAAGAATACGATATTCTTTTTGGTGCTACGAGATTCTTGAGATATTTGTATGATTTTTCTTTGTTGATTTTTCTATGTATACTTGTCGTAGTATGACATTTTTGGTTATCATACGTTTTTACTACATCTCTTCTTATATCTCATTTTATCCGATAATTATAGCTAGACTGATCCGTTTATTATTTTCTTATTAAATAATACTCGGGTCAGACTGAGATTTTACAGGTGCTTCTGCTTGCCACCTTATTGGACCATCATACGATCTTTTGGCTAACTACTTTAGTTTGGTAGTTTTTGTTGTAGGCATTTGAGAAATAGACTCCTTGATGTATACATATTCTTTTGTCTAGCACTTGTATCTATTTTTTTGTGATGTTGTGGATCTTATTTGACCACTACTCTGATATACACTTTTATGTGTAATATTCATATCTATTTCCGCCTCTGTGATATGAATTATCTGTGACTGATTTGTGTTATGTTTATTTCTATATTTGTTTCCGAAGATTATATATAGCCACTATGTAGTAGCTTTGAGTTTGCATCGGTATGTCAGATTCCCTATGCATGTTATATGTTATCTGGTATAACGGTGCTCGCACAAAGCAATTGCACGGATGGTCGCTCCTCAACAGCCTTATTCTCCGTGCTAGTTGACGGCATTACCCCGTAGTGTCCTTGGCTAGCGTGGGTATAGAGGTGGGGTGTCACAATTTGATTTTAAAATTTTATTGTGATAAATCATATTGTTAAAATGATTCAAATATGAAATTTTGAAGTCTAGAAATATGATTTATAAATTTAAATAACAAGAATTGAAGTTTTATTGTTTTTGAAAGGTTAAAATAAAATCTGTAATTTTATAAACAGCATTTCCTAAAAATGCTGTAGTCTTATGACAACATTCTAAATGTTGTTTTTTTGAATGTAACTACGTTAAAGATAACTAAATATCTATTACATCATTTTATAAATGCCGTTATTCTTGAACTAAACTATTTTGGAAATTTTAAGCTATGATAGCACTTTATAAATGCTGTTGTTGCTATATTTTTATAATGTTTGAAATTTTATAGATTTTAACACTATTTGGGTTATATTTTAAAGCATTAAATTATTTGACTTTTGAAATTGAGTATTTGTGAAATTTTAGGAGTTTTGAATATATTTTAATACTTAAATTTGAATTTTTAAGGAATTTAAATTAAATTTGAATTTAAACAAGGTTTACTTGGTTATGTGTTAAATGGAATGAAATGTAATGAGATAAATGAGGTTTGAATGGAATTTTGAAATGTATTTTTGTAAGGATATTTCAATAATAATAAATGAATGACATATTTGATTGCAAAATGATATTTAAATTTTAAAATTTGAAATTGAATGCAAATAATGATTTGACAATGAGGTTTTGAAAGATATGATATTTTAATGATTTCGAAATGGTTTTGAATGATATAATCTTTATTTTGATAAAGAATGTGAATTTGGAATGATATTTTATTTTCATAAATGAATATTTGAAGTTTATATTTGTATGAAAAGATATTTGGTTTAATTAAATTTAAGTTTATTTAATTAATATTGGATTCATGAAATGAATATTTCAAAACTAAATAATAATGAAATTAGATTTGAGATATGAATATATGAAATTATAAAGTTTAGTTTTGAAATGTGGGATATTAAAGTTTGGAAATATATTAAAATTGGATGGTTTATTTTGTAGATCAAATCTATATTTGAAATTTATAAGATTTGAATTTTTTTGAAGGAAACTGAATTGAATTGAAATTGATGGTTAGATTTGAATTAAATTGGAAATTTGAAATTTTGGTTTAATTGAATAAATTTGTAAAATGTAAAGAATTAAAGGAATGTTCAATGATTTCAAATGTGTTATTTCAAAATGTTATGATTTTCAAAGTGTAATGATTTCAAGGATTTTGGTTTCGAAAAAGTTATAACTTTGAAAGTATTATAATTTTTGAAAGGTGGATATATTTTTAAATTGGAAATGATAAACTATTTTGATTTCAATATAGTTTTGAAATAAAAAATGGTTTTGGTTTCGAAGTGTAAACCATTTTGAAAGGATTATAGTTTTGAAATGAAATGATTTGATCTTTTTGAAGTATAAATTATTTTCAAATGACCATGGCGTTATAATAACGTTTGGTTGTTAAAGAGACCGGGATCGGAAATTGTCACACTCTCTGCCAACTCCGAAAACCACTTTAACAACCGTGTACGCGGTGGAGATTCCAAAATGAAGAATGATAGTGGCATCGTTCTTGAGGTATATTACGTGGACCCAACTCCCGTGAGTTAGCATAAGGTGGCTAAAGCAGGAGCGATCTCAGGCCAAAAGGGGTAGCTTCTCTGGTCGGACACAGTTCTTCGATTCAATACTCTTACTTGTGGTTGATTTGATGGCCATCCTTCGATTTTGATTGGAAGTGTGTTCTGAGGTGGGCGTATGTGGCTGCTGCATTACCACTAGCCCGTGTGCGTAATTGGTATATCAACCCTGGCATTGCCTTGTGTGTCGTGTCACCTACCATACCGAGCCATTACTACGAGTTTGTTTTTCTCCCTTAGCCCGCGTGGTATCCTCTGATAGTTTCCCGATCTGTAGATATCATGATATTGGATGGACTACTTGGACTATTATGTGTAAAGGGTGATATGAGTAAGCGCGGAACGCTATTTCAAAGTAAGTTTATTTTACTGTAGACATTATTATAATAGCGCAATATTATTACATAGTAAATAGTTTGACGGATCCTTAGAGGATGGGCGATCCCAGGCATCCTTTAAGTTACTGGTGCATTTTGTTACTGTTCACTTGAGTTGATTTACAGTTCATAAGTATTTATGTCCTGACTCGAGTGTTCTGTGTTTTGCTTTACGCTCGAGTCATATTGAGTGATTCAGCATTCAAGACTCACCTTCAGAGTTGGAGCTTTTATTGAAGATCCATCCATATATTCTGCTTTTAGTATTCAGTGATTTCAGTGATCTATTCTGATTTGTACCTGATGTATCTTGTTACTCTTCTGTTTTATATTTTTTAACTCTTAAGATCTTATTATTATATAGTAGCTTAATGAACTACTATCCCTTTTAGTTCCGGTGCATTATTATTCACTCTGTGTCTGTGATCTGTGACTATTTAATTACTATATATTCTGAGATTTGCCAAATTTTATTTGCAACGCGGTATTTTGAGCAATTCAAGTCCGACATGTGCGGATGCGAATGGTTGAAAATATCGGGTCGTTACAAGTTCTTTCTAGCTTCTAACGGGTAAAGGAGTACAAAATAGCATACAATATTTTAGCATTAGTGCCTCAAATTGTTTTTGCAAAAACAAATTATTTTCCTTCTATAGTTTTGCAACTAATTTCGGTTACATTGGCCAAAGCATACAAGACAAAAGGCTTGTTTAAAATAGTATTAGGTTGTCCTATGGCCTAGGTAATGAATTTTCGCTCTTGGTTAACAACTAATAAAAATTTAGCAATTTACGATAATGTATAAATGTCTTTTACTTAATTAGCATTATTGTTTGCTAGTTAGAATCATTTTAGGCCATAATATTTGGGACTATTTTCTATAGCCTATAAAGTATGTATTTTTCTAACTTTTAAATTATCTACTAACTAACATTCTGATTCACACTGATCAGTATTCTTTTTTATAGATTTCGTTACCTCCATCAATGTCTCTTTTGTTGGCCAATTTTAAGTGAATTTTTAGTGTTTTAATCGTAAAGCGTTGCTGCTTTCAATGGGAACCTTAATATCGTGTGTTTTGTAGACATTTTTCTTCCATAGATATTGTAATTTTGGAATTTTATGGGTTAAGCAATTAAGCTTGATGACAGATCAGCTATTACACATAACATTGTTGGGCTATGAATAAATGGTTTGGTCGTCTTGCAATGTAGCGAATTAAAACGGTTTCATTAGAGTTATATGGTTGATTTTATAACTTGAAGTGGTAGTTAAAATTACATGTAATATTCACTGTCTAGATATTGGACGCCTTTGAACTATGACTGTAGATTGTGTAGTGCAATGATTGACCCTTTCTTAAATGCAAGGTTTATTTAACTTTGAATTTAGAATACACTAATTTTTGGATGTCCCTTCATTTTACTGGATACAATTTATATAGTTTGTTTTATAATGTAGGCATATGAGGCAGCTTAAGCTAGTAAATATGCTTAGTATCTTATAAAACGGCATACAATTTATTGGTGGTTTCTATTAAACAAACATTACCCAACAATAAGTTAGATGTAGATTCTTTTCTATCAAAGATGACTTGGGGATGGCGAAGTTAATAATTTTCACAACTAACGCACCTGAACTAAATAGTCACATGTAAAAAAAAATGGTGCCTGTTTTCATCGCCATTATCGCTTAGAACATTGTTATCAATATTTAAAAATTATGCTATTTTAATCCCATTTAAAACCAAATATCTTCACCTATTTTAGTCACAATCAAAATAATTCATTTACACGATGCTTGAAAGTTATATCAATTCTGAATCTACATTTCAACAAGTTGGAAAATTAAATCAGACAACAATTGGATGAACTATTTATTCTTATTTATTTCAGAGGTTCATACTTCAGCTAACTACACTGCATAGTGTTTAGATAAGTAATTCACGCATCAATAGTTTGGAAACCAAGAACAATCTTTCATTTTGTTCAAATCTACATCACTCGTTAAATAACATTTTTATTGTAAAAGTAAATCAATCGTAAAATAGTATGTTAGCTTTGATTTGGCCTCTATTCATGATAGATTGCTTGATGGAGGCATTGACTCTATGTTTGAAAATTGATTGCTAGGCTACCAGTTATAGTTTATATCAATCTTAAAGCATAATGTTATCACTTTGTAGGGTTGTTAGAGAACTTGCTACATCTATTTAATTATTATGGTTTAACGATAATTAAATGGAAGTCTTTCAATATATATGGAATAATTACTCAAAACTACTTATGTCAACTTAATAAAACTTAATGGCATATCTTTACTAAAGAAAAATGCATTACGTATGATTCTATCACCCTTTTTTTCCTTTTTCCTTTTTTTCTTTTTAAATTTGTGTATGAATTTGAAAATATAACCAATTATATTTATATTGTTAAGAAAATATATTTCTACTGTTAAGTAACTATTTTAGTGCACCATGTACCATTAGGAGCAGATGCTTGAAAGGTTTGGGTCAATTCGGCGGTGGATCCTGAAGCCGTTCTATATAGGCTTACTGTAGACATCTATAGTTTTGGACAGGCGGTTGGTATGATTTTTGCTTGACACGAAGACTTTATCTCTTTTGATCAATACGTATTGGTCCTCCTATTAACATACGTTATGGATTTGGTTATGTTTTTTAATAGAGTTATGATTTCTCAAATGGTGTAAAGTTGAACTTGTTTTGGCTTTTTTTGAACGTAAATGATTCGTGTTGTTTCGAATACAAATTTAAGATTTGTAGGAAATTCTTAGGTCAGCAAAATATGAGATAGTGGCACTAGGCTACTATAGATAATCTTCCAAAAGACTTAGTTCATTCTCATATATTTCAAAGGTTCTATACATTTGAAATACTCAATTACTATTACAAATAGTTTTGACAGTTCACTAACACTATGGAGCTTTCGTAGGATTTGCTAAGAAGGATTATAGAATTCAATTAGAAAATGAAAAATATTCTTCTAAAACATACAATAGATTTGATATATTAATAAACAACACAAATTAAGTATCGTAACTCCAAAGCACCATGCACAACTCAAATAAGATAACTCAAATAAAAAGAACTATAACATCAGCGTTCCATAATAAATTTACATAAATAGATGTACATACAAATATCAAACATTTCATGGCTAAAAATGTATATTTACATAAAATAGAAAACCGACATCTTATCTGGCTGTCTGCCATTTAAACGCAACAACAACGTGAACCAAGTTTAGCAAGTCGATTGATCCATTTTGGAATTGATTTTCCAGTTAATTTGAAGCAAGCATCCTTGCTAAAATGGTTACAGTTCTTTGTAAATAGATTGTAGGAATCACCACCATAGTTGCAAGAAAGAACATCCATGAATAAGCGTAACTAGAATGGATCATAGGAAGTTGTTCCAACCACAATTAATTTCCTTAATTTGTAGTTTGGACATTTTTTGGGTTCTACTTTAAATACACCACATGATGGAAAATCAGCTGCCCCAAACGAATACTCTACTCCATGAACTGTGAGCAAATGTAGGAAATCCTCTATAAGACACTAATGTATTGAATGTCACTCAAATAAAGGAAATTTCCTTGATTTTTTTCAAATAGGAAAACAAAAGCATTTTGAAGGAAAGTACTTCTTCCTTTAAGTTTTTCTTTTTATGTAAGCATTGGTATTCGATATAACCATGATATGAACCAATTGACCAATCGAATGTACTACTAAAGACTATGTAAACAACTATTGTAATAATACACATAAACCAATGTTAATAACACTTTTGTACGAAACTTATATGGTATGTTGGATCTATAACAATAGTAATTTCGAACGATCATAGAAAAAATTTGCACTTTAAAACAAGTTTCTACAAGAGCTGAGATACAAACATTAAGAATACAACTTAAAATAAAAACAATTTTTTACAATATTTTATTAGGTAACAATAAAAAATTCATATTAACCATGATTAAATATCATCTCTTTACTTGGTTGATAAATCATCTTAAGTTTACATTTATAAAATGTAGCAGTTTCATTAAGGTAAATATCTAGTAAATTCTATGCTAAATAAATGACTATTTTTAACACGTCAACAACAATATTCTAGTCACATTTCATATATAAAAAATTATGTATGCAAAACCAATAATTCTATAGATAATAAACTAAGAAGCCCCATAACTACATCAACTAGTTCCTATATAATGGAAATGTGAACTAGGCTTAGTTAGCTGCAACAATAAATGAAAATAAAAATAAACAAAAATGTGCAAAATTACCTTCCACTCCAGAATGAAATGCACCAAGGCCTGCCCAGTAACATAAACGATTAGTTGATGTTAAGTCATAAACGTTAAGAATAACTGGTGTCTCCGTTGGCCTTCTCTCACGTCTTTCAATTGTCACGCGCTCTAAGCATGCGGTAATCATTACTAAATATCCTTTCAAGCTCTTTGGATATCCATTTGCATGATCCACATGTATTCGCACATCTTCTGTCGTGGAACGTAAAGTAGCTAGTTGCGCAATAACTTCGACTATTTTTTGGCGTATTTGCTCTTTAATTTTGGTAGCTTGGTCAATTTTTATTTTATAAGCTTCCAAGCATTCCTCCTGTTCTAACTCAAGTATCATTCTCTCTCTATCTGTATTTGGTTTACCAATCTCATCACAAATCACCTGTTATAGTAATGTAGTAGAAATTAGTTACTAGGAAATAAATACGACTCTCTTCGATCTCTTTTTTTCTATATATATCCTCTGCATCTATATATTCATATGATTTTATCATACTAGAATATCGGTTTGTAATGTTGTTGCCTTATCATACTAGAATATGATAAGAATTATGTAAGAGGTTAAAATAATGTAAATTGATGGAATCAAAGCATTATTATTATACCTAAAATGGGTGAATAAGAAAATAATTTCACAAAATGTTAAATAATCAATAAATATAAAGTGTTTATCTATAAGACAATTGATCTATACTTCACAGCTCCAACTAAACTTCACCTTAGGAGCATAGATTGAGCAACTCGGGTTGTCGCATTGTAAATGTGGCATGCAATGAAATTTGAATATTAGCATGTTATGATCGGAGTAAATAGCACACGTGACTCTATAATTTTTATAATCTTGCTTCAGTAAGAAAATATTTAATTGCATCCCTTAATATAGGAATAAGATAAAAAAACTGCAAGGTTGATAAAGACCACAATAAAGGAAAACAAATCACTTTTAGTTCATTGCTCCGTATATTTAGTTGCTTCCATCCACAATAGAGTGAATATTGTTTATGTTTTCAATTTTTTTTTGAAGTTGATACGTTATTTAACAATATTACATCTTTATTGAAATTACTCAAGAATGTTTTTAACGACGTTAAATATTGTAGATTAACCAAAGATATTTAACTCGTGTATAGAGCATTCATGTTGTCTGAAAGGAATGACATGTTTATATATTATGTTTTTATGTAAGTGGACCAAGTTGGTGATAAAATGTGTTAAATGCAAAACGAGATATATAAAAACTTTACCAAACTTTAGTTTACTAAGAAGATTTTGATATTTCATCTAATAATCATAAACAAGAGAAAAATAGGAAATAACCATTATTAATCTTCCTTAAAACGGTGTCACTTCTATAATTGCGATGAAGCTTGTCAGTATTTGAAGCACCACAAAAGCACTGTTGTATAGTTCATTTAATCATAATTTAAATAAATTTTGAACCAACCAATATGTACAATGATGTCAATATCACTAATATAAAAGTTTAAACACAAACATGAGCCTATAAAAAAAACGATTGTTATAAAATCAACCACAATATAATCAATCACACGTTATTCAGCTGCAAAATGAACAAATCTAAATAATCTTATTCCGTAGTATGTTTTTAAATTTTTCCATCCATTTTACTATCTTGTTCATTCTTTCATGTTGATTACTACCTAACTAATGTACAACTATGATTTATCAAATAGTTTCATCAATTAGACTTACAAACATAGTTACTATAAACTGCAGATTAAACCTATTTTAGAAGATATTAACAGTTTTTTAAAGTATATATTATTCATCTTTAGAGAAAAAAATATAAATAATTTAAAAATTAATAATACGAAATTCATTTTATAGTTGGTACGTTTATATTTTAGAGGATTTTTAAGTCCGAATTGGCTTTCCAAAAAGATGAATAGTGCATTTGGTTGTAATAGGAAAAAATTTCAAATTACTCCAAACAATGAAATAAAAAGAAGAATAAATTTATTAAAAACATATTAGTATCTATAATTTAGAACCAAGCTTTGATCTAGCCTATATGTAAAGACAAGAGTTTTATTATCTGGCTACATAGAACATAAACAAATATGTTTGGATTTTTTTAAGCCCAAATTATTGTTTTTAAAAATTAAAATTTTGTTTTGCTATTGTATATCAAAGAACATTATTTCTTATAATAATCTAAATAAATATAAAAAGACATTTTAAAAAGACATTTAGCCTAAGCTATGCAATATTTTAGGTTATTGTAAATTACATGTTATTATATCTCAGTTATGACCATGTCATTTATTATATCCAAATAAATGCATCAACAAATTGGTTGGTATTGCCTTACGAACCTACAATTTTTTTAAGCAATTCCACATGATAAATAAAAATAAAATGATATTCACTACTTATTTGAGTCAAGGTGGTAAGGCCTTTCAATAAAAAATTGGTTTAAGTTATCTAAGCCAAATAAATTGTCCTTCCCTCCAAAACTGATTTTATGTTTGGTTTAATTAATCAATTCCTTTGTTTCAAGCACTATATAATAAAGGGTTGGACTTGAGATTATATCATAGGAGAACATGTCCAATGTTTTAGATTTTAATGTATACCTAATTTTATGATGGATTTGACATGTTCTTTTTCTGGAAATACCTGTTAACATTTGACATGCAAAACTAACGCGTAATAGGAACGCTTTAGTTATTATAATTAATATTTGACATACACAATTCATTGGAACTTAAATTTTAGTCAAAACATTTAATATACTTTATTTTCTAATTAATAATGCACCTACAGATGAAAGGGCTCTTGGAGTTGATATTTATTAAAAATTAATTATGGAGATAAATTTTATATTTAACATACATATATCAAAGAGGAAGCTTTAACGATACATAAATAATTTGAATATATAAAACCTAACAAAGAAAACCAAAATACAAAATACACTAAAATAAATGGCCAATTCTATTAACACTCCACTTTCTTCCTACAAGGTGTTTTATTAAAAAACACACACCACTTTTTTCTTTCTTACTCCATTTTATTTTGAAATTACACTTGTTTCTTTTATCCCACTTATTCTTATTTTCCACTCTTCTCATGGCAATAATAAAGGATTCTCATCTCACAACATTTAAAAAATTCTTGACGATCTTCTTTTCCTATCCAATAATGCAATCTAAAAGAGAGAAAAACATGCTACAACTTAATAAAGTATAAAAATGATAGGAAGCTTATGTAATATATTTCATGCATACTAGGTTTATTATTATTCCACATGGACTATGCACTATCTTAGTAGCAATTCAATTATTAAATAGGCTTGGTTGCTATCATATCCTAGTTACTATATATGAACCTTAGAAAACATACATAGTTATCTTCTAGTTATAAGATATCTTCTTTAAAAATTCTATCCTTGTATTTATCCGAGTATACCAACAAAAGAGAAGGAGATGGAAAATTTGATGACATGAAAAGAACTAAAACATATCAGTAAAAATAATTACCAGAATAAAATAGTCGTTTATTTTCAAAAAAATTAAATTGGCAAAAATGGAATAATGTGGTGTGTTAAGAATGATCCAAAATGAACAATAAACTAATTAAATCGAACCTTAAAACTTTCTTGTAATTGAAGGAAAATAGGAAAGAAATAAATGGATATATTTTTTAGCAAGAAATAACATATTCCATGGGCTAGCTGATTATACAATAAAATAACATGAATGTAAATTGCAATGTTTATAGATTGTTGATAGAGATATAAATATATGGAAAGAATAACGAAGGTCACACATTGAACTTTTTATGTGTTAGAATACAAGGTATAAGATGTATCCATAATATGGCATTAAATGGAATGATGTGGTTCGTAGTACTGAAATACCCGAAGCTTGGCAAAAAGATATTCTCTTTCTGTCTTCTGGATATCATCAATCAATAGTCTATATGTAGAAGGATTAAATTCTTCTTCAACATCTAATGAGATCTCAAAGGTTGAAGAGGAAGCAGCAATGAATGCGATTCTAATGGTGGAACCAATAATGGTATTATAGGCGAGGCTGCAAATTGCTAAGAAATTAGTGAAAGGGAGGAGAGAGAAAATTACAGTTGTGTATGAAAAGCATGAAATGATGAATGTGAGTTTTAGGCAAATAAATAGTGTACGCAGATCTTGGTTTTTGAGTGTTAGAGACATAATGGTATGTATAATATGTTTTTGGTTACCAAAATACTATAATACTGAAAAATTAAATTTTATTGTAAATATTATAGATTTTACTTAGAGAGGTATAGAGTGAAGAATGGAAATGGGTTTATATAAAGAACGACAAATTCACTCTAGAGTTCTCCTTTAATTATTATTACCTTCATCTCGTATTTATTTGGCATTAAAAGAACTTATTGAATCTTTAATCTATTTTAAATTCAAATGAAATGCTTTTTTTGATTGTATAATTGTGGAAATTAATTATAGAAATTGATTGCAAATTATCAAAATTTTCCTAGTTGATTAAGTATGCTATATATAAATTTATCAATCGATTAATAACTTTTGTTGATTTACCGAGTAACTTCAGAATTAGTAAATCAACCAATTAGTTTCCTCTAACTAAATGAGGCAATTAATTTCCTTTAATTAATTATTTTATTGAAATTAAGGAAAATCAATTCATTTTCAAAATTATACTCTCACTAAAATTAAATATAAATTTCGTGTGAAAATTATTAGAAAACTCCTTAATTGACTATGCAATATGCTAATAAATCAATTGATTAGTATTGTTTTTAAACTTATTTATTAATTATGCAATTAAATGACTTTTACCATGTAATCAATTTTTTAAAATTATGAATGCTTGTGCGTGTATAGTAAGCATAATATGTATATAGTCCTAATCAATTATTTTATCGATATTATCTTATTAATCATTCCAACATGTTATTACTTTGTTTTCACTTTCTATAATGTTATTTTACATATAAGATCTTATTTCAATATCCTGCAATTAATTTTATGTCTTTCGCTACACTTAGAACCTAAAAAATGGAAAGAAAACCCAAGTCTTAATAGAACAACGGGGAATTAAGGTAAAATTTCCATCAAATCTTAATATAGGAGATGAAAGTTGTGCATACTCTCCTAGACATTTTGTAAAAAATAGTATCTAATTCTAGTCTTGAATATATATTATAGTGCAATGAAAATTAAAATCTAACTAAACTATATAAATGACCGAAAAGTTTACCAAATGATTGTATCGTTGCTACTATGCAATAGCATCAGCCATGCTACATTGCTCATTGTCAAAAGATTTTGAAGTTTGTATATTATTGAATCGGGTACAAGATTATATTCCAAATTTTGGTTAATTTCAAATTTCATTGATTAGTCTACAGTAAATGCTTTCCATTTATAATTAAAAAAAAATCTTGTTCAGAATAATAGATTTCAAATGGTTTTTGTTATGAAATTGGTTGCACGGGACTCTGAAATTGGGAAATATAATTCTTCGCACTACTACAAAATTAGGTTGTTACGTTTTTTTCTTTTTTCCTACCCTGTTCAATCTTTCTGACTTGATAACAGCTTGAAGTTTAAAGCTGCTTACATTGAAATATATAGAGAAAGCGTAGGATTATTTTCAAAATTTTATAGTGTAACGACCCAGTATTTTTTGATTTTTTCTATTTGTTTATTTTAATTATTTTAAATTAAATGGTTTATTTAAAAACTTTATTATATGGATAAATTTTATTATTTTGATTTTTGTGTGAATTATAATTTCAAACTTGAATAAATAGGATATTTCCAGAAAAGTGGATTTTTGGTCAATCTGGTAAAACTTTGACTTTTAAATTTAGAATTTAAATATTTGACTTCTTGAATTTTATCTTTTAATATGAAAATAAATTTAATTTCAAGAATACAACTTTTCGTTTCGTTGAAATCCGATTTATGTTGTGAAAGTTATGTTTTTTACAATATTTTATGTAAATTGATTTATTTAGTAAAATTGTCTATTTTAATTTATATAAATAATATTTTTATTTTTTAAATCAAATTCTAATATTTTTTATATGACATGTTAGGTATAAATTTTTATTTTAAAATATTTTAAAGTAATGTTATAATTTTTCCGAAGCTTAGTGTATTTATTTTCAATTTTAAAGCCTAGTTTCCATTTTTTGCTATTTTCTTCATTTAATTATATTTAATTTAAATTTATTTATTTATTTTTATGCATGCATTTTATTTTTGTATTTTTTATCTTTATTTATAAGTATTTTTAGGTACATAAAATTTTTCGAAATTTATTGCATTTATTTTCAAATTTTTAAGTCTAGTTTCCAATTTTTGGTATTTTTCCCAATTTAATTATATTTAATTAATTTTTTTTATTTACTATATTTTCGTATTTTTATCTTTATTTTTAAGTATTTTTATGGTATTTAAAATTTCAAAAGAAATAGGGTAATATGAAAAGTCTGTGACCCTTTTTATTCCTAGCCCTATCATATTCACTCCAGCTTTTCATTATCAATCAACACCACTTTATTTGTTGCCTTTACTCCTTGCTTCAGCCGACTTTCTCTTTTTTTTTTTCACATGAAATAAAACCTTATCAACCCTAAAAAAAAATTCGGCCGTCTCCTGTACAAGAATTTTGGTAAAAACTTCTTCTTTCTTTTCACTCTTTATTGTTTTGTTGTGATTTTTGCACTTGCTCCATTTTCTTTGTGTTAGGCCTGCCTTCTCCATCACCTTGCCGCCTCCACCACCACCTATTCCAGCCACCATACCCTCCCATCCACTGCGATTCCTGAGCCGAGCCATCCTAAGTTGAAGATCCACCTAGAAATGCACAAAAAGCTTCACATATACAACCATAGCCGATCACTACTTGTTGCCACCACTCCACCATCATGCTTGGCCGACCAAACACCACCACAAACCTGAGCTTCAGACCTTACCACGTCTATAGTTGACCCTCAAAGATCAGTCCCTGCCCAATCCATGCTTGGCCGAAGTCATTTAGGCCTTATAATCCATGTTGTTGCTTGTTGTTGCCTTGTTTTGTGAATTCAAGCACACATATGCCTTCATCTCCTTTGTATTGCTTTGGTCGACCCCTACATGACCTCAACCTGACCTTAAACTGATCCAAAACCATCATATTACAGTGCCTTTCTAGTCCATAGCTAAAGCACAAGTGATTGAATGCAAGCGAAAAAGTTTAGCTATGTAATGTACTTATATTTCTAGCTTTGCTTATGATAGTTTGGTTTGAAATTTACGTATTGTACTTTGTTTTGTTTGTTATGAAACAAGGCTATTAGCTTTGGCTCTCCCACACTAGAATCATTGTCATGCTATCGTTCCTATGTGGATCTCATTTTATGTACTTTGGTTGTTGTCTTCATCTTATACCCACGAGTTATTCTCACCAGACAGTTTTATACCTATATGACTAGTAAACCGATCACATTTGAATCTGTAAAATGCATCACCATGTTACACCTGTTATGTTATGATCATGTGATGTTCACCCATGCTTATTTACCTGTTATGTCATCTATTACTGTTATATAATGCTATTCTGTTATTTATATCAGTTTATCACACTGCAAGTTTCCTTTAGATTAGAATCACTATGGGTTGAAATGATACATACCCGAACGGACTTTAGAATAAGGGAAAATCGTTATGAGATGAAATGATAGGCCTGAACGATTTTCAATTATTTCATTTTACTTGGGACTGCGGGTTTGAAATTATAAAACCCGGGTTTTCTTTGTAAATTACGGATTGAAATGATATATTATACGTATTCACTTTACCTAGGCTAGAAATGATATACAGACCCGTGGTTAAATTATGTTTTTCTAAAAAATTTAAAATATTTTAGAAATGTAAATATTATAATATTTTGGTTTAAAATTAATTAAAAATGATTTTTGTAAAGTATTATTGATTTTCTGAAAATTTATAAGTGAAATAAATTAATGGTAAAGTTGAAAAATCTGAAATGTAAGTTATTTTAGAAATAATAATTTGGTGATAAATGGAATTTAAATTAAATTTGAAAAATGATAAATTTATGAAATTTTGAATTAAAATGAATTTAAAATGTTTTTATAATATGTTAATGATTTTTGAATAAATTAAGATGTGAAATAAATGAAAATTTAAGTTGAATTTTGAAATATAACTTAAATTGGAAATTTGTGAATTTTGTTTAAAAGCGAATTTTAAGTTAAGTAAATAAGATGAAAAATAAGATATTTGAAAATTTAAACTTAAGTGTTAAGTTAAAAATTTAATTTAATGAATTGAAATTTAATGCTTGAATTCAATATGTGAATTGTTATTAAATTTTGATTTTTGAATGAATATTTAACTTTTTAAAATCATGAATATAACGATTATTAAATAATTGTTTTAAAAGTGAAAATTTATGATTTCATAAGTTCAAAATGTTTTAAATAAAAATTTAATTGTTTATGAAAGTATAGTGAATATTTGAAATTTAATTAACAACATTTTTGAAATGCTATTATTTCTAATGTAAAGGATATTACAGCATTTGTAAATGCTGTAGTTGATAGACATGAACTAAATGGCTAAAATAAACTAAGGGCTATTACCGCACTTTGTAAGTGATGTAGTTGCAGGACTTAACTAAAGTTTTAATTGAAAGCTAAAACTATTACAGCGTTTTACATGCTGTCTTTTGCTAATTGAATTGTTTTTAAACATAACTTTCCATAGCATTTTCTAAGTGCTGTGAAAGTTGAATTTTCACTATTTTAATAAATTTAAGTGAATAAATGAACTTTGAAAGGGCTAAATTTTAGGAATTAAATATTTGATTTTAAATACAACGACTTCAAATTTTAATGGTTTAAATGAAGTAATTTGATTTGAAATATAAACCATTTTGAAATGTTACTTGGAAGGATATTTAAATTAAATAAAATGAATTTGGTTTTGCAAAGATATGATATTTTGATATTTGAAATGAATTTGAAATGATATTGAATTTTGAAATTGATATTTGATTTAGAAGTATAAAATAACATTTTTTGAATTTTAACCACGAGATGTATTTTATTTATAGTTTAACGGATCCTTGGAGGATGGGCGGTCCCAGGCATCCTTTAAGTTACTTGTATCTTTATTATAGTTCACTTGAGTTGGTTTACATTATATAAGTATATATGTCCTGACTCGAGTGTTTTGTGTTTTACTTTACGCTCGCGTCAGCCTGAGTATTTACAGCTTAGCTTTGGAATTCTTTCCTGGAGCTAGGAATTGCTGGAGATTCTGCTTGTCTAGTTATCTGTTCCCTTTCAGTTTCAGTTGTTCCATTTCAGTTCTGGTATTTATAAACTTCTATATATTTGGGATTTCTATTGTATATGTTTCAGACTGATAATATGTATTATGTTTTGAGAGTTTGTTATAGTAGCTTCATGAACTACTATGGTATTTTAATTTCCGCTGCGAGTTATTCTGATATTTTTGTGTTTGTGATTGTGAGATTGCATTTCATTTGCTCCAAATTTATTTACAATGCGGTATTCCGAGCAATTCAAGTCCAGCATGTGTGGATGCGAATGGCTGAAAATATCAGGTTATTACAGTTGGTATCAGAGCTTTGGTTTTAGGAAAACCTTAGCATGGGGAGCAAAAACTCATTAGAGATAGGGTAGAAATACCCTAGAATGGGTGAAATCAATCTCAGAATCCTTTCTTTGTGAGAGAAGGTATTTTCGAAGTATAAAATGATTTCAAATGATTTTTTAAAATATTTTCAAAATAGTATAATGTTTTTCTTATTTTGAAACCAAGATTTTCTAAACATCATTCCTTCTGTATCTACATTGTTATAAATCTTTTGGTTAGGATTCTTACTGGTTTGGATTCCAACTTTGGAACACTTCCAATTGTTCTGAAATCCTGTCTTGTCTTCCTTATTTGTGTTCCTTTGATTTTTGGAGAATTCCATAACCCACTTAGAATGACCTCTCTAGTGATTGGTGATTTCGCAAGTCTTTGAATGATTTGTAAAGGGGTGAAACTCCTTTACAATTTGGCATTGATTCACCGGATATTTCTATATTCTCGGTTTACGATGCTATTTATCTCCTGCTCTACCTGTATTCTATCTCTGGCAATCGAATGTTGATTTACCTTAGATTTCCGAATTTATTATATTCATGAAACCACGGTTGACCGGTTAAGGTCGCCCATGATTTATATAGGCTTATCATCTTCTATTTGGCAATTAAATTGTCTTATCTTCGTCTGACCTTGTCCTCGAACCAGAATTCTGTTTGATTAGAGTCCTCTAAATTTGAATCTCTGTTTGTTTGAAATCTATCCTTGAATCGTTCTTTAGGAATTTGTGCATACATCGAAATTATTATTTTGATAAGGATGACCCTATTTTGTTTATAAAGGTGAAATGTTTTCGATATGGATTATATACCTTTTTAAAACGAGAAATTTGAAGTGTCGAAAGGATTTGAAATTTTGAAAATTTATAAGAATTTGACTTATATAAAGTGATTTATAATTGAAGGGTTGTGAATTTGAATTTCGAGAAATCGAACTTCGGTGTTTTGAAATCGGTTTTATGATTTTGGAAAAATATAATAATAACATGATATAAAGATATTTTCTGAATAAAAATGTTTCCAATGTATTCGAATGAATTCCAAAGATTTCGAAGAGATTACAAAGAAGTTTCAAGAAAATAAACTCCAGAACCCACTTATGTCGCTGGAAAATAATTTCGATGATGAATGCATGCATCATCGACATTGATTTTCGAGTTTCTGAGTAGGGGGGAGGCCACTCAGTAGCTTTGCTATGCGAGTGATTTTGTGAAACCAAATTTTGATTTTAGATTTTGAAGTATGGCTTGATATTCGAAAGATATATGTATATATATGTAACAACCCCGGTTTTGGAGATTACCTGTAAATATTAAATTATAACGCTATTTATGATTTGATATTGTGAATTAAATAAAATTTGAGAAATTAAATTGTTTATTTGGAATAAACAATGGATTTTGGAAAATTAAAATTAGAAAATAAAGTTTGGAACTTGATTTTATTGTTTGGGTTAATAATGAATGGAAAATAATTTTTATTTATAGAAATTGCAATAATTTTATTAATTATTGCCAATTACTTCTTTTAATAATTTTTAAAGGAAGTATTTGATTTTTAAAGGTTGGTTATTGAAATAAAAGTTGGAAATTGGGTTAAAAATAAGTTTTTGCTGTAAATAATGTTTTGAAATGGTTTGAAATATTTTTCTAAGTGATAAAATAAATTTTGTGGAATTTTAGGAGTTAAAAACATGATTTTGTACACTTATTTTGTGAAAATTGCGCATTTTTGTTAAATAAAAGAATTTAATAATAAAAATATTTTAAAAATACAAATTTATCTTTTTATATGGTAGAAAATATTCTATTTTATATGTATACAAGTTTTCACATTTTTCTTGTGTAAAATTTAAAAGAAATGCATTTTATTATGTGTATATGTGATGTGTATACATTGAATTGTTCAAATGTTGATTTTAACTTAGGAAAATTAATTTTTCTTTAATTTGGGTCCAAAGCCCATTAGCCAGCCTAAACCAGTAATAAGGAATGAGAAGCTTTCTCCTGTGCGTACCTTGATTTCATCTTCTCCTGAAAACCTGAAACAGTGAAACAAAGAAAGCTCAACCATTTTCAAACCTAAGTCTTCTACTCTCAAATTCCTTCAATTTAATTGTTGTTTCAATCAATCTAGAGAGAATTCAACAGGTAATCAACTCCCAAAATACAAATAATTTCATCAAAATCTAGTTTTGAGATTGAGTTCTATGTAATCTCTTCTTTTGGGTTTGCATGGCTTTTTTTGTTTTGTTTTTACCGGTTCTTGAAGCCAAATCCATCTCAAAGCTCCAATCTTTTTGCTTATATCCGTGTATTTTGAAAAATCAGCAAGGTGAGAACAATACCTTATAAATTCTAGCTAAATTGCTTGTGAAATTGCTTGAATTTGCTGCATATGTAAAACTTTATTCAATGTATAGTCTATTTTCGTTTCTGCCTAAAGTGCCAACTTTGGCTATCCATAACATCCATCTCCGGCAACAAAATGCTGCCTGATCTTTTTCTGAGTCAAGTTTATATGTTAAACTTCATTTCTGAAAATTTTGGTTGAATAATATGGTCATTTGAGTGTTCAAATCGTCACTGCAAAAACAATGCACAGCCCGCAAACATCCTATGCACATTGGGTTGAGTTGTTGCAAACATGGAATGAGTCCATGTTTGAGACATCATATCTCTTTCGTTTCTTTCTCAAATTGCATGATTCTTTTTTTTCTTAAAATATGAAGTTATATAATTTATTCATACCAAATTACAGGTCATTTTGATATAGATAGCTTGTATAAATCTGCTGTCAAACTTGGATCTGGACCATGTTTTTGCCCAGAGTTCAACAGTGAAACACTGTCTGGGTTCAACTTTGAGAGATCATAGCTTTCTTATATTTTATCAAAATCGCATCATTCTTTTTTTATTGAGAGATGAAGCTTTGTAATACATGTGTACGAATTTTGAGCTCAATATGATGCAATTTGATCCCTTGTTTTAAGCATGAAAGTTGAGTCCAGGAGGGTTTTAGGCCTGTACATTTGTTTGGTTTTGAACTGTTGCAAACATGGCCTGGGTCCATATTTGAGACAGCATAACTCATTAGTTTCAAATCGGATTTGCGTGATTCTTTTTGAAAATTGAAGTAGGAGTGTTTATTTACATTCATGTAAAGTTTCATGAAAATCTGGGTTGGTTTACTATTTCTAAACTACTGTCGAATATGTAATCGCAGCTTGCTAATTCAGTGTTTTAAACCTTATTTTGGTCCGACTTTGAAACGACGCAGATTCTTCGTTTAAAATCGGATTTGAATGATTTTTTTTGCAGATTGAAGTAGGAATATTGAAATATATATATACCAAATTACATTTTATTTGAACTCTGTTTGCAGGCCCAAACCTGCTGTCGAACTTGGGTTCGCAGCGTGTTGTCACCGACTTTTTATACTTGGAATAATTTCTGGCTTTTTCTGATATTTTCCGATTTCTTTGAGATTTTTCTCTAGATTTCATACACGGGTTTTATAAAGCATTACAAAGTGTTTTTCAAGCAAATTGACTTTTTAAATTATTATTTAATATTATTTTTAAGTATTAAATTAATTACTCCATAATAGAAGAATTTCAAATGCAATTTCTAAAGCGATTTTGAAGCGTTCCTAAAACTCGTTTTCTTCAACTTAATTTCTATATAAAACACACAATTTTACACTTCGAGCGAAGAGGGAGGAGAATTAAATGATTGGATAAAACGCGTGCTATGAACACGTGCGTTTATCTTTTTAGTTAATTCCTAATCTATTCGTTTGATCGTTTTGACCTTTGGGTATGGTTTACCGATGAGATGAGGCAAACTTGTACTGCTTTAAGTGTGGAATTGACTAACGGTTAGTAAACCGTTTAGTGAGAATGTGTGCTATGGGACACACGTTAACAATTTTCGGGTTCTTTTCCAAGAGTTTGTGACACATATTGCCATTTAGTGGTGTCCAGTACTGGGCCTCCGGACCTTCGCCACTACGGTTTGTTGCCTTCGGGTTTGTGCCTTCGGGTTTGTTGCCCTATAGTATCGCTTTTGGATTTGGTCCATCGTCGCCGCTCGAGAGATACTTGGGTTTGTTGCCTTCGGGTTTTTTGCCCTATAATATCGCTTTTGGAGTTGGTCCTTCGTCACCGCTCGAGAGATACTTGGGTTTGTCGCCTTCGGGCTTGTGGATCCTTGTTTATACAGTACTGAGCGCGTGCATCTTTTGTTTCATTGATATTTATATTTCCCTAGAGTATCGCCTTTCGAAGTAGGTCTTTTGAACCACTCGATACTTAGTGATTACCTTGTGGAACTTGTGTTACCTTTATTGGTATTTGTTTTTTCCTTTTTGGCTTGATTTGGGAAATTCATATCCTTTGTATATTGAGTTGCTGTGACGACCCGACTCTCCACTCCCGGAAAATCGCATCATCTTTAAGAAAGAAAGGGATAGAAAAGAGAAAAGAAAGAAGAGAAAGAAGAAACAACACAAGAATCTCAACAGCGGAACGGATAAATTATATTAATAACATAAGTATTACATAGTATACAACAAATATCAGAGTACACAGTCATATACAACACATACTAGATAGTTATAAACACCTGTCTAGTTATTACAACTCAATCACAATACAGAAACACTCAGAGATACCAACACAGCGGAAAACTATATAACTATACGCAGAAGCCTCCTGCTCCATTGCTCCTCCACAATACGTTAAGCTAATCCTGAATCCTAACCTGAATTCCCTTGGCTACTCGTAAAAATTTGAGTACCCAAGAGTTATAGAAAAACAGAAATAACTCTGGGTCAGACATGGGTCTGGTGTGAGTAACAGGTTAAAGTTGCTTAACTTTGAAAAACCTTTGAAAAGAAAAGGTATCACGTAAGACTTCCCACACATAAACATGTAAAAGTTTTTACCTTACGCTAACCAAAACATTTGATAGGAAATCCGATGACATTATAATAGTGTCTAGGGTTTTCAAGTAAATAAGAAATAGCCGAAATTGTTACATGATTAAATTCCAGGTACTAGCCACAAATGTGGGTAATACAATCAAAACCGTTGGCACTTATTGGATTTTGGATTCCATCAATGGCTGGGCTACTGGGGTACCGCCCGTCACAATACGTGGCCTAGATCACCGTACCGAGGATTACTCCCTTCATCCCCTACAACACAAAGCCGGACCCGTTCCTTACTGAACAGTTCCAAACAAGACAACCCCACAGTTGTGATCAGAAACCGCACCACTAAGCCGAAAATATAAAAGGGACCTCTAGACAGGGATCAATCTTGCTCTCAAGTGGGTGCTACCCACGAAGCTTTGCTGCACCTCCCATGTTTTAGCCATTCCCGGTTGATGAGGCTTGAGGCTACGATTACCTTTATAGGACATATCACTTAGAATGCTCATCGTCCACTTGAAGATGTTTTGATAGCATTCAATCCATACAAGTTCGTTTCGGGTTCGAAGGAAACCGAAGGCATTATCTCGTTACACTCGTATTGGAATCACCCTCAGAGTTAACGACAATAACCCTTGCACTTCTGAATCACCATGTCGAATCTATAAGTACTATTCCGTCAAACTCATTATGGAATCACCCACAGAGTTATACTGACGTATAGCCCTTACACCTCGAGTCTTCACTCGCTCCATTTGGATTAACGACCTAATGTTATTTGGAATCAATGTGGTATTCGGATATCCAAATATGGAAACCTGATCCCGGACTCATCGAAAACCAAAGCGTGTCTTTTAAGGTCCAAGTTGTTTAAAGTTTAAAACAATTCAATTCAATATCTAAATATACATAGATAGATAATTCACCACGTAATAGATAATCATCCTTATCATTACCAACAGATAATTCATATCATAATCAGATAATCCATATTATCATCCAAAAGCAGCCAATGCATCCATATCCCATACACTACTAATCTCATAACTGAGATTACAAACCATACATAGCAACTAATTACCATTCATCAAACATAAGCAATTATCTAATGATCACACCATTTATAATTAATTTAAAATGAATTAAATTAATTACTTAAACTCTAATTAATTTAAAATAAATTAAATTAATTACTTCATCATTAAAATCCTGCTTATCTTAATCTTCAATTGATTACAAATCAATTTTATAAATCATTATCTCATTATCCGTTTCACTTAATCATTATTGATTAAGTATCTCTAATTACAATAAGTAATTAGAATTTAATATTAATCATACCTTAATTAATCAATTCCAAATTACATCATTAATTAATTAATGATTACATTGACTCAATCTTTCAATATAAATTAATTACATAAGTAATTAATCTTCAATTTAACCCTTATATATTAATCACCCATGATTAATAATCAGTAATTTACTACTCTAATTATACATCCCATAATTAATTACCCTTAATTAATTATCTTCATTAATCACTTGATAAATTTTCAAAGTAATTTAAATCTAATTACTTCTATAATAAATGTCCTTAATTACATTCAGTAATTATTATTTAATTACTTCCTCAAGTAATTATAAATTCATTAATTACATAAGTAATTATCAATAATCCACAAATGTTTAAATTAATTAAACTTAATTAATCTAAACTAATTACATTAATAAAATTAATTACACCACGTAATTAATTCTTTAATTACTTCATTAAGTAATTAAACAATTGATTATTATAAATTAATTAATCTAATTAATTATTAAAATTAATCACATTAATTAATTATTAATTAATGTTAAGTTAATGACCTTCATTAACATCACTTAATTACATAATTAACTTATAATTAATCATTATTAATTAACAACTAATTAATATTTAATTAAATTAATTTCTAATTATTAATTAATTAAGTGTTAATTAAAATCTTAATTATCATTAATCACTTGATTAAGTAAATCTTAATCATTAATTAAAATTTAATTAACCATCCTTGATTTTAGATTAATTAACCTTAATTAATTAATCTCAAATCTAATTAATTAACATAAAAATTATTAATTACTTAATTAAACATCCACATTATTCATTAATTAAATAATCAATATTCCATTTAAATTAATAAAATAATTTAAATGAAACCAATTTCTTGAATTCTAAATTCAGAAACATTCTTCTTTAACAAAGTATTTTTAACACTTTATTTCAAAACAAAATTCAAAATTAAAAATTTCTTTTTAAATTCAAACCGAAACACAATTTAAATATTCATTCTAGATTCAAACTTAAAATTTAAAACTTTATTCACATCTCCATCTTCATTTTTAAATTCCAGTTATTTAACCTTTTCCAAAAATGCTTAAAACAAATTTAAATTTAAAAACTTATTTAAATTTTAAAAACTATCATAAAAATCAAATTCCAGGTTTAAAATTGAATTTAACCTTATTTTAAACCATATTTCAAAAATTTAAAACTTATAGTTTTAAATTTAAATCAATGTTCTTTTATACTTTTAAAAGTTTAAAATCTAAATTTAAATTCCAAATTTTAAATTCCAGATTTAAATTCAAACTCAGGTTCCATATTTCTTTTTCTAGATTTTAAACTTGTTTTTAAATTTCAGTTGCATTTTAAAGTTTACTTTTAAACTAAAACAGAAAAACAGTAAACAATTTCCTGTTTTAATTTAACATCTTAAATTTGAATTCAAAAATGATTCAAAACTTCAGATTTAAATTATTGAATCATATTTAAGTTTCAGGTTAAAATTTCAAATTTGAACTCCATTTGACAATTTTGAAATTTTACTTTTAAATCTAAAAACAGAAAATAGTTTCTGTGTTTAAGTTTTAAACAAATCTTGAATTTAAAAGCATTTCAAAATTTAATTCAAAGATTTAAAACCTAAAACTTAATTGAATTTCAAATTAAATTTCCGGTTTCCAGCTTATTTTCAGATTTGTTTGTAATTTCCTTTTACTTTAAATTTTTGAAAACCTGAAAAAAAACAGGTTTCTGACCAACTTTATACTTAATTAAAAATTTCAAAATTTTAATTATTTCAAAAACCCAAAATTTTAAACTAGTTGAAATATATTTAAATTCAGATTCAACAAGTTTTCAGATTTTTGTTTACATCATACTTCACCTCAAATTTTAAAAAGAGAACTGGCAACAGATTTCCTGTCAAATTTAAACCCTGCAACAACACTCATTCGAGTCACTCCTGCATTTACTTCGAGTCATATGATTCCCTGCTTCGAGAAAACTACACAAAAACCCGAGCCCATCACGGGGTATAAACCTTGAAACCCACTTCAACAAATCCTCATCACCACTGTGCACCTGCCCATCCACTCCGGCCACCACCGGCCCAACCCACGACCACCCCACGGTCAATAATCTTTCCCTCAGGCCAACTCGACACCCACTTCTACAACATATGCTCGAATTCAAATTCGAGATCCAGATTCCAAACCTGGAACTGCAGACAACAAAACACCTCCCAACCTGTCAATATCAATGCCTCCCATCACTGACCACCATCACCTCCCATACTCCGGCGAAGACCTCACCAAACCACCATCTATCATCATGCAAAACGTGGTTGAACTCGATCAACCGAGTAGACCACAATCTGACCAAACACAGTGACCCAATAACTAGGGTTCCTAACTGGAAAATTCCAAATTCAACATCATAATTGAATTTCAATTCAAACTAAAAAATTTCCCTATGTTACTGATCATTATATTACCACCAAAAGAAATTTAAATCCAAACGGTCATCAAAATCCACAGAGTTCACTCAAATTTTGAAATACAGAAAGGTTTAAACTGTTCCCAGTATAAGGTAATAAAATTTTAAATTTTTCTTTTGAAAATCAGAATGTTGGAAGTAGTTTTAATTTCTAATCCTGAACCATTGGTTCATGATACTTAATTTTTTATTTTTTATTTACAAAATCTAGCTGTAGTGTTATGATTCAGGCAACACAGAACATTATAACTTATAAAACTTTTAAAATTTTATTTTATCATGTAATAAACAGATTCTATTCAAATGCTAAACCATAATAGCAACCAGATCAAGTAAAAACTATTTATCAAATTTTGAACTTAACTGTAACAATCAGAAACTTGAAAATCAGACATGCACTGCATATCATATATACACAGGCAGTTTTTTTTAAAAATAAACATATACAAAAAATTAAACTCATCAGATAACAAGCCTGCAACCCTACTTAATTTATTTAAATTAGGTGTTACTCACCTGTAGTTGCAAGATGCAGAGCACAATCCTGAGTTTTGAAAACTCTTTTAAACTTCCCTCAATCTCTGTTGCTTTTAAAAACTGGAAGGTTGCTTTTTTTTTAAAGAAAGATGAATGCAGGCATTTAGTTTTGGAGGAGTTACAGGCTTTGTGTAATGCAGGTTAGAGGAGATGAAATTCAGATTTTCATTTAAGTTGATATGCAATTAAATTTTTTTCTTTTATAAAATGGAAATGAAGAAGAGAAAAGAGAATGGGAAGAGTGCAAGTTTTATATAACAATGTTTTGATTTAAATTAAAATTAAAGAAAACAAAATTAAACAAATGACACATGGCTTGTGTTGTTAACACTTGTCAACTTAAATCTTAAATTTCTTACATATGTCTTTAAAATGGTTTTGTTATTTAATTAAGTGTTAAAGAAAATTAACTTAATGAATGCATGTTCATATTTAAAATTGTATTTTAAATCTCAAATTAGATTAACAAATCAAATTTTATAAATTACTAGTTTAAAAAGAAAAACACAAACATTTTATAACTTATTTTAAATATACAACTTAAATTAAAATGAATTTCAAACAAATTAAAACATTTTTCTCATATTTAAAAATCATATAGTATTTTATTGAATATTTTTGAAAAGCTTAATATTACAAATAAATCATAATTCCCTATTTTCAAAACATTAATTTACACACTTATCTATTTTAAAATATATACAAATACATATACATTATTAAATAGAAAACAAATTTATTAGCTTATTAAAAATAATTTCACAAGTTAAATATTTAAATAAAGAAGATTACAGAATCAAATCAAATTTATCAATTCAATTTAAATTTAAACCCAGATTATTAAATTTAAATTGTCCAAAATTCCAGGATATTACAATCCTTCCCCCTTAAAAGAATTTCCTCCTCGAAATTTAAAAAAAAGGTAATTTAATAATCTATTTACAGATTTTATTTTAAAACGCAGCATATGCTAATCATATGCCAACAATCCATAACAACCAATTCACACAATCAGAACAAATCTAATTATCCAAAAGAATTTTGGATAAAACTTCACGAGTTTCCCCGGTGTATGGATATATATATATATATATATATATATATATATATATATACACACACACACACATATACATATATATATATATCGGGATACTCGCCCTATAGAATCCAAACAATCAATACTACTAAGCTATAGAGCTCCTAACAACAATTCTATACAGAATATCAGACTACAAACGAGTCTGACTCAACAACAAACCTCATAAACTGCTGGTTCTACAACCAGAAATATCAAACACATACTCCCTTAGAGATACGTGAAACACTCTGAATCCCAGTTATCCAAACCGGCAATTCAACCCTAGAAAACCAAAAACCGATCTAACCCAAAACAGTGAAAAAACCAAAACACTGCAGAGCTAGCTTCCCAAACTAATAGCTTCCCCGGATCGGAGAAAACTTAACCAAAATCCAATTTTCGATTCCAGAATCCAAATTTCTTCGTCTCTTACCCATAAAACTCTTCGGCCGATCCTGGGCTACCAACACCCATCCTGATCAGCTCAACTCTTGCTGATGCTTCTAGAAACAGACTGGATCAAAACAATCCAATAATCTCCTCAAGATCACTCAAAAACCAAGAACACAAACCCTGCTTCTCAACAACAGAAGGCAGAACAAACTTCTCGCCATCCGGAAAAGAAAACAGAAACACCCCCAAACTACTTCCACTGCACAACTCTGATCCGAAACAGAAGAAAATACTTAAGAACAGCACAAGCACAGACTAGACAACCCAACACAAAAATATGGTTCCATATATCCATAAAGAAAACTCGGATGTCCTCCCAAACCTGAGTTACTTCACCAACTTCTATCTCAAGGAACCATCCATCTACCAACTGAACCACCAGTACCAATCCTGGAAAGAAATCTCGATCTCCAGATGCAGACAAACTCTGACTTCCAGAAGACATCGAGACAATCTCCAACAACCCAAAAGAACACACTATCGTAAGTCACTTTTGCGATCAACTCGGCCTAAATCCAAAGAAAACTGCTTTCTCTTAACCAAACAGAACAACTTATGCTGGCCTAGCCAACTTACTAGAGAAAAAGATCCACTCTGCTGCTTCTGAACTCTACTTCAGAAAAACTACTCAGCCAGAAGACTCTTTACCAACTCAGAACACTCTGCTAAACTCAGCCACACCACCGAGCAGACTCACTTCTTATTCTTGTTCCAAAGAAACATCTTCGGAAATATCCGTAGTCACTGCATCTCATCAAGCAGCTACAATTTCCTGAGATATCAAAATACCATCACTTGCTTGCTTCTGCCCTACCGACAGATCCAACTCAATTCTACACTTCAAAGATGAACTTCGAACCTTTACAGGTTACCTTCAGAGATCGATGAAGTCCTTCACCACTACAGAACTCACTTGAGATGGTATTAGGTCTACAGTCTCGACCAATACACTACCAACCTCATCCATCAAACTCCAACCAATGGTAGTCGTGTTACACACACATCTACCTTATCTACCTTAATAACTTCATTGGAAAAACCTGAACGGGTAATCCACAACAAATAGGTAGAACCATATATATATATATATATATATATATATATATATATATATATATATATATATATATATAATAAAAATACAAATACGCTCTCTCAAGATAGACACCTCTACAGAGACTAGGTATTCACTCAACCTAATGCTCTGATACCAAATGTGACGACCCGACTCTCCACTCCCGGAAAATCGCATCATCTTTAAGAAAGAAAGGGATAGAAAAGAGAAAAGAAAGAAGAGAAAGAAGAAACAACACAAGAATCTCAACAGCGGAACGGATAAATTATATTAATAACATAAGTATTACATAGTATACAACAAATATCAGAGTACACAGTCATATACAACACATACTAGAAAGTTATAAACACCTGTCTAGTTATTACAACTCAATCACAATACAGAAACACTCAGAGATACCAACACAGCGGAAAACTATATAACTATACGCAGACGCCTCCTGCTCCATTGCTCCACCACAATACGTCAAGCTAATCCTGAATCCTAACCTGAATTCCCTTGGCTACTCGTAAAAATTTGAGTACCCAAGAGTTATAGAAAAACAGAAATAACTCCGGGTCAGACATGGGTCTGGTGTGAGTAACAGGTTAAAGTTGCTTAACTTTGAAAAACCTTTGAAAAGAAAAGGTATCACGTAAGACTTCCCACACATAAACATGGAAAAGTTTTTACCTTACGCTAACCAAAACATTTGATAGGAAATCCGATGATATTACAATAGTGTCTAGGGTTTTCAAGTAAATAAGAAATAGCCGAAATTGTTACATGATTAAATTCCAGCTACTAGCCACAAATGTGGGTAATACAATCAAAACCGTTGGCACTTACTGGATTTTGGATTCCATCAATGGCTGTGCTACTGGGGTACCGCCCGTCACAGTACGTGGCCTAGATCACCGTACCGAGGATTACTCCCTTCATCCCCTACAACACAAAGCCGGACCCATTCCTTACTGAACAGTTCCAAACAAGACAACCCCGCTGTGACGCCCCACCTCTATACCCACACTAGCCAAGGACACTACAGGGTAATGCCGTCAACTAACACGGAGAATAAGGCTGGTTAGGAGCGACCATCTATAGTCTTGCTCTAACTATCTATTGAATACATCGACAATAAACATACCAAGCAGGTCGACATACCCAACGAATACTTAAAAACAAAACCATAGGTGGTTGGATCTATCAGAACAGAATATAACAACTCAAATGTAATGTACATCACAGAACAGCAGATCATCATATACACATATATTGATACATAACAGAGTATACAAAATAATACAAGTCAAGTGGTATAGCAGACCACAATATAAAGACGAGTTCACAAGAATAAATATCAGAGTTACAACATAATAGGACTACACAAAAAACTATGACAAAAAGAAGCTAGCGGAGTAGTCCATACGGAAGCAAAATAGGCTAAGTCCAAAAGCACCTAACCTGAAACATCTCGGTCTGACCCGAGTATAAAATACACAGGTCAGTCTAGCTAAACAAATCAGTTAGATAAACTGAACAACAATAAACCTGCAAGGTTACAAAGCATAATAGATATCTCTAAAAGAGATAACACAATCATCTAACGAAAGATGAATCATATAGAGCCTCGTATCATCGGCAACATATAGAAACAAAGGATAAGAATATCCCAAAGCAATCCAAAAGGCAATAACAAATACCAATAAGGTATACAAGTTCCATAAGGTAAACGCTATGCATCATGCGGCTCATAATGACCAACATCGAAGGACGATACCTAGGGAATATACATATGAATGAAACATCAGAAAATTTGCTCGAGCTCAGTACTGTACAAACAAGGATCCATGAGCCTGAAGACTCCAAACCCAATATCACCCATGCGTCTCATAACGACCAACATCGGAAGCGATACTAAAGGGCAACCCAATATCACCCATGCGGCTCATAACGACCAACATCGGAAGCGATACTAAAAGGCAACAAACCCGAAGGCACATACCTGAAGGCAACAAACCGTAGTGGTGAAGGTCGAAGACCCAGTACCAGACACCACTAACTAGCGGAATATGTCATAACTCCCAAAAAGGAATCCGAAAAGTGGTAACGTGAGTCCCATAACCACTCGTTCGCACTAAACGGTTTACTATCCATTAGTTAATTTCACACTCAAAGCAGTATAAAGTTCACCTCATATCATCGGTAAACCAAACCAAAGGTCAAAACGATCAATTGAATAGGTCGGGGATTAATCGGAAAGATAAACGCACAGATTCATGGTCCGTGCTTTGCCCAACCATTTAATCACCCTTCCACTTTGCTCGAAGTGCGAAAGTGTGTGTTTTAAATAGAATTTATAAATTAGAGAAACGAGCTTTTAAATGTGATTCGAGAGATTATTTTATAAAAACCCGTGGATAAAGTCAAAAATAAGTAATCAAAGTCAAAGAGGCGATAACCACTACTAAGAACCAACATGAACCGATAAAATCCGGAAAACCAATCAAAACGAGCATAAATAGGAAAAACAGGAAAACAAGAGCAGGTCAGTCGACTAAAATCCCTGTTCAGTCGACTGAAAATTGTCCAGAAAAATTTCGGGCTTCAGCTCAGTCGACTGAACAGAGGATCCAATCGACTGAACCCAATTTCCTGCATTTCCTACTTATAACAAATGAAGTGCAAACTCTCCCAACTTTCAACCGGACGAGCACGGATGCTAGGGGTTTACGCCTAGCGGCTACCCGACCCTATAAGCACTTCAATGCATCACCAAAACATGATCAGAACATCAAAGTTATGATCTCTAAAGAATTGAACCCAAAACACTAAAAATTTGGGTATTCACTAATTCAATCCAAACTAAAAGCAAGTGCATATGAACAAGTGCTAGGAATTCATAACCAACATCAATGAAATCAAGAGAAGTAGATGTGAGTTCAAAACTTACCTTTAACCCAAAAACAAGAAGATGGAGCTCAATAACAAGGAGAAGACCAACCAAACACTACTTCAACTCAACAAGCTTCAATCTAAGAATAAAACACATATTTCCCAATTTAGGTTTTGGAAATTTTCTGAAACTGAAGAGGAGAAGAGTTGAAGAAGATGAAGAAGAGCTTACCTATGTCTTCTCTGTGAATTTGGAGCAAAAAAATCAAGTTGTAAGAGAAAACTAGGGCTTGCAAATTTCTATTTCTCTTTCCCTTCCACCATTTTCAGTCCTAGCTTAAGAAATGAAATGAAATGAGGATGAATGAAGAGAAGGGGTTGGGTTAGGGTATTAGTTAACTAGTGGCCTGAACCCAAACCCAAAACCCAATAGAATAAGGGTCAAATTTTAACAAACTCCAAACATATCAAAGATTATACTCAAAAAGATCGCAAACGCCATTTTGGAACCAATGGAGGTAATTTCGAGTTCCAATTCGGCCATTTGCAGAAAGTAACATTTCGGACCCAAAATCCGACTAACGACGCTATATTCAAATAAAACATTTAAATATATAATCGTTAATATGCGGGTTGTTACAGATGTCCCCTCCTAACAAAATTGCGTCCCCGTAATTCCTAGAGACGATACTTATAACAACTACATACATACAATCAATCAAAAGAAAAGGAAATAAGCTCGAGATGAAAAGACATACTCACCGTTTCAAAGCAAAGAAAGAAAACCCGGATAAGATCGCTCGACAAACTCTCTGGTTTCCCAAGTACAGTCATTGGGACTAGTGGACCATTGAACTTTAACGAGCGGCACGTCCTTATTCCGAAGGTGTCGCACCTCGGTGTCAAGCACGCGAATAGGTTGCTGTACAATAGATAAGTCCGGTGAGATCTCAAGCTCTTGCAAATCAGGAGAAGTAATAACAGAATCCGACTCCCGAAGACACTTTCGAAGTTGCGAGACGTGAAACACGTCATGAATGCTAGATAAATGAGCTGGAAGTGAAACTCTATAAGCCACAGGGCCAATACGTTCAGTAATAGAAAATGGTCCTATAAAGCGAGGAGTCAATTTTCCCGTCGTACTGAAATGCAGAACCCCTTTCAAAGGAGAAACACGAATAAAAAGAAGATCACCAATTGAGAATTCGATAGGCTTCCTACGGTTGTCCGCGTAGGATTTCTGGCGACTTTGTGCCTCTTTCATTCTCAATCAGATAAGATCAATCTTCTCGGAAGAATCACGAACAAAATCTGGACCAAGAATAAGCTTCTCTCTAGATTCCAACCAACAAGAAGGTGATCGACATGGCCTTCCATATAAGGCTTCGAAAGGAGCCATACCGATACTAGATTGAAAACTATTGTTGTCGGAGAACTCTACAAGAGGTAGGTGATCCTCCCAACTTCCACCAATGTCAAAAATACAAATACGGAGAAGATCTTCTAAGACACGATTCACCCGTTCAGTCTGTCCATCAGACTGCGGATGATAAGCTGTAGAAAAATTAAGCTTCGTTCCCAAAGCTTGCCGAAGACTCTTCCAAAAATGACTCGTGAATAAAGGATCACGATCACTCACAATAGAATTAGGAACACCGTGAAGTCTCACGATTTCTTTGACATACAACTTAGCCAAATGTGAAGCAGTCCTATTAGACTTAATAGGGACAAAATGAGCAGACTTAGTGAGGCGATCAACAATAACCCAAATGCTAGAATGGCCAGATCTCGAACGAGGTAGGCCGTCAATGAAATCCCTAGAAATTTGATCCCATTTCCATAATGGAATCTCAAAAGGCTGAAGAAGACCCGAAGGACACTGATGCTCGGCCTTAAAACGCTGACAAGTTATGCAATTGCTCACATAACTCGCCACATTGCGTTTCATGCCTTCCCAATAATAAAGACGATGCATATCGGCATACATCTTACTACTACCGAGATAAATGGTATACTTAGAACGGTGACAGTCATCAAGAATGTCATGCCTAAATGCACGATCAGAAGGCAAAAAAAGATGATTCTTCTTACGAAGACACCCATAAGAATCAACGCTGAAATTTTGCAACGCCTCATCACAAGATCCAGACTCACAAAGCTGAATAAAATGCAACAAATTAGGATCATACCGCTGAGCATCGGCAATACGATCCAACAAAATAGGTCGAGCTCCCAAACTAAGCAATAGAATAGGAGAATCAGAAGATGAACCTTGATCACGAATTTCATAAAAAGATAGAGTCTCAAGAACATTCCATTCGGCAAGCATCATAGAAACAATAGCCGAATGTTTGCGACTAAGCGCATCAGCAACACGATTACCCTTTCCAGGGGTATAGTGGATCTCAAAGTCATAGGAAGCAAGAAACTCGAGCCAACGCTGTTGTCTCATATTGAGTTCCCTCTGAGTGAACAAATACTTCAAGGATTTATGATCGGTATAGAGAATGAAGCGCCCGCCCAATAAATAGTGTTGCCAAATCTTCAAGGCAAAGACAATGGCGGCTAACTCAAGATCATGAGTGGCATAGCGAACTTCATTCGGACGCAGTTGCCTAGAAGCATAAGCAACTACCCGATCCTTCTGCATAAGAACAGCATCGAGACCACTACCACAAGCATCGGTGTAAACAACAAGATCATGATTCCCCTCGGGAACCACAAGAATAGGAGCATTAGTGAGAAGTTCCTTCAATGTCTGAAAGGAAGCTTCACACTTGTCGGACCAAATAAAATGAATGCCTTTCCGAGTAAGGGTGGTGAGAGGAAGCACAACACGGGAAAAATCCTTAATGAACCGACGGTAATAACCCGCCAATCCAAGGAAACTACGAATCTCATGCACATTCTCGGGCCTCTTCCAATTCTGGATGGCTTCGATCTTTGAGGGATCGACAGAAATGCCATCGGAAGATACAACATGGCCTAAGAACTTAACCTTATTCTCCCAAAAGTGGCATTTGGAGAATTTGGCTCTAAGCTGATGACGACGGAGAGTACTCAAGACAATTCTCAAGTGATTAGCATGCTCGGCTTCAGATTTAGAATAAATAAGGATATCATCAATGAACACAAGGACGAACTTGTCGAGATATTCCTGGAATACTCGATTCATGAGATCAACAAAGAAAGCAGGAGCATTCGTCAAACCGAACGGCATAACGAGCCACTCAAAAGAACCATATCGAGTGCGGAAAGTTGTAAGAGGTATGCTATCCTCCGCAACTCGTAACTGATGAAAACCCGTGGCAAGGTCGAGCTGAGAAAGACCTTAGACCACTCAATAGATCGAACATATCATCGATCCTAGGCAATGGATACCTATTTCTGATGGTTAACTCGTTAAGCTTGTGATAGTCAATGCAAAGCCTAAGAGTTCCATCGGACTTCTTCACGAAACGACCGCGGATCCCCACGGAGAAAAACTGGACTAAATCAACTGCTTGGACTCAAGCTCCAAAAGCTGCTTCTTGAGTTCCTCATTTTCCTTTGTGGACATCCTCGTGGGAGTACGCCTAAATGGCTGCGCGCCTGGAATAAGATCAATGCGGAACTCAATTGCCCGTTTGGGTGGCAAACCCGATACAGGCTCAAAAACATGAGAAACGTCACAAGCAACAGGAATACGAGATATATCATCATCATCTCGCGAGTCAAGATAATATAAAGCCATCTCGGAATTATCCACATTCCGAAGAACAAGAGATAACTGAGTAGGCGAATCCGGATGTCGAAGATACAAAATTCTCTCCGAACAAATAATCCTGGCATCATATCTCACTAGCCAGTCCATACCCAAAATCATATCAAATCCCAGACAAGAAATAACGTGCAGATTCACACGGAAAGAAAAGCCACATAAAACAATCTCAACATCATCATACAGCAAACTAAGGGTCGCGGATCCCCCAATAGGATTCGCAATCCTTAAAGAAGTAACCATACAAGAAACATCCAAAGATAAATCATCAACGTGCTTTTTCGATACGAAAGAATGTGAAGCACCCGTATCGAAAAGAACTCGTATACTATGGTCATAAAATAAAATAGAACCTTCCAAAATGGATGGAGATATACCTTTGGGCTGAGAAGGACCTTTAGAAGCCTTGGTAGCATAAAGATTGCTAGACTTAGCACCAGCCGGAACAGTAGGGCAAGCTGAAACATGATGAACCTCCTTCTTGCAATAACGACAGAAGAGAGGTTTAGGACAAGCTCGAATAATATGATCCGGAGAACCACAATTAAAACACTTTCGAACGAAAGGTGTTCCGGAAGACTGAGGTTGAGAACTAGGACCACCAGTCTTCTTCTTCTTTGAAGGAAAAGGCTTCTTCTGAATTGGAAACGGCCTCTTGTTGGGGTTCTTGGAAACCTCAACATCAACATCACTATCACACTCCTTCTCGACGGTCTCGAGATGAAGTGCCGAATCAACCAACTCCTCAAAAGAAAGTTTAAGTTGGAGCAACAAAGATTTCTTAAGATATTTCTTAAGACCAGAAACAAACTTCAAATTCTTCTTGTAAGAAGTGCTGATGAATTCAAGACCATACTTAGATAAAGCCTCGAATGATGCAACATACTCAGAAATAGAAGATTTCCCTTGCTTCAACTCAAGGAAGCGACGGGTCAATAAAACTTTTTCAGATTCAGGAACGAACTTGAGTTCAAATCATCCCCGAAACTGAGTCCAAGAAAGAGTAGACTCATCAATCTCGGCTACAAGAAGCTCATACCAATCAAGAGCACGCTCTTGTAATAAACTAGAAGTTACAAGAACTCTATCATGGTCAGAAAGGTTCATGCGAGAAAAGATACGCTCGCACGTGCGAGGCCAAGCTTGGACTTCAAGAACAGACTCGGAGACCTTAAATGGCTTTCCTCCAAGATGAGAAAAATCACTGCACTGACGTGCAAAGGCAGACTAGCGAGGTGGAGATACTCGAGGAGGAACTGGAGGCTGAGTACTCCTAAACAATTCCAAAAACTGATCAGCAGACATATAAACGCCATCCGGATGTGTGTCACTGGATTGCCCAGCATCCGAACGTCGTCCCTTGCCTCTTCCAGCCATACGCTGAAAGTAAGATAAGAACAAGATTATTCACAAGGTAGATATTCATTACGGAATACTACGGAATAAAATGCATTTCTAGACGTATTCCCCAAATTCTATCTAACCTTGATCGAATAAAGAGACACGATGATTCAAAGGTTTGTATCACTTGTATACTTTGATGTACTGTAATATGTGCTCTATTCTGCGTTTGTCATACTTTGTTCTGAACTCAGCTCCGATACCACGTTGTGACGCCCCACCTCTATACCCACGCTAGCCAAGGACACTACAGGGTAATGCCGTTAACTAACACGGAGAATAAGGCTGGTTGGGGCGACCAACTATAGTCTTGCTCTAACTATCTATTGAATACATCGACAATAAACATACCAAGCAGGTCGACATACCCAATGAATACTTAAAAACAAAACCATAGGTGGTTGGATCTATCAGAACAGAATATAACAACTCAAATGTAATATACATCACATAACAGCAGATCATCATATACACATATATTGATACATAATAGAGTATACAAAATAATACAAGTCAAGTGGTATAGCAGACCACAATATAAAGACGAGTTCACAAGAATAAATATCAGAGTTACAACATAATAGGACTACACAAAAAGCTATGACAAAAAGAAGCTAGCGGAGTAGTCCATACGGAAGCAAAATAGGCTAAGTCCAAAAGCACCTAACCTGAAACATCTCGGTCTGACCCGAGTATAAAATACACAGGTCAGTCTAGCTAAACAAATCAGTTAGATAAACTGAATAACAATAAACCTGCAAGGTTACAAAGCATAATAGATATCTCTAAAAGAGATAACACAATCATCTAATGAAAGATGAATCATATAGAACAAGCGTCATATCATCGGCAACATATAGAAACAAAGGATAAGAATATCCCAAAGAAATCCAAAAGGCAATAACAAATACCAATAAGGTATACAAGTTCCACAAGGTAAACTCTATGCATCATGCGGCTCATAATGACCAACATCGAAGGACGATACCTAGGGAATATACATATGAATGAAACATCAGAAAATTTGCTCGAGCTCAGTACTGTACAAACAAGGATCCATGATCCTGAAGACTCCAAACCCAATATCACCCATGCGGCTCATAACGACCAACATCGGAAGCGATACTAAAGGGCAACCCAATATCACCCATGCTTCTCATAACGACCAACATCGGAAGCGATACTAAAGGGCAACAAACCCGAAGGCACATACACGAAGGCAACAACCGTAGTGGTGAAGGTCGAAGACCCAGTACTAGACACCACTAACTGGCGGAATGTGTCATAACTCCCAAAAACGAATCCGAAAAGTGGTAACGCGAGTCCCATAACCACTCGTTCACACTAAACGGTTTACTATCCGTTAGTTAATTTCACACTCAAAGCAGTACAAAGTTTACCTCATATCATCGCTAAACCAAACCAAAGGTCAAAATGATCAATTGAATAGGTCGGGGATTAATCGGAAAGATAAACGCACAGATTCATGGTCCGTGTTTTGCCCAACCATTTAATCACCCTTCCACTTCGCTCGAAGTGCGAAAGTGTGTGTTTTAAATAGAATTTATAAATTGGAGAAACGAGCTTTTAAATGTGATTCGAGATATTATTTTATAAAAACCCGTGGATGAAGTCAAAATAAGTTATCAAAGTCAAAGAGGCAATAACCACTACTAAGAAACAACATGAACCGATAAAATCCGAAAAACCAATCAAAACGAGCATAAATAGGCAAAACAGGAAAACAGGAGTAGGTCAGTCGACTGAAATCCCTGTTCAGTCGACTGAAAATTGTCCAGAAAAATTTCGGGCTTCAGCTCAGTCGACTGAACAGAGGATCCAATCGACTGAACCCAATTTCCTGCATTTCCTACTTATAACAAATGAAGTGCAAACTCTCCCAACTTTCAACCGGACGAGCATGGACGCTAGGGGTTTACGCCTAGCGGCTACCCAGCCCTATAAGCACTTCAATGCATCACCAAAACATGATCAAAACATCAAAGTTAGGATCTCTAAAGAATTGAACCCAAAACACTAAAAATTTGGGTATTCACTAATTCAATCCAAACTAAAAGCAAGTGCATATGAACAAGTTCTAGGAATTCATACCCAACATCGATGAAATCAAGAGAAGTAGATGTGAGTTCAAAACTCACCTTTAACCCAAAAACAAGATGATGGAGCTCAATAACAAGGAGAAGACCAACCAAACACTACTTCAACTCAACAAGCTTCAATCTAAGAATAAAACACATATTTCCCAATTTAGCTTTTGGAAATTTTCTGAAATTGAAGAGGAGAAGAGTTGAAGAAGATGAAGAAGAGCTTACCTATGTCTTCTCTATGAATTTGGAGCAAAAAAATCAAGTTGTAAGAGTAAACTAGGGCTTTTAAATTTCTATTTCTCTTTCCCTTCCACCATTTTCAGTTCTAGCTTAAGAAATGAAATGAAATAAGGATGAATGAAGAGAAGGGGTGGGGTTAGGGTATTAGTTAACTAGTGGGCTGAACCTAAACCCAAAACCTAATAGAATAAGGGTCAAATTTTCACAAACTCCAAACATATCAAAGATTATACTCAAAAAGATCGCAAACGCCATTTTGGAACCAATGGAGGTAGTTTCGAGTTCCAATTCGGCCATTTGCAGAAAGTAACATTTCGGACCCAAAATCCGACTAACGACGCTATATTCAAATAAAACATTTAAATATATAATCGTTAATATGCGGGTTGTTACACCCACAGTTGTGATCAGCAACCGCACCACTAAGCCGAAAATATAAAAGGGACCTCTAGACAGGGATCAATCTTGCTCTCAAGTGGGTGCTACCCACGAAGCTTTGCTGCACCTCCCCTGTTTTAGCCATTCCCGGTTGATGAGGCTTGAGGCTACGATTACCTTTATAGGACATATCACTTAGAATGCTCATCGTCCACCTGAAGATGTTCTGAAAGCATTCAATCCATACAAGTTCGTTCCGGGTTCGAACGAAACCGAAGGCATTATCTCATTACACTCGTATTGGAATCACCCTCAGAGTTAACGACAATAACCCTTGCACTTCTGAATCACCATCTCGAATCTATAAGTACTATTCCGTCAAACTCTTTACGGAATCACCCACAGAGTTATACTGACGTATAGCCCTTACACCTCGAGTCTTCACTCGCTCCATTTGGATTAACGACCTAACGTTATTTGGAATCGATGTGGTTTTCGGATATCCAAATATGGAAACCTGATCCCGGACTCATCGAAAACCAAAGTGTGTCTTTTAAGGTCCAAGTTGTTTAAAGTTTAAAACAATTCAATTCAATATCTAAATATACATAGATAGATAATTCACCATGCAATAGATAATCATCCTTATCATTACCAACAGATAATTCATATCATAATCAGATAATCCATATTATCATCCAAAAGCAACCAATGCATCCATATCCCATACACAACTAATCTCATAACTGAGATTACAAACCGAACATAGCAACCAATTACCATTCATCAAACATAAGCAATTATCTAATGATCACACCATTCACAATTAATTTAAAATGAATTAAATTAATTACTTAAACTCTAATTAATTTAAAATAAATTAAATTAATTACTTCATCATTAAAATCATGCTTATCTTAATCTTCAATTGATTACAAATCAATTTTATAAATCATCATCTCATTATCCATTTCACTTAATCATTATTGATTAACTATCTCTAATTACAATAATTAATTAGAATTTAATATTAATCATACCTTAATTAATCAATTCCAAATTACATCATTAATTAATTAATGATTACATTGACTCAATCTTTCAATATAAATTAATTACATAAGTAATTAATCTTCAATTTAACCCTTATATATTAATCACCCATGATTAATAATCAGTAATTTACTACTCTAATTATTTATCCCATAATTAATTACCCTTAATTAATTATCTTCATTAATCACTTGATAAATTTTCAAAGTAATTTAAATCTAATTACTTCTATAATAAATGTCCTTAATTACATTCAGTAATTATTATTTAATTACTTCCTCAAGTAATTATAAATTCATTAATTACATAAGTAATTATCAATAATCCACAAATGTTTAAATTAATTAAACTTAATTAATCTAAACTAATTACATTAATAAAATTAATTACACCAAGTAATTAATTCTTTAATTACTTCATTAAGCAATTAAACAATTGATTATTATAAATTAATTAATCTAATTAATTATTAAAATTAATCACATTAATTAATTGTTAATTAATGTTAAGTTAATGACCTTCATTAACATCACTTAATTACATAATTAACTTATAATTAATCATTATTAATTAACAACTAATTAATATTTAATTAAATTAAGTTCTAATTATTAATTAATTACTTAATTATCATTAATCACTTGATTAAGTAAATCTTAATCATTAATTAAAATTTAATCTTAATTATCATTAATCACTTGATTAAGTAAATCTTAATCATTAATTAAAATTTAATTAACCATCCTTGATTATACATTAATCAACCTTGATTAATTAATCTCAAATCTAATTAATTAACTTAAAAATTATTAATTACTTAATTAAACATCCACATTATTCATTAATTAAATAATCAATATTCCATTTAAATTAATAAAATAATTTAAATGAAACCAATTTCTTGAATTCTAAATTAAGAAACATTCTTCTTTAACAAAGTATTTTTAACACTTTATTTCAAAACAAAATTCAAATTTAAAAATTTCTTTTTAAATTCAAACTGAAACCCAGTTTAAATATTCAATCTAGATTCAAACTTAAAATTTAAAACTTTATTCACATCTCCATCTTCATTTTTAAATTCAAGTTATTTAACCTTTTCCAAAAATGGTTATAACAAATTTAAATTTAAAAACTTATTTAAATTTTAAAAACTATCATAAAAATCAAATTCCAGGTTTAAAACTGAATTTAACCTTATTTTAAACCTTATTTCAAAAATTTAAAACTTGTAGTTTTAAATTTAAATCAATGTTCTTTTATACTTTTAAAAGTTTAAAATCTAAATTTAAATTCCAAATTTTAAATTCCAGATTTAAATTCAAACTCGGGTTCCATATTTCTTTTTCCAGATTTTAAACTTGTTTTTAAATTTCAGTTGCATTTTAAAGTTTACTTTTAAACTAAAACAGAAAAACAGTAAACAATTTCCTGTTTTAATTTAACATCTTAAATTTGAATTCAAAAATGATTCAAAACTTCAGATTTAAATTATTGAATCATATTTAAGTTTCAGGTTAAAATTTCAAATTTGAACTCCATTTGACAATTTTGAAATTTTACTTTTAAATCTAAAAACAGAAAACAGTTTCTGTGTTTAAGTTTTAAACAAATCTTGAATTTAAAAGCATTTCAAAATTTAATTCAAAGATTTAAAACCTAAAACTTAATTGAATTTCAAATTAAATTTCCAGTTTCCAGCGTATTTTCAGATTTGTTTGTAATTTCCTTTTACTTTAAATTTTTGAAAACCTGAAAAAAAAATAGGTTTCTGACCAACGTTATACTTGATTAAGAATTTCAAAATTTTAATTATTTCAAAAACCCAAAATTTTAAACTAGTTGAAATATATTTAAATTCTGATTCAACAAGTTTTCAGATTTTTGTTTACATCATACTTCACCTCAAATTTTAAAAAGAGAATTGGCAACAGATTTCCTGTTAAATTTAAACCCTGCAACAACTCTCACTCGAGTCTCTCCTGCATTTACTTCGAGTCATATGATTCCCTGCTTCGAGAAAACTACTCACAAACCCGAGCCCATCACGGGGTATAAACCCTGAAACCCACTTCAACAAATCCTCATCACCACTGTGCACCTGCCCATCCACTCTGGCCACCACCGGCCCAACCCACGACCACCCCACGGTCAATAATCTTTCCCTCAGGCCAACTCGACACCCACTTCTACAACATATGCTCGAATTCAAATTCGAGATACAGATTCCAAACCTGGAGCTGCACACAACAAAACACCTCCCAACCTGTCAACATCAATGCCTCCCATCACTGACCACCATCACCTCCCATACTCCGGCGAAGACCTAACCAAACCACCATCTATCATCATGCAAAACGTGGTTGAACTTGATCAACCGAGTAGACCACAATCTGACCAAACATAATGACCCAATAACTAGGGTTCCTAACTGGAAAATTCCAAATTCAACATCATAATTGAATTTCAATTCAAACTAAAAAATTTCCCTATGTTACTAATCATTCTATTACCACCAAAAGAAATATAAATCCAAACGGTCATCAAAATCCACAAAGTTCACTCAAATTTTGAAATACATAAAGGTTTAAACTGTTCCCAGTATAAGGTAATAAAAATTTTTTCTTTTGAAAATCAGAATGTTGGAAGTAGTTTTAATATCTAATCCTGAACCATTGATTCATGATACTTAAATTATTATTTTTTACAAAATCTAGCTGTAGTGTTATGATTCAGGCAACACAGAACATTATAACTTATAAAACTTTTAAAATTTTATTTTATCATGTAATAAACAGATTCTATTTAAATGCTAAACCATAATAGTAACCAGATCAAGTAAAAACTATTTATCAAATTTTGAATTTAACTGTAATAATCAGAAACTTGAAAATCAGACATGCATTGCATATCATTTATGCACAGGCAGTTTTTTTAAAAATAAACATATACAAAGAAGTTAAACTCATCATATAACAAGCCTGCAACCCTACTTAATTTATTTAAATTAGGTGTTACTCACCTGTAGTTGCAAGATGCAGAGCACAGTCCTGAGTTTTGAAAACTCTTTTAAACTTCCTCGATCTCTGATGCTTTTAAAAACTGGAAGGTTGCTTTTTTTTAAAGAAAGATGAATGCAGGCATTTAGTTTTGGAGGAGTTACAGGCTTTGTGTAATGCAGGTTAGAGGAGATGAAATTCAGATTTTCATTTAAGTTGATATGCAATTGAATTTTTTTCTTTTATAAAATGGAAATGAAGAAGGGAAAAGAGAATGGGAAGAGTGCAAGTTTTATATAACTATGTTTTGATTTAAATTAAAATTAAAGAAAACAAAATTAAACAAATGACACATGGCTTGTGTTGTTAACACTTGTCAACTTAAAACTTAAATTTCTTACATATGTCTTTAAAATGGTTTTGTTATTTAATTAAGTGTTAAAGAAAATTAACTTAATGAATGCATGTTCATATTTAAAATTGTATTTTAAATCTCAAATTAGATTAACAAATCAAATTTTATAAATTACTAGTTTAAAAAGAAAAACACAAACATTTTATAACTTATTTTAAATATACAACTTAAATTAAAATGAATTTCAAACAAATTAAAACATTTTTCTCATATTTAAAAATCATATAGTATTTTATTGAATATTTTTGAAAAGCTTAATATTACAAATAAATCACAATTCCCTATTTTCAAAACATTAATTTAACAACTTATCTATTTTAAAATATATACAAATACATATACATTATTAAATAGAAAACAAATTTATTAGCTATTAAAAATAATTTCACAAGTTAAATATTTAAATAAAGAAGATTACAGAATCAAATCAAATTTATCAATTCAATTTAGATTTAAACCCAGATTATTAAATTTAAATTGTCCAAAATTCCGGGATATTACAGTTGCCGATGATATGAGGCTTGTTATGATTCATCTTTTGTAGATGATTGAGTTATCTCTTTTAGAGATATTTGTTGTACTTTATGACCTTGCATGTTCATCATTTAGCTTATCTAACTGATTTGTTTAGCTAGACTGACCCGTGTATTTTATACTCGAGTCAGACCGAGGTCTTTCAGGTTAGGTACATTTTGACTTAGCCTATTCTGCTTCCACATGGACTATCCTGCTTGCTCCTTTTGTTATATCTTTTTGTGTAGTCCTTTTTGTTGTTGTAACTCTGATATGTATATTATTTTGACTCGCCTGTATATTGTGGTTGCTACACCACTTGACATGTATCATTTTGTATACCCTGTGATGTATCTGTATATGTGTATATGTATGTGATGATCTACTATTCTGTGATGTGTTTTACATATGAGTTGTTATACTTTGTTCTCTTAGATCTTATAGCCATTATAGTTTTGTATTAAATATCTATTGGATAAGTCGATCCACCTGAAAAAAAATATGCGACATTTATCGACGTATTCAGTAGATAGTTAGGACAAGACTATGGATGGTCGCTCCTATACAACTCTATTCTCCATATTAGCAGACGGTATTACCTTGTAATACTCTTTGCTAATATGGGTCTCGGAGTGGGGCGTTACAATATATATATATATATATATATATATATATATATATATATATATATATATATATATATATATATATGAAATGATTTAGAGTAAACCGGTGTTCAGTCCTCGATATTCAGATTCGTTTTGGTATAATCCTATCTTTTGGAATTGGTTTAATGATTTATTGGTGATTTCCAACTCTTGTATTGAAAATATGATTTCTTCGACTATTTTGAAGGTTCAAGCACTTCAAAACCAAGGTTAACTTTTCAAAGCTAAGTAATTTTGAAAGATATAGGGTATTTGATAAAGAATATAAGTTTAGTTTGTATGATTAAACTATAAAGTAATATGATTTATATAAGTTTGAAACTGTTTGTTAAGTGAAATAAATAAGACAATTTTGAATTATGCTGGTATGAAATATAGATTAGAAATGTTTTTAATAAAGTATATATAGAATATTAATCTTTCCAATGGTAAATTGGATTTTTCATATTGAAATAAATAGTTTGATGGTTTTAAAAAGAGATGGTTTAAACTTTGTAACCATTTTAGATATTTCGATGATTGAAATGGTTTGGAAATGATTCAATCTTTATTTTGATAAAGAATGTGAATTTGGAATGATAATTGATTTTGATAAATGAGTATTTGAAGTTTATATTTGTATGAAAGGAATTTGGTTTACTTGTAATTTGAGTTTATCTAAAAATATTGGATTTATGAAAGGAATATGTAACGATCCTAAATTTTGAACAATTAAATTTGTAAATATTTAATTTATTTTAAATATTTAAATGATAATTTGACTTAAATTTCAAATTATCAGAATGAATTGGTGATTAAAATTTAGAATTTAATCTATTTAAAAGTTGAATAGAAATTTGAATTTTGACTTTGAAGTTGAAATTTAATATTTAACTTATATTTTAAATTTGAATTTGATAATTTATAAAAATAATTTGGATTTAAAATAAGAATGAAAATATAATATAAAAATAAATAAAAAAATAATAAAAAGAAAATAAAAAAAAAGAAGTATACATTACCTTACTTACCATACCTTCAACATACCGTGTTCCATACCCGTGTTCCACGCCATAACCCACGGAAAAAAAAAATCACGTTCTCTTCTGTTTTATAACCCTATCCCTCTCCACTATCTCATACATACGAAAGAAAAAAAAATAAAAAGGAAAAATGGCGGCCGTATAATTTTCTTCGCCGACCTTCAGTGATTTAGGGTTTTTCAAAATCAAAAGCGACGGCTTCAACTCGATCGCGTGCTCTTCGATCTGAGAAATTAGGGCTTCGGCTCCATTTCATTTCAGTGAAAGGTGAGTCTTTTGGCTCACGATTATCTTAATGCAAGTATTTAGATTTGGTTGCATTGAATTTTGGGTGGCATGCTACTGTTTTGGGGGGGTTGTTGGTTATCAAATTACTCGGTTAATTTGCATGCTTTGTTTTGATGATTTGTGGGTTTCAGTTGCTCGGTTAAATTTGAATTTTAAACTAATAAGAACAGATAACTCACTGCATGTTGGATTGTTGGTTGCTATTCGTTATCACTTGCTCTGATGTTGTGTTTTTGAACTGTTAAGATCAGATTCTACTCAATTTTTGATTTTAAACTAATAAGAATAAATGCTATTTGATATTTGTTTTAAACTGGTAAGAACAGACACTATTTAAATTTTAATTTAAACTGATAAAAACAAATGCTATGAATAACCTGATGAGAACAGGTGCTTCCAAATGTTTGATTTCAGATTGTTGTTTTGAAAATTTGTTTTTCTTAAAAATTGATAAGAACAGATGCTATGTTTATCTTGTTATTAAATTGGTAAGTACAGATGCTACTAAAATATTTTGTTTAACTAAGTAGTTGAAGTGCAAAATTGTTCTTGTAATAAAGATATGTCTTGAGTATTGCATGCCTCATGTTGCTTCAGTCTTCAATTCCATTTGTGTTTGCCTATAAATTTTCATGTGCATGTTTGTTTGGGCATCTCTGTAACCATAAACAAACATGCAAACATCTCTGTAAGCATACTTGATGTTGTCTGCACATTCACCTATGCTTGCACTTCTGTTATGCTTGCTGTTGAAAGATTGATCTTGCATGTTCACTTAAGTTTGAAAATGCTGTCTCATGCTTAAACAGTGCAGTCCCTTTGTTTTAAAACCAGTAAACAAACTTTCATTCCTGATTCATTCCTATAATTATGCTAGTGAGTAAACATCAACTTAAAAATCTTGAGAAATAACGATCTGTTGCTTATATAGATTTCTGAAATGCTTATGTTTGCATGAATATATATATATATGTATTAGCTATGTATATGAATGTGTTGCATATGTATATGAATCTGTTTGAAAGCATGCATGACTGTTGTTCATGAATATCTCTGTTCTCAGTTCAGGTTTAAGTTTTTTTTATCTAAATTCAAAATCTTCTCTTTGATCTTTGTTAGACCTTAGTTCCAAAACAAATTTAGTTTGTTTAAACTTGAACGTGAATTTAAAAATAGTGTAAACATGTTTTATGTATATATATAGTAACTGGAAATTAAAATTTGCAGTAAAATTTATATATATGTTAAAATCAATCATTACAATTCTCTTATCCAAATACATAACCTGAATTGGTCTGGGTAAACATGATTTTTAAAATGAAAATTATGATTTTTAGATTTGAATTGGATATGAATTGGAAAATTTTCTGGAATTTGGGTGTTTGCCAAAATCTGTTGATCTATGTATTTGGGGTGTTTCGGGATTGTGCTGTTGCTCCCTGTTGTCTGCACTTGCTTACTTTGTGAATTATCTTCGACATGATTTGTTTCATGTCTGTTGCTAGTTGCTGTGGCATTTTGCCATTTGGTCTGCATATTGACTGATGCCTGTCCCTTATTCACTGCACTGTGCTGCTGTGTTGACTCCATTGAGTATTCTTGTACTTGTGCAACCTGATGCTTGCACACTTGCTATTGTTGTCTGATGCGTGCACGTGTGTTGGCGAGGCAGTGCACATGGGTATGAATACACGTGTGTACTGCAGCCACACACGTTTGATAGAAAAAATAATTGAAATTGTTAACATGAAAAATCCCTAATAGATTTTAAATTGATTTATCTGTTTCACCATATCTGTAACCATATTATTCAGTTCATTTCAAATTTATTTACTTGAATAAAGATTAATCCTGACTCGAGTGTTTTTGTGTTTTGCAATTAACGCTCGGGTCAGACCGAGTATTTTTACAGCTTGAAGATTTTCAGGCCGCGAAGTTAGAGAGAGGGGGATTAAAGCTCTACTAAAGTTTTCAGTAAAATCTTTCTTTGTACTCTAAAAAGATATATATTCCGCTGTATAAAAAAATTTAATGCATTGTACAAACTCTGATATATGTATGTAAGAAAAATTCAATTATGAATAATATTATGATTATTCTGTGATTCTGTGGCTGATTCTGTTTAAACTTTATAAACTGACTAACAATTCGTCATTTTGAACGTTTCTAGTTGGTTTAATTACCGACTAGAGGCGGTCAGAGCGGCGGGTCGTTACAAAAGTGGTATCAGAGCTTTGGTTTACTCAAAGCTCAGTTTATGATGTTTAATATGAATAGTTACTAGAACCACTATAAAGAAAGTGCTTTTCAAATTTAAAAGAAGTATGAAATTGTTTTCTTTAAAAACAAAAAGTATTTTGGAAAGTTAAAATTATTTTGAAAATTCCCCTCTCTAAATGTGAGTTTGCGATAGTTTATATTCGGTGAGGTCTCGTTAGATTTGAGTTTCGATCGTTCAGAAACTCATTATCGAATTATTGAGATTATGAAAAATGAAATATGAGTTAAGTGAACTAATAAATTAGTGAATTGGTTTAAATTGGTTTAAATCGAATAACTTGAATATTTCGAGTAATAATTGTGAAATAAATTGATATGTTAATTTGGTTATAATCAAGTGGATTATTGAACTATAACTTGAGAATTTGATTCTGAATTCTTTTGAGGAATTGTTTTCAAATATGAAGAACGAATTGGTAAATGAATGGATTATAAGTATTTAACTTATAATATGAACTTTTGAGTATATAACTAAGTTAATGAATTGAATTGAATAGAATCAATAAGAAGATTTATAAATCGAAATTTTATAAATAGAAATGGAATGTGTAAAGATTGTTTATAAATTCGAAACCAATTGAATTTGATGAGTAAATTGTTATAGCTTATTAAAGGAGATATATCCACGATTTTGGACAGTGGGTAATCCTTTAAAAATAAAAATAAGTTGTAGAAATGATGAAATTGGTTGACAAAGCATATTCACGATTTTTGACAGTGAATATATTATTGAATAAAACAGATATGTTTTAGGGAGAATGATTGAATAATCCAACCTCTGCTAATAAAAGAATTTCGAATATTGATAGGAAACTTCGAAAACACCTTGTTAATTATAATGGCGAAAACTGAAGTACAAAAAGCAGTACGCCGTGAACGAAGAGCAATTGCTCGTAGAGAAGCAGAAGCGACCCGTGCGGAAATTGAAAGGAGATTCACTGAAAGGCAAGCACCTGGTCCATATGATGAGGTTATTTGCTATCGATGTCATAAAAAGGGACATTATGCCCGTCAGTGTCGAGAGAGAAGAAAGAAAAGGAATGTGGATGACCGGTTCGCTCGTCAGGAGATTGTGTGTTTTAAGTGTCAAGAGAGAGGGCATTTTCTTAGTCATTGTCCTAAAGTGAAAAGGAAAAAGTGTGTACTCAATTTACCCGTCGATAGATTGACAATCTGCTACCATTGTCGGCAGACTGGACATATAGCCAGAAACTGCACCGAAAGACAACGGGGAGAGCAAGCTATAGCCCGACCAGCTAGAGCGAAAAGTGTTATGGTGATAGATAAAGATGGAAACATCTCATATTATTGCAATAACTGTAAGGAATGGGGACATGTGGATTTTCAATGTGTTAATCCTCCTTTAACACAATATGAAGTAGTGTCATCCGAAGATGAAAGTTTGGCAAAGATGCCTACTATTGGACAAGAAGTCGTTAGTCCTTAATTATTCTGAATCTTAAACCAATCGATATATTTTGTAATACTATCTTTTGTAATCCACAATCTTCTATGTACGTCTTTTAAAAGTATTAAGCTATGTAAAATTTCGTATGGAGGAAATATTTTAATCGAATAGTATTTTGGGAAGTGATATTATGAAATGAAATTTAATTGTTGATTTAACTGTATGAATCAAACTAATTTCGATGTGAAGTTTATATTTTAAGTTTAGACTATTGTCTAAAATAGTAAATGTGGAGATATGAATTTAATGGAGCTAAATTGATGAACAATTTACTAAAGAACTAGTTGACTATTTTTGAAATAGAAAGCAAATGCAAAGTTCAAATAGAATTTAAATTTTGAATTTGAAATTGTCAACATGATAGTCCATTATAGGTTTAAATAAATTCAGTGATGAATTTAAATTTAAATGGGTAGAAAATTAAATTAAGTGAAAAACTTAATATTGAAAAGTTTGAAATCGGTTTAAAACCCATATTGTGAAAAGTATGAGGAATTCAAACTATGAATTAAGTGAAGTTGAAAAAGTTAATAGTTTTAAAAGAGTTTTAAAATGAATTAACTATCGAATACATAGATTTCAACACTCATTGTTGAAATAGACGTTTTTCGAGAAATTAAGGAAATGGTGGACTATAACTCTATTGTTATAGTAAATGGTTTCCGGAAGGAAATGTTATTTATAGTATTGGGATTTATATATCTATTTTAAATCCGAATCCCTATACTAGTGATTTTGAGTTGTTGTAACGATGTTTTACGTAACATTCGTTTTAACTCAAATAAATGTGATTAAAAGAATGATTTCCTTAAAGAATGGAATATATACTTAATTTTGATTCAAGTATATTGAATATTTTCAAAGTGTTGAAAATGAAAGAATTTGTGAATTACTTATTTTTGAATAAGTATGGAAATATTTTCCAATGTGAAATGAAAAGTTTGAAATTTTATCTTTTAAAGATAAATTGAGAAATGAATATTTGAAATTAGTTTCAAATGATTAAGTGTGAAAATTATATATCTTGTTAAAGATATTATTTTGAGAAATTTGAACAATTAGTTCAACTTGGAAATTTTTCAAAGATTGAATTTTGAGTTAAATTGAGTTTAACTTTGACACCAAAAACAATATAAGTTCAGCTTTGAATTTTGGATAGTCGATTGGGATTGTATGTTTAATGTTGTGAATTGATGACATATCATTTGATCTCTATTAAATATATATCTGTGGTGGCGGAGAATTTATTCTTTTAGCTTAACACCCTTCTCTGAGACGTACGAGCTTAGAGGTTATATATCGATAGACATCAATTATGTGTTGAGAATTGACGATGTAACGTGAAATCCAAATCGAATGTGAAATCGATAATGAATTGGATTGTGAATGTGAATTAGGTTAGAGATAACCTTAAATTTTCAAATCGATTGAGAGGAAAATTTTAAACGTGAAAGAAAAATTTGGAATCCTCTATTTGTTGTGAATGTGAAATGAGTTTTCGTAACTTATATATGTGAATATAATCGAAAACTAATCAGTTTAGAAAGTCATTATTATGAAAATCCGGTGTAGGGTTACATAGATATGATAAGTACGAAATGTGAATGAAGTACTATATGTATATGACATATGTTTTCTAAAAACTGAGGATATGGAAATGTACCTTCCAATTTATTATGTGTGAAGGTGATTGGAACTCGGTGGAGTGTCCATTGTAAATCGTAGCTACGTAGAATTCCCTTAGTGGAATGTCCAATGGGACTGATTTGATATCCCATTGTGTTGGGATTATCCCATTGTGTTGGGATTATGTGATTGATGCTGGCGTAATTCGAGGGGTGTGATACCTAAAGTTACAAGCGATTCCATTGAGATAGTGGCGCAACCGCCGAGTAAACTGCGATCTGGGAACCGAAGCGTAATTCGAGGGGCGTGATGCCTAAGGCTACGAGCGATTCTACTGAGATAGTAGCGTAACCGCCGTGTGGACCGCGATCTAAGGCGACAACCATGGCGAAATTCAGGAGTGATGAGAAATCTAAGTTACAAGCGATTCTACTGAGATAGTAGCGGAACCGCCGGGTGACTGTGATCCATGGGGGAACGGACTTTCCATATCCATTTTTAAAAGAATTTTTAAAAGAATTTTAAAAGTATTTTCACTGGGAGTTGAAGCAAGTATGTTTAGTACTTGGAGATTTTTAGTCTTGCGCCTGGCCAGCGTATGCCTAAAGTCTGTGAGAACGACGATAGACTTGTTAAACTTTGAGTTATCAAGTATTTTCAAAACTTAGAATAGAAAATCAATAATTTGAAATTAGAATTACATAATTCTAACTTAATGAATTAAGGAAGAAGATCTTTTTGAATATCTTGAAAGTCCACAGTTTTGGATAAGATATATTATGCAAATATTTAGCATAAAAGATTTCAAGTTAAAAATCTGAGTTTTGTAAATCAAAAATTTGGTAAAAGACTTTTGTGTCTTGATTACTGAAGTCGATAAACAAAACTAGTGAAATGAAATAAATGGAATGAATCCTATATTTATTTATGAGTTTGAAACTTGGTGAAATTATGTAGGATATAAATATCGGTGAGATTTTAGCAATCGTTTTTTCCTAACTTATAATTTCGGGACGAAATTCTTTTAAGTAGGGGAGATTGTAACGATCCTAAATTTTGAACAATTAAATTTGTAAATATTTAATTTATTTTAAATATTTAAATGATAATTTGACTTAAATTTCAAATTATCAGAATGAATTGGTGATTAAAATTTAGAATTTAATCTATTTAAAAGTTGAATAGAAATTTGAATTTTGACTTTGAAGTTGAAATTTAATATTTAACTTATATTTTAAATTTGAATTTGATAATTTAGAAAAATAATTTGGATTTAAAATAAGAATGAAAATATAATATAAAAATAAATAAAAAAATAATAAAAAGAAAATAAAAAAAAAAGAAGTATACATTACCTTACTTACCATACCTTCAACATACCGTGTTCCATACCCGTGTTCCACGCCATAACCCACGGAAAAAAAAAATCACGTTCTCTTCTGTTTTATAACCCTATCCCTCTCCACTATCTCATACATACGAAAGAAAAAAAAATAAAAAGGAAAAATGGCGGCCGTATAATTTTCTTCGCCGACCTTCAGTGATTTAGGGTTTTTCAAAATCAAAAGCGACGGCTTCAACTCGATCGCGTGCTCTTCGATCTGAGAAATTAGGGCTTCGGCTCCATTTCATTTCAGTGAAAGGTGAGTCTTTTGGCTCACGATTATCTTAATGCAAGTATTTAGATTTGGTTGCATTGAATTTTGGGTGGCATGCTACTGTTTTGGGGGGGTTGTTGGTTATCAAATTACTCGGTTAATTTGCATGCTTTGTTTTGATGATTTGTGGGTTTCAGTTGCTCGGTTAAATTTGAATTTTAAACTAATAAGAACAGATAACTCACTGCATGTTGGATTGTTGGTTGCTATTCGTTATCACTTGCTCTGATGTTGTGTTTTTGAACTGTTAAGATCAGATTCTACTCAATTTTTGATTTTAAACTAATAAGAATAAATGCTATTTGATATTTGTTTTAAACTGGTAAGAACAGACACTATTTAAATTTTAATTTAAACTGATAAAAACAAATGCTATGAATAACCTGATGAGAACAGGTGCTTCCAAATGTTTGATTTCAGATTGTTGTTTTGAAAATTTGTTTTTCTTAAAAATTGATAAGAACAGATGCTATGTTTATCTTGTTATTAAATTGGTAAGTACAGATGCTACTAAAATATTTTGTTTAACTAAGTAGTTGAAGTGCAAAATTGTTCTTGTAATAAAGATATGTCTTGAGTATTGCATGCCTCATGTTGCTTCAGTCTTCAATTCCATTTGTGTTTGCCTATAAATTTTCATGTGCATGTTTGTTTGGGCATCTCTGTAACCATAAACAAACATGCAAACATCTCTGTAAGCATACTTGATGTTGTCTGCACATTCACCTATGCTTGCACTTCTGTTATGCTTGCTGTTGAAAGATTGATCTTGCATGTTCACTTAAGTTTGAAAATGCTGTCTCATGCTTAAACAGTGCAGTCCCTTTGTTTTAAAACCAGTAAACAAACTTTCATTCCTGATTCATTCCTATAATTATGCTAGTGAGTAAACATCAACTTAAAAATCTTGAGAAATAACGATCTGTTGCTTATATAGATTTCTGAAATGCTTATGTTTGCATGAATATATATATATATGTATTAGCTATGTATATGAATGTGTTGCATATGTATATGAATCTGTTTGAAAGCATGCATGACTGTTGTTCTTGAATATCTCTGTTCTCAGTTCAGGTTTAAGTTTTTTTTATCTAAATTCAAAATCTTCTCTTTGATCTTTGTTAGACCTTAGTTCCAAAACAAATTTAGTTTGTTTAAACTTGAACGTGAATTTAAAAATAGTGTAAACATGTTTTATGTATATATATAGTAACTGGAAATTAAAATTTGCAGTAAAATTTATATATATGTTAAAATCAATCATTACAATTCTCTTATCCAAATACATAACCTGAATTGGTCTGGGTAAACATGATTTTTAAAATGAAAATTATGATTTTTAGATTTGAATTGGATATGAATTGGAAAATTTTCTGGAATTTGGGTGTTTGCCAAAATCTGTTGATCTATGTATTTGGGGTGTTTCGGGATTGTGCTGTTGCTCCCTGTTGTCTGCACTTGCTTACTTTGTGAATTATCTTCGACATGATTTGTTTCATGTCTGTTGCTAGTTGCTGTGGCATTTTGCCATTTGGTCTGCATATTGACTGATGCCTGTCCCTTATTCACTGCACTGTGCTGCTGTGTTGACTCCATTGAGTATTCTTGTACTTGTGCAACCTGATGCTTGCACACTTGCTATTGTTGTCTGATGCGTGCACGTGTGTTGGCGAGGCAGTGCACATGGGTATGAATACACGTGTGTACTGCAGCCACACACGTTTGATAGAAAAAAAAATTGAAATTGTTAACATGAAAAATCCCTAATAGATTTTAAATTGATTTATCTGTTTCACCATATCTGTAACCATATTATTCAGTTCATTTCAAATTTATTTACTTGAATAAAGATTAATCCTGACTCGAGTGTTTTTGTGTTTTGCAATTAACGCTCGGGTCAGACCGAGTATTTTTACAGCTTGAAGATTTTCAGGCCGCGAAGTTAGAGAGAGGGGGATTAAAGCTCTACTAAAGTTTTCAGTAAAATCTTTCTTTGTACTCTAAAAAGATATATATTCCGCTGTATAAAAAAATTTAATGCATTGTACAAACTCTGATATATGTATGTAAGAAAAATTCAATTATGAATAATATTATGATTATTCTGTGATTCTGTGGCTGATTCTGTTTAAACTTTATAAACTGACTAACAATTCGTCATTTTGAACGTTTCTAGTTGGTTTAATTACCGACTAGAGGCGGTCAGAGCGGCGGGTCGTTACAGAATATTTCAAAACTAAGTAATAATGAAGTAAAATTTGAGATAGATGAAATTATAAAATTTAGTTTTGGAATATGGTATATTTAAGCTTTGAAATATATGAAAGATTGAATAGTTTATTTTATTGATCAAATCTTTATTTGATATTTGATAATATTTGAAATGGTTTTTTTGAAAAACTAAATTTAATTGAAGCCGATGGTTTGAATTGAATTAAAATTTGAAATTTTAGATTTGGGTTTAATTGAATAAATTTGTGAAATGTAAGGAATTAAAGGAATGTTTTATGATTTCAAATGTATGATTTCGAAAGGTTATGATTTTCAAATGTAACGATTTCAAGTATTTGGTTTCGAAAGATTTATAACTTTGAAAGTATTATGATTTTTGAAAGTGAATATATGTTTGAAATGGAAATGAATTTGTTTGACCTAAATTTTGTTGATTTGGAAATTTGGATTATTTTCTAAATCTATTGTTTTAAGAAACTTTGAAAACGAATATATGAAATTAGGAAGAAATGATCTGGCGAAATCATATATGATTTTGAAAATGAATTGATATGGAAATGGTTTGAAATTGAGAACCTTGTTTATTTAAATAATTTGATTTGGGAGTTATCGAACTTATATAAACTGGATTTGTATAAGTACAAAATGGATTTGTATAAGTATGAAATTGGTTTGTATAAGTATGAAGGTTATTTGAGACTATTGATTTGAAAGGGTACTCAATTTGTAAAGAGAAATCTTATATAATTGAAGTCTATATAAGTGTGGTTTTATATACTATTAATTTTGAAAAGTATTCGATTTGAAATGAAATCTTATATGTAACGCACTTTATGTAAGTATGATATTTGAAAGTGATTTTGAAAGGTACTATATGATACATATTTTCGAAGTAAAGATATGGAAAGTGCCTTCTGCTTGATATCCGCTATGTGGCCACACTTTGGATTCATTCTATCGATATTATTCTGTCTGATTTGGGTTTTCCGGATATGATATTCGAGTGTTCATCGAATTCCATGGCAATCTCCATGGTCCTACGAGCGCGACTGCATAGCGCAACTGCCTGGCTGAGATGGCCTAGGGGTATGGATTGTTTCCTGGGGGATCCAGGCGTAACCATTGTGTATCCTGCAATCTATGTAGGTCGCATTAGTGGCGAAAATGCCCGGCTGAGACGGCCTAGGGGTACGAATTGTTTCCCGCGTGAGCCAAGCGTAAGCATTGTGTATCATGCATTCTACTAGTCATCATGACGTAACTCGTAGGGCTGAGAAAGCTCACGGATAAGTATTGCTTCCTAGGGGATCCAGGCATAACTATTGTGTATCTGCAATCCAAGGTCAGGCAAATGTTTTGGTTTCGGTGATTTTTTTGGATTGTACTTTCCATATCTGTTTTTAAAAGGTTTTTCAAGTATTTTCACTGGGTGTTGAAACAAGTCTTCTAAGTACTTGGAGAATTCTAGCTTTGCGCCTGATCAACACATGGCCAGAGTCTACAGGAACGAAGATAAACTTGTTAAGCCATCGAGTTATATAAGTATGTTGATAAAGTATTATATAAAGGATATTTTTATCATTCATTTTACTTTCCTAAATAATTTAAAATGCTTTAAATATTGTTTACTTCGAACTAACAGATTTGAATCAAATGACTATTTATCATATTACAAATTGTTTAAAATATTGTAAATATAAAATTTTAAATTGAAATTTATATGGTTTTAAAATAATGGTCCATCCTTGTGTTCCAACCTATTTTTCCCTCTAGCTATTCCTACCTTTGTCCTCTTTGAGGGTCCTTTCTGCATTGTGGAAAGAGTTGGTTCTTTTGGCTTATCGTTTTGATTTGCCCGAGAAACTTTCTAGAGTGCATAATATATTCCACGTTTCATATCTCCTCCAGTATCTTCTTGACCTATCTCTTTTTGTTCAGCCTACTGCTCTTGATAGTTTGGATACTTAGCTTAATCTGACTGTCGAGAGTAAGCCACTTCATAGTACGAAGCAGCTAAGAAGGGAATCTGTTAGTCTGGCCAAAGTACTATGTAAGTACTGATGATCGAGAATGTACCTGGGAGACGGAGGAGAGCATTCGTGCTTCGAATCCGGAATTGTTTTTCCAGGTACTATTTGTTTGTCTATCTTTCTTTTCCTTATTTTCCTTATTCGTTCTTTTCGGGGACGAAAAGATTTGAGTGGGGGAGAGTGCAACAACCCAGTATTTTATGATTATTTCTATTTGTTTATTTTAATTATTTTAAATTGAATGCTTGATTTAAAAACTCTATTATATGGTCAAATTTTGTTATTTTAATTATAAATTTTTATTTTTGTGTGAATTATAATTTCCAACTTGAATAAATACGATATTTCAAGAAAAAGTGGATTTTTGGTCAATCTGGTCAAACTTTGACTTTTAAATTTAGAATTTACATATTTAAATTCTTGAATTTTATATTTTGTTTTGAAAATAAATTCAATTTCAAGAATACTGCTTTTCGTTTCGTTAAAATCCGATTTATATTGTGAAAGTTATGCTTTTTACAATATTGTATGTAAATTGATATATTTCGCAAAATTGTCTATTTTAATTTATATAAATAATATTTGTATTTGTTAAATTGCGTTCTAATATGTTTTATATGACATGTTAGGTATATATTTTTATTTTAAAATATTTTAAAGTAATGTTATAATATTTCCAAAGCTTAGTGTATTTATTTTCAATTTTAAAGCCTAGTTTCCATTTTTTGCTATTTTCTTCATTTAATTATATTTAGTTAAAATTTATTTATTTATTTTTATGCATGCATTTTATTTTCTTGTTTTTATCCTTATTTGTAAGTATTTTTAGGTACATAAAATTTTTCAAAATTTATTGCATTTATTTTCAAATTTTTAAGTCTAGTTTCCAAAATTTTGCTATTTTTCCTAATTTAATTATATTTAATTAATATTTATTTATTTATTTATTTTTATTTACTATATTTTCATTTTTTTATCTTTATTTATAATTATTTTTCTGTTATTTAAAATTTCAAAAGAAATAGGGTAATATGAAAAGTTTATGACCATTTTTATTCCTTGCCCTTTCATATTCACTCCACCTTTTCATTATCAATCAACACCACTTCATTTGCTGCCTTTACTCCTTGCTTCAGTCGACTTTCTCTGTGTTTTTCATGTGAAATAAAATGTTCTCAACCCTAAAAAAAATTGGCTATCTCCTGTACAAGAATTTTGGTAAAAACTTCTTCTTTCTTTTCACTTTTTATTGTTTTGTTGTGATTTTTGCACTTGCTCCATCTTCTTTGTGATAGGCCTGCCACCTCCATCACCTTGGCCGCCTCCACCACCACCTATTCTAGCCACCATACCCTCCTCTCCACTGCCATTCTATAGCCAAGCCATCCTATGCTAAAGATCCACCTAAAAATGCACAAAACACATCACATATACAACCATAGCCGATCACTACTTGTTGCCACCACTCCACCATCATGCTTGGCCAACCAAACACCACCACCACAAACCTGAGCTTCAGAACTTGCCACATCTGTAGTTGACCCTCCAAGATCAGGCCATGCCCAATCCATGCTTGGCTGAAGTTATTTAGGCCTTGTAATCCATGTTGTTGCTTGTTGTTGCCTTGTTTTGTGAATTCAAGCACACATATGCCTTCAACTTCTTTGTATTGCTTTGGCCGACCCCTACATGACCTCAACCTGACCTTAACCTAATCCACAACCATCCTATTACAGTGCCTTTCCAGTCTATAGTTGAAGCACAAATCGTTGAATGCAAGTGCAAAAGTTTAGCTATGTATTGTATTTATATTTCTTGCTTTGTTTACAATAGTTTGGTTTGAAATTTACGTATTGTACTTTGTTTTGTTTGTTATGAAACAAGGCTATTAGCTTTGGCTCTTGCACACTCGAATCATTATCATGCTAACGTGCCTTTGTGGACCTCAGTTTGTGTACTTTGGTTGTTATCTTCATCTTATACCAGTGAATTATTCTCACCAGACAGTTTTATACTTATATGACTAGTAAACCGATGATATTTGAATCTGTAAAATGCATCACCATGTTACACCTACTATGTTATGATCATATGATGTTTACCCATGCTTATTTACCTGTTATATCATCTGTTACTGTTATATAATGCTATTCTGTTATTTATATCAGTTTATCATACTGCAAGTTCCCTTTAGATTAGAATCGGTATGGGTTGAAATGATACATACCCGAACGGACATTAGAATAGGGTAAAATCGTTATGGGATGAAATGATAGGCCTGAACAATTTTCAATTATTTCATTTTACTTGGGACTGTGGGTTCGAAATGATAAAACCTGGGTTTTCTTTGTAAATTAAGGATTGAAATGATATACTATCCGTATTCACTTTACCTAGGCTAGAAAATAATATACAGACCCGTGGTTAAAATATGTTTTTCTAAAAATTTTAAAATATTTTAGAATTGTAAATATTATAATATTTTGATTTAAACTTAATTAAAAATGATTTTTTTTAAAGTATTATTGATTTTATGAAAATTTATAAGGGAAATAAATTAATGGTAAAGTTGGAAAATCTGAAATGTATGTTATTTTAGAAATTATAATTTGGTGATAAATGGAATTTAAATTAAACATGAAATATGATAAATCTATTATGTTTTGAATTAAAATGAATTTAAAATGATTTTATAATATATTAATGATTTTTGAATAAATTAAGATGTGAAATAAATGAATATTTAAATTGAATTTTGAAATATAACTTAAATTGGAAATTTGTGAATTTTGTTTAAAAGTGAATTTTAAGTTAAGTAAATAAGATGAAAAATAAGATATTTGAAATTTCAAACTTAAGTGTTAAGTTAAAAAATTAATTTAATGAATTGAAATTTAGTGCTTGAATTCAATATGTGAATTATTATTAAATTTTGATTTTTGAATGAATATTTAACTTTATAAAATCATGAATATAACGATTATTAAATGATTTTTTAAAGGTGAAAATGTATGATTTCATAAGTTTAAAATGATTTAAATAAAAATTTAATTGTTTATGAAAGTACGGTGAATATTTGAAATTTAATTAACAAGATTTTTGAAATGCTATTATTTCTAATGTCAAGGATATTACAGCATTTGTAAATGCTGTAGTTGATAGAAATGAACTAAATGGCTAAAATAAACTAAGGGCTATTACGGCACTTTGTAAGTGCTGTAGTTGCTGGACTTAACTAAAGTTTTAATTGAAATCTAAACCTATTACAGCATTTTACATGCTGTCTTTTGCTAATTGAATTGTTTTTAAACATAACTTTCCGTAGCATTTTCTAAGTGCTGTGAAAGTTGAATTTTCACTGTTTTAATAAACTTAAGTGAATAAATGAACTTTGAAAGGGCTAAAATTTTGGGAATTAAATATTTGATTTTAAATACAACGACTTCAAATTTTAATGGTTTAAATGAAGTAATTTGATTTGAAATATAAACCATTTTGAAATGTTACTTGGAAGGATATTTAAATTAAATAAAATGAATTTGGTTTTGAAAAGATATGATATTTTGATATTTGAAATGAATTTGAAATGATATTGAATTTTGAAATTGATATTTGATTTAGAAGTATAAAATAACATTTTTTGAATTTTAACCACGAGATGTATTTTATTTATAGTTTAACGGATCCTTGGAGGATGGGCGGTCCCAGGCATCCTTTAAGTTACTTGTATCTTTATTATAGCTCACTTGAGTTGGTTTACATTATATAAGTATATATGTCCTGACTCGAGTGTTTTGTGTTTTACTTTACGCTCGGGTCAGCCTGAGTATTTACAGCTTAGCTTTGGATTTCTTTCCTGAAGCTAGGAATCACTGAAGATTCTGTTTGTCTAGTTATCTGTTCCCTTTCACTTTCAGTTGTTCTATTTCAATTCTGGTATTTATAAATTTCTATATATTTGGAATTTCTATTGTATATGTTTCAGACAGAAATTATGTGAGAGTTTGTTATAGTAGCTTCATGAACTACTATGGTATTTTAATTTCCGCTGCGAGTTATTCTGATATTTCTGTGTCTTTGATTGTTAGATTGTATTTCATTTGCTCCAAATTTATTTACAATACGGCATTTTGAGCAATTCAAGTTTGACATGTGTGGATGTGAATGGTTGAAAATATCGAGTTGTTACATATAGTTATATGGAACTATATATTCGTATATTGTTTTCAGTCCATTCTATTCATTGTTTGACCGGTTTGTAAGTAAGCTTTGATTCTTCATCTAATTTATTGCCTGTTTTTACTACAAATATAATATATATATAGTAATGATGATGTTAAGGCATATTGCAAAGATCTCACTATTTGATATTTACCTATATTATTTGCACTTTTCGTAGTTAGAATATTTCCTATTATATTATTACTCAGGCTTCAAGTAACTAAAATATAAATATAAATCATGTGTTTTTGTATATCAATTAAGCCATAAGTAAAAGTATTGACTTTTAATGATTGTTAATTTTTTTTCCTCTCCCCCTCTTCTTCTTTTATATTTCATTTTGTTAAATAATTTCAACAAATGATAAATGCCAAAAATTTCACATATCTGTTTGGTTTAATTTATCTTGAATAATTGAGTGCATGTTAAAAGTGAAAGAAAGATGGGAGTTTAGAAATTATCACTACAACAAAACTGCCCTTATATAGCTATATTTTTTGCAATGGTCATAATCTACTAGTTGTAATTAAGGTTTTTACAACGTTTTGTTTCAGAAAGTTGTAATAAACTTACTTTCAACAACTTTTTTTTGTTAGTTGTTGCATATGGATATTACAACTATTTTTCTTTTGTCAATTGTAATAGATGTTAATTTTCATCAATTCTTTTGTTATGCTAGTTATAATAGATACCTATTAGCTCCTTTTGGTCACCTATTGTAATAAATAATTAATATGTAATAAGTAATAATTAATAATTATAATTAAATTAAAAATAATTAACAATTAATAAAAATTTAATAACAAATAATAATTAAATAATAATAAAAATTAGATATCAATGGCAAACATGTTTGGTTTCAGTTGGTTGGTATTTCATACTATGAGATTACAGGTCACGGGTTCGATCCTAGAGATGTACCTTGCTGAAATTAATGGAGCATGCTAAATAATAATAATAATAATTAATTATTAATGTATAATATTTAAAAACTGCTATTAAATACTAATAATTAATTATTAACTTGAAATATGAACTAACTATATTAATAATTAATTATTAATTAATATTTAATAATTAATCAATAATAAATTAATTAACAATCAATAGTCAGTCAACAAATAATGAATAATAAATATTTAATTATAATAAATATTACTATTAAATAATAGTAATTAATAATTAGTAATATAAAAATTATAATAGTTAGTTAAATAAAAGTTAAACAGTAATAATTAATAGCTAGAATTTAATATCAAATAATAATAATAATTAACAATTTTAATTGGATAATAATAATTCTAGATTATTTTGAAATATGAAATAAATACTATTAATATTCAGTAATCCACCTGAGTGAAATATACTTTCTTAATGAATTAAGAAATTCGTATAATATTTAAATATAAATTGTCACTTATGGTTCTATCCTCAATAAGCGAACAGAACATTTGAGCGGGCCAATCATATGTTGCATGTATGATAATTTTTCCTATTTTACTTATAAAAATTAAAATAAATAATATTTTTGTATAAAATTTTTCCCTATTAAATAATAGATAATTAATAAATAACTTTTATTAATTAAGATTAAATATATTAAAATGAATAATAATTATTATTAATTAGTAATATATACATATTAACTAACATTTAATAATTTATATTCAATTATAATTGTGGGTTTTATATAATTATTGCTAGCAGTAATTATTAATTACTATTGAATATATAAAAGTTGGTAATTAATAATCGTAATTGTTGTATAATAAAATATAGATGATAATTAACATTATTAATATTTAGTTATAATTAGGAAGTAATAATTAATAATTAAGAAGTATTAATTAATAATTACTATTCATTAACTAATAATTAATAATTAAAAATTAAAAATAATATTTAATATTTAATAAGTAATATTTTGAAATTTTGTCTAGAATAAATTTAAAAATATTCATAAAACTTAGAAAAATTTCGTAAAATTTAAAAATACTATTTTTGAAATTTTCATAAAATTTAATCAAAATATTTAAAATTTCGAATTTGTTTAAAATAAAGAAAAAAGTATTTATTAAGTTTAAAGTCCATAAAATTTAAATATAATATGAAAATATTCAAAATTTTATAAAATTCAAAAAAGTTAAAAAAAAAATAAATTCGAATAATACAAATATTATGTTAGTAATTATTATTTTCATAATCATGTGGATGTTCACTTTTGTAATTAGTGGAATTTTTGTTGGTGCATCAAAAAATTGGACCCAAATTCCGTGGCTTTCTCATTCTCATCGATCACTACTATTTTCTTCAATCCCTCTTGCTTTTTATTCCTTATCATTTGTTCTCTAACTGGCTTGCCACCATCGCCATCAACTACCTCACATACGATTGGACCAACTTGCCTTTACCCACAACGACCCATTATTGCGCCAAATTAGAAAGCTTGAAGCGAAGTCGATCTCTGCCTGGAAAGAATAGGAAAAGGCACTTCCATGCCCTCACCACCCGATTTTCCACGTCGATCTCTTTATTTCGTCCATTGATCAAGCAAAGGTCTTAATGCCACTGGCTCCAGAGGCAGCTATTAGGTGACCATGCACATTTCCTTTATGTGTTTATCCATCATGTGCATTTATTAGGTGACCATGCTATTTTAAGTATTAGCACCTGCATTAGTTTAAAATAACATACAATTAAAACCATACAGACTTTACTCATGAGAAAGTTTAGTAATATAATATACCATATTTGAGTTCTCGTATCATTGTTGTGAGCATATTAGTAGCTCTTTCTAGCTTCTAATGTGTAAAGGAGTACAAAATAGCATACAACATTTTAGCATTAGTGCCTCAAATTGTTTTTCCAAAAACAATTCATTTTCCTTCTGTAGTTTTGCAACTAATTTTGATTACATTGGCCAAAGCATACAAGACAAAAGGCTTGTTTAAAATAGTATTAGTTTGTCCTGTGACCTAGGTAATGAATTTTCGCTCTTGGTTAACAATTATTAAAAATTTAGCAATTTACAATAATGTATAAATATCTTTTACTTAATTAGCATTATTGTTTGCTAATTAGAGTCATTTTAGGCCATAATATTTGGGACTATTTTCTATAGCCTATAAAGTATATATTTTCCTAACTTTTGAATTATCTACTAACTAACATTCTGATTCACACTAATTAATACTCTTTTTTACAGATTTCATTACCTCCATCAATGTCTCTTTTGTTTGCCAATTTTAAGTGAAATTTTTATGTTTTAATCATAAAGCGTTGCTGCCTTCAATGGGAACCTCAATTTCGTGTGATATGTAGATATTTTTCTTCCGCAGATATTGTAATTTTGGAATTTTATGGGTTAAGCAATTAAGCTTGATGACAGGTCGTCTATTACACATTACACTGTTGGGCTATGAATAAATGGGTTTGTTCGTCTTGCAATGTAGCGAATTAAAACGGTTTCATTAGAGTTATATGGTAGATTTTATAACTTGAAGTGGTTGTTAAAATTACATGCATTATTCGTTGTTCATATATTGGACGCCTTTGAACAATGACTGTAGATTGTGTAGTGCAATGATTGACCCTTTCTTAAATGCAAGGTTTATTTAACTTTTAGAATACACTAATTTTTGGAATCCCTTCATTTTACTGGATACAGTTTATATAGTTTGTTTTATAATGTAGGCATATGAGACATCTTAAGCTAGATAATATGCTTGGTATCTTATAAAACGCCACACAAGTTATTGGTGGTTTCTATTAAACAAACATAACACAACAATAAGTTAGGTGTAGATTCTTTTCTATCAAAGATAACTTGGGGATGGTGAAGTTAATAACTTTCACAGCTATCACACCTGAACCGAATAGTCACATGTAAAAAAAACAAATTGTGCCTGTTTTCATCGCCATTATCACTTAGAACATTGTTATCAATATTCTAAAATTATGCTATTTTAATCCCATTTAAAACCAAATATCTTCACCTATTTTAGTCATAATCAAAATAATTCATTTACACGATGCTTGAAAGTTATATGAAATTTGAATCTGCATTTCAACAAGTTGGAAAATGAAATCAGATAACAATTGGATGAACTTTTTATTCTTATTTATTTCAGAAGTTCATACTTCAGCTAACTACACTGCCTAGTGTTTAGATGTGTAATTCACACATCAATAGTTTGGAAACCAAGAACAATCTTCCATTTTGTTCAAATGTACATCACTCGTTAAATAACATGTTTATTGTAAATGTAAATCAATCGTTAAATAATATGTTATCTTTTATTTGGCCTCTATTCATGATAGTTTGCTTGATGGAGGCATTGACTCTATGTTTGAAAATTGTTCGCCAGGCTACCAGTTATAGTTTATATCAATCTTAACGCATAATTTTATCACTTTGAAGGGTTGTCGGAGAACTTGCTACATCTATTTAATTATTGCTGTTTAAAGAGAATTAAATGGAAGTCTTTCACTATATATGGAATAATTACTCAAAACTACTTATATCAACTTAATAAAACTTAATGGCATATCTTTACTAAAGCAAAATGCATTACGTATGATTCTATCACCCTTTTTTTTCCTTTTTCCTTTTTCCTTTTTTCTTTTTTAAATTTGTGTATGAATTTGAAAATATCAATAATTATATTTATATTGTTAATAAAATATATTTCTATTGTTAAGTAACTATTTTAGTGCACCATGTACCATTAGGAGTAGATGCTTGAAAGGTTTGGGTCGATTCGGTAGTGGATCCTGAGTCGTTCTATATAGGCTTACTGTACACATCTATAGTTTTGGATAGGTGGTTGGTATGATTTATGCTCGACACAAAGACTTTATCTCTGTTGATCAATACGTATCGGTCCTCCTATTAACTTATGTTATGGATTTGGTTATGTTTTTTAATAGAGTTATGATTTCTCAAATGGTGTAAAGTTGAACTTATTTTGGATTTTTTTGATCGTAAATGATTCGTGTTGTTTCAAATACAAATTTAAGATTTGTAGGAAGTTCTAAGGTCAGCCAAATATGAGATAGTGGCACTAGGCTACTATGGATAATCTTCCAAAAGACTTAGTTCATTCTCATATATTTTAAAGGTTCTATACATCTGAAATACTCAATAATTATTACAAATAGTTTTGACAATTCACTAACATTATGGAGCTTTCGTAGGATTTGGGAAGAAGGATTATAGAATTCAATTAGTAAATGAAAAATATTCTTCTAAAACATACAATAGATTTGATATATTAATAAACAACACAAATTGAGTACCGTGACTCTAAAGCACCATGCACATCTCAAATAAGATAAGTCAAATAAAAAGAGCTATAACATCAATGTTCCATAATAAATTTACATAAATGGATGTACACACAAATATCAAACATTCCATGGCTAAAAATGTATATTTACATAAAATAGCAAACCTACATCTTATCTGGCTGTCTGCTTGTTAAACGCAACTGCAACGTCAACCAAGTTTAGCAAGTCGATTGATCCATTTTGGAATTGATTTTCCAGTTAATTTGAAGCAAACATCCTTGCTAAAATGGTTACAGTTCTTTGTAAATAGATTGTAGGAATCACCATTGTAGTTGCGAGAAAGAACATCCATGAATAAGCGTAACTGGAGTGGATCATAGGAAGTTGTTCCAACAACAATTGATTTCCTGAATTTGTAGTTTGGAAAATTTTTGGGTTCTACATCAAATACACCATATGATGGAAAATCAGCTGCCCCAAACGAATACTCCACTCCATGAACTATGAGAAAATGTAGGAAATCCTCTATAAGACACTAATGTATTGAATGTCACTCAAATAATGGAAATTTCCTTGATTTTTGTTTCAAATAGAAAAACCAAAGCATTTTAGTGGAAAGTACTCCTTCCCTTAAGTTTTTCTTTTTATGTAAGCATTGGTATTCGATGTAATCATGATATGAACCAACTGACCAATCGAATGTACTACTAAAGACTATGTCAACAACTATTGTACTAATACACATAAACCAATGTTAATAATACTTTTGTAGGAAACTTATGTGGTATGTTGGATCTATAACAGTATTAATTTCGAATGATCATAGATAGAATTTACACTTTAAAACAAGTTTATACAAGAACTGAGATACAAACATTAAGAATAGAACTTAAAATAATAACAGTTTTTTTTACAATATTTTATTAGGTAATAATAAAAAAATCACATTAACCATGGTTAAATATCATCTCTTTACTTGGTTGATAAGTCATTAAGTTTACATGGATAAATTGTAGTAGTTTTATTAAGGTAAATATCTAGTAAATTCTATGCTAAATAAATGACTATTTTTAACATGTCAACAATAATATTCTAGTCACATTTCATATATAAAAAATTACGTATGCAAAACCAATAATTCTATAGATAATAAAATAAGGAGCCCAATAGCTACATCAACTAGTTCCTATATAATGGAAATGTGAACTAGGCTTAGTTAGGTGCAACAATAAATGAAAATAAAAATAAACAAAAGCGTGCAAAATTACCTTCCACTCTAGAATGAAATGAACCAAGGCCTGCCCAGTAACATATACGATTAGTTGAGGTTAAGTCATAAACGTTAAGAATAACTGGTGCCTCTGTTGGCCTTCTCTCATGTCTTTCCAATGTCACGCGCTCTAAGCGTGCGGTAATCATTACTAAATATTCTTTCAAGTTCTATGGATATCCATTGGAATGATCAAACTGTATTCCCACATCTTCTGTCGCGGAACTTAAAGAAGCTAGTTGCGCAATAACATCGATTACTTTTTGGCGCATTTGGTATTTAGTTTTGGTAGCTTGGTCAATTTTTCTTTTATAAGCTTCCAAGCATTCCTCTTGTTCTAACTCAAGTATCATTCTCTCTATATGTATTTGTTTCACCAATCTCATCCCAAATCACCTGTTATAGTAATGTAGTAGAAATTAGCGACTAGGAAATAAATAAGACTTTCTTCGATCTCTTTTTTTCTATATATATACTCTGCATCTATATATTCATATGATTTTTATCATACTAGAATATCGGTTTATAATGTTATTGCCTTATCATACTAGAATATGATAAGAATTATGTAAAAGGTTAAAATAATGTAAATTGAAGGAGTCAAAGCATCGTTATTATACCTAAAATGGGTGAATAACAAAATAATTTCACAAAATGTTAAATAATCAATAATTATAAAGTGTTCATCTATAAGACAATTAATCCTTACTTCACAGCTCCAACTAAACTTCACCTTAGGAGCATAGATTGAGCTACTCCGGTTGTCACATTGTAAATGTGGCATGCAATGATATTTGAATATTAGTATATTATGATGGGAGTAAACAGCACATGCGACTCTATACCTTTTATAGTCTTTCTTCAGTAAGACAATATTTAATTGCATCGCATAATACAGGAATAAGATAAAAAAAACTGCAAGGTTGATAAAGACCACAATAAAGGAAAACAAATCACTTTTAGTTCATTGCTCCGTATATTTAGTTGCTTCCATATACAATAGAGTAAATATTATTTATGTTTTCAAATTTTTTCTGAAGTTGATACGTTCTTTAGCCATATTACATCTTTATTAAATTACTCAAGAATGTTTTTAACGATGTCAAATATTGTAGATTAACCGAAGATATTTAACTCATGTATAGAGCATTCATGTTGTTTGAAAGGAATGACATTTTTATGTATTATGTTTTTATGTAAGTGGACCAAGTTGGTGATAAAATGTCTTAAATGCAAAACGAGATATATAAAAACTTTACCAAACTTTTGTTTACTAAGAAGATTTTGATATTTTATCTAATAATCATAAACAAGAAAAAATAGGAAACAAACCATTATTATTGTTCCTTAAAAGGGTGTCACTTCTATAATTGCGATGAAGCTTGTCAGTATTTGAAGCACCACAAAAGCATTGTGTATAGTTCGTTTAATCATTATTTAAATAAATTTTGAACCAACCAATATGTATAATGATGTCAATATCACTAATATAAAAATTTAAACACAAACACGAGCGTATAAAAAAAGTGATCGTTATAAAAATCAACCACGATATAATCAATCACACGTTATTCAGCAGCAAAATGAACAAATCTAAATAATCTTATTCCATAGTATGTTTTTAAAAATTTTCCGTCTATTTTACTACCTTGTTCATGCTTTCATGTTGATTACTACCTAACTAATGTACAACTATGATTTATCAAACGGTTTCATCAATTAGGCTTACAAGCATAGTTAGTATAAACTGCAGATTAAACCTATTTTAGAAGATATTAACAGCTTTTTGAAGTATATACAATTTTTCATCGCTAAAGAATGAAATATAAATAATTTAAAAAGTTATAATACGAAATTCATTTTATAGTTCGTACGTTTATATTTTAGAGGATTTTTAAGTCCGAATTGGCTTTCCAAAAAGATGAATAGTGCATTTGGTTGCAATAGGAAAAAATTCAAATTACTCCAAAAAATGAAATAAAAACAAGAATAAATTTATTAAAAACATATTAGTATCAATAATTTACAACCAAGCTTTGATCTAGCCTATATATAAAGACAAGGGTTTTATTATCTGGCCTACATAGAACATAAACACATATGTTTGGGATTTTTTAACCCCAAATTATTGTTTTTAAAAATTAAAATTTTGTTTTGCTATGGTATATCAAAGAACAATATTTCTTATAATAATCGAAATAAATGTAAAAAAATTTTAAAAAGACATTTAGCCTGAGCTATGCAATATTTTAGGTTATTGTAAATTACATGTTATTATATCACGGTTATGACTAAGTCATTTATTATATCCAAAAAAATGCATCAACAAATTGGTTGGTATTGCCTTACGAACCTACAATTTTTTTTAAGCAATTCCACATGATAAATAAAAATAAAATGATATTAACTACTTATTTGAGTCAAGGTGGTAAGGCCTTTCAATAAAAAATTGGTTTAAGTTATCTAAGCCAAATAAATTGTCCTTCCCTTCAAAACTGATTTTATGTTCGGTTTAATTAATCAATTCCTTTGTTTCAAGCACTATAGAATAAAGTGTTGGAGTTGAGATTATATCATAGGAGAACATGTCAAATGTTTTAGATTTTAATGTATACTTAATTTTATGATGGATTTGACATGTTCTTTTTCTGGAAATACCTATTAACATTTGACATGCAAAATTAACGTGTAATAGGAACGTTGTATTTATTATAATTAATATATGACATGCACTATTCATTAGAATTTAAATTGTAGTCAAAAAATTTAATATACTTTATTTTCTAATTAATAATGCACTTACAGGTGAAAGGTATCTTGGAGTCGATATTTATTAAAAATTAATCATGGAGATAAATTTTATATTTAATATACGTATACCATAGAAGAAGCTTTAACGATACATAAATTATTTGAATATATAAAACCTAATAAAGAAAACAAAAATACAAAATATACTAAAATAAATGGCCTATTAACACTCCACTTTCTTCCTACAAGGTGTTTTATTAAAAACACACACCACTTTTTTCTTTCTTACTACATTTTATTTTGAAATTACACTTGTTTCTTTTGCCCCACTAATTCTTATTTTCCACTCTTCTCTTGGCAAGAATAAAAGATTCTCATCTCACAACATTTAAAAAATTCTTAACGATCATGGACAATTTGATCTTCTTTTCCTATCCAATAATGCAATCTAAAAGAGAAAAAAACATGCTACAGCTTAATAAAGTATAAAAATGATAGGAAGCTTATGTAATATATTTCATGCATAGTAGGTTTATTATTATTCCACATGGACTATGCACTATCTTAGTAGCAATTCAATTATTAAATAGGCTTGGTTGCTGTCATATCCTAGTTACTATATATGAACCTTAGAAAACATACATAGTTATCTTCTAATAATAAGATATCTTCTTTAAAAATTCTATCCTTATATTTATGCAAGTATGCCGACAAAAGAGAAGGAAATGGAAAATATGAGGACATGAAAAGAACTAAACATCTCAGTAAAAATAATAAAAGGGATAAAACAGTCGTTTATTTTCAAAAAATTAAATTAGCAAAAATGGAATAATGTGGTGTGTTAAGAATGAGCCAAAATAAAAAATAAACTAATCAAATCGAACCTCAAAAACTTTCTTGTAATTCAAGAAAAATAGGAAAGAAATAAATGGATATATTTTTTGGCAAAAAATAACATATTCCATGGGCCAGCTGATTATACAATAAAAGAATATGAATGTAAATTGCAATGTTTATAGATTGTTGATAGAGATATAAATATACTTTGTGTGCAAAATAAAAAATTATTCCCTAGGGAGGGAATAGGAAATGAAATGAGAGTAAATATGTGGAAAGAATAACAAAGGTCATACATTGAACTTTTTATGTATTAGAATACAAGGTATAAGATGTATCTAGAGTATGGCATTAAATGGAATGAAAATATGGTTCATAATATTGAAAAAGCCGAGGCTTGGAAAAAAGATATTCTCTTTCTGTCTTCTGTATATCATCAACCAAAGGTCTATATGTAGAAGGATTAAATTCTTCTTCATTATCTAGAACCAATAATGGTATCATAGGCGAGGCTGCAAATTGATAGGAAATTAGTGAAAAGGAGGAGAGAGAATATTGCAGTTGTGTATGAAAAGCATGAAATGGTGAATGTCAGTGTTAGGCAAAGAAATAGTGAACGCAGATCTAGATTTTTGAGGGTTAGAGACATAATGGTATGTATAATATGTTTTTGGTTACCAAAATACTATAGCACTGAAAAATGAAATTTTATGGTAAATATTTTAGATTTTACTTAGAGAGGTATAGAGTGAAGAATGGAAATGGGTTTATATAAAGAATGACAAATTCTCTCTAGACTTCTCCTTTAATTATTATTACCTTCATCTCGTATTTATTTGGCATTAAAAGAATTTATTGACTCTTTAATCTATTTTAAATTCAAATGAAATGATTTTTTTGACTGTATAATTGTGGAAATTAATTATAGAAATTGATTGCAAATTATCAAAATTTTCGTAATTGATTAAGTATGCTATATAAATTTATCAATCGATTAATAACTTTTGTTAATTTACCGAGTAACTTCAGAATTAGTAAATCAACTAATTAGTTTCCTCTAACTAAATAAGGCAATTAATTTCAATTAATTAATTATTTTATTGAAATTAATGAAAATCAATTAAAGTTCAAAATTATACTCTCACTAAAATTAAATATAAATTTTGTGTGAAGATTATTAGAAAACTCCTCAATTGACTATGCAATATGCTAATAAATCAATTGCTTAGTATTGTTTTTAAACCTATTTATTAATTATGCAATTAAATGACTTTTACCACGTAATCAATTTTTCAAAATTATGAATGCTTGTGCGTGTATAGTAAGCATAATATGTATATAGTCCTAATCACTTATTTTATCGATATTATCTTATTAATCATTCTAACATGTTATGTTTTCACTTTCTATAATGTTATTTTACATATAAGGTCTTATTTCAATATCCCGCAATTAATTTTATATCTTTTTCTACTCTTAGAACCTAAAAAATGAAAAGAAAACCCAAGTCTCAATAGAACAACGGGGAATTAAGGTAAAATTTCCATCAAATCTTAATATAGAAGATGAAAGTTGTGCATACTCTCCTAGACATTTTGTAAAAAATAGTATATAATTCTAGTCTTGAATATAGATTATAGTGCAATGAAAATTAAAATCTGACTAAACTATATAAACGACCGAAAAGTTTACCGAATGATTGTATCGTTACTACTATGCAATAGCGTCAGCCATGCTAGATTGTTCATTGTTAAAAGATTTTGGAGTTTGTATATTATTGAATTGGGTACAAGATTATATTCCAAATTTTGGTTAATTTCAAATTTCATTGATTAGTCAACAATATATGCTTTCCATTTATAATTAAAAAATATCTTGATCAAAATAATAGATTTCAAATGGTTTTTGTTATGAAATTGGTTGCACGGGACTCTGAAATTGGGAAATATAATTCTTCGCACCACTAAAAAATTAGGTTGTTACATTTTTTTCTTGTTTCCTACCCAGTTCAATCATTCTGACTTGATAACAACTTGAAGTTTAAAGATGCTTACATAGAAATATATAGAGAAACGTAGGATTATTTTCCAAATTTTATAGTGTAAAAACCCAGTATTTTGTGATTATTTCTATTTGTTTATTTTAATTATTTTAAATTGAATGGTTGATTTAAAAAATTTATTATATGGATAAATTTTGGTTTTTTAATTATAAATTTTGATTTTTGTGTGAATGATAATTTCAAACATGAATAAATAGGATATTTCCATAAGAAGTCCATTTTTGGTCAATCTGGTTAAACTTTGACTTTTAAATTTAGAATTTAAATATTTGAATTATTTAATTCTATCTTTTATTATGAAAATAAATTTAATTCAACAATACTACTTTCGTTTCGGTGAAATCCGATTTATACTATGAAAGTTATGTTTTTTACAATATTGTGTGTAAATTGATGTATTTCGAAAATTATCTATTTTAATTTATTAAATCATGTTATAATATGTGTTATATGACATGTTAGGTATATATTTTTATTTTAAAATATTTTAAATTAATGTTATAATTTTTCCAAAGCTTAGTGTATTTTATTTTCAATTTTAAAGCATAGTTTCCATTTTTTGCTATTTTCTTCATTTAATTATATCTAATTAAAATTTATTTTTTTATTTTTATGCATGAATTTTATTTTTGTTTTCTTATCTTTATTTATAATTATTTTTAGGTACATAAAATTTTTCAACGTTTATTGCATTTATTTTCAAAATAAAAAATTTCAACGTTTATTGCATTTATTTTCAAATTTTTAACTCTAGTTTCCAATTTTGCTATTTTTCCTAATTTAATTATATTTAATTAATATTTATTTATTTATTTTTATTTATTTACTATATTTTCGTGTTTTTATCTTTATTTGTAAGTATTTTTCTGATATTTAAAATTTCAAAAGAAATAGGGTAATATGAAAAGTTTGTGACCCTTTTTATTCCTAGCCCTTTCATATTCACTCCACCTTTTCATTATCAATCAACACCACTTCATTTGCTGCCTTTACTCCTTGCTTCAGCCGACTTTCTCTTTGTTTTTCATGTGAAATAAAACCTTCTCAACACCAAAAAAAATTTCGACTGTCTCCTGTACAAGAATTTTGCTAAACACTTCTTCTTTCTTTTCACTTTTTATAGTTTGTTGTGATTTTTGCACTTGCTCCATCTTCCTTGTGTTAGGCCTGCCACCTCCATCACCTTGGCCGCCTCCACCACCACCTATTCTAACCACCATACCCTCCTCTCCATTGTCATTCCTGAGCTGAGCCATCCTATGTTGAAGATCCACCTAAAAAATTCACAAAAAACTTCACATATACAACCATAGCCGATCACTACTTGTTGCCACCACTCCACCATCATGCTTGGCCGACCAAACACCACCACCACCACCACAAACCTTGCCACATCTGTAGTTAACCTTCCAAGATCAGGTCGTGCCCAATCTTCTTTGTGTTAGGCCTGCCACCTCCATCAACTTGGCCGCCTCCACCACCACCTATTCCATCCACCATACCCTCCTCTCCACTGTCATTCCAGAGCCGAGCCATCCTATGTTGAAGATCCACCTAAAAATTCACAAAAAATTTCACATATACAACTATAGCCGGTCACTACTTGTTGCCACCACTCCACCATCTTGCTTGGCCGACCAAACACCACCACAAACCTAAGCTTCAGACCTTGCCATATCCGTAGTTGACCCTCCAAGATAAGTCCGTGCCCAATCCATGCTTGGCCGAAGTCATTTAAGCCTTGTAATCCATGTTGTTGCTTGTTGTTGCCTTGTTTTATGAATTCAAGCACACATATGCCTTCATCTCCTTTGTATTACTTTGGCCGACCCCTACATGACCTCAACCTGACCTTAACCTGATCCAAAACCATCCTATTACAGTGCTTTCCAGTCCATAGGTGAAGCACAAGTGGTTGAATGCAAGTGCAAAAGTTTAGCTATGTATTGTACTTATATTTCTAGCTTTGTTTATGATTGTTTTGTTTGAAATTTACATATTGTACTTTGTTTTGTTTGCTACGAAACAAGGCTATTAGCTTTGGCTCTCCCACACTCGAATCATTGTTGTGCTATCGTGCCTTTATGGATCTCAGTTTGTGTACTTTGGTTGTTGTCTTCAGCTTATACCAGTGAGATATTCTCATCAGACAGTTTTATACTTATATGACTAGTAAACCGATCACATTTGAATCTGTAAAATGCATCGCCATGTTACACCTACTATGTTATGATCATATGATGTTCATCCATGCTTATTTACGTATTATATCATCTGTTACTGTTATATAATGCTATTCTGTAATTTATATTAGTTTATCGCACTGCAAGTTCCCTTTAGATTAGAATCACTATGGGTTGAAATGATATATACCCGAACGATTTAGAATAGGGGAATATCGTTATGGGATGAAATGATAGGCCTGAACGATTTTCAATTATTTCATTTTACTTGGGACTGCAGGTTTGAAATGATAAAAAACGGGTTTTCTTTGTAAATTACGGATTGAAATGATATATTATCAGTATTCACTTTACCTGGCTAGAAAATGATATACAGACCTATGGTTAAATTATGTTTTTCTAAGAAATTTAAAATATTTTAGAAATATTATAATATTTTGATTTAAACTTAATTTAAAATGATTTTTGTAAAGTATTATTGATTTTCTGAAAATTTATAAGTGAAATAAATTAATGGTAAAGTTTGAAAATCTAAAATGTAAGTTATTTTAGAAATTATAATTTGGTGATAAATGGAATTTAAATTAAATAAGAAATATGATAAATTTATGATATTTTGAATTCAAATGAATTTAAAATGATTTTATAATATATTAATGATTTTTGAATAAATTAAGATGTGAAATAAATGAATATTTAAGTTGAATTTTGAAATATAACTTAAATTGGAAATTTGTGAATTTTGTTTAAAAGTGAATTTTAAGTTAAGTAAATAAGATGAAAAATAAGGTATGTGAAAATTTAAAATTAAGTGTTAAGTTAAAAATTTAATTTAATGAATTGAAATTTAATGCTTGAATTCAATATGTGAATTATTATTAAATTTTGATTTTTGAATGAATATTTAACTTTATAAAATCATGAATATAGGGATTATTAAATGATTGTTTTAAAGGTGAAAATGTATGATTTCATAAGTTTAAAATGATTTAAATAAAAATTTAATTGTTTATGAAAGTATAGTGAATATTTAAAATTTAATTAACAACATTTTTGAAATGCTATTATTTCTAATGTAAAGGATATTACAGCATTTGTAAATACTGTAGTTGATAGAAATGAACTAAATGCCTAAAATGAATTAAAGGCTATTACAGCACTTTGTAAGTGTTGTATTTGCTGGACTTAACTAAAGTTTTAATTGAAATCTAAACCTATTACGGCATTTTACATGCTGTCTTTTGCTAATTGAATTGTTTTTAAACATAACTTTCCGTAGCATTTTCTAAGTGCTGTGAAAGTTGAATTTTCACTGTTTTAATAAATTTAAGTGAATAAATGAATTTTGAAAGTGCTAAAATTTTGGCAATTAAATATTAGATTTTAAATACAATGACTTCAAATTTTAGTGGTTTAATTGAAGTAATTTGATTTGAAATCTAAACCATTTTGAAATGTTACTTGGAAGGATATTTAAATTAAATAAAATGAATGTGGTTTTGGAAAGATATGATATTTTGATATTTGAAATGAATTTGAAATGATTTTGAATTTTGAAATTGATATTTGATTTAGAAGTATAAAATAACATTTTTTGAATATTAACCACAAGATGTATTTAATTTACAGTTTAACGGATCCTTAGAGGATGGGTGGTCCCAGGCATCCTTTAAGTTACTTGTATCTTTATCACAGTTCACTTGAGTTGGTTTACATTGTATAAGTATATATGTCCTGACTCGACTGTTTTGTATTTTACATTACGCTCGGGTCAGCCTGAGTATTTACAGCTTAGCTTTGGATTTCTTTCCTGGAGCTAGGAATCGTTGGAGATTATGCTTGTCTAGTTATCTATTACCTTTCAGTTTCAGTTGTTCTATTTCAGTTCTGGTATTTATAAACTTCTATATATTTGGGATTTCTATTGTATATGTTTCAGACTGATATTATCTATTATGTTTTGAGAGTTTGTTATAGTACCTTCGTGAACTAATATGGTATTTTAATTTCCGCTGTGAATTATTCTAATATTTCTATGTCTGTAATGTGAGGTTGTATTTCGTTTGCTCCAAATTTATTTACAACGCGGTATTTTGAGCAATTCAATCCGGCATGTGTGGATGCAAATGGCTGAAAATATCGGGTTTTTACAGTTGGTATCAGAGCTTTGGTTTTAGGCAAATCTTAGCCTGCTGAGCAAAAACTCATTAGAGATAAGGTAGAAATACCCTAGAATGGGTGAAATCAATCTCAGAATCCTTTCTTTGTGAGAAAACATATTTTCGAAGTATAAAATGATTTCCAAATGATTTTTTAAAGCATCAAAGATTATATTAGTATAATGTTTTTCTTTTTTTGAAACCAAGATTTTCTAAACTTCATTCCTTCTGTATCCACCCTGTTAGAAATCTTTTGGTTAGGATTCTTATTGGTTTGGATTCCTTGAACTTTGGAACGCTTCCAATTGTTCTGAAATCCAGTCTTGTCTTCCCTATTTGTATTTCTTTTCTTTTTGGAGAATTCCATAACTCCACTTGGAGTGACCTCTCTAAAGATTGGTGATTTCGAAAGTCTTTGAATGATTTGTAAAGGGGTGAAACTTCTTTACAATTTTGCATTGATTCATCGGAGATTTCTATATTCTCGGTTTACGATGTTATCTATCTCCTTCTCTACCTGTATTCTATCTCTGGCGATCGAATGTTGATTTGCTTTAGATTTCTGAATTGATTATATTCATGAAATCACGGTTGACCGGTTATGGTCGCTCGTGATTTATATAACTTATCATCTTCTATTTGGGAATTAAATTATCTTATTTTCGTCCGAGCTTATCCTCGAACAAGAATTCTATTTGATTAGAGCCCTCTAAATTCGAATATCTGTTTGTTTCAAATCTATCCTTGAATCATTCTTTGGAAATTTGTGTTTGGTTGTATTTTGAAATTTGTGCATACGTCGAAATTATTATTTCGATAAGGATGACCCTATTTTGTACATAAAGATGAAATATTTTCGATATGGATTATATACCTTTTTAAAACGAGAAATTTGAAGTTTCGAAAGGATTTGAAATTTTGAAAATTTATAATAATTTGACTTATATAAAGTGATTTATAATTGAAGGGTTGTGAATTTGAATTTCGAGGAATCGAACTCCGGTGTTTTGAAATCGATTTTAAGATTTTGGAAAAATATAATAATAATATGATTTAAAGATATTTTATGAATAAAAATGTTTCCAATGTATTCGATTGAATTCCAAAAATTTCAAAGAGATTTCAAAGAAGTTTCAAGAAAATAAAGTCCAGAACCCACTTATGTCACTGGAAAATAATTTCGGTGATGAACGCATGCATCATCGACATTGATTTTCGAGTTTCTGAGTGGGGGAGAGGCCGCTCTAGTAGCTTTGCTATGCGAGTGATTTTGTGAAACCAAATTTTGATTTTAGATTTTGAAGTATGGTTCGATATTCGAAAGATATATGTGTGTGTGTGTGTGTGTGTGTATTTGGAATGATTTAAAGTAAGCCGTGTTCAGTCCTCGAGATTCAGATTTGTTTTGGTTAACTTTTCAAAGCACTTCCAAACCAAGGTTAACTTTTCAAAGCTAAGTTATTTTGAAAGATATAGGGTATTTGATAAAGAATATAAGTTTAGTTTGTATGATTAAAGTATAAAGTAATATGATTTATATAAGTTTGAAATTGTTTGTTGAGTGAAATAAGACTATTTTGAATTATACTGGTATGAAATATAGATTTGAAATGTTTCTAATAAAGTATATATAGAATAATAATCTTTCCAATGGTATATTGGATTTTTCATATTGAAATAAATAGTTTGAAGGTTTTAAAAAGAGGTGATTTAAACTTGTAACCATTTTAGATATTTTGATAATTGAAATGGTTTGGCAATGATTTAATCCTTATTTTGATAAAGAATGTGAATTTGGAATGATAATTGATTTTGATAAATGAATATTTGAAGTTTATATTTGTATGAAACGATATTTGGTTTACTTGTAATTTGAGTTTATTTAAAAATATTGGACTTATGAAAGGAATATTTCAAAACTACGTAATAATGAAGTAAAATTTGAGATATATGAAATTATAAAATTTCGTTTTGGAATATGGTATATTTAAGCTTTGAAATATATGAAAGATTGAATAGTTTATTTTATGGATCAAATCTTTATTTGAAATTTGATAATATTTGAAATGGTTTTCTTGAAAAACTAAATTGAATTGAAACTGATGGTTTGAATTGAATGAAAATTTGAAATTTTAGATTTGGGTTTAATTGAATAAATTTGTGAAATGTTAGGAATTAAAGGAATGTTTTATGATTTCAAATGTATGATCTCGAAAGGTTATGTTTTCAAAGTGCAATGATTTCAAGTATTTGGTTTCGAAAGATTTATAACTTTGAAAGTATTTGATTTTTGAAAGTGAATATATGTTTGAAATGGAAATGAATTTGTTTGACCTAAATTTGTTGATTTGGAAATTTGAATTATTTTCTAAATCTATTGTTTTAAGAAACTTTGAAACTGAATATATGAAATTAAGAAGAAATGATCTGGCGAAATCATATATGATTTCGAAACTGAATTGATATGGAAATGTTTTGAAATTGAGAACCTTTTTTATTTAAATACTTTGATTTGGGAGTTATCGAACTTATATAAATGGATTTGTATAAGTATGAAATGGATGTGTATAAGTATGAAATTGGTTTGTATAAGCCTGAAGGTTATTTGAGACTGTTAATTTGAAAGGGTGCTCAATTTGTAAAGAGAAATCTTATATAATGGAAGTCTATATAAGTGTGATTTGATATATTATTGATTTTGAAAAGTATTCGATTTGAAATGAAATCCTATATATAACGGACTTTATATAAGTATGATATTTGAAAGTGATTTTGAAAGGTACCATATGATACATATTTTCGAAGTAAAGATATGGAAAGTGCATTTTGCTTGAGGTCCGCTTTGTGGCCATACTGTGGATTCATTCTATCAATATTATTTTCTCTGATTTGGGTTTTTCGGATATGATACTCGAGTGTCCATCGAATTCCATGGAGATCTTCATGGTCTTACGAGCGCGACTGCATAGTGCAACTGCTTGGCTGAGATGGCCTAGGGTACTGATTGTTTCCTGGAGGATCCAGGCGTAACCATTGTGTATCCTGCAATCTATGTAGGTCGCATTAGTAGCGAAACTTCCTGGATGAGACGACCTAGGGGTACGGATTGTTTCCTAGGGGATCCAGGCGTAACCATTGTGTCTCCTGCATTCTACTAGTCATCATGGCGCAACTCGCAGGTCTAAGAAAGCTTACGGATACAGATTGTTTCCTGGGGGATCCAGGCATAACCATTATGTATCTGCGATCCATGGTTAGACAAATGTTTTGGTTTGGTTGATTTGTTTGTATTGTACTTTCCATATCTATTTTTAAAAGGTTTTTCAAGTATTTTCACTGGTTGTTGAAACAAGTCTACTAAGTACTTGGAGAATTCTAGCTTTGCGCCTGATTAATGCATGGCCAGAGTCTACAAAAGAAGGTAAACTTGTTAAAACATCGACTTATATAAGTATGTTGATAAAGTATTATATAATGGATATTTTGATCATTTATTTTACTTTCCTACATAATTTAAAATGCTTTAAATATTGTTTACTTCGAACTATCATATTTGAATCAAATGACTATTTATCATATTATAAATTGTTTAAAATGTTGTAAATGTAAAATTTTAAATTGAAATTTATATGGATTTAAAATAATGGTCCATCCTTGTGTCACAACCTATTTTTCCTTCTAGCTATTCCTACCTTTGTCCTCTTTGAGGGTCCTTTCCGCATTGTGGAAAGAGTCGGTTCTTTGGCTTATCGTTTGGATTTGCCCGAGAAACTTTCTAGAGTGCATGATGTATTCCACATCTCACATCTCCTCTAGTGTATATCTCTTTTTGTTCAGCCAACTGCTCTTGATAGTTTGGATAATTAGCTTAATCTGGCTGTCGAGAGTAAGCCACTTCGTATTGTCATTAGAGGTACGAAGCAGCTAGAAGGGAATCTGTTAGTTGGTCAAAGTACTATGTAAGTACTGATGATCGAGAATGTAACTGGGAGACGGAGGAGAGCATTCGTGCTTCGAATCCGGAATTGTCTTTTCAGGTACTATTTGTTTGTCTTTCTTGCTTTTCCATAGTTTCCTTATTCGTTCTTTTCGAGGATGAAAAGATTTGAGTGGGGGAAAGTGTAACAACCCAGTATTTTGTGATTATTTTTATTTGTTTGTTTTAATTATTTTAAATCGAATGGTTGATTTAAAAATTTTATTGTACGGATAAATTTTTTTATTTTAATTATAAATTTTGATTTTTGTTTGAATTATAATTTCAAACTTGAATAAATATGATATTTCTAGAAAAAGTGGATTTTTGGTCAATCTGGTCAAACTTTGACTTTTAATTTTAGAATTTAAATATTTGAATTCTTGAATTTTATCTTTTATTATAAAAATAAATTTAATTTCAAGAATACTGCTTTTTGTTTCGTTGAAATCCGATTCATATTGTGAAAGTTATGCTTTTTATAATATTGTTTGTAAATTGATTTATTCGGTAAAATTGTCTATTTTAATTTATATAAATAATAGTTTTATTTATTAAATCATGTTCTAATATGTGTTATATGACATGTTAGGTATATATTTTCATTTTAAAATATTTCAAAGTAATGTTATAATTTTTCCAAAGCTTAGTGTATTTATTTTCAATTTTAAAGCCTAGTTTCCATTTTTTGCTATTTTCTTCATTTAATTATATTTAATTAAAATTTATTTATTTATTTTTATGCATGCATTTTATTTTTGTGCTTTTACCTTTATTTATAAGTATTTTTAGGTATATAAAATTTTCCAAAATTTATTGCATTTATTTTCAAATTTTTAAGTCAAGTTTCCAATTTTGGCTATTTTTCCTAATGTAATTATAATTAATTAATATTTATTTATTTATTTTTATTTATTTACATTATTTTCGTGTTTTTATCTTTATTTATAAGTATTTTTATGGTATTTAAAATTTCAAAAGAAATAGGGTAATATGAAAAGTTTGTGACCCTTTTTATTCCTAGCTCTTTCATATTCACTCCACCTTTTCATTATCAACCAACACCACTTCGTTTGCTACCTTTACTCCTTGCTTCAGCCGACTTTCTCTTAGTTTTTCATGTGAAATAAAACCTTGTCAACCCTAAAAAAAATTTCGGCTATCTTCTGTACAAGAATTTTGGTAAAAACTTCTTCTTTCTTTTCACTTTTTATTGTTTTGTTGTGATTTTTGCATTTGCTCCATCTTCTTTGTGTTAGGCCTGCCACCTCCATGACCTTGGCTTTCTCCACCACCACCTATTCTAGCCACCATACCCTCCTCTCTAATGTCATTCCTGATCCGAGCCATGCTATGTTGAAATGCACAAAAAACTTCACATATACAACCATAGCCGATCACTACTTGTTGCCACCACTCCACCATCATGCTTGGCCGACCAAACACCACCACCTCCACCACAAACTTAAGCTTCAAACCTTACCACGTCTGTAGTTGACCCTTCAAGATAAGTCCGTGCCCAATCCATGCTGGGCCGAAGTCATTTAGTCTTTGTAATCCATGTTGTTGCTTTTGTGAATTCAAGCACACATATGCCTTCATCTCCCTTGTATTGCTTTGGCCGACCCCTACATGACCTCAAACTGACCTTAACCTAATCCAAAACCATCCTATTACAGTGCCTTTTCAGTCCATAGCTGAAGCACAAGTGGTTGAATGCAAATGCAAAAGTTTAGCTATGTATTGTACTTATATTTCTAGCTTTGTTTATGATAGTTTGGTTTGCAATTTACGTATTATACTTTGTTTTGTTTGTTATGAAACAAGACTATTAGCTTTGGCTCTCCCACACTCGAATCATTGTCGTGCTATCGTGCCTTTGTGGATCTCAGTTTGTGTACTTTGGTTGTTGTCTTCAGCTTATACCAGTGAGTTACTCTCACCAGACAGTTTTATACTTACATGACTAGTAAACCGATCGCATTTGAATCTGTAAAATGCCTCACCATGTTACACCTGCTATGTTATGATCATATGATGTTCATCCATGATTATTTACCTGTTATATCATCTGTTACTATTATATAATGCTATTTTGTTTTTTATATCAGTTTATCACATTGCAAGTTCCCTTTGGATTAGAATCACTATGGGTTGAAAGGATACATACCCGAACGGACTTTAGAATAGGGGAAAATCATTATGGGATGAAATGATAGGCCTGAACGATTTTCAATTATTTCATTTTACTTGGGACTGCGGGTTCGAAATGATAAAACGCGGGTTTTCTTTGTAAATTACGGATTGAAATGATATACTATCCGTATTCACTTTACCTAGGCTAGAAAATGATATACAGACCCGTGGTTAAATTATGTTTTTCTAAAAAATTTAAAATATTTTACAAATGTAAATATTATAATATTTTGATTTAAACTCAAACAAAAATGATTTTTTTTAAAGTATTATTTATTTTCTGAAAATTTATAAGTGAAATAAATTAATGGTAAAGTTGGAAAATCTGAAATGTAAGTTATTTTAGAATTTATAATTTGGTGATAAATGGAATTTAAATTAAATAAGAAATATGATAAATTTATGATATTTTGAATTAAAATGAATTTAAAATGATTTTATGATATATTAATGATTTTGGAATAAATTATTAAATGAATATTTAAGTTGAATTTTGAAATATAACATAAATTGGAAATTTTTGTATTTTGTTTAAAAGTGAATTTTAAGTTAAGTAAATAAGATGAAAAATAAGAAATTTGAAAATTCAAACTTAAGTGTTAAGTTAAAATTTTAATTTAATGACTTGAAATTTAATGCTTGAATTCAATATGTGAATTATTATTAAATTTTGATTTTCGAATGAATATTTAACTTTATAAAATTATGAATATAAGGATTATTAAATGATTGTTTTAAATGTGGAAATGTATGATTTCATAAGTTTAAAATGATTTAAATAAAAATTTAATTGTTTATGAAAATATAGTGAATATTTGAAATTTAATTAACAGCATTTTTGAAATGCTATTATTTCTAATGTAAAGGATATTACAGCATTGTAAATGCTGTAGTTGATAGAAATGAACTAAATGGCTAAAATGAACTAAGGGTTGTTACAGCACTTTGTAAGTGATGTAGTTGCTAGACTTAACTAAAGTTTTAGTAGAAATCTTAGCCTACTACAGCATTTTATATGCTGTCTTTTGCCAATTGAATTGTTTTTAACCATAACTTTCCGTAGCATTTTCTAAGTGCTGTGAAACTTGAATTTTTACTGTTTTAATAAATTTAAGTGAATAAATGAACTTTGAAAGTGCTAAAAATTTGAAAATTAAATATTTAATTTTAAATACAATGACTTTAAATTTTAATGGTTCAAATGAAGTAATTTGATTTGAAATATAAACCATTTTGCAATGTTACTTGGAAGGATAATTAAATTATATAAAATGAATGTGGTTTTGGAAAGATATGATATTTTGATATTTGAAATGAATTTGAAATGATATTGAATTTTGAAATTGATATTTGATTTAGAAGTATATAATAACATTTTTTGAATTTTAACCACGAGATGTATTTAATTTATAGTTTAACGGATCCTTAGAGGATGGGCGGTCCCAGGCATCCTTTAAGTTACTTGTATCTTTATTACAGTTCACTTGAGTTGGTTTACATTATATAAGTATGTATGTCCTGACTCGAGTGTTTTGTGTTTTACTTTACGCTCGAGTCAGCCTGAGTATTTACAGCTTAGCTTTGGATTTCTTTCCTGGAGCTAGGAATCGCTGGAGATTCTGCTTGTCTAGTTATCTGTTCACTTTCAGTTTCGGTTGTTATATTTCAGTTCTGCTATTTATAAACATATATATATTTGGGATTTCTATTGTATATGTTTCAGACTGATATTATGTATTATGTTTTGAGAGTTTGTTATAGTAGCTTCATGAACTAATATGGTATTTTAATTTCCACTGCGAGTTATTCTGATATATCTGTGTCTGTGATTGTGAGATGGTATATCATTTGCTCCAAATTTATTTACAATGCGGTATTTTGGCAACTCAAGTCCGCCATGTGTGGATGCGAATGGCTGAAAAAATCAGGCTGTTATGTATAGTTATATGGAACTATATATTCGTATATCATTTTTAGTCCTTTTTATTTATTGTTTGACCAGTTTGTAAGTAAGCTTTGATTCTTCATCTAATTTATTGCCTGTTTTTACTACAAATATATATATATATATATATATATATATAGTAATGATGATGTTAAGGCATATTGATCTCACTATTTGATATTTACCTATATTATTTGCACTTTCCCTAGTTAGAATATTTCCTATTATATTATTACTTAGGCATCAAGTAACTAAGATATAAATATAAATCATGTATTTTTGTATATCAATTAAGCCATTAGTAAAAGTATTGACTTTTTATGATTATTAATTTTTTTCCCTCTCTCCCTTTTCTTCTTTTATATTTCATTTTATTAAATAATTTCAATAAATTATAAATGCCAAAAATTTCACATATTTGTTTGGTTTAATTTATCTTGAATAATTGAGTGCATGTTAAAAGTGAAAGAAAGATTGGAGTTTTGAAATTATCACTACAACGAAACGCCCTAATATAGATATATTTTTTGCAATGGTCACAATCTACTAGTTGTAATTAAGGATTTTACAACGTTTTGTTTCAGAAGGTTGTAATAAATTTACTTTCAACAAATTTGTTTCGTTAGTTGTTGCATATGGATATTACAACTATTTTTCTTCTGCCAACTGTAATAGACGTTAATTTTCATCAACTCTTTTGTTATGCTAGTTATAATAGATACCTATTAGCTCCTTTTGGCCGCCTATTGTAATAAATAATTAATATGTAATAAGTAATAATTAATAATTACAATTAAATTAAAATAATTAACAACTAATAAAAATTTAATAACAAATAATAATTAAATAAATGATACTTAAATAATAATAAAAATTAGATATTAATGAAAAACATGTTTGGTTTCAGTTGGTTGGTGATGCAAACCAGAGAGACGAAGTCATAGGTCGGCTCCGACCTAACTTGTTTTTAAGACGAGCACGACCTAAGAAATCACAAGGTGAAGAGTTCCGACCTAACGAGCCTCGATCTAATGAGCTCCGACCTAAGGGGTTACAGGAGGAAGACACACGAGTTAGTAAAGAAAGATTGAGTCGTTTCCGACCTAACTGGAATCCAGGATGTGAAGGCCTAGGTCGGCTCCGATCTAAGGAATCATGTGGGGAAAAGATGCGAGTTAATGTAGAGGAGTTAAGTCGTTTCCGACCTAACGAAGAGGCAACATGAGTTAACGAAGTTTCGGTTTTTGGTCGTTCTGATGTTTTAGGTCGGCAACGACCTAAGGAAGAAGACTTAGGTCGGCCACGACCTAATGATAATGTTGAAGAACGCTCATGACCTATGGAAGGAATGTTAGGTGGTCTACGACCTAAAGAAACATATGGAAAGAAGCTACGAGCTAACAGACCCTTAGGTCGTATGGAGGAAGCCGCATTTTTAGGTCGCGTACGACCTAACTCCTTTAGGTCATGGAATGATTTCTGAAGCCGCTCCTTTAGGTCGCGAACGACCTAAATCATAAGCCGTTGATGTGCTAGGTCGCAGACAAGTGTGAGCCGTTGGTCTTTAGGTCGTTATGAGTGAAGTGCCTACTGTTTTGTAATCAGTTAGGTCGGCAACGACCTAGTAAAGTCGTAGGTCGTAGGAGGGTTGAGTTACCGTTGTTTTAGGTCGCTGGAAGGGTGCTGTGTGTCTGTTAAGTCGGCAACGACCTAATATAGGTCGTGTGATGGGTTGTTTGTAAGTGTGTGTTGTAATAAGTCGTGCGCGACCTAAGTGTTGTCCATTGTTGAGTTGTGTGTGTGTTGTAAGCTCTATAAATAGCAGGGTTGAGTCATTTGTAAAGAGGTTGATTTTTGAATAAAATTTCTTGTGGATTGCTTTGTGCTTTCATACAAATTGGTAGTTGAGTGTGATCTCCTATCTCCTCTTTCGGTTAATCGAGTGCGCTCGATTCAACGATCGTAGAAGCCGATTCACGGTATCTAGTGCGCTAGATCAACGTACGAAGAATCGTAGATCTTTGAACACGGTATAGTGCGCTATCAACGTGTTTGAGATAAGCTAGAATTCGGTATCTTCGGATCAACGAATTTGGGCATTTCGGTATCTTCATTTCATCGATTGCTACTTTCATCGATCCATATCGTTTTGTTAATTATCCGCTGCGTCAGTTTGGTATCAGAGCGAGACTTAGCCAATCATAGCTGAGTCGATCTTGGAACCGAAGTTTGAAGTTGTGATCATTGTGTTCATCATTTGTTGCAACAAGTTTGGGGTTGCGATCCATATTCTCTTGGATCGAAAGTTGAAAATTGCTTGAATTTGGTTGTGAGGGTTTGCGTGCCAAAGTAGAGTTTGAATTTGTGAAGCAAGCCGACCTAAGCCTTAGGTCGATCTATGTTGAGTCAAGCCGTGACTTGTTAATCAAGTTGTGTAGAAGTTTGAAGAGCTTTGAAGTATTTGTTGAAGTGTTTGTGTTGATTCAATCATGCCACCTAGAAGAGCTAATCGCCATCAAAATATTGAAGCATTATATCGAAGGGAAGAGGCCGATCAAATGGAGCAACATATGCATGAGAAGATTGATGAAGGCATTGGTTGGTTGGAAAAGTTGATGATCGATATGAGCCAGAATAGAAGGAGAAATTCACCAGAATCAAATCATGGAGGGAGTAGAGTTTCACCACTGTCGGATCGGGAGAGGAGAGAAAGTCGAGACCATAGAAGTGTTGACAATCGTAGTAGGAGGAATGTTGATGATCGTGGTGGTAGAGATGTTGGAGGACGTGAACGAAAACGATATACATCAGACTTTGATGAGGAGTTTGACGGTGAAAGAGGAAGTGTTCATTTCAGAGATCGAGATCAGGGACAACGTCAGTATCGGGTTATTGATGATGATCGACGATGGGAGTCAGGAATGAAGACAGAAATTCCGGAGCTTAAAGGTGGAATGGTTGCATAGGAGTTTTTGGACTGGTTATCTAATGTAGAAGAAATTTTTGACTTTAAGGAGGTTCCGGAGAATCGAAGAGTGAAGTTAGTTGCTACAAGGCTGAGGGGAAGAGCTTTGGCAAGGTGGCAGCAAACTAAACTTACGAGAGAACGGATGGGGAAGTCAAAGGTTGTTGAGTGGGATAAGATGAAGAAGATGATGAGAGCTACTTTCTTACCTTACAACTATCAATCACTTATGTACCAGAGATTGCAGAATCTAAGGCAGGGGACGAAATCAGTAAATGACTATGCAGATGAATTTTACCAACTCATTGCCAGGAACGATATAATGGAGACAGAAGAACAGCTGACTGCTAGGTTTGTTGGAGGATTGAGAATGCAGATCCAGGATATGGTTAATATGTTCGATCCCAGATCTGTAGCGGAGGCACATCAAAAGGCGTTAGCTTGGGAAAAGCAAGGAAGACGTGGAGGTGGTGTGTTTACTAATTCCAATAATCAAGCAAGGGGTGTTGGTGGAAGTTCTAATGTTCCTAAATCTGTTATAAAGCAAGTTGTGAAGGAGGCTGAGAAGGCGAAGGTTAGCAGTGGGTTCAAATGTTACAATTGCCAGGAGGTGGGTCATAAAAGCAACGAGTGTCCGAAGCCGAAGAAGAGAACTATGATAGTTGAAGCTGAGGATGAGGAGGAAGAAGCTGAATGTTCTAATTCACCTTATGTTGAGGAGGAAGAAGAAGTGTCGGGAGACGAAGGTTGTAATCTGATGATGAGGAGGTCTTGTTTGACGCCAAAACAAGAGGAGGAAGATAGTTGGTTGAGGAATAACATATTTCAATCTACTTGCACTATTCTTGGGAAAGTTTGTAAATTTGTCATTGATGCTGGGAGTTGCGATAATATTATCTCTACAGAGGCAGTGAGGAAATTGGAGTTGAAAACCGAGAAGCATCCTAAACCATACAAGTTAGCTTGGTTAAGGAAGGGTGGTGAAGTGAAAGTTGGAAGAAGAGCTTGCGTGAAATTTTCTATTGGGAAGAAATACAAAGATGAAATCTGGTGCGATGTAGTGGACATGGATGTGTGTCATCTGTTGTTGGGCAGGCCATGGCAGTTTGATCGAGCAGTACAACATGATGGTCGGGCCAATAGCTATAGTTTCATGTTCGAAGATACTAAAATCACTTTGGCTCCCAAGAAGCAACAACAGAAGGAGAGCAAGCTGGAGGAGATTGAAGAGCTGAAAACTTTGCTATCATTGAAGGAGTTTGTTAAGGAAGTTGAAGAGGAGCCTGAAGTATTCTTGTTGATTGGGCGAGATTGTAGTGAAGAGGTTGAAATTCCAGAAGAAGCAAAGTCAGTTTTGAAAGAATTTGAAGATGTATTTCCAGAGGAGTTGCCAAGGGAGTTACCGCCATTGAGAGACATTCAACATCAAATCGATCTTGTTCCGGGAGCAGTTTTACCACATCGACCACATTACCGAATGAGTCCGAAGGAACATGAAGAGTTACGAAGGCAAGTAGAAGAGTTGTTAGAACAGGGACGTGTTCAGGAAAGCTTGAGTCCTTGTGCTGTACCAGCTTTGTTGGTGCCGAAGAAGGATGGAACATGGAGAATGTGTACAGATAGTAGAGCTCTGAACAAGATTACTGTTCGCTACAGATTTCCTATGCCGAGGTTGGATGACTTGCTGGATCAGTTGAGTGGAGCAACTATCTTTTTGAAGATTGATTTGAAGAGTGGTTACCACCAGATTCGGATCAGACCTGGAGACGAATGGAAGACAGCGTTCAAGACGAGAGAGGGGTTATACGAATGGTTGGTTATGCCATTTGGTTTATCAAATGCACCTAGTACATTCATGCGGGTGATGAATCAAATCTTTAGACCATTCATTGGGAAGTTCGTGGTGGTGTATTTTGATGATATTCTGATATATAGCAGGAGTATGGAGGAGCATGTTCAACATTTGAGGGAAGTGTTGATTATTCTTCGTGAGGAACAATTTTATGCTGCTACGAAGAAATGTGTGTTTATGGCGAGAAGTGTTTTATTTCTCGGGTATGTTGTGTCAGGAGAAGGTATACATGTGGACCAGAATAAAGTTGAAGCAGTCAGAAATTGGCCACAGCCCAAGACGATAACAAAAGTTCGAAGTTTTCATGGGTTGGCTTCATTCTATCGGAGGTTTATTCCACACTTTAGTAGTGTAATGGCGCCTATTACGGATTGTATGAAGGGAAAACAGTTTTCGTGGTCAAAGGAAGCAGGGGTTGCTTTTGAACGAATCAAAGAACTTTTGACGACAGCACCAATTCTTGTTTTACCAGATTTTCAGTTGTTATTTGAGTTACACACTGATGCTTCTAAGGTTGGGATTGGAGGGATGTTGAGTCAGAATGGGCGTCCTATTGCATACTTCAGTGAGAAGTTGTCAGGAGCGAAGATGAGATACAGTACATATGATGTGGAATTTTATGCTGTTGTACAAGCTGTTAAACACTGGAGGCACTATCTGTTTCAGAAAGAGTTTGTTCTTTACACTGATCATGAGGCATTGAAGCATTTACAGGGGCAAGACAAGATTTCAGCGAGACATGCATCATGGATTGCTTATTTACAACAGTTTACTTTTGTTGTGAAACATAAGTCAGGGGTGACGAATCGTGTAGCAGATGCATTAAGCAGGAGGAGTCATTTATTAACGACATTGAAGGTTGAAGTGACAGGGTTTGAAATGTTGCCAGAGCTGATTGAAGAAGATCCTTACTTTGTGAAATGTGTAGAGAAAGTCAAGGAAGGAAATACCGATGAATTTGTGATGGTTGATGGATTCTTGTTCAAGGGGAATCAATTATGTATTCCAGATTGTAGTTTGAGATTGAAAATTATCAAGGAGTTACACGAGGAAGGGCATGTGGGCCGTGATCGTACTTTGCAATTGATTTCGCAGTCTTACTTTTGGCCGTCGATGAGGAAAGAAGTGGGAAGGTTTGTGGAGCGATGTCATATTTGCCAAGTTTCGAAAGGAACCGCGACCAATGCTGGGTTGTATATGCCGTTGCCTGTACCGGCTAAACCATGGGTTAATGTGAGTATGGACTTTGTATTGGGATTGCCTAGAACGCAACGTGGTAATGATTCTATATATGTAGTGGTTGACAGATTTTCTAAAATGGCACATTTTATTGCTTGCAAGAAGACGGCGGATGATGTTCGTGTTGCTCAGTTATTTTTCAAGGAGATCTATAGACTTCATGGATTGCCAGAGTCTATTGTGTCGGATAGAGATACTCGTTTTCTGAGTCACTTTTGGTTAAGTTTGTGGAAGATGGTGGGAACGAAGTTGAATTTTAGCAGTGCTTATCATCCACAAACAGACGGACAGACCGAAGTTGTTAACAGATCGTTGGGAAATTTGTTGCGATGTCTTGTGAAGGACAATCTGAAGAGTTGGGACATGAAGTTATGCCAAGCTGAGTTTGCACATAATCATGCAGTGAATCGTAGCACGTGATTCAGTCCATTTCTGATTGTATATTCAAATTTACCCAGGAGACCGTTGGACTTAGCGGTGGTACCACAACCGAAGGGGACAGTTAAACGAGCTGCTGATTTTGTTGAAGGATTGACGGAATGTCATAGAATCGTTCAAGAACGATTGGAAAAGTCAAATGAGAAGTATAAGCGGGCTGCTGATTTGAAACGACGGAGTGTTGAATTTAAGGAAGGTGATTTGGTTTATGCTGTATTGACGAAGGATCGTTTTCCGGTTTGTGCTTATAACAAGTTGAAAGCTAGAAAAATTGGTCCTGTGGAAGTTGTGAAACGGATTAATGAAAACGCTTATAAGTTGAAGCTGCCGGAGGATGTGTACACTTCTGACGTGTTCAATGTTAAACATCTTGTGCCATATTATGAAGATGAACAATCAGATGTAGGAAATTTTACAAATTCGAGGACGAATTTTTCTCAACCCGGGAAGGATGATGCAAACCAGAGTGACGAAGTCATAGGTCGGCTCCGACCTAACTTGTTTTTAAGACGAGCACGACCTAAGAAATCACAAGGTGAAGAGTTCCGACCTAACGATCCTCGATCTAATGAGCTCCGACCTAAGGGGTTACAGGAGGAAGACACACGAGTTAGTAAAGAAAGATTGAGTCGTTTCCGACCTAACTGGAATCCAGGATGTGAAGGCCTAGGTCGGCTCCGATCTAAGGAATCATGTGGGGAAAAGATGCGAGTTAATGTAGAGGAGTTAAGTCGTTTCCGACCTAACGAAGAGGCAACACGAGTTAACGAAGTTTCGGTTTTTGGTCGTTCTGATGTTTTAGGTCGGCAACGACCTAAGGAAGAAGACTTAGGTCGGCCACGACCTAATGATAATGTTGAAGAACGCTCACGACCTATGGAAGGAATGTTAGGTGGTCTACGACCTAAAGAAACATGTGGAAAGAAGCTACGAGCTAACAGACCCTTAGGTCGTATGGAGGAAGCCGCGTTTTTAGGTCGCGTACGACCTAACTCCTTTAGGTCACGGAATGATTTCTGAAGCCGCTCCTTTAGGTCGCGAACGACCTAAATCATAAGCCGTTGATGTGCTAGGTCGCAGACAAGTGTGAGCCGTTGGTCTTTAGGTCGTTATGAGTGAAGTGCCTACTGTTTTGTAATCAGTTAGGTCGGCAACGACCTAGTAAAGTCGTAGGTCGTAGGAGGGTTGAGTTACCGTTGTTTTAGATCGCTGGAAGGGTGCTGTGTGTCTGTTAAGTCGGCATCGACCTAATATAGGTCGTGTGATGGGTTGTTTGTAAGTGTGTGTTGTAATAAGTCGTGCGCGACCTTAGTGTTGTCCAATGTTGAGTTGTGTGTGTGTTGTAAACTCTATAAATAGCAGGGTTGAGTCATTTGTAAAGAGGTTGATTTTTGAATAAAATTTCTTGTGGATTGCTTTGTGCTTTCATAAAATTGGTAGTTGAGTGTGATCTCTTATCTCCTCTTTCGGTTAATCGAGTGCGCTCGATTCAACGATCGTAGAAGCCGATTCACGGTATCTAGTGCGCTTGATCAATATACGAAGAATCGTAGATCTTTGAACACGGTATAGTGCGCTATCAACATGTTTGAGATAAGCTAGAATTCGGTATCTTCGGATCAACGAATTTGGGCATTTCGGTATCTTCATTCCATCGATTGCTACTTTCATCGATCCATATCGTTTTGTTAATTATCCGCTGCATCAGTTGGTATTTCATACTATGAGATTACAGGTCACGGGTTTGATCCTAGAGATGTACCTTGTCGAAATTAATGGAGCATGTTAAATAATAATAATAATAATTAATTATTGATGTATAATAAATAAAAACTACTATTAAATACTAATAATTAATTATTAACTTGAAATATGAAATAACCATATTAATAATTAATTATTAATTAATGTTTAATAATTAATCAATAATAAATTAATTAACAATCAACAGTCAGTCAACAAATAATAAATAATAAATATTTAATTATAATTAGTAATTACTACTAAATAGTAGTAATTGATAATTAGTAATATAAAAATTATAATAATTAGTTAAATAGAAGTTAAACAGTAATAATTAAAAGCTAAAATTAATATCAAATAATAATAATAATTAACAATTTTAATTAGATAATAATAATTATAGATTATTTTGAAATATGAAATAATTACTATTAATATTCAGTAATCCACCTAAGTGAAATATACTTTCTTAATGAATTTAGAAATTCGTATAATATTTAAATATAAATTGTCACTTATGGTTCTATCTTCAGCAAGCGAGTAGAGCATTTGAGCGGGCCAACCATATGTTGCATGTATGATAATTTTTCCTCTTTTACTTATAAAAATTAAAATAAATAATATTTTTGTAAAAAATATTTTCCATATTAAATAATAGATAATTAATAAATAATTTTTACTAGTTAAGATTAAATATATTAAAATTAATATTAATTATTATTAACTAGTAATATATACATATTAACTAACATTTAATAATTTATATTCAATTATAAATATGGGTTTAACATAATAATTGCTAGCAGTAACTATTAATTACTATTGAATATACAAAAGTTGGTAACTAATAATCGTAATTATTGTATAATAAAATATAGATAATAATTAACATTATTATATTCAGTAATAATTAAGAAGTAATAATTAATAATTAAGAAGTAATAATTAATAATTACTATTCATTGTCCAATAGTTAATAATTAAGACTAATATTTAATATTTAATAAGTAATATTTTTAAATTTTGTCTAAAATAAATTTAAAAATATTCATAAAACTTATAAAACTTTCGAAAAATTTAAAAATACCATTTTTCATATTTTCATAAAATTTAATTAAAATATTTAAAATTTAAAATTTATTTAAAATAAAGAAAAAAGTATTTATTAAGTTTAAAGTCCATAAAAATTAAATACAAAATGAAAATATTCAAAATTTTATAAAATTCAACAAAGTTAAAAAGAATTATAAATTCGAATAATACAAATATTACGTTAGTAATTATTATTTTCATATGCATGTGGATGTTCACTTTTGTAATTTGGGGAATTTTTGTTCGTGCATCCAAATATTGGACCCAAATTCCAAAACTAAGTTTGGCTCGACTTACTTTTTGTTCCCCTTTCTCAAATCTGTGGCTCTCCCGTTCTCATCGACCACTACTATTTTCTTCGATCCCTCTTTCTTTTTATTCCTTATCATTTGTTCTTTAACTGGCTTGCCACCATCGCCATCAACTACCTCGCATACGACTGGTGTGACGCCCCACCTCTATTCCCACGCTAGCCAAGAACATTACGGTGAATGCTGTCAACTAGCACGGAGAATAAGGCTGTTGAGGAGCGACCATCCATGTAATTGCTTTGCGCGAGCATCGATATGTCAGATAGTATAACATGCATTTCTTTTTCAAAAGGGAAATCCGACATACCGACACAAACTCAAAACTACTACACAGTGGCTATAATATCTTCAGAAACAAATATAGAAATAAACATAACATAAATCAGTCATAGATAATTCATATCACAAAGGCGGAAGAATATATGAATATATAATTAACACATGGAAGTGTGTATCAAAGTAGTGGTCAAAAAGATCCACAATAATATAAAGAATAGCAACACGTGCTATACAAAAGAATACAACTATGAGTCTATCTCTCAAGTGTATACAACAAAATAAACTACTAATCTAAGTAGTTTGCCAAAAGTCAGAGTAATGAATCCCTGGGGAGAAGTCAAGCAGAAGCACCTATAACATCTCGGTCTGACCCGAGTATTATTTAATAAAAAATAATAAACGGATCAGTCTAACTATAAATATCAGATGAAACGATATAGAATAAGAGATATGACTAAACACATAATAATCACAATGCCAAGCTTTGATATATATAAGCAGTTGAAAATCATCAAGATATTATTCAATGTCACAAAATCTACACAAGAATCAAAGAAACGTCATACTCCTTATTTCGTTCACCAAACCATAAATATTGACGATAATATCAATGTCAATCACAAAAGTCAATGAGACACAAATTCCAGAATTCAACACACGAAATCCAAAAATCACAAAAGTCAATGACGCACAAATTCACCAATGCACAAATATCGATAAAGCTTATCAATGGAAATCATGAAAATTGGTGAAGCACAAATTCTAGAAATCATCTCAAGAAATCCAGAAATCACAAAAGGGGGGAGGCCTATCACAAACGGGAGCACAAGGATCACCAACACGTGTATCACAAACGGAATGCTAATTCCATAGTTGCTAACCATCACAAATTGAGCCGAAGCTCCACAAACGGCCCGAAGACCATGGGTTGCTACCCCACCAATTTGAGTCGAAACTCTAAAAAACGGTGTTTAGTCTCCCCCGCAGACAAAGAGACATCGCACATTGCTAGTCTAAATCATAAAAATGATCGTCATGATCATTAAGAAGTGTCAATTACAGTAAGCTAGTAAATAATGAGCTTAGCTTCATGTCCCATAACCACTAGCTTAACTTAAATATTTATGAACAAATTGTAGATCTCCACTAGGAAATTGTCACAAGAGATTCAATCGAACAAGTCCAAGAATCAACCGAACGCAAGCGTTTCATACCACCTGTTTTACTAAGCCGTTTAATTAGATTTCTCACACGAGTGAGGTAAAGGTTTGTATATACTAATAGATTGGAAAATGGTTTTATAAACGAACTTGGTATTGAAAATAGAGTTTAAATCGTTTTGAGGAAAGAGTTTTGATATTTACTACTAGTATTGAAACCTTTATATTTTTAAAGTGACAAAACACAAAAATGATTGTAGAACAATCAACCACCAAAATTCACATTCAAAGACGCAAATAAAGATCCAAAGAAATCGATCCGAATCCATCAAAATGGATATTCCCAAAAATTCCAAAAATAGAAGTCATTAACATCGTAGCAACAACAAGTGGGAAATAACACGAGTCGATGGAATTTGGAAACCAAGCAAAAATATGCATAATTAGGCAAATTGGTGCAGGTCAGTCGACTGACTCAAAGGTCTAGTCGACTGAACCAGAAGCAGGGAAAAATAATTTCCTGCAGTCAGTCGACTGACCTAAAAATTCAGTCGACTGAATGTAGGGAAACAGAGGACCCGAGCCTCTAGTTATTGCCTACGGAATGCCTATGTGCTACAGCCAGTCGACTGACTCAAGGGTCCAGTCGACTGACTGGCACCAAGGCTGTTTTCCAGCCTATGAAATGAAGATGCTATCTTCTTCAAAATGCAATCGGGCGAGCACGGTCACTAGGGGTTTATGCCAATCGACTACCCGGTCCTATAAGCTCTTCGACGCATCACCAAAAACAAGTTCAAACTACAAGGCTAAGATTTTTGAAGATTTGAACTTGAAACACTAAAAATTGGAATATACACCAAATCAATCCAAAACAAAACTAAATGCACATGAATATGTGTTAGGAATTCATACCTAACAATCGAAGATAATCACAGACCTAGATGTGAGATTAAAAATCTCACCTTTTTACAAAATCAAACAAGAAGAAGCTTAAAAGAAAATGGAAAATCAACCTCTCTTCAACACAACCCAAATGAGCTTGAATCTATGCTCAAAACAAGAACATTCCCAAAATTAGGTTTAGAAATTTCTGAAATTGGTAAGAGAATAAGTTGGAGAAGAAGAAGGAGATGCTTACCAATTGGTTCTCTTGAGTTTGGAGCTAGAAGATGGATTTGCTAATGGAAACTAGGGCTTAGGATTTCCTAATTCTTTTTCTCTTCCCCCATTTTTGATGAAGCTTGAATGTATTAGGAAATTATGAAGGAATGAAGAGGATAAGGGGTTGGGACTGAATACATAAGTGGGGTTATTGGGCTCAACCCAAACCAAAGCCCTAAGTGAACAAGTAGCAAAAATCAACCTTCTCCAAACATATCGAAGATTATACTCAAAAAGGTCGCAAACGACATTTTAAACTCAATGGGAGTGGTCCCGAGTCCTAATTCGACCGTATGCAAAAAGTAGCTTTTCGGACAAAATTCCGAGTATCGATAAAATATTTTAATAAAATATTTAAATATAAAATCGACAAATATGCGGGTTGTTACAGACTCCCCTCCTTAAAGAAATTGCGTCCTCGCAATATTTTAAAAGAAGACATGTAGTAACAACCATAAAAGCATATTCAACACAAAAGAAATTTGAAATAAAAGGTTCACCTCAAAGAGCACGAGAAAGCAAGTCCGGATGTGTTCACTCGATGAACTCTTTAGATTCCCATGAACAATCCTTAGGATTTGAAGACCATTGGACTTTAACAAGCGGGACATCTTTATTTCGAAGGCGTTTGACCTCCGAAGCAACAATTCGAAAAGGATGCTGCTCATAAGTTAAATTAGGCGAAACTTCAATCTCTACCACAACACCGGGCTCAAGAATAGAATCGGATTCTCAAAGACATTTCCGAAGTTGAGAAACGTGAAACACGTCATGGATAGCAGAAAATTGAGCCGGTAATAAAAAGCGATAAGCCATGGAACCAATACGTTCAGTGATAGGAAATGGCCCAATATATCGAGGCGCCAATTTTCCCGATCGACTGAAACGTACAACACCCTTCAATGGTGAAACACGAATAAAAACAGGATCTCCAACAGAAAATTCTAATTTCCTTCTTCGATTATCGGCATAGGATTTTTGTCTACTCTGGGCTTCTTTCATCCTATGACGAATAAGATCAATCTTTTCTGTGGAATCACGAATAAAATCTGGACCTAAAACCAGCTTCTCACCGGTCTCAAGCCAACAAGAAGGAGATCGGCATGGCCTTCCATAGAGTGCCTCGAAAGGTGCCATACCAATACTAGATTGGAAGCTATTATTATAGGAAAATTCAACAAGTGAAATATGATCTTCCCAACTTCCACCATAATCAAGCACACAAGAACGAAGATGATCTTCAAGAGTTTGATTCACACGCTCAGTTTGTCCATCGGATTGGGGATGATAAGCGGTGCTAAAATTAAGCTTCGTTCCCAAAGCTTTTTGAAGACTCTTCCAAAATCCACTAGTAAACAATGGATCTCGATCACTAATAGTAGAAGTAGGAACTCCATGCAATTTAACAATCTCTTTGATAAAGAGCTTGGCCAAAAGAGGAACGGTTCGGTTAGACCGAACGGGAATAAAATGGGCGGATTTAGTAAGTCTATCAACAATCACCCATAAGCTATCATGACCCGAACGAGAACGGGGACGGCCATCTATAAAATCCATGAAAATTTGGTCCCACTTCCAAATTGGAATTTCTAAAGGTTGCAATAACCCACCGGGCCTTTGATGTTCAGCCTTAACGAGTTGGCAAGTCATGCAACGCTTAACGAAGTTAGCGATTTCAAGTTTCATTCCCTCCCAATAATAAAGTTGCTTCATACCCGCGTACATTTTACTACTACCGGGATGAATGGTGAATTTAGAGCGATGAGAATCTTCTAAAATATCTTTACGAAGATCACTATTATTTGGCACAATAAGTCTACCAAATCTCCGAATGCCGTCACGAGAATCGATATCAAAGTCCTTCAAACCTTCAGTATCAATTTTATCCCTAATATTTTGGCCAAGAAGAGCCATTTCGGGATCTAGCCTTTGAGCTTCCAGAATGCGGTCTAAAAGAGAAGGATGAACCTCAAGGCTACATAACACAAGTGATGAACATAAATCGGAGACACGGTCTCGAATCTCACAAGAGGATAATAGCACGATATCATTCCATTCGGATACCATCATAGAAACAACCGCTTGTTGCTTGCGGCTAAGAGCATCGGCGACACGGTTACCCTTACCGGGAGTATAAAGAATATCAAGATCATATGGTGCAAGAAATTCGAGCCAACGTTGTTGACGCAAATTAAGTTCCTTTTGAGAGAATAAATACTTCAAAGACTTATGATCGGTATAAAGAACAAATTTCTCTCCAAAAAGATAATGACGCCAAATCCGAAGAGCGAAAACAATAGCCGCGAGTTCTAAATCATGAGTGGCATATCTAGTCTCGGCTGGCTTCAATTGCCTAGAAGCATAAGCAATAACACATTCTCTTTGCATAAGAACCGCACCCAAACCAACGCGACTAGCATCGGTATAAACAACGAAATCTTGATTCCCCTCGGGAATAACAAGAATAGGAGCATCAGAAAGGAGTTCTTTTAATTTATGAAAAGAAGCTTCACATTTGTCCGACCAAATGTATTTAACACCTTTCTTCGTCAAGCTAGTGAGAGGCACGACAATCTTAGAAAAGTCTTTGATAAAACGGCGGTAATAACCCGCCAATCCAAGAAAACTACGAATCTCCGTCACACTCTCCGGTCTTTTCCAATCTTGAATCGCTTCAATCTTTGAGAATCTACGGAAATTCCGGATTCGGAAATAATATGACCGAGAAACTTCACACGAGATTTCCAAAATGGCATTTAGAAAATTTTGCTTTCAGTTGATTACTCCTAAGAGTTTCCAACACAATCCGAAGATGCTTCTCATGTTCCTCTTCGGTTTTTGAATACACCAGGATATCATCAATAAAGATGAGAACAAACCGGTCGAGGAAGTCCTTGAAAACTCTATTCATAAGGTCAACGAAATAAGACGGGGCATTTGTTAACCCAAATGGCATAACAAGCCATTCATAAGATCCATAACGAGTACGGAACGATGTCAAAGGAATGCTATCCTCTGCAATACGAAGCTGATGAAATCCAGTAGCTAAGTCTAATTGTGAAAAGACTTTAGCACCACTAAGTTGATCGAATAGATCATCAATCCGAGGTAAAGGATACTTATTTTTGATAGTAAGATCATTAAGCTTGCGGTAGTCGACGCAAAGCCTAAGTGTTCCATCGGATTTCTTCACAAAAATAGCTGAAGCTCCCCAAGGCGAGCAACTAGAGCGAATAAATTGTTTCGTCTCCAATTCGGATAATTGTTTACGCATCTCCTCGTTTTCTTTATTAGACATACGATACAGAGGACGAGTGATAGGTTGAGCTCCAGGAATAAGATTAATTATGAACTCAATTGCTCGCTTAGGTGGTAATCCTAAAACAGGCTCGAATATGTCAGAAAATTCACAAACGACGTGAATAAGAGAAATAATATCACCCGCATCATCATCATCGTCATCACGAGGATTTAAAGAATATAAAGATGCAACCAAAGCGGAATCCGAATCTTTAAGAAGAACAGAAACCTGATTAACAGATAGTGGATGTCGAAGATAAATAGTCCGCTCAGGACATAGGATGTGAGCTTCATAACGATTAATCCAATCCATTCCCAAAATCATTCCAAAGCCTAAATAACGCATGACATGCAAATCGGCTAGGAAAGGAAAATCACACAAAATAATCTCGACATCTTTACACAATAAACTGATTGTTGCGGATCCACCAACCGGATTCGCAATTCTCAAAGAAGTCATTAAACACAAGACATCCAAAGAAAAAGTATCAACAAGTTCTTTTGATACAAAAGAATGGGACACACCCGTATCAAAAAGAACTTGAATAGGATGATCACGAAATAAAATAATTCCATCCAGAATAGAATGAGAAATACCTTGGCCACGAGATGTGTTGCCAGGGGCTTGAGCAACATTTAACTTTCCCTCCTTCTTGCCCTGAAGCTTGGGGCATGAAGATATAACATGACCGAGAACTTTGCAGTAGCGACAAGAGAGAGACCTTGGGCACTTGTTCGCATAATGGTCCTTCGAACCACAATTATAACATTCCCCACGACCAAAGGAAGAAGTCTTTGCCACAGAGGTTGCTTGCTTCCCTTTCTTATTGGGATAAGGGCCTTTGAATTTGTTTCGCCTTTTCTTGTTGTTGAAGTTTGGTTTGGAACCCACCACTTCAACATCATTCTCCTTATCCGCCTCTTCAAGATGAAGAGCGATATCAATGAGTTGGTCGAAAGAAACTTCTAATTTTAGAAGTAATGGCTTCTTGAGATTTTTGTTTAAGCCATAGACGAACCTCTGATTTTTCTTCAATGGGGTGTTGATGTATTCAACCCCATATTTGGAGAGAGATTCAAAAGACGCGACATAATCTGCTACGGAAGATTCACCTTGAACAAGGTCTATAAAACGGCGAGCCAAAGTCACCTTCTCAGCTTCTGGTACAAATTTCAACTCGAAGCTTTCCCGGAATTGCTCCCAGGTGAGATCCGCTTCATTAATCTCAGAAATAAGAAGCTCGTGCCAGTCCAATGCTCTTTCTCGAAGCATACTAGAGGCCACCTGAACTTGGTGAAGTTCAATAAGATTCATGCGAGAAAAGATTCGATCGCATGACCTTAGTCAAGCCTGTACTTCAATAATAGTTTCGGAACCTTTGAATGGCTCCCCACCCAAATTAGTGTAATCGCTACATAAGCGTGCAAATCCCGACTTTGGGTGAGTAGGTTCCGGGTTAGCTCCAGCTGCTTGAGCATTTGTCACTAAATCAAGAAGCTGTCGAGCAGTCGTAAAAACTCCATCTTGGGGTGGAACACTAGACGGTACGGCTCTGGGACGGCCTGGTCTAGACATTTCTCTTCCTTTAGAAAGAAAGAAGAAGAAGAAAAAGGTTATTCACCAAATAACTGTCAAGAAATCTTGATAGATAATACAAGGAATCATAAAAGAAAATAGGATAGAACGGTACGAAGACTCGAATTAAATCCTAAAGCACGACTCCTTAGATGGACTTAGGACGATGATCCTTGTTATAATATTCCATATTGTTCCGAAGTTTGGCTCTGATACCAAGCTGTGACGCCCCACCTCTATACCCACGCTAGCTAAGAACATTACGGTGAATGCTATCAACTAGCACGGAGAATAAGGCTGTTGAGGAGCGACCATCCGTGTAATTGCTTTGCGCGAGCATCGATATGTCAGATAGTATAACATGCATTTCTTTTTCAAAAGGGAAATCCGACATACTGACACAAACTCAAAACTACTACACGGTGGCTATAATATCTTCAGAAACAAATATAGAAATAAACATAACATAAATCAGTCACAGATAATTCATATCACAAAGGCGGAAGAAGATATGAATATATAATTAACACATGGAAGTGTATATCAAAGTAGTGGTCAAAAAGATCCACAATAATACAAATAATAGCAACACGTGCTATACAAAAGAATACAACTATGAGTCTATCTCTCAAGTGTATACAACAAAATAAACTACTAATCTAAGTAGTTTGCCAAAAGTCAGAGTAATGAATCCCTGGGGAGAAGTCAAGAAGAAGCACCTATAACATCTCGATCTGACCCGAGTATTATTTAATAAGAAAATAATAAACGGATCAGTCTAACTATAAATATCAGATGAAACGATATAGAATAAGAGATATGACTAAACACATAAAAATCACAATGCCAAGCTGTGATATATATAAGCAGTTGAAAATCATCAAGGGATTATTCAATGTCACAAAATCTACACAAGAATCAAAGAAACGTCATACTCCTTATTTCGTTCACCAAACCATAAATATTGACGATAATATCGATGTCAATCACAAAAGTCAATGACACACAAATTCCAGAATTCAACACACGAAATCCAGAAATCACAAAAGTCAATGACGCACAAATTCACCAATGCACAAATATCGATAAAGCTTATCAATGGAAATCATGAAAATTGGTGAAGCACAAATTCTAGAAATCGTCTCAAGAAATCCAGAAATCACAAAAGGGGGGAGGCCTATCACAAACGGGAGCACAAGGCTCACCAACACGTGTATCACAAAAGGAATGCTAATTCCATAGTTGCTAACCATCACAAATTGAGCCGAAGCTCCACAAACGGCCCGAAGACCATGGGTTGCTACCCCACCAATTTGAGTCGAAACTCCTCAAAATGGTGTTTAGTCTCCCTCGCAGACAAAGAGACATCGCACATTGCTAGTCTAAATCATAAAAATGATCGTCGTGATCATTAAGAAGTGTCAATTATAGTAAGCTAGTAAATAATGAGCTTAGCTTCATGTCCCATAACCACTAGCTTAACTTAAATATTTACGAACAAATTGTAGATCTCCACTAGGAAATTGTCACAAGAGATTCAATCGAACAAGTCCAAGAATCAACCGACGAAGTAAACGCAAGCGTTTCATACCACCTGTTTTACTAAGCCGTTTAATTAGATTTCTCGTACGAGTGAGGTAAAGGTTTGTATATACTAATAGATTGGAAAACGGTTTTATAAACGAATTTGGTATTGAAAATAGAGTTGAAATCGTTTTGAGGAAAGAGTTTTGATATTTACTACTAGTATTGAAACCTTTACATTTTTAAAGTGACAAAACACAAAAATGATTGTAGAACAATCAACCACCAAAATTCACATTCAAAGACGCAAATAAAGATCCAAAGAAATCGATCTGAATCCATCAAAATGGATATTCCCAAAAATTCCAAAAATAGAAGTCATTAATGTCGTAGCAACAACAAGTGGGAAACAACATGAGTCGATGGAATTTGGAAACTAAGCAAAAATATGCAAAAATATGCATAATTAGGCAAATTGGTGCAGGTCAGTCGACTGACTCAAAGGTCCAGTCGACTGAACCAGAAGCAGGGAAAAATAATTTCCTACAGTCAGTCGACTGACCTAAAAATTCAGTCGACTGAATGCAGGGAAACAGAGGACCCGAGCCTCTAGTTATTGCCTTCGGAATGACTATGTGCTACAGCCAGTCGACTGACTCAAGGGTCCAGTCGACTGACTGGCACCAAGGCTGTTTTCCAGCCTATGAAATGAAGATGCTATCTTCTTCAAAATGCAATCGGGCGAGCACGGTCACTAGGGGTTTATGCCAATCGACTACCCGGTCCTATAAGCTCTTCGACGCATCACCAAAAACATGTTCAAACTACAAGGCTAAGATTTTTGAAGATTTGAACTCGAAACACTAAAAATTGGAATATACACCAAATCAATCCAAAACAAAACCAAATGCGCATGAATATGTGTTAGGAATTCATACCTAACAATCGAAGATAATCATAGACCTAGATGTGAGATTAAAAATCTCACCTTTTTACAAAATCAAACAAGAAGAAGCTTGAAAGCAAATGGAGAATCAACCTCTCTTCAACACAACCCAAATGAGTTTGAATCTATGCTCAAAACAAGAACATTCCCAAAATTAGGTTTAGGAATTTCTCAAATTGGTAAGAGAATAAGTTGGAGAAGAAGAAGGAGATGCTTACCAATGGGTTCTCTTGAGTTTGGAGCTAGAAGATGGATTTGCTAATGGAAACTAGGGCTTAGGATTTCCTAATTCTTTTTCTCTTCCCCCATTTTTGATGAAGCTTGAATGTATTAGGAAATTATGAAGTAATGAAGAGGATAAGGGGTTGGGACTGAATATATAAGTGGGGTTATTGGGCTCAACCCAAACCAAAGCCCTAAGTGAACAAGTAGGAAAAATCAACCTTCTCCAAACATATCGAATATTATGCTCAAAAATGTCGCAAACGGCATTTTAAACTCAATGGGAGTGGTCCCGAGTCCTAATTCGACCGTATGCAAAAAGTAGCTTTTCGGAAAAAATTCCGAGTATCGGTAAAATATTTTAATAAAATATTTAAATATAAAATCGACAAATATGCGGGTTGTTACAACTGGGCCAACTTGCCTTTACCCACTGCGACCCATTATTGCGCCAAATTAGAAAGCTTGAAGCGAAGTCGATCTCTGCTTGGAAAGCATAGGCAAAGGCTCTTCCATGCCCTCACAACCCGATTCTCCATGTCGATCTCCTCATTTCGTCCATCGATCGAGCAAAGATCTTAATGCCGCTGGGTCCAAAAGCAGCTATTAGGTCACCATGCACATTTCCTTTATGTGTTTATCCATCATGTGCATTTATTAGGTGACCATGCTGCTATTTGAAGTATTAGCGCCTGCATTAGTTTAAAATAATATACAATTAAAACCATACAGACTTTATTCATGAGAAACTTTAGTAATATAATATATCATATTCGAGTTCTCGTTTCATTATTGTGAGCATATTAGTAGTTCTTTCTAGCTTCGAACGTGTAAAGGAGTACAAAATAGCATACAACATTTTAGCGTTAGTGCCTCAAATTGTTTTTCCAAAAACAAGTTATTTTCCTTCTATAGTTTTGCAACTAATTTCGATTACATTGGCCAAAGCATACAAGGCAAAAGGCTTGTTTAAAATAGTATTAGGTTGTCCTGTGACCTAGGTAATGAATTTTCGCTCTCGGTCAACAATTATTAAAAATTTAGCAATTTACAATAATGTATAAATGTCTTTTACTCAATTAACATTATTGTTTGCTAATTAGAATCATTTTAGGCCATAATATTTGGGACTATTTTCTACAGCCTATGAAGTATGTATTTCCTAACTTTTGAATTATCTACTAACTAACATTCTGATTCACACTGATCAATATTCATTTTTACAGATTTCGTTACCTCCATCAATGTCTCTTTTGTTTGCCAATTTTAAGTGAATTTTTTATGTTTTAATCATAAAGCGTTGCTGCTTTCAATGGGAACCTCATAAAGCGTTGTTGCTTTCAATGGGAACCTCAATAGCGTTGTAGCTATTACACATAACATTGTTGGGCTATGAATAAATAGGTTTGGTCCTCTTGCAATGTAGCGAATTAAAACGGTTTCATTAGAGTTATATGGTTGATTTTATAACTTGAAGTGGCTGTTAAAATTACATGTAATATTCACTGTCCATATATTAGACGCCTTTGAACTATGACTGTAGATTGTGTAGTGCAATGATTGACCCTTTCTTTAATATAAGGTTTATTTAAATCCGAATTTAGAATACACTAACTTTTGGAATCCCTTCATTTTACTGGATACAGTTTATATAGTTTGTTTTATAATGTAGGCATATGTGACAGCTTATGCTAGATAATATGCTTGGTATCTTATAAAACCGCACACAATTTATTGGTGGTTTCTATTAAACAAACATAACACAACAATAAGTTATATGTAGCTTCTTTTCTATCAAAGATGACTTGGGGAAGGCGAAGTTAATAATTTTCAGAGCTGTCGCACCTGAACCGAATAGTCACATGCAAAAAACCAAATGGTGCCTATTTTCACCGCCATTATCGCTTAGAACATTGTTATCAATATTCTAAAATTATGCTATTTTAATCCCATTTAAAACCAAATATCTTCACCTATTTTAGGCGCAATCAAAATAATTCATGTACACGATGCTTGAAAGTTATATCAAATTTGAATCTACATTTCAGCAAGTTGGAAAATTAAATCAGACAACAATTGGATGAACTTTTTATTCTTATTTATTTCAGAAGTTCATACTTCAGCTAACTACACTGCATAGTGTTTAGATATGTAATTCATGCATCAATAGTTTGGAAACCAAGAACAATCTTCCATTTTTTTCAAATGTACATCACTCGTTAAATAACATGTTCATTATAAATGTTAATCAACATTAAATAATATGTTATCTGTGATTTGGCCTCTATTCATGATAGATTTCTTGATGGATGCATTGACTCTATGTTTGAAAATTGATTGCTAGGCTACCAGTTATAGTTTATATCAATCTTAAAGCATAATTTTATCACTTTGCAGGGTTGTCAGCGAACTTGCTACTTCTATTTAATTATTATGGTTTAGAGAGAATTAAATGGAAGTCTTTCAATATATGTGGAATAATTACTCAAAAATACTTATGTCAACTTAATAAAACTTAATGGCATATCTTTACTAAAGTAAAATGCATTACGTATGATTCTATCACCCTTTTTTTTCCTTCTTTTCTTTTTTAAATTTGTATATGAATTTGTAAATATAACCAATTATATTTATATTGTTAATAAAATATATTTGTGTTGTTAACTAACTATTTTAGTGCACCCATGTACCATTAGGAGCGGACGCTTGAAAGGTTTGGGTTGATTTGGTGGTGGATCCTGAAGCCATTCTATATAGACTTACAGTATACATGTATAGTTTTGGACAGGCGGTAGGGATGATTTTTGCTTGACACAAGGTCTTTATCTCTTTTGATCAATATGTATCGGTCCTCCTATTAACATACGTTATGCATTTGGTTATATTTTTAATATAGTTATGAATTCACAAATGTTGTGAAGTTGAACTTGTTTTGGATTTTTTTGAACGTAAATGATTCCTGTTGTTTCAGGTAATGTGAATGATAACAGTTATTATTAGTGAAATATTGGCTTTAAAAATAATGTTCTAAAATTTTTGGTTAATAACCGTTATGGAAAGAAAAATTATAAACTTTAGCAGATAGTGTAAATAGATTTATTACAACGGTATTTTCGAATACAAATTTAAGATTTGTAGGAAATTATTATGTCAGCCAACTCTGAGATAGTGGCACTAGGCTATTATAGATAATCTTCCAAAAGACTTGGTTCATTCTCATATATTTTAAAGGTTCTATACATCTGAAATACTCAATAACTATTACACATAGTTTTGACAATTCACTAACACTATGGAGCTTTCGTAGGATTTGGTAAGAAGGAATATAGAATTCAATTAGAAAATGAAAAATATTCTTCTAAAACATATAATAGGTTTGATATATTAATAAACAACACAAATTAAGTATCGTAACTCCAAAGCACCATGCACATCTCAAATAAGATAACATAAACAAAAAGAGCTATAACATCAATGTTCCATAATAAATTTACATAAATGGATGTACACACAAATATCAAACATTCCATGGCTAAAAATGTATATTTACATAAAATAGCAAACCTATATCTTATCTGACTGTTATCCATTTAAACGTAACAACAACGTGAACCAAGTTTAGCAAGTCGATTGATCTATTTTGGAATTGATTTTCCAGTTCATTTGAAGTAAACATCCTTGCTAAAATGGTTACAGTTCTTTGTAAATAGATTGTAGGAATCACCACTGTAGTTGCGAGAAAGAACATTTCTGAATAAGCCCAACTAGAGTGGATCATAGGAAGTTGTTCCAATCACAATTGATTTCCTGAATTTGTAGTTCGGACATTTTTTGGGTTCTACTTCAAATACACCACATGATGGAAAATCAGCTGCCCCAAACGAATACTCTACTCCATGAACTGTGAGCAAATGTAGGAAACCCTCTATAAGACACTAATGTATTGAATGTCATGCAAATGAAATTTCCTTGATTTTTTTTCAAATAGGAAAATCAAAGCATTTTAAAAGAAAGTATTTCTTCCCTTAAGTTTTTCTTTTTATGTCAGAATTGGTATTCGATGTAATCATGAGATGAACCAACTGACCAATCGAATGTACTAGTAAAGACTATGTGAATAACTATTGTAATAATACACATAAACCTGTAGGATCTAGATTAACCCTAGAGGGGGGGTGAATAAGGTTATAGCAAATTTTCTCGAATTAAACACAGAAATATAATTGCAGAAATAAATATGCTGAAAAGTAAATCACACACAAAATTTACCCAGCTTCGGCAACCCCTGCCTACTGCTGCATTCACAGATTTCTATTAGAATTAAACAGTATCACGCTTACAAACACTCTACTAGACTCGCAGACCCTTTTGCTCCCGCTCACAAACACTCTACTAGACTCGCACACCCTGCTCCTGCCTATAGAGTTTCGCTCACTCGCAAACACTGCTCCCGCCTATAGAGCTTTGCAAACTCGCACACCCTGCTCACTGAACTAATTCTAAATAGACAATCTGACACTACCTAATCCCTAGGTGGTGATTTACAAATTCTTCGACTCGAAAAGAAAAACAAACTTCAAAATTAAAATCGGAGCAAAAATTAAAATACAACTTGAATGCGTAATTTTTGCTCAAAATAAAAAACTAAAAAACCCCTTTATAATTAAACCCTAAAAATAACTTTAGCCCCTTTATAATTAACAAGGCCGGCCCCTTGTTTTTCATTAACCCGATCCACTGTTGTTTTCTTCTCCTGAGAATAATGTCGGCTGATTCTCTTTGCCACTAATTTAGGGCTTCTGTCTTCGATTCAAAATTGAGGCTTTCTGATGATCGGTGCTCTGACTTGCATTGCTCTTCCTCACGCTTGTTCTCTGATGATTTACGATTGTTGCTCGCTCGATCGAGTTGTTGATAATTTCGGTATGTAGTTTCTTTTGTTGCTCGTTTGATTGCTTGCTTCGATTGGACTCGATTTTAACTCAATAGCCGATGATGTAAATTGGGATTGCGATTGAAAGTTCGATTGTGAATTAAAGCACACGCTGATGATGATACCTTCGGGTTGAATTTATATGAATTCACGACTTCATCACTTTCCTAATTTTCTAATGCCTGTTGCGCACGTCTTTCCTGATTTTTTGTGACACCTTGATACACACGGCTTTAACTTTTATACGTTCGATTCTTCTTGTACAAAAAAGCAGAAACTTTCCCTTTTTAATTTTGCTGACTATTTCAAAGATACGAATTTGATACTGTCATGAATTCGAATTCTCTGTACTGTTGAACTTTAGCATCCTATTTTCGAAAATTCTGACTTGACACTGCTTCGGCCATCTTGTGTTTGTCCCTGTCTTCATCTCTGGCCATCTTCACTAGTCTCCTTTTGAACATTGCACCGTTGTTCACTGTTTACATCACTGGACTTGATATCATTGATCTGCATTTCTTTATTTCTTATGGCTCCACTGTTGCACTCGAGTGGTTTCAAACATGTGAGTTGTTGTTTGCTTTTTATGTAGCTGTTAGTCTGCATTTTTTTCGATTCACTATGCCACTTGATCTATCGCACTGTTGCATACATGAGCTTGATACTGTTGGTCGACTATCTCCTTGAGTTGCAGTGAGCTTGACATTGTTGTTTACTTCACTTGTGGTCTTCATTTTTGATTCAGAACTTCTGTACTGGCTGTAGTTGAGTTGATACATTTGTCAGTTCTACATTTGTTTCACTTGGTATTGCTGCATCCATTGTAGCTTGCTACTGTATCATTGAGTAGCTGTCGTCTGCACTTTTAGTCGAACTTGTATTCAAATCAATGCTGAGTTGTTTCTTTAATATTGAGACCTGTAGTTGTATACTTGTGTACATGCTTTGTTTCTGTTGGTCGTGGCTTGGTATATGTGAACCCATTTGTGTTGCATTGCATTGATGATTTTGTATGCTTGTAACTTTGGTTTTATACTGCTTCACCATGTCACTTGAGGTCTTGCAGTTTGGTTTATTGATGCATTCATGTACACTACATTCATGTTCAAAGACTGCTACTTGTTTTTGTACCCTTTGCATTCAGTTTATTGCATTGACATGTTGTAGCTGGTCTTTGTATTGCTTGGTGGCATTGTGCATCTCAACTTGTTCTTGTATTCACTGGTCAGTGGTGTTCATTGTAGTTGCACTGCACTTTGATGGCTGTTCATTTGTATACATACATTCTTGTATGTATATATGTGTATAGCCACTGCACTCTGTAATCTTTAGTTTGTTTACTTGGTGTCTTCATTTTTTTTTGTGATCTGCCTTGTTGCTGTTGTAATGTGTGCACTTGCCCTTGATATTGTAGTCTTGTTCATTTGGGCTGCTGGACTTGTTGTATGCATACTGCATTGCCTTGTTTGTTGAAGTTGTGCTTGCACACCTGCTATTTTTGGCTGCGCACACGAGTTGGCGAGGCAGTGCACACGTGTATGAATGTACACGTGTGTATTGCAGCCACTTATGGTTACATGTCCCTGTAATATCTATATGCACAACTTTGTGATGAAAACAAGTGTGAATTATGACGAACAACCCAAATAACTGAGGCAAACCATATTTTCAAAAATCGTATTTTATTTTATATTGCAAAAATATTTCTTTTTCAATTTTACTGCGTTAGTGAATATTTTTGCAGGTTGCTCAGATGCTGGATTCAAACTGGAATGCAGTTGAAGACAAAATACGAGTATGAGTGATATGTAGTGAGGTTATCAATGTAAAAATATTTGTGATGTAATCGTGATGTAATCAAAAATGTATATGTATAGTGAGAGCATGAATTTGTACTATTCAAGATTGTAATAAATATTTGTTTGAATAAAATTTTTGTTTGAATTCAAAATCTGTTTAACTTGTTCTGTTTGAATTCAAATTCAAATTCTGTGTAATTTATTTTATTCAACAAATATTTATTTAATCAAAGAAAAACAAAATAGTACATTACCAAATACATTTAAATGAATATATATGTTTATTATCATCAAACAAAAACATATAAGCGCATATTCAACAATCTCCCCCTTTTGATGATAACAAACATATATTTAAGATTTTGACTGTGTTAAATGTATTTGACCAATTATATACTTTAATTGCTCCCCCTATTTAAATGCTTCATCTCTACATGATGCTCCCCCTACATATATGCATACAAATAGAAATATATTCAAATGAGCCTAGATGCATATGGGAAAATTATTTGACCTTTGCTTGATTCTATTTGGCAAAATCTTAACTTTTCTCTCCCCCTTTTGTTATCAGCAAAAGAATAATAGTGTGAGAGAAAAATAGAGATAAAGTAATCGATATTAATCCAACATTAAACTCAAATTGAATATAAATATTAAACTTCAATAAGAATCAAACAAAAACCATAATTACCCTTGTTAGGCGCATATTCCACTTTTAGAAATGATAGATATGATGTTCTCATATAAAATCATACAGTTTAATCTTCTTGTGGTACATTTATATCAGGAATTTTGAATATCTACTAATCATGCATAACCGTTAGGACTTTTAAATGAGATTAGTAGTATTCGAATTTAATTTTAAAAATGAAATCAAGTATCTTCTAACCACGCATAACCGTGAGGACTTTTAAATGGGATTAGAATCAACTTGTCTATTTAAGCAATTAATTTTGATATGCGTTCCATACATGCATAACCGTAAGGACTTTTAAACGAGCATGGAAGCACATAAAAAAAATCCAAGTAATTCACCCATGCATAACCGTGAGGACTTTTAAATGAGAGTGAATACTTTGGATATTTATTTATTTGTTTAAAAATATGACATGAAAAACAAATGATTCCTGATTATAGTACCACATATCGACAAACTATATTGAATATTTGATAAACCATGGTCGATAGAAATAATGATAGATATAGAAATGGTCATGGAATGTTTACCCAACAAAAAGTTTTATAATTCTTGTTTTAATTCCTAAAGAAATTTTCCAAATATACTCTCTTGAGTAATGTATGTTAAATATCAACACTCATCACTTTTTCAATCACTATTTATCTTTTTGATAATTAGTAGGGAGTCGGATTAGTCAAAATTTGTCATTTAAAATCAAATAAAAATAACTAATCTGAAAATATGGTCAAACAATTATTTTCTCGAAGGGATTATATAAGAAAATAATTTCTGCTATTTGAAAATTATTTAAAGTGAACAATATGCAGAAATTTTCTTTGAAAAATGATGCAGCAAATGAATGTTTCACAATAAATCACGTTCAACTCGTAAGTTTTCTATCAACTAGATTACTTGTATGAACTGCATCTGAATTTCTTTTTCAATCCAAAATATCACTAACTGGATTTGGTAAACCAGACATGAAGTGTGCATCAAAAATTTCAAACCCAATTTTAGCAACAATTTAAATGGCATTCTTTGGATTTTGAATTGAAGCCATGCTCACACTCAAACAAATATCATGGTGTTAATTTCAGAAACCATAGGATAAACAATTACATTCATGAGTAATCAACAGTCAGTCAACATCATAATTATTTCAAAAACAATTTCTTGAAGTTTCAACAATTTCTTAAAATCCTTGTTAACACCTTTCACATGAAATTTGAAATCGTGCAAATTTACAAACAGTGACCAAAATGTCAAAACCAATATATCTACGTGTAGCATGAGTAATCAAGGATCAATAAAATACCATCATTTGACCAAACATATTAAGTTCAATGATGAAAGGATGGTTGGTCTACTTTTAAGCACAAATCAAAATAAGAACAAGTCAAAGGAAAAAACATATCAATAAGTCAGAATTAAAGACATCACATCATTATCGCAATTTTGGCTGATTTAATTCAGAATATGGTGCAGATTATCACATTTAATATACCTTCACCTGTTTTACCTTTACGATAATTTCTCGTGATTGCCCATTGTGATTCTGTCACCTTTATACTAGGCTAAGGAACTTTGCTTTGTTGCCCGTTGTGTTTCTGGAACAGCCAAAATCCAGAGAACACCGTTGTTGTTCCTTAGCCTACCACCACACCTACATGATGAAAGATTTTTGTGACCTATTTCTAGGTCCATGATTGTTAGTGGCAGAAACATTATGAATAAACAAACCCTTTGGAACCCAAACTTGTTTAGTCCTTTTATTCTTGTTCCATTAGACTTGAAATTTGTTTGTAGAATTCTTAGGAATCCAAACTTGTATAAATTTTGTGTTCTTGTTCCTATGACTACAATTTTCAACATGATGTCCAATTATTTCACATCTATCAAAGACACTTTTCTCTTTTGCATTATCCTCAGCTTGTGTTTTCCCAAAACCAAGTCCTTTTCTGTTGTTAGCAAAAATTTGATTTCCCAATAGCATGTTGAAAGATTTTTCGCCTCTTGAAAAGTTATTCAAAGATTTCTCAAGATTTTGGACTTTGGTTTTTAGTGTTGTGTTTTCAGTGACAAGTGAGGTGCATCGATTTATAAAATCCTTTTTCCTAGTGTCAATGATTTCCTTAAGACTCAAGTTTTCTTTTTCAAGATTCTCAGAGTTATTCTTAAGTCTTGTCAATTCTGAATCTAAAACTTTACATCTTTTACATTCTAGGTTTTGAATATTTTCAAGTTCAGTTTCTAACCTAAAATTTTTACGAGCAAGTTCTCTCCTATCAGTTTTCAGTTTTTCAATTTTAGATTCAAGAGCATCAACTACTTTAGTAAGATCAGAACACATAAAAACAAGTTCTTTATAAGAAAACTCACCTGCCTCACTGGATTCGTCGGAGGTTGCTTCTGATTCTGTTTTTTCCATGCAACACAAGTTAGCCTCCTCTGAGCTGCTATCCGAAGCTTCCTCTCCTTCTTCATCATCCCAAGTCGCTGCAAATACCTTCTTCGCCTTTTTCTTTCCTTCGTTGTTTTTGAGAAGTGGGCATTTTGGTTTGATGTGACCAGGCTTGTTACAGTTATAACACGTCAGTTCATTATCGGAATTTTCGGAATCTTTTGACCTATTGCCCTTTGTTTTCTTCTTGCGTGGCTTGAATCTAGACCATCTTCTAAGATTATTGATAGCCATTGCAAGCTCTTCAATTGGATCTTCTTCATCGCTTTCTTCTTTGCTCTTTAAGGCAACAGTCTTCTTCTTTGGTTCGGAGTTGTTGCGCTCTTCCTTTGCTTTTAGCTCAAGTTCGTATGTCATCAAGTTACCAATCAACTCCTCCATGCTTAATTTACTCAAATCTTTCGATTCTTGGATTGCCGTGACTTTTGCCTCAAAGTTCATCGGTAAGACTCGTAGTATCTTCCGCATAAGCTCTACCTCAGTGAATACCTTCCCAAGCGCTCTAGCGTTGTATACCAAAGTTATAAAGCGTCCAAACATGTCCTTTATGCTCTCGCCTTTGTCCATCACAAAGTTTTCGTATTCATTGCTGAATAGGGCTAGACGAGACTCCTTGACTTGAGAAGTTCCTTCGTGTGTCACCTCCAAAGTGTGCCAAACTTCCTGGCTGTTGTACAATGAGAAATTCTATTAAATTCATTTTTATCAAGAGCACATATCAAAGCATTCATGGCTTTAGCATTTGTCGTTTTCAATTTCTTATCGTTAGCATCCCACCTATCCTTAGGTTTAGGAATCTCAGTACCACCAACGATTATAGTGGGAGGTTTATAGCGAGTTTCAATAATATCCCAAACATCATAATCAACGGAACTAAGGTAAATACTCATCCTAACTTTCCAGTAAGCACAATCATTTCCGTTAAACATGGGTGGCCTAACGATAGATTGCCCCTCAGAAAAAGCATTATTTGATGAATTCATGACTCTAGAGTTAAAGAGAAATACCAGGCTTTGATACCACTTGTAGGATCTAGATTAACCCTAGAGGGGGGGTGAATAGGGTTATAGCAAATTTTCTCGAATTAAACACCGAAATATAATTGCAGAAATAAATATGCTGAAAAGTAAATCACACACAAAATTTACCCAGCTTCGGCAACCCCTGCCTACTACTGCATTCACAGATTTCTATTAGAATTAAACAGTATCACGCTTACAAACACTCTACTAGACTCGCAGACCCTTTTGCTCCCGCTCACAAACACTCTACTAGACTCGCAGACCCTGCTCCCGCCTATAGAGTTTCGCTCACTCGCAAACACTGCTCCCGCCTATAGAGCTTTGCAAACTCGCACACCCTGCTCACTGAACTAATTCTAAATAGACAATCTGACACTACCTAATCCCTAAGTGGTGATTTACAAATTCTTCGACTCGAAAAGAAAAACAAACTTCAAAATTAAAACCGGAGCAAAAATTAAAATACAACTTGAATGCGTAATTTTTGCTCAAAATAAAAAACTAAAAAACCCCTTTATAATTAAACCCTAAAAATAACTTTAGCCCCTTTATAATTAACAAGGCCGGCCCCTTGTTTTTCATTAACCCGATCCACTGTTGTTTTCTTCGCCTGAGAATAATGTCGGCTGATTCTCTTTGCCACTAATTTAGGGCTTCTGTCTTCGATTCAAAATTGAGGCTTTCTGATGATCGATGCTCTGACTTGCGTTTCTCTTGCTCACGCTTGTTCTCTGATGATTTACGATTGTTGCTCGCTCGATTGAGTTGTTGATAATTTCAGTATGTAGTTTCTTTTGTTGCTCGTTTGATAGCTTGCTTCGATTGGACTCGATTTTAACTCAATAGCCGATGATGTAAATTGGGATTGCGATTGAAAGTTCGATTGTGAATTGAAGCACACGCTGATGATGATACCTTCGGGTTGAATTTATATGAATTCACGACTTCATCACTTTCCTAATTTTCTAATGCCTGTTGCGCACGTCTTTCCTGATTTTTTGTGACACCTTGATACACACTCCTTTAACTTTTACACGTTCGATTCTTCTTGTACAAAAAAGCAGAAACTTTCCCTTTTTAATTTTGCTGACTATTTCAAAGATACGAATTTGATACTGTCATGAATTCGAATTCTCTGTACTGTTGAACTTTAGCATCCTATTTTCGAAAATTCTGACTTGACACTGCTTTGGCCATCTTGTGTTTGTCCCTGTCTTCATCTCTGGCCATCTTCACTAGTCTCCTTTTGAACATTGCACCGTTGTTCACTGTTTACATCGCTGGACTTGATATCATTGATCTGCATTTCTTTATTTCTTATGGCTCCACTGTTGCACTCGAGTGGTTTCAAACATGTGAGTTGTTGTTTGCTTTTTATGTAGCTGTTAGTCTGCATTTTTTTCGATTCACTGTGTCACTTGATCTATCGCACTATTGCATACATGAGCTTGATACTGTTGGTCGACTATCGCCTTGAGTTGCAGTGAGCTCGACATTGTTGTTTACTTCACTTGTGGTCTTCATTTTTGATTCAGAACTTCTGTACTGGCTGTAGTTGAGTTGATACATTTGTCAGTTCTACATTTGTTTCACTTGGTATTGCTGCATCCATTGTAGCTTGCTACTGTATCATTGAGTAGCTGTCGTCTGCACTTTTAGTCGAACTTGTATTCAATTCAATGCTGAGTTGTTTCTTTAATATTGAGACCTGTAGTTGTATACTTGTGTACATGCTTTGTTTCTGTTGGTCGTGGCTTGGTATATGTGAAGCCATTTGTGTTGTGTTGCATTGATGATTTTGTATGCTTGTAACTTTGGTTTTATACTGCTTCACCATGTCACTTGAGGTCTTGCAGTTTGGTTTATTGATGCATTCATGTACACTACATTCATGTTCAAAGACTGCTACTTGTTTTTGTACCCTTTGCATTCAGTTTATTGCATTGACATGTTGTAGCTGGTCTTTGTATTGCTTGGTGGCATTGTGTATCTCAACTTGTTCTTGTATTCACTGGTCAGTGGTGTTCATTGTAGTTGCACTGCACTTTGATGGCTGTTCATTTGTATACATACATTCTTGTATGTATATATGTGTATAGCCACTGCACTCTGTAATCTTGAGTTTGTTTACTTGGTGTCTTCATTTTTTTTGTGATCTGCCTTGTTGCTGTTGTAATGTGTGCACTTGCCCTTGATATTGTAGTCTTGTTCATTTGGGCTGCTGGACTTGTTGTACATTGCATACTGCGTTGCCTTGTTTGTTGAAGTTGTGCTTGCACACTTGCTATTTTTGGCTGCGCACACGAGTTGGCGAGGCAGTGCGCACGTGTATGAATGTACACGTGTGTATTGCAGCCACTTATGGTTACATGTCCCTATAATATATATATGCACAACTTTGTGATGAAAACAAGTGTGAATAATGACGAACAACCCAAATAACTGAGGCAAACCATATTTCAAAAATCGTATTTTATTTTATATTGCAAAAATATTTCTTTTTCAATTTTACTGCGTTAGTGAATATTTTTGCAGGTTGCTCAGATGTTGGATTCAAACTGGAATGCAGTTGAAGACAAACTACGAGTGTGAGTGATATGTAGTGAGGTTATCAATGTAAAAATATTTGTGATGTAATCGTGATGTAATCAAAAATGTATATGTATAGTGAGAGCATGAATTTGTACTATTCAAGATTGTAATAAATATTTGTTTGAATAAAATTTTTGTTTGAATTCAAAATCTGTTTAACTTGTTCTGTTTGAATTCAAATTCAAATTCTGTGTAATTTATTTTATTCAACAAATATTTATTTAATCAAAGAAAAACAAAATAGTACATTACCAAATACATTTAAATGAATATATATGTTTATTATCATCAAACAAAAACATATAAGCGCATATTCAACAAAACCAATGTTAATAACACTTTTGTAGGAAACTTATGTGGTATGTTGGATCTGTAACAATATTAATTTCAAATGATCATAGAAAGAATTTACACTTTAAAACAAGTTTCTACAAGAACTGAGATACAAACAGTAAGAATACAACTTAAAATAATAACAATTTTTTTTACAATATTTTATTAAGTAACAATAAAAAAATCATATTAACCATGATTAAATATCATCTCTTTACTTGGTTGATAAATCATCTTAAATTTACATTGATAAAATGCAGCAGTTTTATTAAGGTAAATATCTAGTAAATTCTATGCTAAATAAATGACTATTTTTAACATGTCGACAAAAATATTCTAGTCACATTTCGTATATAAAAAATTATGTATGCAAAATGAATAATTTTATAGATAATAAAATAAGAAGCCCCATAACTACATCAACTAGTTCCTATATAATGGAAATGTGAACTAGGCTTAGTTAGGTGCAACAATAAATGAAAATAAAAATAAACAAAAATGTGAAAAATTACCTTCCACTCCAGAATGAAATGCCGCAAGGCCTGCCCACTAACATAAACGATTAGTTGAGGTTAAGTCATAAACGTTAAGAATAACTGGTGTCTCTGTTGGCCTTCTCTCACGTCTTTCCATTGTCACGCGCCCTAAGCGTGTTGTAATCCTTACTAAATATTCTTTCAAGTTCTTTGGATATCCATTTGAATGATCAACATGTATTCCCGCATCTTCTGTTGCGGAACGTAAAGAAGCTAGTTGCGCAATAACATCGACTGTAACGGCCCGCTATTTTGGACTATTCGCATCCGCACATTTCGGACTTGAATAATTCAAAATACCGAATTGTTAATTTAATTTGGCAAAACTGAACATATACAATAAATAAATAATCACCGAATCATAGACACAGAGTGATAATAAGCAGGGGAAGCAAAAGATAGTAGTTCATGATGCTGCTATATATATAACAGAGTTAAATAAGTACAATAGAAGTCTCGAATACAATAGTCAAATACAAGAATCAGAGTACGTCACTGAAATTAACTGAATATCTGAAAGCTGGACAGATAGCTAGATCTCTAAGCGAAGCTCCAACTCCAAAGATGAGTCTCGAAAGCTGAACCACTCAGTCTGACCTGAGCGTAAAGCAAAACACAAAACACTCGAGTCAGAATTAACATTCTTATATCAATAAATCAAACTCAAGTGATATAACAATTGAAATACGAATAACTCAAAGGACGTTGGAATAACAGTCCTCTAAGGATCCGTTAAACTATCTAATATGTAGTAATATATGCTAAATAGATAATTCCTATCAGTAATATGAATATCAAAATAGTGTTAAGGCGTTACCATTATCCCCCTTAACACATTTTATATAAATGTTATAGGCTATACAGCATTGTAAACTCCACCGTAAACTAGTGGGATATCAAGGAGTACTCCATAGGTATAACACAAAACAAATTCGTAGTGGTCGCGTATATAGGGATACAAGTATGACAAGGCACATAAGGCAATACCCAAGGTAGTGAAACTACCGTTTGCCAGATCCGGACTGGTGAAAACGCATCGCCTCAACGATTGCAATACCGTGAAACAACACTCCCAAAAGTACGAGGGTGCACCAATCAATAACAAGTAATGAGTAGTTTACGAAGAAGTGTGTTTGCTCGAGGTGGCTAACCCCATTTGGCCCGACACGGCTCCTGTTTTAGTCATTTCCAATTTGACACAAGTGTCAAGGCTATCCATTATCGTTCTCTTTCTTCAGTCATCACGTACATCATTCCAACCACTTCATTCTGGATCACACTCCGCGTATAGTTATTAAAGTGGTTTTCGATTTAGACAGAGAGTATGTCCATAATCGATTCCGGTTTCTTTAATAACTTTCATAATTATTACACCGATTGGTCGTTTAATATATTTCAAAATCAAATCAGATTCAATTTCAATTAGAATTTTTAATTCAACATTTCATTTGTCTTCTTAAATCAATTTCCATAATTTTCGTTTTGAAACTTCCAAAATACCATTTCAAATCTTATAATTCAATTTCAAATTTTATTTAAACATTTCAAATAATGATTCAAGTTCGAATATAAATTTCATTCCGTAATTAATTAAATTAATTTAATTCAACATTTAAATCATTAGAATTCATTTATCGACTTCATTCAATATTCGTTAAGTTAAATTTATCATTCAAAACAATTTCTATTTAAATTCCAATTCATTAAATCAATTACTTAAGTTCAATTCCATTATCCCAAACCTACAAATTGAATTAAATTTAATTCGTCAAATCAAATTGTTTAAAATTCCAAGTGTTTCATTAATTTCAATAAATCACATTTTTCTCTGGTTAAAGAAATTCAATTTCACTTATTTATTTACTTAATTGCAAATTTCAAAACTCAATTAATAAAGAAATTAAATTTCACATATTCGAGAAGTTCAATTTCACTTATTAACTTACTTAAATAATTTTTCAAAACTTAATAAATAAAGAAACCCAATTTCATTTATTAATGAAGTTCCAATTCACTTATTCAAAAGTTCAATTTCTCTTATCAAAGAATTCAAATTTTATTTAATTCTCAAATAATTCAATTTTATTTAATTATTAAATAATTTCAAAACTTAATTAATAATTTCAAACTTAATTATTAAATAATTCCAAAACTCAATTATTCGTTTCTTAAATTAAACAACGTTCTTCCATTAATTACTTTGTTAATATTTCGTTTCAGATTTTTAAATATTAACATTACTTTACATAAAATTTCAAATTCCAACTTCTTTCCAAAACTTAATTACTTATTCGAATAAAATCTTTGTTAATTATTTTTAAATCAAATTATTGACCAATCGGGTTTTTATTTAATTCTCTATCCTAAGTCAAGTTCATTTGGGTATTTATCATTTCAACCCGATTCCATTTTAATTCAAAAATCAAAGCATAGCAAAGGGAACTTGCAGTGTGATAACTGGGATGGTGTCAAAGTAAATACACACACAATATAACAATCAATAACAATTCAATAATTAATTCAATAATCCCGAAATAATCGTATTAATTCACATTGTTCTTTGTGCTAATTAATATAATTATTTCTAGAATCTACACTATCATTTCATGTAGATTAAAGATTATTACACTAATATTTATACGGTTTTTCACTTAGTATCTATTACTCAATTTCATACTACAACAGCTTACACAACATACATTCAATGGTTCAAGGTGTAATTAACCATATTTTTATGTGTCAATTTGTTTAAACATTTAAAGGGGTCATATTTACAAATTTAAGTAATCAAATTCAACATTATATATCGATTCAAATTTTTAACTATCCTACATCAAATTCAATTGCATAATATCTATCACTTTATACATTACAATTTAACATCTAATATAAACAACAACAATCAATCAATTATCAAGCAAACGGAATTATCATTTTATAGTTAATAGATAATGGTGTCAGATGTCACAGGTGAACCGATACAGGTTATAACATATATATAACAGAGTAAATCACTAATAGCAGCATATTTCAATTGTCGTTTCAATTGAAATCAAATTTAATAAATAAAGAATATAAATCGTGAGTGATTGCTCACCGTCCGAGGCGAGAGAAATGAACGATGAAATGAAAGCGAATGGATACGGATAAGCACACAGATCAAGCGAGTTGAACAACATCAAGTTAGGATTTTGCGGTAATGGGTTTGATATTGGGGATGTCAGTCAAAATGGCACGAAATAAGTGAAATAGAATATATTACATGTATATAAATTTTAAAAAAAATCAATTTAAACATGTTTTAAAATAATATATATATATTTTCAAATCAACACTAAATACCAACATATAAAATATCTATATATATATATATATATATATATATATATTTAAGAAAACAAATTCACATATACTTATATATAACTAATGTATATAAACGTATCTACAAACTTACATAATAGACTTGAAATTTTTAATTAACAGTTCAAATACATAGGACAACCTGTATAGTATTATAACATGAAAAATGACGGCTCAAACAATGAATAAAGTGATCGGTCAACCTCATAATAAAATATAAAAGAATACTTTTATAATATATGTGCTGTAAAATATAGTAAAATCTTATTTTTAAAAAAATGCTAATTACAAGGTATCAACATACGTGACCTATATGTATTAATAAGACAACGCTAATCTTTATACAAATCTTTACTATATATATTAGATACTACCCATATATAATAAAGTCAAAGGGTAGACGCAGTTGTAGTTTACATTTATATAGAATCGTGTTGTAAAATATAACATATGCAAATCATATTTAATCAAAAGTGATAGGCGTATTGTTATAATAGGATAAAATAACACTATAATTACAAAAAATATATACTAACTGGATATTATATAAAACTAAACTTGCCTATATATAGCTACAGATAAAAAAATCATGATAAATACAATAACCATAAACAAAAGTTTCATTGACGGAAATATATATATATATATATATAAACCTTTAACTTTATAATATATATATATATATATTAGTAAAAGAAAACTTAAACAAACAATACAGCATAGATAAAATATTTATATACTTTACTTATCTATATGAGATAACAACTAAAATATATATTTAAACCTATAACTGACATGACTCTATAATAAGCATATTAAAACTGGATTGTATATAACGTATAGATCTTAAAATTTATAAACTACAGGTAAGCTTTCATACACAGACACTTTATAAATCTAAATACATATACCTACACAGATAAGAAGTGAAGGAGGCTCGGAAGAAGCAAGCAAAGAATGGTTTACTGGGCTCGGGTCGGAGGCCTGACACATGGAGGCAATGCAAAGAGGAGGTTCAGCTTTCCGATGAGAGAGTGGATGCTGGTGGTAGCTTTGGCTGCATTGGAGGAGATCATGGTGGCTTGGGGAAAAATGCGGAGGGGCAGCGGTTTCAAAAGGATGGTTGGTGGGACGGAGAACGGCCGGAGGTGGTGGAGTAGCGATCGCGTGAAAGTGGGTAGCTGAGGCATGCTATGACGCCGCACCTCTATACCCACGCTAGCCAAGAACATTACTGTGTACGCTGTCAACTAGCACGGAGAATAAGGCTGTTGAGGAGCGACCATCTGTATAATTGCTTTGTGCGAGTACCGATATACCGGATAAAAATATAACTTTTCATCTCGAAATCCGACATACCGACACAAACTCGAAGCTACTACACAGTGGCTATAAAGGTCTTCGGAAACAAATATAGAAATAAACGTAACACAAATCAGTCACAGACAATTCATATCACAAAGGCGGAAATAGATATGAATTTTACACATAAAAGTGTATATCAGAGTAGTCGTCTAAAAAGATCCACAATATCACAAAAGAATAGTTACATGAACTACACAAAAGAATAAGTATACATTATGGAGTCTATATCTCAAATGTATACAACAAAAACTACTAATCTAAGTAGTTAACCAAAAGTCAGAGGAATCAATCCCAAGAGAGAAGTCAAGCAGAAGCACATGTAACATCTCGGTCTGACCCGAGTATTATTTAATAAGAAAATAATAAACGGATTAGTCTAGCTATAAATATCAGGTGAAACGATATAGAATAAGAGATATGACTAAACACATAATAATCACTATGCCAAGCTGTGATATATATAAGTAATTGAAAATCAACAAGAGATTAATCAATATCACCAAATCTACACAAGAATCAAATAAATGTCGTACTCCTTATTTCTTTCACCAAAACCACAAATATTGACGATAATATCAACGTCAATCACAAAAGTCAATGACACACAAATTCACCAATGCACAAATATTGACGATAATATCAATGTCAATCACAAAAGTCAATGGCACACAAATTCACCAATGCACAAATATTGACAATAATATCAATGTCAATCACAAAAGTCAATGACACACAAATTCACTAATGCACAAATATTGACAATAATATCAATGTCAATCACAAAAGTCAATGACACACAAATTCACCAATGCACAAATATTGATAAAACTTATCAATGGAAATCACGAAAATTGGTGAAACACAAATTCTAGAAATCATCTCAAGAAATCCAGAAATCACAAAGGGGGGAGGCCTATCACAAACGGGAGCATAAAGCCCACCAACACGTGTACCACAAACGGAATGCTAATTCCATGGTCGCTAACCATCACAAATTGAGCCGAAGCTCCACAAACGGCCCGAAGACCATGGGTTGCTACCCCACCAAATTGAGTCGAAACTCCACAAAACAGGGTTTAGTCTCCCTCGCACACAAAGAGACATCGCACATTGCTAGTCTAAATCACAAATATGATCGTCATGATCATCAAGAAGTGTCGATTACACTAAGCTAGTAAATATATGAGTTTAGCATCATGTCCCATAACCACTAGCTTAACTTAAATATTTACGAACAAATTGTAAGTTTCCACTAGAAAATTGTCACAAGAGATTCAATCGAACAAGTCCAAGAATTAGCCGAACAAGTAAACGCAAGCGTTTCATACCACTTATTTTACTAAGCCGTTTAATTAGATTTCTCATACGAGTGAGGTAAAGGTTTGTATATACTAGTAGATTGGAAAACGGTTTGAGAAAAATGAGCTTTGTAAATAAAATAGTGTTGGAATCGTTTTGATGAAAGAGTTTTGATATTTAATACTAGTATTGAAACCTTTATATTTTTAAGGTGACAAATCACAAAAATGATTGTAGGACAATCAATTACCAAAATTCACATTCGAAGACGTGAATAAAATCCAAAGAAATCGATACCAAATCCATAGAAATGGATATTCCCAAAAATCACGAAGAAAATGTCATCAAAGTTAATAACAAATGATAACAACAAAAAGGGAATCAACACGAATCGATTAAAGTTGGAAATATACTCAAAATTTGGCAAATAGGCAAAACTAGGGATTTCCAGACGTCTGAAGGGTTGTCCAGACGTCTGGATTTGGTTTCTGGAAATTTCCCAGAAAACCATCCAGACGTCTGAAACCTAAAATCAGACGTCTAATCTTATTCCAGACGTCTGAAACAATAATTCAGACGTCTGAAATTAGCCACTGCCTTATTTTTTCTTCTGCCGTATTTTATTTTTCTCTAGGTTGCAAAACCAGACGTCTGGCATTGGTCTCCAGACGTCTAAAAACCTGGTAAGGGCAACAATTTGCCTAGGCCATATGGCCCAAACGATGTCCGGAGCGATCGAGCGAGCAACGACGACTAAGGATTTACGTCAAATGACAGCCCGACCTTATAGGCTCTTCGATACACCCCAAATATCGTAATCAAACATCCATAAAAGGATTTTCACAAAAATTGGAATATTCACCCATTCGATCCAAATCAAAAGCAAATGAATATGCACAAATGTTACGAATTCATACCTAACCACAAAGATGGATATAGACATAGATGTGAGATAAAAATCTCACATTTTCACAAAATCAAACAAGAAGAAGCTTGAAAGCAAATGGAGAATCAACCTCTCTTCAACACAACCCAATTGAGCTTGAATCTAAGCTCAAAAAAAAGAACATTCCCAAAATTAGGTTTTGGAATTTCTGAAATTGGTAACAGAATAAGTTGGAGAAGAAGAAGAGAAGCTTACCAATGGGTTCTTCTTGAGTTTGGAGCTAGGAATTTGATTTGCAAGAGAAACTAGGGTTTTGGAGTTTTTAATTTCCAATCTCTCCCACCATTAATGTTATAAAAACTGAAAAGAGAAGAGAATGAGGGTGAGTGGGGGAAGAGTGGCTCAGATTTGAGCATAAGTTAACATAGGGCTGAGCCCAATACCAAACCCAAAGTGAAAAGTAGCAAAAATCAACTTTCTCCAAACATATCGAAGCTCATACTCAAAATGGTCGCAAACGGCATTTTAAACTCAATGGGAGTGGTCCCGAGTCCTAATTCGACCGTATGCAAAAAGTAGCTTTTCAGACTAAAATCCGACTAACGATAAAATATTTAAATAAAATATTTAAATATAAAATCGATAAATATGCGGGTTGTTACACATGCGGAGGTGCGTGAGTTTCAAGGGAACAGCGGTCGGTTCGTGGTTAGAGGGAGGGAGGTTGGAGAAGGCGAGGGGACAAGCGCACGTGAGTCGCGGCCATGAAGAGGGAAGGAAGGGATGGCGGCTGAGGAGTGATAGGCGGAGGGGTGGGTCGGCTAGAGGGGTGGAGCTGCTATATGTGGTTGACGTTGATGGTTTGGTGTTGGCGTGTGGGTTGTGGAGGCTGCGAGGCGGTGGTGAGACAAGGTGGCGGTCGATGTTGTGGGAGTAGGCGGAGGAGCTTCGGCCTTTGACTTCGGTGGAGGAGATGTGGTGGCTCAGGCAACAACCTATTGCCTTCTGTGCTTTCACTTTCAATTTTTTTTTGTAGTGAGTTTGGCTTTCGAATTAACAAAGGAGGGGAGGAGGAGAGGCCATATGTAGGAAGGAAGTTGGAAAAAATTAAAAAGCAAAAGTCGTAATGCAATAATAATGCCTCCAGCTATGAACATGTGCATCAGAATTATGAAACAACAAATTTTTTTGAACTCATGGCATGCAAAAGTCAGAAGGCTTGAATTCAAGGAGATATTAAAAGCTGATGACTCTTTAAATTTTTATTTTGAACGGTGGAATATTGAAAGTTCACAACAAAGAAAAGACATTGAACCGGTACCGATGCGGGTGACCGTTTCACAGTTTTTCACAGCTTATCGACTTTAAAACACAGAAACGAATATACTGCAGAGATCAGCATGACAAGACTATCAAAATGACATGCGGATATCAGTGGTACGATTGAATTAAAAAATTCGAATTTTTTATAAGCGGAAAATGCATGACAAACACAGAAAAATAAGATCGACGGAGCTAAAGATGTCCGAATTTGAAAAAACGAAAAATAGCGTCTTGCTCAAAAGATGATTTAGAATTTTTCTATGTAAAAATATTTAGGTTTCGAAAACATTTTATTTTCATCGCTTTTTAACTGATTAAATTGAAGTAAATTTACGCACGAAATAAACTTTCATATTTTCGGACGAAAATTTATCAGTTGCTATGCTTAACTAGGTGCATTTCAAATATAAAATTTGTATTTCACAATTTTATCGTTTTAAAAATTCATAAAATTTTAATTAATAATGTTATTAAAACCGGTTAAATTTACGGGTTGTTACGTCGACTATTTTTTGGCGCATTTGCTCTTTAGTTTTGGTAGCTTGGTCAATTTTTCTTTTATAAACTTCCATGCATTCCTCTTGTTCTAACTCAAGTATCATTCTCACTCTATCTGTATTTGGTTCACCAATCTCATCCCAATTCACCTGTTATAGTAATGTAGTAGAAAGTAGTGACTAGGAAATAAATAAGACTTTCTTCGATCTCTTTTTTTCTACATATATTCTCCTCATCTATATATTCATATGATTTTTATCATACTAGGATATCGGTTTGTAATGCTGTTGCCTTATCATACTAGAATATGATAAGAATTATGTAAAAGGTTAAAATAATGTAAATTGATGGAATCAAAGTGTAACGACCCAGGAATTTTAATAATTAAAATTTGAATATTTAATTAATTTTAAATATTAAGAAGTGAATTTATAAGTCGAATAAATTTTATTTTGAATTATTGGATTTAATTGAATAATTAAATCAATAAATTAATATGTTAAATTATGAAAATAATTGAAAATTGAGTTAAATATGATTGAAAATGATTTGTAAAATTTTATTTTATCATGTTGGAGTTAAAACGATATTTTAGAACTTTTAAAATCGAATTAAAAGTTAATTTGTGAAAATTGAATATTTTAATATTAAATCGACTAGTGAAAATAGTCAATTTTTGAACAGTCTCAGAATTGAACGAAACTAGTTCCATTGGATCCGTAATAGTTAGTTATTACCGGATTTCAAATTTCGTGTCAATCGGAGTTATCGTTTGATCGTGGCAGCTCGAAACGCATCGAATTATTTTTATTTTTAATTTGGCGAGTTAAAATAGCCATTTTTCAAAAAGTCTTGGATTTCGACGAAACTAGTTTCATCGGATCCGTAATGTGATATTATTGTAAGGTTTCAAATTTTAAGTCAATTGGATTTACCGTTTGTCCTGTACAAATTAAAACGCCTAGAAAATCGATTAAATCGGTTTAATTTAAATCGAACGTTTATAGCCATAACTCGCACAGATGTCCGAATTAGCTTTCGAAACCTGTTCCATTGTGCCCGGAACGTGAGGTAAACCCTAGAAACTCTGGTTACGGCCGCGTGAATCGGAGTTCGGAATTTCCGGATGAATAGTGTTCGAAAATTCCTTATAAATAGCCATAAATTCACAAAAAAAAAAGAAAAAAAAAAGCAAAAACCCTAGCCGCCGTTGCTTCCTTCAATGGCCAGAAAGTCGCCATTTTCTCTCTTAAAATTCTTCCAATCCTTCAAACGATTCAACAAACTATGAACTAGAGAATCGAAGAGCATAGAGAGATCTTGGGTTTCAACGGTTATGATCGCAAAAGAAGCGATGGATTGTCGGCAATTGGAGTTAGAAGGCTGCGAGTTCAAGCACGTATTTCGAGCACCATGGACCGCCGAGCTCGAAGCCACTTGGGCCGAGCATGGAGTGGGGGCGTGCGCACGAAATGGAAGTGGTTGATCGAGGTGGAGGGGCTCGTAGTTGCCGTGATATTTAACCCTAGGGGGCGGCAGTGATGGGTTCGGCCGTGTTTTTTTTATCACCTGGAGGAAGATGCGATAGAAGGAGAAAGGGGTAGGGGTGATGTGCGGCCACGATGAATGCAAGTTTGTAAATATAATTAATTGTAAATTTAAGTATATTAAATCGTGTAAATGTTTAAACTGTGATAACTTTTTCATACGAGGTCGAAAACGCGCGAAACCAGTTGCGTTGGAATCGTATGGACGAGCACTACGCTATGGAATTGGATTGGAGTCGTTCCGAGTTAGTGAAAATTTTGGGTAAAATTAAACGTCCGTTTAATTTTATTCGAAATAAATCGCTAAAACGGAATTTAAAATCAAGGTGAGAACTTCTTACTCAATCGAACCAGTTTCGATTTTATTTTAAATAGTTAGATTTGAAATATTTGAATTCATGTTTGAATGATGATTGTTATCTATTGATTGTTAAAATAGACATTATACGCCGTTAGTAAGCGGATGTTATTTATTAAAAACATATACCGCGAATATTTCATAAACAGTGAAATTGGTATTATAAATATAATAGCAATATATATATATATATTGGCATATGTATATATTGGAGTTGTTGATTTCCCGCTTTTTTTATTTAGCGGATGAGACCCTATTGCGCCGTCTATTAAGCGGATAATATTATTAAATCCCATATACCGCGATAATTTCGTACTGGAGCGAAATTGGTATTGTGCTAATGTTTGTGATGCAGGAAACAGGTTGGAGGGATCCAACTGGACTCCTCAACAGTTTTTATTTGATTTCAGATATTTTGATATTTGACGGATTATCATACCGATATATGATATCGTTGTTGTCGTGATTGACTATTTGGTGTGTAGCATCATTAGACCAAATTTGGAATTTTAATATGATTTTTAAAGTGATTTTTGAAAGAAAACGTTTATAAAATATTTTTGGAATTGATCCATTTTAAATAAATAAACGTTATAATTTTTAAAGTTATAAAAATTATGATTTTGAGAAATATAGTTAAAAACTGATTTTTTGAGAATATGATGCTAATGATTTTATAAAATAGTTAAATCGGAATTTTAGAATTTATTGTGAAAAGTTTAAATATAGGATTTATAAAATTTAATTATTTTATAAATCAAAATGGTGAAATTATAAAGGAGATTAAATATGTTTTAAAGAATAATATAAATTGACTTATATTAAGAGATTTATAAATGGATATTTATAAATTGAAATATTGACATTATAAAACGAGTTTTTATAAGTATTTGAATGAAGTGAAAATGAATTTTGTAAATGAATGGAATTCATAAAATTAAAAATGGTGAAGTTATAAATGAAATTTATAAATAGTAAGATTTATAAATTTTATAAAGTTATTAAAAGAATAGTTTTGAATAAATAATTGAAGCTTATAAGTTATAGGATTTATAATTATGAAGTTCAAAAGAATGATTTCTTGTAAACAAATGAATTATAAGTGTTTAACTTATAATATGAATTTTAGTAGATAATTGAGTTACAAATCGAATAAATTAATAAAGGAATTTATAAAAGGAAATTGTTATAAAATAAATAGAAATGGAGTTTATAAACGTTGTTTTATAAATTCGCAAACGACTTATTTTGATAAGTAAATTGTTGAAACCTATTAATGGAGTTATATTCACATTTTTGACTGTGAATGATCCTTTAAAATAAAAGGAATAAAAGGATGAAAATTGTTAACGTAGTATATTAACGTTTTTGAGTAGTGAATAATATGTTAAAGAAATTGTTTTGAATGTGATATTTTAAATAGAATTAAAACGATCTAACGATGTTTTAAAATGTGTTGAGATTCGAAACCATAGATTTCAACATTTATTGTTGAAATAGACGTTTTCGAGAAATAAAAGGAAATAGTGGACTATAACACTGTTGTTATAGTAAATGATTTCCGAAAGGAAATGTTTTGTATAGTATTGGGATTTATATATCTATTTTAAAATTTGAATCCCTATACTAGTGATTTTTGGGTTGTCGTAACGATGTTTTACGTAACATTCGTTTTGGCCCAAATAAATATGTTTAAGAGAATGATTTCCTTAAAGAATGAAATATATGCTTAATTTCGATTTAAGTATATTGAATATTTTCTAAGTGTTGAAAATAAATAAAATTTGTGAATTACTTATGAATAAGTAAGTATGGAAATGTTTTCCAATATAAAGTGTATACTTTAAGAATTTATCTTCTTGAAGATAAATTGAAATGAATAATTGAAATCGTATATTCATGGATATTTTGAAATATAAATTCACTATGGAATTTATAAAGCATAATTGAAATCGTATATGCATGGATATTGTGAAATATAAATTCACTATGGAATTTATAAAAGGAAGTGGAATCTATTTAAAAATAAATATTGATTTATTTTTGAAGTGTGAAATTATATATCTAGTAAACATATTTTTAGAAAATAAATAATTGGAAAATTATTTGGAAACTGGTGATGTGTGCATATCCATTGATAGTTCAATAACCAACTATCAATATTTCCCTTTGAATGGGCAATTGATGTGATTTGTTTGAATTTGAATGCCACACTTATTTTTGAATAAGCGCTCACTATTCGGGTTAACCGGGAAAGGACCATGGGGTCGTATAACCCATTCCGAATATGTGATACGTCGTTGTGAATTGCATTTGAAGATCGGTGTTGAAGACCCGGTATTTGCGAGAGCGATAGGATGACCTGTCGATTGACTCTGCACCGAGTAGCTACGGTATTGAGTTCTCCATATGTGATGGTGAATCCGATCAGGATTATGAATATCCGGATTGCAAGGACTTCTTTGTAAGTGCCTTCGGTTTTGTTCGAGCCCGGAACAGACTTGTATGGATTGTATGTCTGACATTACAAATTGAGATATAAAGCCGATTTCTTTCAAATATATTTCTGCTGGTGGCGGAGAATTTATTCTTTTAGCTTAACACCCTTCTCTGAGACATACGAGCTCAGAGGTTATGTAGTTGAATGTTATCAGCGATATATTCCCAATTTGGTAATGTGACATGCTGAGTGATGCTGAAATGATCATTGTGTTGATTATTTGTGATAGGATCGTTTATTTGATCGTCTATCCTGGTGATCATTTCTATGATCATTTGTTGACCCAAAGCATGGCTTTTGTATAAAGTATGTTTTTGTGGATGTGACTTCGTCGAGCCTCTAACCCCGTGAATGGTCAAAACAGGAAAGATGCGGCAAGGTTATGAGGGGTAGCGCCCTTTAGGATGTGTGCATTTCCTTCTGGAAAAGGGTGGTATCATGGTATGGAGCCCAGATACTTACTCATGTTGAAAACACTTTGTTATGATTGTGTGAATTGATTACGAGCGCTTGGTGAAAAGGTCCCAAAGGACCGGGGGATGGCATATTCGGTCAGTTGTTACTCAGTTAGGGGTAACCCGGCCTTGTGTTGGTAGAGATCCGGTTTGGTTCTCGGGGATGTCCATCCAGAGGCATTCTCATGTGGCAATGGGAAGTTCCTTGGCCTGATCATTCGTTGGAAATCCAAAGAAACAATACGCGACTTGTACGGTATTAGTTGTAGAACCTATCATTCACTTATGGTGGCGCCCCACTGTTTGGATGGCAGCTATAGTAGGCATACGATAATGGTCGTATGTTGGCTAAGATTTATATTCTACTTTCGAAATGATTTTTTCTACACTATGCACTAATAATAATATCAAATGTTCTTTTAAATGCGAATCAAGCATCTTTGACTATCATAAGGAGAAATCTCCTCCGATTCTGCGTTTGCATTGTGTGTGTGTGCGGGAGGCCTTATGGTAGTCTCATTTTTAAAAGCATTGCAAATTAACTTTAAAAAAATATTCCTCTATTTTGATTTTAAAGATAAATAAACTGTTTTGAGTTCTCACACCAGTCACATGACTGACTCAGAGTTTATTGTTTTTCTTCCTAAACTCTGGGTGCCCACCAATTTCTACACGGGCAGTCAAGAGTTAGGTTTATCAGGATATTCTGGATATTCTGGAGTTGCTGGAGGCAAGCTGGATGGCATGGCGTATTACTAGTATATAGTATTTCTTTTTCTGTTGCACTGTTTGTTGTTGTTGTTGTACACTCTGATGATATGATGTAATGAAATGTGATGTAATGTAATAACTGATATAGTTCTTTGTTTAAAGATTATTCATTTATTATTATATGTTGTTCCGCTGCGAATTGTGAGATTTTGTTGTTGTTCAGTTGTTTTCTGTTCCGTTCTGTTCTATTTTCTTTCTGTTCTATTCTCTTTTTCTTCTATTTTAAAATTTTCTATCTTCTTTTTCCTCTATTACCTATTTTCTTTCTATTCCATTTTCCATGTTCTTTTCTCTCCTCTCTCTATTTTCTATTTTCTTATCTTTTCTCTATTTTCTCTTCTTCTTCTTCTTCTTTCTTTTTCTTTTCTTAAATTCTTTTTAAAACCCTAACTATTCGGTTTTTCGACAACGAAAAATCGCGATCGTTACATTTGCTATCAGAGCATATGGTTAAGCGACAACCATGGTTCTGTTGGGTATTATTCATTAGAGATAGAGTAAGCAGTACTCTAGAATGAGTTTGAGTGTAATAATAGCTATGAGAGCGTATTTGTTAGTGAATATAAAATTATTTTTATATTGTGATGATTGGTTTGTTGAGTGGCATATGAACCTTCATCAGCACGGTCTGGACAACTATGCCGAAGGGGTTTATAAACACTTGAATAGAACAATTCGACACGATATTATTTTAAATTGGGTAAATGAAATAATTTTACCTTGATTATATTTTTATATATAAAGGAATAATTTTTCAGAATTATTAAAGTGTATATAAGTTGATTGTTTAGTTGTTTGAATAATCTAAATTGAAGAATAATTGTATAAGCAAAAAGAATTATAAGAATTGAATTATAATTAAAGTGATTTACAATTGTGAAATAAACCTATATATATAAGAAGTGAAACTAATGAATATATTTATGAATATGAGTTATAAATTGAAAGTAAATAAATTTGAATAGAATTGAATGTGAATTGGATTTAAATTAGTAAATGTTAACTAATTGAATTGAATGAATGAATTGAATGTAAATTAAGTTGATATGAAATAATGGATATAAGTGTAAATTCATTAAAATCTAATGTTATTGGAAGTTGAATAATTAAATGAAAATCAATTTAATTAAACCAATTGTAAGCAAAGGAATTTGGTTGAAATTAATATATATTGATTGTTATATGATTGTTAGATGATTGTATATAATTCATTAAGTGTTAATGAAATTGGAAGCTAAAGTAATTGAAATTCAATTGGAAGTTAAGTGAATCTTGAATAGAATTGAATTTGATTTGGAAGTGAACCAACTTGAATATGAATTAGAGAATATAAACTAATTGAAAATAAATGTTAGTAAGAACATCCACTGTTAATGAATCAAATGTGATTTAAATTTAAAACCAATTCATTGAATATTAATGAGAATATGAATGAATATTTATTGGTTATGGATGATAGCTGGTTGATGGTTGAATTGATTGCTTTTATTGCATTTGCTATGTTGGCATATATAAGTTATTATGTTGCTATATGTTGTATATCTATACTATTATCTACATGCATGATTCTCATGTTGTTTGTTGAGTGATTAGTAGGTGCGGATCGCGTTTGCTTCGCATTTGGAGCTCGCTTTCGCGCTATATTAGCCGTATAGGCTTGCTGATAAAATATAAGGTACATATCTCGGATTAAATATCGTACTTTTACATTTTTTCCCTTCGGGATGCCTCATTACTTGATGAGATGTATATTTGTGATATATATACTGTCATTTTTTTTTCCGGATCGAGCCGCGCAAAGGAGACTATGGCGAATTTTTCCGAAAATTTAAGGCGTTAGAAAAATTTGAGAAAATTGGAAAATTTTGAAAACTTTAACTTTGATTTTTGGAATTGAAAGTTAAACAATAGTAGTTGTTTTTGAAAAAAGATAACTAAGTATGATTTGAAAACTTAGTAAAGTTTTGTAAGAAGTTTAATTATGAATTTTGGAAAGTTGATAGATTCTGTAACTTTTCTTACTTAATAATTTCGAGGACGAAATTCTTTTAAGGGGGAAAGATTGTAACGACCCAGGAATTTTAATAATTAAAATTTGAATATTTAATTAATTTTAAATATTAAGAAGTGAATTTATAAGTCGAATAAATTTTATTTTGAATTATTGGATTTAATTGAATAATTAAATCAATAAATTAATATGTTAAATTATGAAAATAATTGAAAATTGAGTTAAATATGATTGAAAATGATTTGTAAAATTTTATTTTATCATGTTGGAGTAAAAACGATATTTTAGAACTTTTAAAATCGAATTAAAAGTTAATTTATGAAAATTGAATATTTTAATATTAAATCGACTAGTGAAAATAGTCAATTTTTGAACAGTCTCAGAATTAAACGAAACCAGTTCCATTGGATCCGTAATAGTTAGTTATTATCGGATTTCAAATTTCGTGTCAATCGGAGTTATCGTTTGATCGTGGCAGCTCGAAACGCATCGAATTATTTTTAATTTTAATTTGGCGAGTTAAAATAGCCATTTTTCAAAAAGTCTCGGATTTCGACGAAACCAGTTTCATCGGATCCGTAATGTGATATTATTGTAAGGTTTCAAATTTCAAGTCAATTGGATTTACCGTTTGTCCTGTACAAATTAAAACGCCTAGAAAATCGATTAAATCGGTTTAATTTAAATCGAACGTTTATAGCCATAACTCGCACAGATGTCCAAATTAGCTTTCGAAACCTGTTCCATTGTGTCCAAAATGCTGGGTAAACCCTAGAAATGCTGGTTATGGCGCGTGAATCGGAGTTCGGAATTTCCGGATGAATAGTGTTCGAAAATTCCTTATAAATAGCCATAAATTCACAAAAAATAAAAGGAAAAAAAAAGCAAAAACCCTAGCCGCCGTTGCTTCCTTCAATGGCCAGAAAGTCGCCATTTTCTCTCTTAAAATTCTTCCAATCCTTCAAACGATTCAACAAACTATGAACTAGAGAATCGAAGAGCATAGAGAGATCTTGGGTTTCAACGGTTATGATCGCAAAAGAAGCGATGGATTGTCGGCAATTGGAGCTAGAAGGCTGCGAGTTCAAGCACGTATTTCGAGCACCATGGACCGCCGAGCTCGAAGCCACTTGGGCCGAGCATGGAGTGGGGGCGTGCGCACGAAATGGAAGTGGTTTATCGAGGTGGAGGGGCTCGTAGTTGCCGTGATATTTAACCCTAGGGGGCGGCAGTGATGGGTTCGGCCGTGTTTTTTTTATCACCTGGAGGAAGATGCGATAGAAGGAGAAAGGGGTAGGGGTGATGTGCGGCCACGATGAATGCAAGTTTGTAAATATAATTAATTGTAAATTTAAGTATATTAAATCGTGTAAATGTTTAAACTGTGATAACTTTTTCATACGAGGTCGAAAACGCGCGAAACCAGTTGCGTTGGAATCGCATGGACGAGCACTACGCTATGGAATTGGATTGGAGTCGTTTGGAGTTAGTGAAAATTTTGGGTAAAATTAAACGTCCGTTTAATTTTATTCGAAATAAATCGCTAAAACGGAATTTAAAATCAAGGTGAGAACTTCTCACTCAATCGAATCAGTTTCGATTTTATTTTAAATAGTTAGATTTAAAATATTTGAATGCATGTTTGAATGATGATTGTTATCTATTGATTGTTAAAATAGACATTATACGTCGTTAGTAAGCGGATGTTATTTATTAAAAACATATACCGCGAATATTTCATAAACAGTGAAATTGGTATTATATATATAATAGCAATATATATATATTGGCATATGTATATATTGGAGTTGTTGATTTCCCGCATTTTTTTGTTTAGCGGATGAGACCCTATTGCGCCGTCAATTAAGCGGATAATATTATTAAATCCCATATACCGCGATAATTTCGTACTGGAGCGAAATTGGTATTGTGCTAATGTTTGTGATGCAGGAAACGGGTTGGAGGGATCCAACTGGATTCCTCAACAATTTTTATTTGATTTCAGATATTTTGATATTTGACGGATTATCATATCGATATATGATATCGTTGTTGTCGTGATTGACTATTTGGTGTGTAGCATCATTGGACCAAATTTGGAATTTTAAAATGATTTTTAAAGTGATTTTTGAAAGAAAACGTTTATAAAATATTTTTGGAATTGATCCATTTTAAACAAATAAACGTTATAATTTTTAAAGTTATAAAAATTATGATTTTGAGAAATATAGTTAAAAACTGATTTTTTGAGAATATGATGCTAATGATTTTATAAAATAGTTAAATCGGAATTTTAGAATTTATTGTGAAAAGTTTAAATATAGGATTTATAAAATTTAATTATTTTATAAATCAAAATGGTGAAATTATAAAGGAGATTAAATATGTTTTAAAGAATAATATAAATTGACTTATATTAAGAGATTTATAAATGGATATTTATAAATTGAACTATTGACATTATAAAACGAGTTTTTATAAGTATTTGAATGAAGTGAAAATGAATTTTGTAAATGAATGGAATTCATAAAATTAAAAATGGTGAAGTTATAAATGAAATTTATAAATAGTAAGATTTATAAATTTTATAAAGTTATTAAAAGAATAGTTTTGAATAAATAATTGAAGCTTATAAGTTATAAGATTTATAATTATGAAGTTCAAAAGAATGATTTCTTGTAAACAAATGAATTATAAGTGTTTAACTTATAATATGAATTTTAGTAGATAATTGAGTTACAAATCGAATAAATTAATAAAGGAATTTATAAAAGGAAATTGTTATAAAATAAATAGAAATGGAGTTTATAAACGTTGTTTTATAAATTCGCAAACGACTTATTTTGATAAGTAAATTGTTGAAACCTATTAATGGAGTTATATTCACATTTTTGATTGTGAATGATCCTTTAAAATAAAAGGAATAAAAGGATGAAAATTGTTAACGTAGTATATTAACGTTTTTGAGTAGTGAATAATATGTTAAAGAAATTGTTTTGAATGTGATATTTTAAATAGAATTAAAACGATCTAACGATGTTTTAAAATGTGTTGAGATTCGAAACCATAGATTTCAACATATATTGTTGAAATAGACGTTTTCGAGAAATAAAAGGAAATAGTGGACTATAACACTGTTGTTATAGTAAATGATTTCCGAAAGGAAATGTTTTGTATAGTACTGGGATTTATATATCTATTTTAAAATTCGAATCCCTATACTAGTGATTTTTGGGTTGTCGTAACGATGTTTTACGTAACATTCGTTTTGGCCCAAATAAATATGTTTAAGAGAATGATTTCCTTAAAGAATGAAATATATACTTAATTTTGATTTAAGTATATTGAATATTTTCTAAGTGTTGAAAATAAATAAAATTTGTGAATTACTTATGAATAAGTAAGTATGGAAATGTTTTCCAATATAAAGTGAATATTTTAAGAATTTATCTTCTTGAAGATAAATTGAAATGAATAATTGAAATCGTATATTCATGGATATTTTGAAATATAAATTCACTATGGAATTTATAAAGCATAATTGAAATCGTATATGCATGGATATTGTGAAATATAAATTCACTATGGAATTTATAAAAGGAAGTGGAATCTGTTTAAAAATAAATATTGATTTATTTTTGAAGTGTGAAATTATATATCTAGTAAACATATTTTTGGAAAATAAATAATTGGAAAATTATTTGGAAACTGGTGATGTGTGCATATCCATTGATAATTCAATAACCGACTATCAATATTTCCCTTTGAATGGGCAATTGATGTGATTTGTTTGAATTTGAATGCCACACTTATTTTTGAATAAGCGCTCACTATTCGGGTTAACCGGGAAAGGACCATGGGGTCGTATAACCCATTCCGAATATGTGATACGTCGTTGTGAATTGCATTTGAAGATCGGTGTTGAAGACCCGGTATTTGCGAGAGCGATAGGATGACCTGTCGATTGACTCTGCACCGAGTAGCTACGGTATTGAGTTCTCCATATGTGATGGTGAATCCGATCAGGATTGTGAATATCCGGATTGCAAGGACTTCTTTGTAAGTGCCTTCGGTTTTGTTCGAGCCCGGAATAGACTTGTATGGATTGTATGTCTGACATTACAAATTGAGATATAAAGCCGATTTCTTTCAAATATATTTCTGCTGGTGGCGGAGAATTTATTCTTTTAGCTTAACACCCTTCTCTGAGACATACGAGCTCAGAGGTTATGTAGTTGAATGTTATCAGCGATATATTCCCAATTTGGTAATGTGACATGCTGAGTGATGCTGAAATGATCATTGTGTTGATTATTTGTGATAGGATCGTTTATTTGATCGTCTATCGTGGTGATCATTTCTATGATCATTTGTTGACCCAAAGCATGGCTTTTGTATAAAGTATGTTTTTGTGGACGTGACTTCGTCGAGCCTCACACCCCGTGAATGGTCAAAACAGGAAAGATGCAGCAAGGTTATGAGGGGTAGCGCCCTTTAGGATGTGTGCATTTCCTTCTGGAAAAGGGTGGTATCATGGTATGGAGCCCAGATACTTACTCATGTTGAAAACACTTTGTTATGATTGTGTGAATTGATTACGAGTGCTCGGTGAAAAGGTCCCAAAGGACCGGGGGATGGCATATTCGGTCAGTTGTTACTCAGTTAGGGGTAACCCGGCCTTGTGTTGGTAGAGATCCGGTTTGGTTCTCGGGGATGTCCATCCAGAGGCATTCTCATGTGGCAATGGGAAGTTCCTTGGCCTGATCATTCATTGAAAATCCAAAGAAACAATACGCGACTTGTACGGTATTAGTTGTAGAACCTATCATTCACTTATGGTGGCGCCCCACTGTTTGGATGGTAGCTATAGTAGGCATACGATAATGGTCGTATGTTGGCTAAGATTTATATTCTACTTTCGAAATGATTTTTTCTACACTATGCACTAATAATAATATCAAATGTTCTTTTAAATGCGTATCAAGCATCTTTGACTATCATAAGGAGAAATCTCTTCCGATTCTGCGTTTGCGTTGTGTGTGTGTGCGGGAGGCCTTATGGTAGTCTCATTTTTAAAAGCATTGCAAATTAACTTTAAAAACATATTCCTCTATTTTGATTTTAAAGATAAATAAACTGTTTTGAGTTCTCACACCAGTCACATGACTGACTCGGAGTTTATTGTTTTCCTTCCTAAACTCTGGGTGCCCACCAATTTCTACACGGGCAGTCAAGAGTTAGGTTTATCAGGATATTCTGGATATTCTGGAGTTGCTGGAGGCAAGCTGGATGGCATGGCGTATTACTAGTATATAGTATTTCTTTTTCCGTTGCACTGTTTGTTGTTGTTGTTGTACACTCTGATGATATGATGTAATGAAATGTGATGTAATGTAATAACTGATATAGTTCTTTGTTTAAAGATTATTCATTTATTATTATATGTTGTTCCGCTGCGAATTGTGAGATTTTGTTGTTGTTCAGTTGTTTTCCGTTCCGTTCCGTTCTATTTTCTTTCTGTTCTATTCTCTTTTTCTTCTATTTTAAAATTTTCTATCTTCTTTTTCCTCTATTACCTATTTTCTTTCTGTTCCATTTTCCATGTTCTTTTCTCTCCTCTCTCTATTTTCTATTTTCTTATCTTTTCTCTATTTTCTCTTCTTCTTCTTCTTCTTTCTTTTTCTTTTCTTAAATTCTTTTTAAAACCCTAACTATTCGGTTTTTCGGCAACGAAAAATCGCGATCGTTACACAAAGCCTCATTATTATACCTAAAATTGGTGAATAACGAAATGATTTCACAAAATGTTAAATAATCAATAAATATAAAGTGTTCATCTATAAGACAATTGATCCTTACTTCAAAGCTTCAACTAAACTTCACCTTAGGAGCATAGATTGAGCAACTTCGGTTGTCACATTATAAATGTGGCATGTGATGAAATTTGAATATTAGTATGTTATGATGGGAGTAAACGGCACACGCGAATCTATACTTTTTATAGTCTTGCTTCAGTAAGAAAATATTTAATTGCATCCCATAATATAGGAATAAGATAAAAAAACTACAAAGTTGATAAAGACCACAATAAAGGAAAACAAATCACTTTTAGTTCATTACTCCATATATTTAGTTGCTTCCATCTATAATAGAGTGAATATAATTATGTTTTTTAATTTTTTTTTGAAGTTGATACGTTCGTTAGCAATATTACATCTTTATTAAAATAACTCAAGAATGTTTTTAACGATGTCAAACATTGTAGATTAACCGAAGATATCTAACTCATGTATAGAGCATTCATATTGTCTGAAAGAAATGACATGTTTATGTATTATGTTTTTATGTAAGTGGACCAAGTTGGTGATAAAATGTCTTAAATGAAAAATGAGATATATAAAAACTTCGCCAAACTTTAGTTTACTAAGAAGATTTTGATATTTTATCTAATAATCATAAACAAGAAAAAATAGGAAATAAACCATTATTACTGTTCCTTAAAAGGGTGTCACCTCTATAATTACGATGAAGCTTGTCTGTATTTGAAGCACCATTAAAGCATTGTTGTATAGTTCATTCAATCATTATTTAAATAAATTTTGAACCAACCATTATGTACAATGATGTCAATATCACTAATATAAAAATTTAAACACAAATGCGAGCCTATAAAAAAATGGTTGGTATAAAAATCAACCACGATATATTCAATAGCACGTTATTCAGCTGCAAAATGAATAAATCTAAATAATATTATTCCGTAGTATGTTTTTAAATTTTTCCATCTATTTTACAACCTTGTACATGCTTTCATGTTGATCTAACTAATGTACAACTATGATTTATCAAACAGTTTCATCAATTAGGCTTACAAACATATTACTATAAACTGCAGATTAAACCTATTTTAGAAGATATTAACAGTTTTTGGAAGTATATACAATTATTTATCGCTAGAGGACAAAATATAAATAATTTAAAAGGTAATAATAAAAAATTCATTTTATAGTTGGTACGTTTATATTTTAGAGGATTTTTAAGTCCAAATTGGCTTCCCAAAAAGATTAATAGTGCATTTGGTTGCAATAGGAAAAAAATTCAAATTACTCCAAACAATGAAATAAAAAGAAGAATAAATTTGTTAAAAACATATTAGTATCAATAATTTAGAACCAAGCTTTGATCTAGCCAATATGTAAAGATGTCTGGCCCACACAGAACATAAATACGTAAGTTTGGGTTTTTTTAAGCTCAAATTATTGTTTTTAAAAAATAAAATTTTGTTTTGCTATGGTATATCAAAGAAAAATATTTCTTATAATAATCGAAGTAAACATAAAAAACATTTTGAAAAGACATTTAGCCTAAGCTATGCAATAATTTAGGTTATTGTAAATTATGGGTTATTATATCTCAGTTATGACGAAGTCATTTATTATATCCAAAAAAATGCATCAACAAATTGGTTGGCATTGCCTTACGAACTTACAAAAATATTTTTTTTAAGTAATTCCATATGATAAATAAAAATAAAATGATATCAACTACTTATTTGAGTTAAGATGGTAAGGCCTTTCAATAAGAAATTGATTAAAGTTATCTAAGCCAAATAAATTGTCCTTCCCTTCAAAACTGATTTTATGTTGGATTTAATTAATCAATTCCTTTGTTTCAAGCACTATAGGATAAAGGGTTGGACTTGAGATTATACATAGGAGAACATGTCAAATGTTTTAGATTTTAATGTATACTTAATTTTATGATGGATTTGACATGTTCATTTTCTGGAAATACCTATTAACATTTAACATGCAAAATTAACGCGTAATAGTAACGTTGTGGTTATTATAATTAATATTTGACATACACAATTGATTGGAATTTAAATTGTAGTCAAAACGTTTAATATACTTTATTTTCTAATTAATAATGTACCTACAGATGAAATGGCTCTTGGAGTTGATATTTATTAAAAATTAATTATGGAGATAAATTTTATATTTAACATACATGTATCAAAGAGAAGCTTTAACGATACATAAATTACTTGAATATATAAAACCTAATAAAGCAAAGCAAAGTACAAAATACACTAAAATAAATGGTCAATTCTATAACACTCCACTTTCTTCCTACATGGTGTTTTGTTAAAAAACACACACCACTTTTTTCTTCCTTACTCCATTTTATGTTGAAATTACACCTATTTCTTTTACCCCACTTATTCTTATTTTCCACTCTTCTCATGGAAATAATAAAAGATTCTCATCTCACAACATTTAAAAAAATCATAACGATCATGTACAATTTGATCTTCTTTTTTATCCATTAATGCAATCTAAAAGAGAAAAAAAAACATGCTACAGCTTAATAAAGTATAAAAATGATAGGAAGCTTATGTAATATATTTCATGCATACTAGATTTATTATTATTCCGCATGGACTATGCATTATCTTAGTAGCAATTCAAGTATTAAATAGGCTTGGTTGATATCATATCCTAGTTACTATATAAGAACCTTAGAAAACATACATAGTTATCTTCTAGTAATAAGATATCTTCTTTAAAAATTATATCCTTATATTTATGAAAGTATACCAACAAAAGAGAATGAGATGGAAAATATGAGGACATGAAAAGAACTAAAACATATCAGTAAAAATAATTACAAGGATAAAACAGTCGTTTATTTTTAAAAAAAATAAATAGGCAAAAATGGAATAATGTGGTGTGTTAAGAATGAGCCAAAATAAACAATAAACAAATCAAATTGAACCTTAAAAAGTTTCTAGTAATTCAAGGAAAATAGGAAAGAAATAAATGGATATATTTTTTAGCAAAAAACAACATATTCCATGGGCTAGTTGATTATACAATAAAAGAATATGAATGTAAATTGCAGTGTTTATAGATTGTTGATAGAGATAGAAATATACTTTGTGTGCAAAATGAAAAATTATTCCCTAGGGAGGGAATAGGAAATGAAATGAGAGTAAATATGTGAAAAGAATACCAAAGGTCATACAATGAACTTTTTATGTATTAGAATACAAGTTATAAGATGTATCTATAGTATGGCATTAAATGAAACGAAAATGTGGTTTATAATATTGAAATACCTGAAGCTTGGCAAGAAGATATTCTCTTTCTGTCTTCTGTATATCATCAACCAAAGGTCTATATGTAGAAGGATTAAATTCTACTGCAACATCTGGTGAGATCTCAAAGGTTGAAGAGGAAGCAATAATGAATGCGATTCTAATGGTGGAACCAATAATGGTGTCATAGGCGAAGCTGAAAATTGCTAGGAAATTAGTGAAAAGGAGGAGAGAGAAGATTGCAGTTGTGTATGAAAAGCATGAAATGATGAATGTGAGTTTTAGGCAAAGAAATAGTGTACGCGGATCTAGGTTTTTGAGTGTTAGAGACATAATGGTATGTATAATATGTTTTTGGTTACCAAAATACTATAGCACTGGAAAATGAAATTTTATGATAAATATTATAGATTTTACTTAGAGTGGTATAGAGTGAAGAATGGAAATGGGTTTACGTAGAGAATGACAAATTCTCTCTAGACTTCTCCTTTAATTATTATTACCTTCATCTCGTACTTATTTGGCATTAAAAGAATTTATTGACTCGTTAATCTATTTTAAATTCAAATGAAATGCTTTTTTAATCTATTGCAAATTATCAAAATTTTCCTAATTGATTAAGTATGCTATATATAAATTTATCAATCGATTAATTGCTTTTGTTAATTTACCGAGTAACTTCAGAATTAGTAAATCAACCAATTAGTTTCCTCTAACTAATTGAGGCAACTAATTTCCTTTAATTAATTATTTTTTTGAAATTAAGGAAAATCAATTCATTTTCAAAATTATACTCTCACTAAAATTAAATACAAATTTTGTGTGAAAATTATTAGAAAACTCCTTAATTGACTATGCAATATGCTAATAAATCAATTGATAGTATCGTTTTTAAACCTATTTATTAATTATGCAATTAAATGACTTTTACCATGTTATCAATTTTTTAAAATTATGAATGCTTGTGCGTGTATTGTAAGCGTAATATGTATATAGTCCCAATCACTTATTTTATCGATATTATCTTATTAATCATTCCAACAAGTCATTACTTTGTTTTCACTTTTTATAATGTTAGTTTACATATAAGGTCTTATTTCAATATCCCACAATTAATTTTATATCTTTCGCTACTCTTAGAATCTAAAAATGGAAAGAAAACCCAAGTCTCAATAGAACAACAGGGAATTAAGGTAAAATTTCCATTAAATCTTAATATAGATCATGAAAGTTGTGCATACTCTCCTAGACATTTTGTAACAAATAGTATCTAATTCTAGTCTTGAATATAGATTATAGTGCAATGAAAATTAAAATCTAACCAAACTATATAAATGACCGAAAAGTTTACCAAATGATTGTATCGTTGCTACTATGCAATAGCGTCAGCCATGCTAGATTACTCATTGTCAAAAGATTTTGGAGTTTGTATATTATTAAATTGGATACAAGATTATATTCCAAATTTTGGTTAATTTCAAATTTCATTGATTGGCCAACAATGAGTGCTTTCCATTTATAATTAAAAAATATCTTGTTCAAAATAATAGATTTCAAATGGTTTTTGTTATGAAATTGGTTGCACAGGATTCTAAAATTGGGAAATATAATTCTTCACACTACTACAAAATTAGGTTGTTGCTTTTTTTTCTTTTTTCCTACCCGATTCAATCTTTCTGACTTGATAATAGCTTGAAGTTTAAAGCTGCTTACATAGAAACATGTAGAGAAAGCGTAGGATTTTTTCAAAATTTTATAGTTATATAGAACTATATATTCGTATGTCATTTTCAGTCTTTTTTATTCATTGTTTGACCAGTTTGCAAGTATGCTTTGATTCTTCATCTAATTTATTGCCTATTTTTATTACATATACATATATATATATATATATATATATATATATATATATATATATATATATATATATTGTAATGATGATATTAAGACATATTCCAGAAGATCTCACTATTTGTTTTTTACCTATATTATTTGTACTTTTCCTGGTTATAATATTTCCTATTATATTATCACTTAGGCTTCAAGTAACTAAGATATAAATATAAATCATGCATTTTTGTATGTCAATTAAGCCATTAGTAAAAGTATAGACTTTTAATGATTGTTAATTTTTTTCCTTCCTCCTCTTCTTCTTTTATATTTTATTTTACTAAATAATTTCAACAAATGATAAATGCCAAAAATTTCACATATTTGTTTGGTTTAATTTATCTTGAATAATTGAGTGCATGTTAAAAGTGAAAGAAAGATTGGAGTTTAGAAATTATCACTATAACAAAACTGCCCTAATACAGCTATATTCTTTGCAATGGTCATAATCTACTAGTTGTAATTAAGGTTTTTACAACGTTTTGTTTCAGAAAGTTGTAATAAACTTACTTTCAATAACTTTTTTTTGTTAGTTGTTGCATATGGATGTTACAGCTATTTTTCTTTTGCCAATTGTAACAGATGTTAATTTTCACCAACTTTTTTGTTATGTTAGTTATAATAGATACCTATTAGCTCCTTTTGGTCGCTTATTGTAATAAATAATTAACATGTAATTTGTAATAATTAATAATTACAATTAAATTTAAATAATTAACAATTAATAAAAATTTAATAATAAATAATAATAAAATAAATGATACTTAAATAACAATAAAAAATAGATATTAATGGCAAACATGTTTAGTTTCAGTTGGTTAGTATTTCATTCTATGAGATTACAGGTCATGGGTTCGATCCTAGAGATATACCTTGCTGAAATTAATGGAGCATGCTAAATAATAATAATTAATTATTAATGTATAATAATTAAAAACTGCTATTAAATTCCAATCATTAATTGTTAACTTGAAATATAAAATAACCATATTAATAATTAATTATTAATATGTAATAATTAATCAACAATAAATTAATTAACAATCAACAGTTAGTCAACAAATAATAAATAATAAATATTTAATTATAATTAAAAATTACTATTAAATAATAGTAATTAATAATTAGTAATATAAAAATAATTATAATTAGTTAAACAAAAGTTAAACAGTAATAATTAAAAGCTAAAATTTAATATCAAATAATAATAATAATTAACAATTTTAATTAGATCATAATAATTATAGATTATTTTGAAATATGAAATAATTACTATTAATATTCAGTAGTCCACCTAAGTGAAATATACTTTCTTAATGAATTTAGAAATTCGTATAATATTTAAATATAAATTGTGACTTATGGTTCTATCTTCAGCAAGGGAGCAGAGTATTTGAGCGGTCCAACCATATGTTGCATGTATGATAATTTTTCCTATTTTACTTATAAAAATTAAACTAAATAAATTTTTTGTATAAAATACTTGCCCTATTAAATAATAGATAATTAATAAATAACTTTTACAAACTGAGATTAAATATATTAAAATTAATAATAATTATTATAAATTAGTAATATATACATATTAACTAACATTTAATAACTTATATTTAATTATAATTATGGGTTTTATATAATAATTGCTAGCTGTAATTATTAATTACTATTGAATATACAAAAGTAGGTAATTAATAATCGTAATTGTTGTATAATAAAATATAGATAATAATTAACATTATTAATATTTAGTTATAATTAAGAAGTAATAATTATAATTAAGAAGTAATAATTAATAATTACTATTCATTATCTAATAATTAATAATTAAGACTAATATTTAATATTCAATATTTAATAAGTAATATTTTGAAATTTTGTCTAAAATAAATTTAAAAATATTCATAAAACTTATAAAACTTTCGAAAAATTTAAAAATACCATTTTTCATATTTTCATAAAATTTAATTAAAATATTTAAAATTTTGAATTTATTTAAAATAAAGAAAAAAGTATTTATTAAGTTCAAAGTTCATAAAATTTAAATACAAAACGAAAATATTCAAAATTTTATAAAATTCAAAAAAGTTAAAAAAATTATAAATTCGAATAATACAAATATTACGTTAGTAATTATTATTTTCATATGCATGTGGATGTTCACTTTTGCAAATTGGGGAATTTTTGTTCGTGCATCCAAATATTGGACCCAAATTCCAAAACTATGTTTGGCTCGACTTACTTTTCGTTCCCCGTTCTCAAATCCATTACTCTCTCATTTTCATCGATCACTACTATTTTCTTCAATCCCTCTTGCTTTTTATACCTTATCATTTGTTCTCTAACTGGCTTGCCACCATCGCCATCAACTACCTCACATACGACTGGGCCAACTTGCCTTTACCCACTACGACCCATTATTGTGCCAAATTAGAAAGCTTGAAGCGATGTCGATCTCTTCCTGGAAAGCATAGGCAAAGGCTCTTACAGGCCCTCGCCACGCGATTCTCCACGTCGATCTCCTCATCGTATGTCGACCAAGCAAAGATCTTAATGTCGTTGGCTCCAGAAGCAGCTATTAGGTAACCATGCACATTTCCTTTATGTGTTTATCCATCATATGCATCTATTAAATGGCCATGCTATTTTAAGTATTAGCACCTGCATTAGTTTAAAATAACGTACAATTAAAACCATACAGACTTTATTCATGAGATAGTTTAGTAATATAATATATCATATTTGAGTTCTCGTTTCATTGTTGTGAGCATATTAGTAGTTCTTTCTAGATTCTAGCGTGTAAAGGAGTACAATATAGCATACGACATTTCAGCATTAGTGCCTCAAATTATTTTTGCAAAAACAAATTATTTTCCTTCTATAGTTTTGCAAATAATTTCGTTTACATTGGCTAAAGCATACAAGACAAAAGGCTTGTTTAAATTAGTATTAGGTTGTCCTTTGACCTAGGTAATGAATTTTCGCCCTTGGTTAACAATTATTCAAAATTTAGCAATTTATAATAATGTATAAATGTCTTTTACTTAATTAGCATTATTGTTTGCTAATTAGAATCAATTTAGGCCATAATATTTAGGACTATTTTCTGTAGCCTATAAAGTATGTATTTTCCTAACTTTTGAATTATCTACTAACTAACATTCTGATTCACACTAATCATTTTACAGATTTTGTTACCTCCATCAATGTCTCTTTTGTTGGCCAATTTTGAGTGAATTTTTATGTTTTAATCATAAAGCGTTGCTGCTTTCAATGGGAACCTCAATATCGTATGATTTGTAGATAATTTTCTTCTTTAGATATCGTAATTTTGGAATTTTATGAGTTAAGCAATTAAGCTTGATGACAGGTCACCTATTACACATAACATTGTTGGGCTATGAATAAATAGGTTTGGTCGTCTTGCAATGTAGCGAATGAAAATGGTTTCATTAGAGTTATATGGTTGATTTTATAACTTGAAGTGGTTGTTAAAATTACATGTAATATTCAATGCCCATATATTGGACGCCTTTGAACTATGACTGTAGATTATGTAGTGCAATGATTGACCCTTTCTTAAATGCAAGGTTTATTTAACTTTGAATTTAGAATACACTAATTTTTGAAAGTCCCTTCATTTTGCTGGAAATAGTTTATATAGTTTGTTTTATAATGTAGGCATATGAGACAGCTTAAGCTAGTTAATATGCTGGTATCCTATAAAACGGCACACAATTTATTGGTGGTTTCTATTAAACAAACATAACACAATAATAAGTCAGATGTAGATTCTTTTCTATCAAAGATGACTTAAGGATGGCGAAGTTAATAATTTTCACAACTATCGTACCTAAACCGAATAGTCACATGTAAAAGAAATGGTGCTTGTTTTCATCACCATTATCGCTTAGAACATTGTTATCAATATTCTAAAATTATGCTATTTTAATCCTATTTAAAACCAAATATCTTCACCTATTTTATTCACAATCAAAACAATTCATTTACACGATGCTTGAAATTTATATCAAATTGAATCTACATTTCAACAAGTTGAAAAATTAAATCAGACAACAATTGGATGAACCTTTTATTCTTATTTCTTTCAGAGGTTCATACTTCAGCTACTTTACTGCATAGTGTTTAGATATCTAATTCACGCATCAGTAGTTTGGAAACCAAGAACAATCTTCCATTTTGTTCAAATGTACATCACTCGTTAAATAACATGTTTATTGTAAATGTAAATCAATCGTTAAATAATATTTTAGCTTTGATTTGGCCTCTATTCATGATAGGTTGCTTGATGGTGGCATTGACTCTATGTTTGAAAATTGATTGCCAGGCTACCAGATATAGTTTATATCAATCTTAAAGCATAATTTTATCATTTTGCAGGGTTGTCAGAGAACTTGCTACTTCTATTTAATTATTATGGTTTAAAGATAATTAAATGGAAGTCTTTCAATATATGTGGAACAATTACTCAAAACTACTTATGTCAAGTTAATAAAACTTAATGGCATATCTTTACTAAAGGAAAATACATTACATATGATTCTATCACCCTTTTTTTCCTTTTTTCTTTTTTAAATTTGTGTATGAATTTGTAAATATAACCAATTATATTTACATTGTTAATAAAATATATTTGTATTGTTAAGTAACTATTTTAGCGCACCCTTGTACCATTAGAAGCGGATGCTTGAAAGGTTTGGGTTGATTCGGTGGTGGATCCTGAAGCCGTTCTATATAGACTTACTGTAGACATCTATAGTTTTGGACAGGCGGTTGGGATGATTTTTGCTTGACACAACGACTTTATCTCTTTTGATCAATATGTATCGGTCCTCCTATTAACATATGTTATGGTTTTGGTTATGTTTTTAATAGAGTTATGAATTCACTAATGGTGTAGAGTTGGAACTTGTTTTGGATTTTTTGAACGTAAATGATTCATGTTGTTTCAGGTATTGTGAATGAAAAAAGTTATTATTAGTGAAATGTTGGTTTTAATAATAATGTTCTGAAATTTTTGGTTAATAACAGTTGTGGAAAGAAAAATTATAACCATTGGCAGATAATGTAAATAGATTTATTACAACGGAATTTTCGAATACAAATTTAAGATTTGTAGGAAATTCTTAGGTCAGCCAAATAAGAGATAGTGGCACTAGACTACTATAATAATCTTCCAAAAGACTTAGTTCATTCTCATATATTTTAAAGGTTCTATACATCTGAAATACGCAATTACTATTACAAATAGTTTTGACAATTTCCAAACAATATGGAGCTTTCGTAGTACTTGGTAAGAAGGATTATAAAATTCAATTAGAAAATGAAAAATATTCTTCTAAAACATACAATAGATTTGATATATCAATAAACAACACAAATTAAGTATCGTCATTCCATGCACGTCTCAGCTAAGATAACTCAAACAAAAAGAGCTATAACATCAGTGTTCCATAATAAATTTACATAAATGGATATACACACAAATATCAAACATTCCACGACTAAATATGTATATTTACATAAAATAGCAAGCCTACATCTTATCTGGTTGTCTGCCATTTAAACGCAACAACAACGTGGACCAAGTTTAGCAAGTCGGTCGATCCATTTTGGAATTGATTTTCCGGTTAATTTGAAGCAAACATCCTTGCTAAAATGGTTGCAGTTCTTTGTAAATAGATTATAGGAATCACCACTGAGTTGCGAGAAAGAACATCCATGAATAAGCGTAACTGGAGTGGATCATAGGAAGTTTTTCCAACGATAATTGATTTCCTGAATTTGTAGTTCGGACATTTTTTGGGTTCTACTTCAAATACAACACATGATGGAAAATCAGCTGCCCCAAACGAATACTCTACTCCATGAACTGTGAGAAAATGTCGGAAATCCTCTATAAGACACAAATGTATTAAATGTCACTCAAATAAATGAAATTTCCTTGATTTTTTTTCAAATAGGAAAACCAAAGCATTTTAAAGATAGTACTTCTTCCCTTAAGTTTTTCTTTTTATGTAAGCATTGGTATTCGATGTAATCATGATATGAACCAACTGACCAATCGAATGTACCACTAAGGACTATGTGAACAACTATTGTAATAATACACATAAACCAATGTTAATAACACTTTTGTAGGAAACTTATGTGGTATGTTGGATCTGTAACAATATTAATTTCGGATGATCATAGAAAGCATTTACACTTTAAAACAAGTTTCTACAAGAACTGACATACAAACATTAAGAATACAACTTAAAATAATAACAATTTTTTTACAATATTTTATTAGGTAACAATAAAAAATTCGTATTAACCATGATTAAATATCATCTCTTTACTTGGTCGATAAATCATCTTAAGTTTACATTGATAAAATGTAGCAGTTTTATTAAGGTAAATACCTAGTAAATTCTATGCTAAATAAATGACTATTTTTAACATGTCAACAAAAATATTCTTTTCACATTTCATATATAAAAAATTATGTATGCAAAACTAATAATTCTATATATAATAAAATAAGAAGCCCCATAACTACATCAACTAGTTCCTATATAAAGGAAATGTGAACTAGGGTTAGTTAGGTGCAAAAATAAATGAAAATAAAAATAAACAAAAATGTACAAAATTACCTTCCACTCCAGAATGAATTGCACCGAGGCCTGCCCAGTAACATAAACGATTAGTTGAGGTTAAGTCACAAACGTTAAGAATAACCGGTGTCTCTGTTGGCCTTCTCTCACGTCTTTCCATTGTCACATGCTCTAAGCGTGCGGTAATCATTACTAAATATTCTTTCACGTTCTTTGGATATCCATTTGAATGATCAACATGTATTCCCACATCTTCTGTCGCGGAACGTAAAGTAGCTAGTTGCGCAATAACATCGACTATTTTTGGCGCAATTCTTTTGTTTCAAGCACTATAGAATAAAAGGTTGGACTTGAGATTATATCATAGGAGAACATGTCGAATGTTTTAGATTTTAATGTATACTTTATTTTATGATGGATTTGACATGTTATTTTTCTGGATATACCTATTAATATTTGACATGAAAAATTAACGCGTAATAGGAACGTTGTAGTTATTATAATTAATATTTGACATACACAATTCATTGGAATTTAAATTGTAGTCAAAACATTTAATATACTTTATTTTCTAATTAATAATGCACCAACAGATGAAAGGGCTTGTGGAGTTGATATTTATTGAAAATTAATTATGGAGATAAATTTTATATTTAACATACATATATCAAAGAGGAAGCTTTAACGATACATAAATTATTTGAATATATAAAACCTAATAAAGAAAACCAAAATACAAAATACACTAAAATAAATAGCCAATTCAGTTAACACACTACTTTCTTCCTACACGGTGTTTTATTAAAAACACATGTAACAACCCGCATATTTTTCGATTTTATATTTAAATATTTTATCGATACTCGGAATTTAGCCCGAAAAGCTACTTTTTCATACGGTCGAATTAGGACTCGGGTTCACTTCCATTGAGTTCAAAACGCCGTTTGCGATCTTTTTGAGTATAAACTTTGATATGTTTGGAGTTAGAGGAATTTTGCCACTTTTTACTTAGGGCTTTGGTTTGGGCTGAGCCCAATAACTCCACTTATGTATTCAGTCTCAACCCTCTCCTCTTCATTTACTTCCTTTCTATTTTCCTAATACTCAAGCTTTTATAACAATGGAGAGTGGAATGGGAAATTGAAACTCAAGCCTTAGTATTCTTTTGCAAATCAAGCTCTAGCTCCAAACTAATAGAAGAACCCATTGGTAAGCCTTCTCTTCATCTTTTCCAACTCCTTCTCTCTTGAATTTCAGAAATTCCTAAACCTAACTTTGGGAATGTTCTTCTTTTTGAGCATAGATTCAAGCTCGTTTGAGTTGTGTTGAAGAGTGGTTGATTCTCCCTTTGCTTTCAAGCTTCTTCTTCATTTGTTTGGGTTCAAAGGTGAGATTTTTATCTCACATCTTTGTCTATAATTATCTTTAGTTGTTAGGTATGAATTCCTAACACTTATTCTTGTTCAATTGATTTTGGTTTGGATTGATTTGGTGTATATTCCAATTTTTGATGTTTTGAAATCAAAATCTATTAAAATCCTTTTATGGATATTTGGACATTGATATTTGAGGCGTATCGAAGAGCCGTTAAGGCTGGGTTGTCGCTCGACGTAAATCCTTAGTCGTCGTTGCTCGTCCGATCGCTTCCGGTATTTATTTCGGCCATTTTTGGTCTAGGTTCAGGGAATGCCCTGAACCCCAGTTTCAGACGTCTGAAACGTTTGATTCAGACGTCTGAATATTATACTGGGAAGATTTGTATTCCCAGATTCAGACGTTTGAATTTATATTTCCGACGTCTGAATTAGTTTGTTTTGGACCAGAAAGGAAATAGGCTAAAAAAAATCCTATTTCAGACGTCTGAAATATAGGGTTCAGACGACTGAAATATACTCTGGAAAACTTTTAGTTTTCCAGATTCAGATGTCTGAATCCTTGATTTCAGACGTCTGAATCTGCACTTTTTGCCTATATTGCCTATTTTGATTGAATTTCCAATTTAAATCGATTCGTAATGATCCTAATTGTTGTTATCATTTATTATCGAGGTCGAACCCCGTAGCGGGGGCGTTGCCCCCGCACCCCCACCTTGAGGGGTTGCCAACCCCTTGGACTCCCCCTCCGTCGGGGATCTTATCTGAAAAACATTCAACAGAACTTGCTTTATTGAGATGTTGAGTTGACCATTCTTCGAGACAAACTGTCTTTGGCTTCTCGGTCGATTTTATGGTATCACGGCCTTGCTAATAAGGCGGGATAACAACTTTAGAAATATGAAGGTTTCAATACTAGTAGTAAATATCAAAACTCTTTCAACAAAATGATTTCAACTCTATTTTCAATAACAAAGCTCTTTTCTTAAACCGTTTTCCAATCTACTAGTATATACAAACCTTTACCTCACTCGGATGAGAAATCTAATTAAACGGCTTAGTAAAACAAGTGGTACGAAACGCTTGCGTTCACTTCGTCGGTTAATTCTTGGACTTGTTCGATTGAACCTCTTGTGACAGTTTTCTAGTGAAGATTTATAGTTTTTTCGTAAATATTTAAGTTAAGCAAGTGGTTATGGGACACAAAGATAGACTTTTATATTTACTAGCTTAGTGTAATTGACACTTCTCGTTGATCATGACGATCATTTTATGATTTAGACTAGCAATTGTGCGATGTCTCTTTGTTTGCAAGGTTAGACTAGACCTCATGGGTGTGATTCCGACTCACACATATCTCTTTGTCCGCAAGGTTAGTCTAGACACCATTTGTGTGATTCCACTCACACATATCTTTTTGTTGCGAGGTTAGGCTAGACACCATTTGTGTGATTCCACTCACACATACCTTTTTTCTTTTTGTTTAGCCTAGACCTCATTTGGGTGATTCCGACTCACCCATATGGGGTAGCTCCCCAAGTTTTTCGGACCGTCATGTGATAGGCCTCTTTCCCTTTTCTGTGATTTCTGGATTTCCTGTGTTGATTTCTGGAATTTAAGTCATTGACTTGTTATGAGTACAAGTTTAGGGTATGATGCCCTCTTTGGATCTTTGAGAAGATTCTTGTGATATTGATTTATCTCTTATTGATTGATCTTCTGTTGATCATCATTTGCATACTTATAGTAGTATGTCAGTATGGATATTTTATGTTTATGCCATATCGTTTATTTTATATCATGTCATCTGATATTTATAGCTAGACTGATCCATTTATTATTTTCTTAAATAATACTCGGGTCGGACCGAGATGTTACAGGTGCTTCTGCTTGACTTCTTCCCAAGATTTGCTACTCTGACTTTTGGCTAACTATTTAGATTAGCAGTTTTTGTTGTATACACTTGAGATATAGACTCATAGTTGTATTCTTTTGTATAGCACGTGTTGCTGTTCTTTTGTATTATTGTGGATCTTTTTGACCACTACTCTGATGTACACTTTTATGTGTTAGTTATATATTCATATCTTCTTCCGCCTTTATGATATGGATGTCTGTGACTGATTTGTATTATGCTTATTTCTATGTTTGTTTCTGAAGATTATTATAACCACTGTGCAGTAGCTTTGAGTTTGTATCGGTGTGTCGGATTTCCTCCCGAAATCAAATGCGTTATACTATCCGACATACCGGTGCTCGCACGAAGCAATTGCACGGATGGTCGCTCCTCAACAGCCTTATTCTCCGTGCTAGTTGACAGCATTGCTCCGTAATGTTCTTGGATAGCGTGGGTATAGAGGTGGGGCGTCACAACACACACCACTTTTTTTCTTTCTTACTCCATTTTATTTTGAAATTACCCTTGTTTCTTTTATCCCATTTATTCTTATTTTCCACTCTTATCATGGCAATAATAAAATATTCTCATCTCACAACATTTTAAAAATTCTTAACGATCATGGACAATATGATCTTCTTTTTCTATCTAATAATGCAATCTAAAAGAGAAAAAAAAACATGCTACAACTTAATAAAGTATAAAAATGATAGGAAGCTTCTGTAATATGTTTCATGCATACTAGGTTTATTATTATTCCACATGGACTATGCACTATCTTAGTAGTAATTCAAGTATTAAATAGGCTTGGTTGCTATCATATCCTAGTTACTATATATAAACCTTAGAAAACATAAAGAGTTATCTTCAAGTAATAAGATATCTTCTTTAAAAATTCTATCCTTATATTTATCCAAGTATACCAACAAAAGAGAAGGAGATGGAAAATATGAGGACATGAAAAGAACTAAAACATCTCAGTAAAAATATTTTCAAGGATAAAGCAGTCGTTTATTTTCAAATAAATTAAATTGGAAAAAATGGAATAATGTGGTGTGTTAAGAATGGGCCAAAATAAACAATAAACTAATCAAATCAAACCTTAAAAAGTTTCTTGTAATTCAAGGTAAATAGGAAAGAAATAAATGGATATATTTTTTAGCAAAAAATAACATATTCCATGGGCTAGCTGATTATACAATAAAAGAACATGAATGTAAATTGCAATGTTTATAGATTGTTGATAGAGATATAAATATACTTTGTGCGCAAAATGAAAAATTATTCCGTAGTGAGGGAATAGGAAATGAAATGAGAGTAAATATGTGGAAAGAATACCAAAGGTCATACATTGAACTTTTTATGTATTAGAATACAAGGTATAAGATGTGTCTAGAGTATGACATTAAATGGAATGAAAAGATGGTTCGTAATATTGAAGTACCTGAAACGCAAGAAGATATTCTCTTTTTGTCTTCTGCATATCATCAACCAAAGGTCTATATGTAGAAGGATTAAATTCTCCTTCAACATCTAGTGAGATCTCAAAGGTTGAAGAGGAAGCAACAATGAATGCGATTCTAATGGTGCAACCAATAATGGTATCATAGGCGAGGCTGCAAATTGCTTGGAAATTTGTGGAAAGGAGGAGAGAGAAGATTGCAGTTGTGTACGAAAAGCATGAAATGATGAATGTGAGTTTTAGGCAAAGAACTAGAGGACGTAGATCTAGGTTTTTGAGTGTTAGAGACATAATGATATGTATAATATGTTTTTGGTTATTAAAATACTATAGCACTGAAAAATGAAATTTTATGATAAATATTATAGATTTTACTTAGATAGGTATAGAGCGAAGAATGGAAATGGGTTTATATAGAGAATGACAAATTCTCTCTAGACTTCTCTTTTAATTATTTTTACGTTCATCTCGTATTTATTTGGCATTAAAATTTTTATTAACTCTTTAATCTATTTTAAATTCAAATGAAATGCTTTTTTTGTCTGTATATATGTGGAAATTAATTATAGTAATTGATTGCAAATTATCAAAATTTTCCTAATTGATTGAGTATGTTATATATAAGTTTATCTACCGATTAATAACTTTTTTAATTTACCAAGTAACTTCAGAATTAGTAAATCAACCAATTAGTTTCCTTTAACTAAATGAGGCAATAAATTATTTTAATTAATTATTTTATTGAAATTAATGAAAATCAATTCATTTTCAAAGTTATACTCTCACTAAAATTAAATATAAATTTCGTGTGAAAGTTATTAGAAAACTCCTTAATTGACTATAAAATATGCTAATAAATCAATTTGATTAGTATCGTTTTTAAACCTGTTTATTAATTATGAAATTAAACGACTTTTACCATGTAATCAAATTTTTAAAACTATGAATGCTTGTGCGTGTATATTAAGCATAATATGTATATAGTCCTAATCACTTATTTAATCGATATTATCTTATTATTCATTCCAACATGTGATTACTTTGTTTTTACTTTCTATAATGTTATTTTACATATAAGGTCTTATTTCAATATCCAATAATTAATTTTATATCTTTTGCTACTCTTAGAACCTAAAAAATATAAAGAAAGCCCAAGTCTCAATAGAACAACGGAGAATTAAGGTAAAATTTCCATCAAATCTTAATATTGGAGATGAAAGTTGTACATACTCTCCTAGACATTTGTAACAAATAGTATCTAATTCTAGTCTTGAGTATAGATTATAGTGCAATAAAAATTAAACTCTTACTAAACTATATAAATGACCGAAAAGTTTACCAAATGATTGTATCGTTGCTATTATGTAATAACATCAGCCACTCTAGATTGCTCATTGTCAAAAGACTTTGGAGTTTGTATATTATTGAATTGGGTACAAGTTTATATTCCAAATTTTGGTTAATTTCAAATTTCATTGATTGGTCAACAATAAATGCTTTCCATTTATAGTTAAAAAATATCTTGCTCAAAATAATAGATTTCAAATGGTTTTTGTTATGAAATTGGTTGTACGAGACTCTGAAATTGGGAAATATAATTCTTCGCACTACTGCAATATTAGGTTGTTACTTTTTTTTTCTTTTTTCCTTCCCAGTTCAATCTTTCTCACTTGATAACAGCTTGAAGTTTAAAGCTACTTACATAGAAATATGTAAAGAAAGCGTAGAATTATTTTCAAAATTTTATAGTTATATGGAACTATATATTCGTATATCATTTTCGGTCTTTTTATTCATTATTTGACCAGTTTGTAAGTAAGCTTTGATTCTTCATCTAATTTATTGCCTGTTTTTACTACAAATATATATATATATATATATATATTGTAGTGATGATGTTAAGACATATTGTAGAAGATCTCACTATTTGATATTTTCCTATATTATTTGTACTTTTCCTAGTTATAATATTTCGTATTATATTATTACTTAGGCTTCAAGTAACTAAGATATAAATATAAATCATGTATTTTTGTGTATAAATTAAGCCATTAGTAAAAGTATTGACTTTTAGTGATTGTTAATTTTTTTCCTCTCCCCCTCTTCTTCTTTTATATTTTATTTCATTAAATAATTTCAACAAATGATAGATACCAAAAATTTCACATATTTGTTTGGTTTAATTATCTTGAATAATTGAGTGCATGTTAAAAGTGAAAGAAAGATTGGAGTTTAGAAATTTTCATTACAACAAAACTGCCCTAATATAGCTATATTTTTTGCAATGGCCATAATCTACTAGTTGTAATAAAGGTTTTTACAACGTTTTGTTTTAGAAAGTTGTAATAAACTTACTTACAACAACTTTTTTTTAGTTGTTGCATATGGATATTACAAATAATTTCCTTTTGCCAATTGTAATAGATGTTAATTTTCGTCAACACTTTTGTTATGCTAGTTATAATAGATACCTATTGGCTCTTTTTGGTCGCCTATTGTAATAAGTAATTAATATTTAATAAGTAATAATTAATAATTACAATTAAATTAAAATAATGAACAATTAATAAAAATTTAATAATAAATAATAATTAAATAAATGATACTTAAATAATAATAAAAATTAGATATTAATGGCAAACATGTTTGGTTTCAGTTGATTCGTATTTCAAACTATGAGATTACAGGTCACGGGTTCGATCCTAGAGATGTACATTGTTGAAACTAATGGAGCATGCTAAATAATAATAATAATTAATTATTAATGTACAATAATTAAAAACTGCTATTAAATACTAATAACTAATTATTAACTTGAAATATGAAATAACCATATTAATATTTAATAATGAATCAATAGTAAATTAATTAACAACTAACAGTCAGTCAACAAATAATAAATTATAAATATTTAATTAAAATTAATAATTACTATTAAATAATAGTAATTAATAATTAGTAATATAAAAATTATAATAATTACTTAAACAAAAGTTCAATAGTAATAATTAAAAGCTAAAATTTAATAGCAAATAATAATAATTAACAATTTTAATTTGATAATAATAATTATAGATTATTTTGAAATATGAAATAACTACTATTACTATTCAGTAATCCACCTAAGTGAAATATACTTTCTTAATGAATTTAGAAATTCGTACAATATTTAAATATAAATTGTCACTTATGGTTCTATTTTCAACAAGCGAGCAGAGCATTTGAGCGGTCCAACCATATGTTGCATGCACGATATTTTTTCCTATTTTACTTGTAAAAATTAAAATAAATAATATTTTTGTATAAAATATTTGCCCTACTAAATAATAGATAATTAATAAATAACTTTTACTAATTAAGATTAAATATATTAAAATTAATAATAGTTATTATTAATTAGTAATATATACATATTAACTAACATTTAATAATTTATATTTAATTATAATTATGTGTTTTATACAATAATTGTTAGCGGTAATTATTAATTACTATTGAATATACAAAAGTTGGTAATTAATAATCGTAATTGTTGTATATTAAAATATAGATAATAATTAACATTATTAATATTCAGATATTATTAAGAAGTAATAATTAATAATTAAGAAGTAATGATTAATAATTACCATTCATTATCTTATAATTAATAATTAAGACTAATATTTAATATTTAATAAGTAACAATTTGAAATTTTGTCTAAAATAAATTTAAAAATATTCATAAAACATAGAAAACTTTTGTATAATTTGAAAATACCATTTTGAAATTTTCACAAAATTTAATTAAAATATTTAAATTTTAAAATTTATTTAAAATAACGAAAAAAGCATTTATTAAGTTTAAAGTCCATAAAATTTAAATACAATAGGAAAATATTCAAAATTTTATAAAATTCGAAAAAGTTAAAAAAATTATAAATTCAAATATTACAAATATTATGTTAGTAATTATTATTTTCATATGCATGTGGATGTTCACTTTTGTAACTAGTGGAATTTTTGTTCGTGCATCCAAATATTTGACCCAAATTCCAAATCTAAGTTTGGCTTCGACTTACTTTTCGTTCCCCTTTCTCAAATCCATGGCTCTCTCGTTCTCATCGATCACTACTATTTTCTTAAATCCCTCTTGCTTTTTATTCCTTATCGTTTTTTCTCTAACTGGCTTGCACCATTGCCATCAACTACCTCGCATACGACTGGGCCAACTTGCCTTTACCCACTGCGACCCATTATTGTGCCAAATTAGAAAGCTTGAAGCGAAGTCGATCTCTGCCTGGAAAGCATAGGCAAAGGCTCTTCCATGCCCTCGCCACCCGGTTCTCCACGGCGATCTCCTCATTTGGTCCGTCGATCAAGTAAAGATCCTAATGTCGCTGGCTCCAGAAGCAGCTATTAGGTAACCATGCACATTTCCTTTATGTGTTTATACATCAAGTGCATTTATTAGGTGACCATGCTATTTTAAGTATTAGCACCTGCATTAGTTTGAAATAACATACAATTAAAACCATACAGACTTTATTCATGAGAAAGTTTAGTAATATAATATATCATATTTGAGTTCTCGTTTCATTGTTGTGGGCATATTAGTAGTTCTTTCTAGCTTCTAACGTGTAAAGGAGTACAAAATAGCATACAACATTTTAGCATTAGTGCCTTAAATTGTTTTTGCAAAAAAAAATTATTTCCCTTCTATAGTTTTGCAACTAATTTTGATTACATTGGCCAAAACAAACAAGACAAAAGGCTTGTTTAAAATAGTATTAGGTTGTCCTATGGCCTAGGTAATGAATTTTCGCTCTTGGTTAACAATTAATAATAATTTAGCAATTTACAATAATGTATAAATGTCTTTTACTTAATTAGCTTTATTGTTTGCTAATTAGAATCATTTTAGGCCATAATATTTAGGACTATTTTCTGTAGCCTATAAAGTATGTATTTTTCTAACTTTTGAATTATCTACTAACTAACATTCAGATTCACACTGATCAATATTCCTTTTAACAGATTTCGTTACCTTCATCAATGTCTCTTTTGTTGGCCAATTTTAAGCGAATTTTTTATGTTTTAATCATAAAGCGTTGCTGCTTTCAATGGGAACCTCAATATCGTGTGATTTGTAGATATTTTTCTTCCATGGGTATTGTAATTTTGGAATTTTATGGGTTAAGCAATTAAGCTTGATAATAGGTCAGCTATTACACATAACATTGTTGGGCTATGAATAAATAGGCTTGGTCATCTTGCAATGTAGCAAATCAAAACGGTTTCATTAGAGTTATATGGTTGATTTTATAACTTGAAGTGGTAGTTAAAATTACATGTAATATTCACTGTCCATGTATTGGATGCCTCTGAACTATGACTGTAGATTGTGTAGTGCAACGATTGACCCTTTCTTAAATGCAAGGTTTATTTAACTTACACTAATTTTTGGAAGTCCCTTCATTTTACTGCATACAGTTTATATAGTTTGTTTTATAATGTAGGCATATGAGGCAGCTTAAGCTAGTTACTATGCTTGGTATCTTATAAAACGCCACACAATTTATTGGTGGTTTCTATTAAACAAACATAACCCAATAATAGGTTAGATGTAGATTCTTTTCTATCAAAGATGACTTGTGTAACGACCCGTGTAAATTCGATGTTTAAAATGTATTAAATTAATAAGACTTTTATTTAAATTTAGAAAGGAATAAAAATCTTATTTATTTATATGAAAGAGAATGTTGAAATTTGATGTATCAAGGGTAATTAAAAATTTACAAATTAAATTATATATTGCAATTAATAGTAATAGTGGAAATTGTGCATTTGATATAAAGTTGAATAAGTAAATTAAGGCAAGTATTGCATTTATCAATGGAATAAAATATTGATTTATGGAAATTGAATGTAAACGGAGGTAATAAAGTAATGCAGGACAATAAATAACGTAATTAGTACAATCCCTTTTATTTGTAAACTATTGTAAGGTGTTAATTAATTGAAATATGAAAATTTGGAAATAGATTCAAAATTTATGTTAGATAAATGAATTGCAATAATTAAAGTTAGTAATTAATGGGTTAAAGGGAATACCAATTTATTCACAAAGTGAGTATAAGTGAATGTAACAAAATAAATAGGAAACGCTAATTATTCATAAGTGATGGTTGATGAAAAAGGAATAATTAATTGAATTTATAATCTTAATTTGTATGTGTGCATATATTTATAATGGAATATAAAAGGGCGAAATAATCATATACGAGTATATAAAAGGTATAATAGCGGGTTACTTGAAAATTCACTCATTTACCAATAAAGATAATTAGGTGTGTTGATGATATAAACGTTACTAATTATTATCGTAGTAACGGAAGTGTAAATGAAATGCAACTATAGAAATTTAAGCTAAATTCTAACAATTGAAATGAATTGTCAATTTAATGGAGTACCATAAATTTGTCATACCAAGCTAAGAACTGAAAATAAGGAAACAAGGGCAAATAGAAATCAATCAATGAAAGTAAATAGATTGTAAGCTATAATAATAAATAGCAATTGGATGACATTAATATAAGATAATGAATTGCAAATTTTAGGTTTTTAATAAAGTGTGAATGGAAATTTGTTGGTTATATTAATTTGATGGAATTCAAATTTGATGGGAAAGGTAAATGGATATGTAGTAATAAATTTATAATGGACTTAAATAGTGAATTTATCTAATTAATATATAATAAATAATGATTGAATAAAAACCCTATACCTGTAAATATCTATAATATATGAGTGGAAATAACAAACTTAAATGTGGGATTGAGAGTTTTACAAAAATTGTTATGAGTTATATACTTAGTTCGTTCAATTAAACCAGAAACCATTGCAATAAATATAAATTTAATGTTATGCAATTGAGATAAACAATTGAAAAATGTTAAAGTATCTGTATATATATATATATATATATTAAAATAAATGGTACCCAGGATGGTAATATGATAAATAGTGAATTTAGAAATGAGAATCAGCATTTATTTATTTATATTGAATATATAAAGCCTAATAATTGAATTTAATTGCAATCTAATGGAATTGAGATAGTTAAATATACGTTATTTGAAACAAAGATAATATGAGAAATTTATGCAATAATTTTGAATCCAATATTTAATTAATCTATTGGACAGGAATGAATGGAATACTAATTAAATTATTTAACTAAACAAAATTTTAGGATGTTATTTATAATTGGTGAATTTAATGCAATTAAGGATTTTTATTCAAATTTAAAAAAAAAATTACCTTCTTTAATTTGACATCTAAACTTGTTGGAATTCTGTAATTGATTAAGAATGTTTAAAAGTGATAAAAAAGGTAAATTTTAGAATCTAAATATAAAATTTGATTTTATTTGTTTATTTTGAATTTATTTAATTAATATAAAATAGCCATTTTGGTCACAGACTCGGATTCCGACGATACCAGTTTCATCGGATCCGTATCAGTGAATTATTGTAGGGTTTCGAGTTTTGTAGTGATCGGACTTATCGTTTGATCGTACGAACGTGAAACGCCTTGAAATCGATAAATTGAAATCAATTTGAAATCAATTGGAAATTTTGTTTTCAGTATGGCTTCTCCATACGATGGAATTTGGACATGCAACTTTTTCCATTACGTTTAAAATATTATAAAATACCTGTTTTGATATATGGGTTTACCCAATTTTGTTTTGGGGTCAGAACGGGCTTTTCGGGCTATGAATTGTTCAGCACGTTTATTTATCTGGTCCATCTACTCTATTTCAACCCTACCTATAAGTACCCTGTATAAACCCTAATTTCTCCTTGTTCTCATTTGTCTGTACGTACCTTCTTTCTCAACTCCTCATCCCAATGGCAGACAAAACCTAATTCCCAAACTCCAAAAAAATAATATCAATTTAAAAAAAAAAAAAAATTGCGGATCTGCAGCAGCTTCTGGTCGCGCTTCGGGTTTCAGAGGAGAAAACCCTATAGCAACTTCGGGTCAGGAAGAAAATGACTCGGGTCGCTCCGGGTCGTTTTGGCGAAAACTCCAAGAAAGCACCGGAGAATTGAGGCGACGCACCGAAGTCGAACCCGAAGTCGACCTAGGATCAGAATTTTTAATTTTTCAAATTTTCATAACTTTTTCATACGAGTTCGGATTCACGCGCGGTTTATTTTGCTGGGATCTTATCCGAATTTCTGACGTTTTGGCACTGGTTTGGATGAATTTGGAGACTGTTCAATTTTTGGGTTTAAATTGGATTTGAATTCAATTTAAATTCAAAAAGGTGAGTGTTTTAACCCACTCACAACTTCTAGAATTTCTTATGTTTGTTAATTTGACTTAAGATATGAGTAGAAATTTATTTACGTTCGTTTGGCATATTTATTCATCATCTCGGTTAAATCATATAATTTAACTGTTAATTTATTTTATTTATTGCATATAAATTTGACAATTAGAATTTATTTATTTGCATATTAACTGCCTGTCATAGTTATATTTATTTTTATTTCGTATTAACTGCCAGTTAAATTTACATTTATTTTTGCACATAAACTGCTAGTTTGACAGTAGTTAAATTTATATAAACTGTTAGTTAATACATGTTATTTATTACCTGCATAATTTATATGCTCTATATTGATGTTGTTTAAATTGGATGATGATTGTAATAAAATGGTTGATGATTGATATCTGGATGAATGGATACTGTATTTTATATCGTATAAACTGCAAGTTATCGTGCATTTCATTCAATCGGGATTGCGGTTTGAAATGATATACAACCGTATTTTTATTTTAAATTACGGATTGAAATGATAAACATCCGTATCACTTGACCATAGGGTAGAAAATTTTATACAGGCACCGCGGTAAATATATAAAATTATTTTTGGAAATGTTTTACTATGGTTTTGTAAAGCTATATATATATTATGGTTTATGAGATATTGATTTGGTTATTTATATATATATATATACAGTAAATTTTCGGTTTTTAAGCTTTGTATAAATTTGATTTGAAGTATAAAATAAAGTTTGATTTTCGAGATCAAATACGATTAAGAATTTATTTAAAATTAAATTTCTGGAGTTCTAATGACTAAAAAAAAAGAGTAAGGTTGGAAGATGAATATTAAGTTAAATTGAAACTAAATGAAAAGTTAGAATTTTTAAAGGATATGATTTTTGTAACTTGATTTGTGTAAAGTGATTTAAATGAATATATCAAGTTTAATAAATTGAAAGATTATCCAATTATGTGAAGTTATAAGTTTTACTTAAAGTATATTGAATTCATTAAGTAAACATTTCAAGTCTAAGTAATAAGTAATTGAATTTGATATATATGGGATGGGAAAATGAGTTGTTTTTGAAATGGTGTAATATTTAAAGCTTTGAAACATAAAAATTTAAATGGTATTTGGAAGTTTAAATCGATATTTGGAATTGATTTGTGAAATGTAAAGAAGCTATTTTGTTTTATAAAAGTAATTTAATATTTAACCATTTGAGAGATGGAATTTGTTTCAAAGTTATGGTTTTCAAGGTAGTAAAATTTGGAAATATTATATTCAAGAGTTTTGATTTCTAAATATTTTACTTTGAAACCATTATGATTTTTGGAAAGAATATATTGGAAAATAAAGATGATATCATATTGTTTTGGGTTTTAAAAGGAAATGATATCATATTTATATGGTTTTGAAACTGATATTATATTCTGGTTTTTAAAGTATAAATTATTTTAAAGAACCGCGGTGTTATAATAACGTTTGGTTGTTGAAGAGACCGGGAGCGGAAGTTGTCATACTCTCTGCCGACTTCGAAAACCACTTTAACAACCGTGTACGCGGTGGAGATTCCAGAATGAAGTAGGTTGGTAGAGGCTTTTCCTACAAGGTAAGTACGTGGACCCGACGCCCATGAGTTGGCATAAGATGGCTAAAACAGGAGCGATTCTCGGGACAATGAGGTCATTCCTCTGATCGGACACTCCTCTTCGATATTATACTTTGACTTTGGATTGATTCGGTGGCCACTTTTACTTTGATTTTTGGGGGAGTCTGTTTCAAGGTGGGCGGTAGCTGCGGCTACGCGTTTCCATCAGCCCGAATAGCAATTGGTATATCTACCCTGGCATTGCCTAGTTGTGCCGTGTTACCTACCCTAGCGCGCGTTCTACGAGTTTCTATTTGTGTCGTACCTATGGAGTATCCTCTGGTAGCTTCCCGATCAGGAGGTATTACGGTACTGTATAGACTATTGCCATTATTTGTGTTAAGGGCTATATGGGTAACCCCTTAACGCTATTAAAAAGTAAGTTTATTTTACAATTAGACACTATTATAGTAGCGCAATATACTATATAGTAAATAGTTTAACGGATCCTTAGGAGATGTAAATCCCGAGCATCTCTTGAGTTTACTGCACTCATATTTATTTCTGTTAATTTAACTCACATAAGATCTTTTAGTTCTGACTCGAGTGTTTTGTCTTTTCAAATTCGCTCGGGTCAGTCTGAGCGTTTCAGGATTTGAAGATTTAGCTCTAGAGGACGAAGACGAAGATGTATATTATTATTATTTTTACTAGTGCACTACACACTGTTCCGCTGCATTATTATTGGTATGTGTAACTCTGATATGTATTATATAAATGTTTTGTAAACAGATTTATAAACTGCATATTTTATTATTATATTTTATTATTCCGCTGCGAGATTCTATTTTCTTTTATTTCTTTCTTGTTTTTCTTATTTACCCCATAACAATCCGCCCTTCCGTATGGTTTGAATTGGCAAGTGTGTCGATTTAAAGCGTGAGAAAAGGCGGGACGTTACAGTTGGTACCAGAGCTTTGGTTTAGCGATAAACCTTAGCTTTGTGGGGTTTGACTCTTTACTAATAGGGTAGAAATACCCTATGAGAGTCGCTGAGTGTATATATATGAGAGAGCGTATTTGTTAGTGTTATAAAAAGATTTTAATATTGTGTTAATCTGTTCCGTTTTGTATTTATAAATTCTGGTTGGTGCATGGGACGCTGTGACATCAATAGGGATTTCTAAACACTTAATAGGATAGACCGACATAATATTTGTTTTATCTAGGTGAATGAAATAGTTTTGCCTATTATATTTTCTTTATATATAATAAAATTTTCAAATGATATCTATATTTGGCTGCAATAGATTGGTTGATAGGTAATAAAAATTATAATAATAGTTGAAATGAGATTTAAAATCAATAAATAAAATTTGGAAATTTAGAACTTAAGATCCAGGGTTTTGCAATTTTTCGAATAAGTTTTGGAATATATTAATATTGTTTATAAGTATTTTCTGATATAAATATTTCAATATTGTAACAACCCGCATATTTATCGAGTTTGTATTTAAATATTTTATTTAAATATTAACTCGTTAATCGGATTTTGGTCCGAAAAGCTACTTTTTGCAAACGGTCAAATTAGGACTCGAGACCACTTCCATTGAGTTCGAAATGTCATTTACAATTTTTTTAAGTATAAACATCGATAGGTTTGGAGTTAGTGAAATTTCACTAACTTTTCCCGCTTTGGACTTTGGGTTAGTTTAGCCTATTAAGCCCAAGTTCCAACCCTCTTCTCCTCACTCTTCATAAATTTCCTAACTAATCAAGCTTTGGCATTAATGGTGGAGGGAATGGGAAATTAAAATTCCAAAACTCAAATTCAATTGCAATCCATCTTTCTACTCCAAATTCAAGAAGAAGACATTGGATTCAAGCTTCTTGTGCTTAGATAGAAGAAGGATTGATTCTTGCTTGCTTAAAACTTCATTTTCATTGATATTTGGTGCAAAGGTGAGATTTTTGTCTCACAAATCTAGTGTATAACTATATTGGACTGTTGGGAATGATTCCCTATCACTTTTGCATGCACATTTGCATTTGGTTTGGATTGGATTGGCGAAAAACTCCAATTTTTAGCATTTTGGTGAATTTTCTGCACTTAGGTCGTTCTGGCCATTTTTAGGTCTTTCGGAGTTAAGTCGTTCGTCCATGGGTCGTGAGTCGTTCACGAGTTAACTTTAGGTCGTTCTGGAAGAATTGGCACTTCGGAATTAGGTCGCTCACGAGTTAAGTCGTTAGGTCGCTCGCGAGTTAGTACCATAGGTCGCAGGGCTTTAGATCATTCTGAAAGTATTGGCACTTCGGAGTTAGGTCGCTCGCGAGTTAAGCCTTAAGTCGTAGGTCGCTCACGAGTTTGGCCTTAAGCCGTAGGTCGCTCGCGAGTTAAGCTTTAAGTCTTAGGTCGTTTCCGACCTATAATCTCTAGGCAAACGTTAAGTCGCTCGCCCTGGTTTATCTCGTAGGTCGTCTCCGACCTAAGCTCCAGATAAGTCGTTCGAGTTAGGTCGTTGGACCATTTACCTTAGGTCGCTCGTCCACTAAGTCGGCCTGGTTTATCTCGTAAGTCGTCTCCGACCTAAGCTCCAGATAAGTCGTTCGAGTTAGGTCGTTGGACCATTTACCTTAGGTCGCTCGTCCACTAAGTCGGCCTGGTTTATCTCGTAGGTCGTCTCCGACCTAAGCACCAGATAAGTCGTTCGAGTTAGGTCGTTGGACCATTTACCTTAGGTCGCTCGACTCTGTTAAGTCGGACATGTTGGGTCGTGAGTCATCGTTAGGTCGCGAACACCTCTAGGTCGCAACCACTAAGTCGCTTGACCCCTTAGACCCCTAGGTCGCAGCCGTTAGGTCGTATGACCCTTGAGTCGTTAGGTCGTTAGACCTCATTTTGTCTTCACTAGGTCGTACCGTTTTGGTCGGGGCGCTGCCCCGCACCCCGCCGGGGGCGCTGCCCCTGGACCCCCGCGACCTGACCGGGCAGGTCGAACCCCATAAGCGGTGGCGTTGCCCCCGCACCCCCACCTTGGGGGGTTGCCACCCCCCCCGGACCCCCCCTCCGTAGGGGATCTTATATGAAAAACATTGAGCTGATTTCCTTGGATTTTATTCGCATCTCCGTATGCGATCTTTGTGACTGATTGTTTCTACACTTGCTTATGTGTTTTGTCACTTTATAATATAAAGGTTTCAATACTAGTAGTAAATATCAAAACTCTTTTAACAAACAATTTCAACTCTATTTTTAATAACAAAGCTCTTTTCTTAAACCGTTTTCCAATCTATTAGTATATACAAGCCTTTACCTCACTCGGATGAGAAATCTAATTAAACGACTTAGTAAAACAAGTGGTATGAAACGCTTGCGTTCACTTCGTCGGTTAATTCTTGGACTTGTTCGATTGAACCTCTTGTGACAATTTTATTAGTGAAGATTTACAGTTTGTTCGTAAATATTTAAGTTAAGCAAGTGGTTATGGGACATGAAGCTAAACTTCTATATTTACTAGCTTAGTGTAGTTGACACTTCTCGTTGATCTTGATGATCGCTTTATGAATTAGACTAGCAATTGCGCGATGTCTCTTTCATTGGAAGGTTAGACTAGACACCACTTGTGTGATTCCATTCACACATACCTTTCTGCTTTTTGGTTAGTCTTGACCTCAATCTGTGTGATTCCATTCACACATGTGGGGTAGCTCCCCATGGTCTTCGGACCGTCATGTGATAGGCCTCTTTACCTTTTTATGATTTCTGGATTTCTCGTGTTGATTTCTGGAATTTATGTCATTGACTTGTTATGAGTACAAGTTTAGGGTATGATGCCCTCTTCGAATCTTTGAGAAGATTCTTGTGATATTGATTATCTCTTATTGATTGATCTTCTGTTGATCATTATTTACATACTTATAGTGGTATGTCGTTATGGATATTTATGTTTATGCCATATCTTTTATGTTATATCATGTCATCTGATATTTATAGCTAGACTGATCCGTTTATTATTTTCTTAAATAATACTCGGGTCAGACCGAGATGTTACAAGTGCTTCTGCTTGACTTCTTCCCAGGGATTCATCACTCTGACTTTTGGCTAACTGTTTAGATTAGCAGTTTTTGTTGTATACACTTGAGATATAGACTCATAGTTGTATTCTTTTGTATAGCACGTGTTGCTATTCTTTTGTATTATCGTGGATCTTACTGACCACTACTCTGATGTACACTTTCATGTGTTAGTTATATATTCATATCTTCTTCCGCCTTTGTGATATGGATATCTGTGACTGATTTGTGATATGATTATTTCTATGTTTGTTTTCGAAGATTATTTATAGCCACCGTGTGATAAGCAATTACATGGATGGTCGCTCCTCAACAGCCTTATTCTCCGTGCTAGTTGACAGCACTACTCCGGAGTGTTCTTGGCTAGCGTGGGTATAGAGGTGGGGCGTCACAAATATAATTCGAAAGAATTATTTTAAAGAAGATTTTTTTTGAGAAAATAAGTTTGTACTTTCCTCTCGGTCGCTGGAAAATATTTTCGGTGATGGCGGCCGCATCATCGACTTTCATTTTCGAGTTTCGAAGGGGAAGGCCACTGTAGTAGTTTTACTGCAGACTCATTTTTTTGAAAAACATATATATTTTTGAATTGTTTTAAATATAATTAGAGATATATAAGTTGTAAGAATATATTTATTAATTATTTTAAAATAAATTGAAATTTTAACCCGGTATTAAATTCTTAAATTTCCATTAATTAATTGTTTCAATTATTGTAGTGAAATGAAAGGAAAGTACTTAATAAAATTGAAACCTCTAATTTAGGTAAGAGATTTAATGCTAAGTATAAAGGAAATAATAAGAAAGTTGGAAGTGTAACTTATAAGAAAAAGGTAAAAATTTACTGAACAATGAACTAATTAAAGGAAATGGAACAAACTTGTATAAATTTCAAATTACACCCTTAAATAACATATATACAACTTACCAAATATTAAAAGTTGAAATGTTTATTAAGAGATTGTAATAGAATATTATACAAGTTGAAATTTGAAATAATGAGAGTATCAATGAAATTGATGTTAAATGAGAATTTAATGTTATAAACTTAAGTTATAATTGAAATTTTACCAAGCAAATATAATTAAAGGTAAGTATGACAAATAGAAGATTATAAACTTAAGTAATTAAAGTATAAATAGATGAGGTCATGCATTTATAAATGAATGTAATATAAATAAGAGAAATTGTGAACTTAAGTAAACAATTGAAGCTATTTATAAATAAAATTTACAGAAAAATGAACACTGTAAATAAATAAAGTTAAGCAGTAAATGTATGAATGTAAAATAATAAAAGAAAAATTCATGATCTGAATAACTGAAAATGTTTGGTAGAAATAAAGGGAATAATTGTAAGAAATAAGTGAAAAGAAAAATGAGAGGAAAAAAAAAAGATAAACCGTTATATGAATGAAAAGAACCAAACAACAAATGTATGAATGGAAAAAAAATAGGAATAGACAAACTATTGCTGAAATTTTGTTGGTCGTTGTTGGGTAAGGAAACTTTAAATTTTGTTGGATGGATGAATAATCCATTGTGTTTAATCAAAGACTGTTGAGTAAATGATGCACTTGATGGTTTATTCTTCATTCCGTACAATTTAAAAGTTTTGAACCCAAACAACTATTTGTTTGTTTGATTGGATGATTGCTCTGTATTTGTTGTGTATGCTGTTTGTGAAATTGATGGTTGTCGCATTGATTTGTTGTTAGTGATTGAAACCACTTAAATATTTCACTTTATATAAAATTGTTAACCCTTTGGATTCTATAAGTGAAATACAGGTTATGGAAGCAATTGCTACTGCTTTTGGTTCCATAAATTAAGAGTAAATTGCCCGACAAATAGGTACGTTTCGAATTACCGTTTATAGCGCTATTTTATATATTTTCCCGTGTAGGGATATATATTATTTTGGAAAGTATTTTGTGTATATTGTTATATTTATATTATATTTTCTTCCGAGCCTCTCCATACAAAGGAGACTCTGCCAAAAAATTTCCGTAAATTTTGGACTTTGAAATTTCGAAAATGTTTACAAACTTTAACAATTTATGTATAAAGGATTTATATGGGTATATTTAGTTAAAGTAATAAATTTTGAAAATTATTTTTTATAAGTTAAAATTTTTGAATAAGATGTATTGTTATTTAATTCTTCTGTTCCCTTCTTTCCTTTTCGAGGACGAAAAGTTTTGAATGGGGAGAGTGTAACGACCCGTGTAAATTCGATGTTTAAAATGTATTAAATTAATAAGATTTTTATTTAAATTTAGAAAGGAAATTTTTTTTATTTATTTATATGAAAGAGAATGTTGAAATTTGATGTATCAAGGGTAATTAAAAATTTACAAATTAAATTATATATTGCAACTAATAGTAATAGTGGAAATTGTGCATTTGATATAAAGTTGAATAAGTAAATTAAGGCAAGTATTGCATTTATCAATGGAATAAAATATTGATTTATGGAAATTGAATGTAAACGGAGGTAATAAAGTAATGCAGGACAATAAATAACGTAATTAGTACAATCCCTTTTATTTGTAAACTATTGTAAGGTGCTAATTAATTGAAATATGAAAATTTGGAAATAGATTCAAAATTTATGTTAGATAAATGAATTGCAATAAATAAAGTTAGTAATTAATGGGTTAAAGGGAATACCAATTTATTCATAAAGTGAGTATAAGTGAATGTAACAAAATAAATAGGAAACGCTTATTATTCATAAATGATGGTTGATGAAAAAGGAATAATTAATTGAATTTAGAATCTTAATTTGTATGTGTGCATATATTTATAATGGAATATAAAATGGAAAAATAATCATATACAAGTATATAAAAGGTATAATAGCGGGTTACTAGAAAATTCACTCATTTACCAATAAAGATAATTAGGTGTGTTGATGATATAAATGTTACTAATTATTATCGTAGTAATGGAAGTGTAAATGAAATGCAACTGTAGAAATTTAAGCTAAATATTAACAATTGAAATGAATTGTCAATTTAATGGAGTACCATAAATTTGTCATACCAAGCTAAGAACTGAATATAAGGAAACAAGGGCTAATAGAAATCAATCAATGAATGTAAATAGATTGTAAGCTATAATAATAAATAGCAATTGGATGACATTAATATAAGATAATGAATTGCAAATTTTACGTTTTTAATAAAGTGTGAATGGAAATTTGTTGGTTATACTAATTTGATGGAATTCAAATTTGATGGGAAAGGTAAATGGATATGTAGTAATAAATTTATAACGGACTTAAATAGTGAATTTATCTAATTAATATATAATAAATAATGATTGAATAAAAACCCTATACCTTTAAATATCTATAATATGTGAGTGGAAATAACAAACTTAAATGTGGGATTGAGAGTTTTACAAAAATTGTTAGGAGTTATATACTTAGTTCGTTCAATTAAACCAGAAACCATTGCAATAAATATAAATTTAATGTTATGCAATTGAGATAAACAATTGAAAAATGTTAAAGTATCTCTGTGTGTGTGTGTGTGTGTATTAAAATAAATGGTACCCAGGATGGTAATATGATAAATAGTGAATTTAGAAATGAGAATCATGATTTATTTATTTATATTGAATATATAAAGCCTAATAATTGAATTTAATTGCAATTTAATGGAATTGAGATAGTTAACTATACGTATTTGAAACAAAGATAATATGAGAAATTTGTGCAATAATTTTGAATCCAATATTTAATCAATCTATTGGACAGGAATGATTGGAATATGAATTAAATTATTTAACTAAACAAAATTTTAGGATGTTATTTATAATTGGTGAATTTAATGCAATTAAGGATTTTTATTGAAATTTAAAAAAAATTACCTTCTTTAATTTGACATCAAAACTTGTTGGAATTCTGTAATTGATTAAGAATGTTTAAAAGTGATAAAATGGGTAAATTTTAGAATCTAAATATAAAATTTGATTTTATTTGTTTATTTTGAATTTATTTAATCGATATAAAAATAGCCATTTTGGTCACAGACTCGGATTTTGACGAAACCAGTTTCATCGGATCCGTATCAATGAATTATTATAGGGTTTCAAGTTTCGTAGTGATCGGACTTATCGTTTGATCGTACGAACGCGAAACGCCTTGAAATCGATAAATTGAAATCAATTTGAAATCAATTAGAAATTTTGTTTTCAGCATGGCTTCTCCATACGATGGAATTTGGACATGCAACTTTTTCCATTGCGTTTAGAATATTTTAAAATACCTGTTTTGGTATATGGGTTTACCCAATTTTGTTTCGGGGTCAGAACGGGCTTTTCGGGCCATAGATTGTTCAGCACGTTTATTTATCTGGTCCATCTACTCTATTTCAACCCTACCTATAAATACCCTGTATAAACCGAAATTTCTCCTCGTTCTCATTTGTCTGTACGTACCTTCTTTCTCAACTCTTCATCCCAATGGCAGACAAAACCTAATTCCCAAATTCCAAAAAAAAAAAATTCAATTTCAAAAAATAATAATTTGCGGATCTGCAGCAGCTTCTGGTCGCGCTTCGGGTTTCAGAGGAGAAAACCCTAGAGCAACTTCGAGTCAGGAAGAAAATGACTCGGGTCGCTCAGGGTCGTTGTGGCGAAAACTCCAAGAAAGCACCGGGGAATTGACGCAGCGCACCGAAGTCGAACCCGAAGTCGACCCAGGACCAGAATTTTCCATTTTTCAAATTTTCATAACTTTTGCATACGAGTTCGGATTCACGCGAGGTTTATTTTGCTGGGATCGTATCGGAATGTCTAACGTTTTGGCACTGGTTTGGATGAATTTGGAGACTATTAAATTTTTGGGTTTAAATTGGATTTGAATTCAATTTAAATTCAAAAAGGTGAGTGTTTTAACCCACTCACAATTTCTAGAATTCCTTATGCTTGTTAATTTGACTTAAGATATGAGTAGAAATTTATTTACTTCGTTTGGCACGTTTATTCATCATCTCGGTTAAATCACAATTATTTAATTTAACTATTAATTTATTTTATTTATTGCATATAAATTTGACAATTAGAATTTATTTATTTGCATATTAACTGCCTGTCATAGTTATATTTATTTTTATTTCGTATTAACTGCCAGTTAAATTTACATTTATTTTTGCACATAAACTGCTAGTTTGACAGTAGTTAGATTTATATAAACTGTTAGTTAATAAATGTTATTTGTTACCTGTATAATTTATATGCTCTATATTGATGTTGTTTAAATTGGATGATGATTGTAATAAAATGGTTGATGATTGATATCTGGATGAATGGATACTGTATTTTATATCGTATAAACTGCAAGTTATCGTGCATTTCATTCAATCGGGATTGCGGTTTGAAATGATATACAACCGCATTTTTATTTTAAATTACGGATTGAAATGATAAACATCCGTATCACTTGACCATAGGGTAGAAAATTTTATACAGGCACTGCGATAAATATATAAAATTATTTTTGGAAATGTTTTCCTATGGTTTTGTAAAGCTATATATATATATGGTTTATGGGCTATTGATTTGGTTATTTATATATATATAGTAAATTTTCGGTTTTTAAGCTTTGTATAAATTTGATTTGAAGTATAAAATAAAGTTTGATTTTAGAGATCAAATACGATTAAGAATTTATTTAAAATTAAATTTCTGGAGTTTTAATGACTAAAAAAAAAGAGTAAGGTTGGAAGATGAATATTAAGTTAAATTGAAACTAAATGAAAGTTAGAATTTTTAAAGGATATGATTTTTGTAACTTGATTTTTGTGTAAAGTGATTGAAAGATTATCCAATTATGTGAAGTTATAAGTTTTGCTTTAAGTATATTGAATTCATTAAGTAAACATTTCAAGTCTAAGTAATAAGTAATTGAATTTGATATATATGGGATGGGCAAATGAGTTGTTTTTGAAATGGTGTAATATTTAAAGCTTTGAAACGTAAAAATTTAAATGGTATTTGGAAGTTTAAATAGAAATTTGGAATTGATTTGTGAATGTAAAGAAGCTATTTTTTTTTATAAAAGTAATTTAATATTTAACCATTTGAGAGATGGAATTTGTTTCAAAGTTATTATTTTCAAGGTAGTAAAATTTGGAAATATTATATTCAAGAGTTTTGATTTCTAAATATTTTACTTTGAAACCATTATGATTTTTGGAAAGAATATATTGGAAAATAAAGATGATATCATATTGTTTTGGGTTTTAAAAGGAAATGATATCATACTTATATGGTTTTGAAATGGATATTATATTCTGGTTTTTAAAGTATAAATTATTTTAAAGGACCACGGTGTTATAATAACGTTTGGTTGGTGAAGAGACCAGGATCGGAAGTTGTCATACTCTCTGCCAACTCCGAAAACCACTTTAACAACTGTGTACGCGGTGGAGATTCCAGAATGAAGTAGGTTGGTGGAGGTGTTTCCTACAAGGTAAATACGTGGACCCGACTCCCGTGAGTTGGCATAAGGTGGCTAAAAGAGGAGCGATTCTCGGGCCAATGAGGTCTCTGATCGGACACTACTCTTCGATATTATACTTTGACTTTGGATTGATTCGGTGGATACTTTTACTTTGAATTTTCGGGGAGTTTGTTTCAAGGTGGGCGGTAGCTGCGGCTACGCGTGTCCATCGGTACGGATAGCAATTGGTATATCTACCCTGGCATTGCCTAGTTGTGCCGTGTCACCTACCCTAGCGCGCCTTCTACGAGTTTCTATTTGTGTCGTACCTATGGAGTATCCTCTGGTAGCTTCCCAATCAGGAGGTATTACGGTACTGTATAGACTATTGGCATTATTTGTGTTAAGGGCTATATGGGTAACCCCTTAACGCTATTAAAAAGTAAGTTTATTTTACAATTAGACACTATTATAATAGCGCAATATACTATATAGTAAATAGTTAAACAGATCCTTAGGAGATGTAAATCCCGAGCATCTCTTGAGTTTACTGCACTCATATTTATTTCTGTTAATTTAACTCATATATGATCTTTTAGTTCTGACTCGAGTGTTTTGTCTTTGCAAATTCGCTCGGGTCAGCCCGATCGTTTGAGGATTTGAAGATTTAGCTCTGGAGGACGAAGACGAAGGTGTATATTATTATTATTTTTACTAGTGCACTACACACTGTTCTGCTGCATTGTTATTGGTATGTGTAACTCTGATATGTATAGTATAAATGTTTTCTTTTATTTCTTTCTTGTTTTTCTTATTTACCCCATAACAATCCGCTCTTCCGTATGGTTTGAATTGGCAAGTGTGTCGATTTAAAGCGTGCGAAAAGATGGGACGTTACAACTTGGGGATGGAGAAGTTAATAATTTTCACAACTATCGCACCTAAACCGAATAGTCACATGTAAAAAAACAAATGGTGCCTGATTTCATCGCCATTATCGCTTAGAACATTGTTATCAATATTTAAAAATTATGCTATTTTAATCCCATTTAAAACCAAATATCTTCACCTATTTTAGTCACAATCAAAATAATTCATTTACACGATGCTTGAAAGTTATATTAAATTTGAATCTACATTTCAACAAGTTCGAAAATTAAATCAGACAACAATTGGATGAACTTTTTATTCTTATTTATTTCAGAGGTTCATACTTCAGCTAACTACACTGCACAGTGTTTAGATATGTAATTCGCACATCAATAGTTTGGAAACCAAGAACAATCTTCCATTTTGTTCAAATATACATCACTCGTTAAATAACATGTTTATTGTAAATGTATATCAATCGTTAAACAATATGTTAGCTTTGGTTTTGCCTCTATTCATGATAGATTGCTTGATAGAGGCAATGACTCTATGTTTGAAAATTGATTGCTAGGCTACCAGTTATAGTTTATATTAATCTTAAAGCATAATTTATAACTTTGCGGGGTTGTCAGAGAACTTGCTACATCTATTTAATTATTATGGTTTAAAGAGAATTAAATGGAAGTCTATCAATATATGTGGAATAATTGCTCAACACTACTTATGTCAACTTAATAAAACTTAGTGGCATATCTTTACTAAAGCAAAATGCATTACGAATGATTCTATCACCCTTTTTTTTCCTTTTTCCTTTTTTCTTTTTTAAATTTGTGTGTGAATTTGAAAATATAACCAGTTACATTTATATTGTTAATAAAATATATTTCTATTGTTAAGTAAATATTTTAGTGCACCATGTACTATTAGGAGAAGATGCTTGAAAGGTTTCGGTCGATTCGGTGGTGGATCCAGAAGCCGTTCTATATAGGCTTACCGTAGACATCTATAGTTTTGGACATTCGGTTGGCATGATTTTTGCTTGACACAAAGACTTTATCTCTTTTGATCAATACGTATTAGTCCTCCTATTAACATATGTTGTGGATTTGGTTATGTTTTTTAATAGAGTTATGATTTCTCAAATGGTGTAAAGTTGAACTTGTTTTGGCTTTTTTTGAACGTAATTGATTCTGTTGTTTCGAACACAAATTTAAGATTTGTAGGAAATTCTTAGGTCAGCTAAATATGAGATAGTGGCACTAGGCTACTGTAGATAATCTTCCAAAAGACTTAGTTCATTCTCATATATTTTAAAGGTTCTATGCATCTGAAATACTCAATAACTATTACAAATAGTTTTGACAATTCACTAATACTGTGGAGCTTGCGTAGGATTTGTTAAGAAGGATTATAGAATTCAATTAGAAAATGAAAAATATTCTTCTAAAACATACAACAGATTTGATATATTAATAAACAACACAAATTAAGTATCGAAACTCCAAAGCACCATGCACATCTCAAATAAGATAACTCAAATAAAAAGAGCTATAACATCAATGTTCCATAATAAACTTACATAAATGGATGTACACACAAATATCAAACATTCCATGGCTAAAAATGTAAATTTACATAAAATAGCAAACCTACATCTTATCTGGTTGTCTTCCATTTAAACACGACAACAACGCGAACTAAGTTTAGCAAGTCGATTGATCCATTTTGGAATTGATTTTCCAGTTAATTTGAAGCAAACATCCTTGCTAAAATGGTTACAGTTCTTTGTAAGTAGATTGTAGGAATCACGACTTTAGTTGTGAGAAAGAACATCCATGAATAAGCATAACTGGAGTGGATCATAGGAAGTTGTTCCAACCACAATTGATTTCCTGAATTCGTAGTTCGGACATTTTTTGGGTTCTACTTCAAATACACCACATGATGGAAAATCAACTGCCCCAAACGAATACTCTACTCCATGAACTGTGAGCAAATGTAGGAAATCCTCTATAAGACACTAATGTATTGAATGTTACTCAAACAAATGAAATTTGCTTGAATTTTTTTTCAAATAGGAAAACCAAAGCATTTTAGAGGAAAGTACTTCTTCCCTTAAGTTTTTCTTTTTATGTAAGCATTGGAATTCGATGTAATCATGATATGAACCAACTGACCAATCAAATGTACTACTATAGACTATGTGAACAACTATTGTAATAATACACATAAACCAATGTTAATAACACTTTTGTAGGAAACTTATGTGGTATGTTGGATCTGTAACAATATTAATTTCGAATGATCATAGAAAGAATTTACACTTTAAAAGAAGTTTCTACAAGAACTGAGATACAAACATTAAGAATACAACTTAAAATAATAACAATTTTTTTTACAATATTTTATTACGTAACAATAAAAAATTGATATTAACCGTGATTAAATATCATCTCTTTACTTGGTTGATAAATCATCTTAAGTTTACATTGATAAAATGTAGCAATTTTATTAAGGTAAATATCTAGTAAATTCTATGCTAAATAAATGACTATTTTTAACATGTCAACAAAAATATTCTAGTCACATTTCATATATAAAAAATTATGTATGCAAAACCAATAATTCTATAGATAACAAAATAAGAAGCCCCATAACTACATCAACTAGTTCATATATAATGGAAATGTGAACTAGGCTTAGTTATGTGCAATAATAAATGAAAATAAAAATAAACAAAAATGTGCAAAATTACCTTCCACTCCAGAATGAAATGCACCAAGGCCTGCCTAATAACGTAAACGATTAGTTGAGGTTAAGTCATAAATGTTAAGAATAACTGGTGTCTCTGTTGGCCTTCTCTTACGTCTTTCCATTGTCACGCGCTCTAAGCGTGCGGTAGTCATTACTAAATATTCGTTTAAGTTCTTTGGATATCCATTTGAATGATCAACATGTATTCTCACATCTTCTGTCGCGAAACGTAAATAAGCTAGTTGCGCAATAACATCGACTATTTTATGGCAAATTTTCAATTTAGTTTTGGTAGCTTGGTCAAATTTTCTTTTATAAGCTTCCAAGCATTCCTCTTGTTCTAACTCAAGTATCATTCTTTCTCTATCTGTTTTGGTTCACCAATCTCATCCCAAATCACATGTTATAGTAATGTAGTAGAAATTAGTGACTAGGAAATAAATAAGACTTTCTTCGATCTCTTTTTTTCAATATATACTCTCTGCATCTATATATTCTATGATTTTTATCATACTAAAATATCGGTTTGTAATGTTGTTGCATTATAATACTAGAATATGATAAGAATTATATAAAAGGTTAAAATAATGTAAATTGATGGAATCAAAGCATCATTATTATACCTAAAATGGGTGAATAACAAAATAATTTCACAAAATGTTAAATAATCAATAAATACAAAGTGTTCATCTATAAGACAATTGATCCTTACTTCACAGCTCCAACTAAACATCACCTTAGGAGCATAGATTGAGCAACTCCGGTTGTCACATTGTAAATGTGGCATGCAATGAAATTTGAATATTAGTATGTTATGATGGGAGTAGACAGCACACGCGACTCTATAGTTTTTATAGTCTTGCTTCAGTAAGAAAATATTTAATTGCATCCCATAATATAGGAATAAGATAAAAAAAACTGCAAGGTTGATAAAGACCACAATAAAGGAAAACAAATCACTTTAGTTCATTGCTCCGCATATTTAGTTGCTTCCATCTATAATAGAGTGAATATTATTTATGTTTTTCAAAAAATTTTTTGAAGTTGATACGTTCTTTAGCAATATTACATGTTTATTAAAATTACTCAAGAATGTTTTTAACGATGACAAATATTGTAGATTAACCGAAGATATTTAACTCATGTATATAACATTCATGTTGCCTGAAAGGAATGACATGTTTATGTATTATGTTTTTATGTAAGTGGACCAAGTTGGTAATAAAATGTCTTAAATGCAAAACGAGGTATATAAAAACTTTACCAAACTTTAGTTTACTAAGAAGATTTTGATTTTTTATCTAATAATCATAAACAAAAAAGGAAATAAACCATTATTACTGTCCCTTAAAAGGGTTTCACTTCTATAATTACGATGAAGCTTGTTAGTATTTGAAGCACCACAAAGCATTGTTGTATAGTTCATTTAACCATTATTTAAATAAGTTTTGAACCAACCAATATGCACAATGATGTCAACATCACTAATATAAAAATTTAAAAACAAATACGAGCCTATAAAAAAGTGACTGTTATAAAAATCAACCACGATATAATCAATCGCATGTTATTCAGCTATAAAATGAACAAATCTAAATAATCTTATTCCGTAGTATGTTTTTAAATTTTTCCATCTATTTTACTACCTTGTTCATGCTTTCATGTTGATTACTACCTAATTAATGTACAACTATGATTTATCAAATAGTTTCATCAATTAGACTAACAAACATAGTTACTATAAACTGCATATTAAACCTATTTTAGAAGATATTAACAGTTTTTTGAAGTATATACAGTTATTCATCGCTAGAGAACAAAATATAAATAATTTAAAAAGTAACAATACGAAATTCATTTTATAGTTGGTACGTTTATATTTTATAGGATTTTTACGTCCGAATTAGCTTTTCAAAAAGATGAATAGTGCATTTGGTTGCAATAGAAAAAAAATTAAATTACTCCAAACAATGAAATAAAAAGAAGAATAAATTTATTAAAAACATATTAGTAGCAATAATTTAGAACCAAGCTTTGATCTAGCCCATATGTAAAGGCAAGAGTTTTATTGTCTGGCCTGCACAGAACATAAACACATATGTTTGGGTTTTTTTAAGCCCAAATTATTGTTTTTAAAAATTAAAATTTTGTTTTGCTATGGTATATCAAAGAACAATATTTCTTATAATAATCGAAACAAATATAAAAAACATTTTAAAAAGACATTCAGCCTGAGCTATGCAATATTTTAGGTTATTGTAAATTACAGGTTATTATATCTAAGTCATGACCAAGTCATTTATTATATCCAAAAAAATGCACCAACAAATTGGTTGGTATTGCCTTACGAACCTACAAAAATATATTTTTTAAGTAATTCCACACGATAAATAAAAATAAAATGATATTAACTACTTATTTGAGTCAAGGTGGTAAGGCCTTTCAATAAGAAATTGATTAAAGTTATCTAAACCAAATTAATTGTCCTTCCCTTCAAAATTGATTTTATGTTGGGTTTAATTAATCAATTGCTTTGTTTCAAGCACTATAGAATAAAGGGTTGGACTTGAGATTATATCATAGGAGAACATGTCAAATGATTTAGATTTTAATGTATACTTAATTTTATGATGGATTTTACATGTTCTTTTTCTGGAAATACCTATTAACATTTGACATGCAAAATTAACACGTAATAGGAACGTTGTAGTTATTATAATTAATATTTGACATACACAATTCATTGGAATTTAAATTGTAGTCAGTATATTTAATATACTTTATTTTCTAATTAATAATGCACCTACAGATGAAAGGGCTCTTGGAGTTGATATTTATTAAAAATTAGTCATGGAGATAAATTTTATATTTAACACACATATATCAAAGAGGAAGCTTTAACGATACATAAAAATACAAAATACACTAAAATAAATGGCCAATTCTATTAACACTCCACTTTCTTCCTTCAATGTGTTTTATTAAAAAACACACGCCACATTTTTTTTTCTTACTCCATTTTATTTTGAAATTACACTTGTTTCTTTTACCCCACTTATTCTTATTTTCAACTCTTCGCATGGAAATAATAAAAGATTCACATCTCACAACATTTGAAAAATTCTTAACGATCATGGACAATTTGATCTTCTTTTCTTATCCAATAATGCAATCTAAGAGAAGAAAAAAACATGCTACAGCTTAATAAAGTAGAAAAATGATAGGAAGCCTATGTAATATATTTCATGCATATTAGATTTATTATTATTCCACATGGACTATGCACTATCTTAGTACCAATTCCATTATTAAATACCCTTGGTTGCTATCATATCCTAGTTACTATATATGAACCTTAGAAAACATACGTAGTTATCTTCTAGTAATAATATCTTCTTTAAAAATTCTATCCTTATATTTATGCAAGTATACCAACAAAAGAGAAGGAGATGGAAAATATGAAGACATGAAGAGGACTAAAACATCTCCGTAAAAATAATTACAAGGATAAAACAGTCGTTTATTTTCAAAAAAATTAAAGTGGCAAAAATGGAATAATGTGGTGTGTTAAGAATGAGCCAAAATAAACAATAGACTAATCAAATCGAACCTTAAAAATTTTCTTTTAATTCAAGGTGGTGAGACCTTTCAATAAGAAATTGATTAAAGTTATCTAAGCCAAATAAATTGTCCTTCCCTTCAAAACTGATTTTATGTTGGGTTTATTTAATCAATTCCTTTGTTTCAAGCACTATAGATTAAAAGGATGGACTTGAGATTATATCATAGGAGAACATGTCAAATGTTTTAGATTTTAATGTATACTTTATTTTATGATGGATTTGACATGTTATTTTTCTGGATATACCTATTAACATTTGACATGAAAAATTAACGCGTAATAGGAACGTTGTAGTCATTATAATTAATATTTGACACACAATTCATTGGAATTTAAAGTGTATTCAAAACATTTAATATACTTTATTTTCTAATTAATAATGCACCTACAGATTAAAGGGCTTGTGGAGTTGATATTTATGGAAAATTAATTATGGAGATAAATTTTATATTTAACATACATATATCAAAGAGGAAGCTTTAATGATCCATAAATTATTTGAATTTATAAAACCTAGTAAAGCAAACCAAAATACAAAATACACTAAATTAAATATCCAATTCTATTAACACACCACTTTCTTCCTACACGGTGTTTTATTAAAAACACACACCACTTTCTTCCTACACGGTGTTTTACTAAAAACACACACCACTTTCTTCTTTCTTACTCCATTTTATTTTGAAATTACCCTTGTTTCATTTATCCCACTTATTCTTATTCTCCACTCTTCTCTTGGCAATAATAAAAGATTCTCATCTCACAACATTTTAAAAATTCTTAACGATATGGACAATTTGATCTTTTTTTTGTATCCAATAATGTAATCTAAAAGAGAGAAAAAACATGCTACAGCTTAATAAAGTATAAAAATGATAGGAAGCTTATGTAATATATTTCATGCATACTAGGTTTATTATTATTCCACATGGACTGTGCACTGTCTTAGTAGGAATTCAAGTATTAAATAGGCTTGGTTGCTATCATATCCTAGTTACTATATATAAACCTTAGAAAACATACATAGTTATCTTCTAGTAATAAGATATCTTCTTTAAAAATTCTATCCTTATATTTATCCAAGTATACCAACAAAAGAGAAGGAGATGGAAAATATGAGGACATGAAAAGAACTAAAACATCTTAATGAAAATAATTACAAGGATAAAATAGTCGTTTATTTTCAAATAAATCAAATTGGTAAAAATGGAATAATGTGGTGTGTTAAGAATGGGCCAAAATAAACAATAAACTAATCAAATCGAACCTTAAAAAGTTTCTTGTAATTCAAGGAAAATAGGAAAGAAATAAATGGATATATTTTTTAGCAAAAAATAACATATTCCATGGGCTAGCTGATTATACAATAAAAGAACATGAATGTAAATTGCAATGTTTATAGATTGTTGATAGAGATATAAATATACTTTGTGTACAAAATGAAAAATTATTCCGTAGTGACGGAATAGGAAATGAAATGAGAGTAAATATGTGGAAAGAATACCAAAGGTCATACATTGAACTTTTTATGTATTAGAATGCAAGGTATAAGTTGTGTCTAGAGTACGATATTAAATGGAATGAAAAGGTGGTTCGTAATATTGAAGTACCTGAAGCTCAAGAAGATATTCTCTTTCTGTCTTCTGTATATCATCAACCAGGTCTATATGTAGAAGGATTAAATTCTCCTTCAACATCTGGTGAGATCTCAAAGGTTGAAGAGGAAGGAACAATGAATGCGATTCTAATGGTGCAACCAATAATAGTATCATAGGCGAGGCTGCAAATTGCTTGGAAATTTGTGAAAAGGAGGAGAGAGAAGATTGCAGTTGTGTACGAAAAGCATGAAATGATGAATGTGAGTTTCAGGCAAAGAACTAGAGGACGCAGATCTAGGTTTTTGAGTGTTAGAGACATAATGGTATGTATAATATGTTTTTGGTTAACAAAATACTATAGCACTGAAAAATGAAATTTTATGATAAATATTACAGATTTTACTTAGAGAGGTATAGAGTGAAGAATGGAAATGGGTTTATATAGAGAATGACAAATTCTCTCTAGACTTCTCTTTTAATTATTATTACGTTCATCTCATATTTATTTGGCATTAAAAGAATTTATTAATTCTTAATCTATTTTAAACTCAAATGAAATGCTTTTTTGTCTGTATAATTGTGGAAATTAATTATAGTAATTGATTGCAAATTATCAAAATTTTCCAAATTGATTGAGTATGCTATATATAATTTTATCTACCGATTAATAACTTTTTTAATTTACCGAGTAACTTTAGAAGTAGTAAATCAACCAATTAGTTTCCTCTAACTAAATAAGGCAATTAATTTCCTTTAATTAATTATTTTATTGAAATTAATGAAAATCAATTCATTTTCAAAATTATATCTCACTAAAATGAAATATAAATTTCGTGTGAAAATTATTATAAACTCCTTAATTGACTATAAAATATGCTAATAAATCAATTTGATTAGTATCGTTTTTAAATCTGTTTATTAATTATGCAATTAAATGACTTTTACCATGTAATCAATTTTTTAAAATTATGAATGCTTGTGCGTGTATATTAAGCATAATATGTACATAGTCCTAATCACTTATTTAATCGATATTATCTTATTATTCATTCCAACATGTTATTACTTTGTTTTCACTTTCTATATTGTTATTTTACATATAAGGTCTTATTTCAATATCCTGCAATTAATTTTATATCTTTCGCTACTCATAGAACCTAAAAAATGGAAAGAAAACCCAAGTCTCAATAGAACAACGGGGAATTAAGGTAAAATTTCCATCAAATCTTAATATAGAAGATGAAAGTTGTACATACTCTCCTAGACATTTTGTAACAAATAGTATCTAATTCTAGTCTTGAGTATAGATTATAGTGCAATAAAAATTAAAATCTTACTAAACTATATAAATGACTGAAAAGTTTACCAAATTATTGTATCGTTGCTACTATGCAATAACGTCAGCCATGCTAGATTTATCATTGTCAAAAGATTTTGGAGTTTGTATATTATTGAATTGGGTACATGGAACTGTATATTCGTATATCGTTTGAATTGGGTACAAATTGGTTGGTATTTCCTTACGCACCTACAAAAATATATTTTTTAAGTAATTCCACATGATAAATAAAAATAAAATGATATTAACTACTTATTTGAGTTAAGGTGGTAAGGCCTTTCAATAAGAAATTGATTAAAGTTATCTAAGCCAAATAAATTGTCCTTCCCTTCAAAACTGATTTTATGTTGGGTTTAATTAATCAATTCCTTTGTTTCAAGCACTATAGAATAAAGGGTTGGACTTGAGATTATATCATAGGAGAACATGTCAAATGTTTTAGATTTTAACGTATACTTAATTTTATGATGGATTTGAAATGTTCTTTTTCTGGAAATACCTAATAACATTTGTCATGCAAAATTAACGCGTAATAGGAACGTTGTAGTTATTATAATTAATATTTGACATACACAATTCATTGTAATTTAAATTGTAGTCAAAATATTTAATATAATTTATTTTCTAATTAATAATGCACCTACAGATGAAAGGGCTCTTGGAGTTGATATTTATTAAAAATTAGTTATGGAGATAAATTTTTTATTTAACATACATATATCAAAGAGGAAGCTTTAACGATACATAAATTATTTTAATATATAAAACCTAATAGAGCAAACCAAAATACAAAATACACTAAAATAAATGGCCAATTATATTAACACTCCACTTTCTTCCTACAAGGTGTTTTATTAAAAAACACACGTCACTTTTTTCTTTCTTACTCCCTTTTATTTTGAAATTACACTTGTTTCTTTTATCCCACTTATTCTTATTTTCCACTCTTCTCATGGCAATAATAAAAGATTCACATCTCACAACATTTAAAAAATTCTTAACGATCATGGACAATTTGATCTTCTTTTCTTATCCAATAATGCAATCTAAGAGAGAGAAAAAACATGCTACAGCTTAATAAAGTAGAAAAATGATATGAAGCTTATGTAATATATTTCATGCATACTAGGTTTATTATTATTCCACATGGACTATGCACTATCTTAGTAGCAATTCCATTATTAAATAGGCTTGGTTGCTATCATATCCTAGTTACTATATATGAACCTTAGAAAACATACATAGTTATCTTCTAGTAATAAGATATCTTCTTTAAAAATTCTATCCTTATATTTATGCAAGTATACCAACAAAAGAGAAGGAAATGGAAAATATGAAGACATGAAAAGAACTAAAACATCTCAGTAAAAATAATTACAAGGATAAAACAGTCGTTTATTTCCAAAAAAATTAAATTGGAAAAAATGGAATAATGTGGTGTGTTGAGAATGAGCCAAAATAAACAATAAACTAATCAAATCGAACCTTAAAAACTTTCTTGTTGTGACGCCCCACGTCTATGCTCACAATACCAAAGGTTATTATAAGGAATATCGTCTGCTATTGCGAAGAATAATGTTTGTTAGAAGCGACCATCCGTAAGTCATGCCTTAGATGAATATTGATTACATCGATAGGAGTTGTGTAATTACTCCCAAAGATATAAATTCAATCCAAATCTAAAACGAAACTACGGTGGCTAAAGGAAAATCCAGAACAACCCACAATAACAACAACATAAATAGTATAATCACATCAGGACAGAAATATCAGATATATAGCGGAAGACAAGTCTGGAATACATGCTACAATAATTGATCATTCATATGAACCAAATGTACATATACATGTCATCGACATACATGAGACGAGAGTCAATGCACCAAAGAAACACCTCGAAGTCTAGACAAAAGATGATGTGAAATCCCAAAAGCCGAAGCTGCAACTGAATCAGAGATAACGATTATCCTGAAATAACTCGGTCTGCCCCAGTATTATTTAAAAGAAAATAATAAACGGACCAGTCTAATTTAAACATCAGAAATAAGTTTATGATAAACAACACTTAAGCAAATAATTATAGTCTCGAATGAGACTATTTGGCATAAATAATCAACATAGTTTAAATGAATAAATCTCAATAAACTCCATCAAAATCAACTCATTAAACTCCATCGAAATCAACTTCCAAATTCATAGTTGAATTCAAAACAACGATACACAAAATTATAATCTCGGATGAGATTATACACAAAATTATAATCTCGAATGAGACTATACAACATAAGTAATCAGCATAGTTTAAAGGAAGAAATCCCATTAAACTCCATCAAAATAAATTTCCAAATTCATAATTGAATTCGAAACAACAATACCCAAAAATCTAAAAATCAAATAAGATAACTAGAAAATCAGCATTCCCAAAATCTAGAAATCAAAATAAGATAACTAGGAACTCAACATAAAAGATGGATCGATCCCAGCAGATGGCGAGTTTTAACTACGACGTAGTGCATCTCATATAGCCGAAGCCTACCAAGTACTATAATTTTTGGCGCCCAACAAATGACCCGAAGTTCCAACAAATGACCCGCAGGTCCAACAAATGACCCGAAGGTCTAGTACTGGTAATTGACCCGAAGGTCCATCATATGACCCAAAGGTCCAACAAATGACCCAAAGGTCCAGCAGAGTGGGTCGTAAGCCCAACAAAATCATCAAAATCATCAAACGACAATTATTTCAATTAATGAGTTCGGAATTAACCGAAATAGTAAAAGTATGGTTCTGTACTCCACTCTTTTGCTTAACAGTTTAAATCTCTTCATCATTTCCTTGAAAGTGCAAAACTGTGTATTTTATATAAATAACATTTTACGTTCTCAAATGGACAAGTCCGGAATTAACAGAATCAGTAAAAGTAAGGGTTCATAGTGCTTAATTTTGCTGAAACGTTTAAATCGCTTTGTCATTCTTTTGAAAGCGTAAATTTAATTTTTTTGAAAACAATTCTATTTGAAAACGATTTTTAAAACATGTGATTAAAACAGCAACATCTGTAGAAATTTCGACAAGGAAATTGCGCTTCACAAAACACCGTAAAAACGGATATCAAATCAGCGTTGCGGGATAGCCGCTTAAAATTCACTTTAAAATTGACGGTTACTGAAGTCGAAATAACAGTAATTTTTATTCGTCAAAAAAAATCATCAAAACAACACGCTTCAAAAATATAATACCGGTGTAAAAATTCCATTATAAAAATAACGGCAACAAAATACGTTTTAAAACGTAACACCGTTTCAACGCAAATTAAATACTGGTATTTTAAATCTTTTCGTGCAATTGAACTTGCACTTACATATTGGAATTGGTGGTCTGGGCACTATAGAATTTTCACGGAAGTAGTAAATGTAAAAAAAACTATGAATTGGAAAATAATCGGGACCAATTTAAATGCATGCAACCTGAAAATGCGCGCATTCAACAGAGAAATGCTTATACATGAATTTTGGGGTATGCATGTTTACAGACACTTATGTGCATGCAATTAAAATGAAAAGTTAAATGCATGAGCAATGAAACTCCTCCATACACATCAACGTGTGTAACACTTGCTCACTTGGACTTAAATAGGTGATGACCGTCAAAAATTTAATGCACACATAAAAATAACTGGACAATGCAATTTACACGAAAATGTCAGTTACATGCACGCGAGAAAAACCGTTTTATGAAATAAAAAAAATAACGAGACCTATACATGTGCATGCACATTAAAATTTTCACGCACACAAAGGCCTAGTACTACAATCATACACGTATGAATAAAAAATATCTGGGCAAAGTTAAGTTTATGTATACACGCATAAACTGCAACAAGATGACCCGGATACATTAATTTTTCCATGCAAATAATAAAAGTAAAGTGACCTGGACTTGTTTTACTCTTTGCCAAAACATACTTTATTACTCTTTGCCCAAACATACTTAATGCAATTAATGAGAATAACTTGTAATATAAATGATGTAAACAAAAAAAATGCACGCGAGTAAAGGCCACGCCCGCACAACAATTTTTTTTTAAAATATGCAAAATAGTGATTTGGGCTAGACGTGGACACTATTTCACATATTAGAACCTTGCATGTACAAAATGAAAAGAATAGTGGCATCATGACGCATGTAATAACTAAAATACAATAATCTGGAACTTGAACACGCATACATTATTTTCATGCTTCACTCCTTTGTACGTCAAAAAACATAATATCCTGGGCAATTATATGCAAGCAGCTAGATTTTGTGTGATGCTATTTACATTTTCACGAAGCACTAGACTTTGTGTAATGTAATTTATGTTTTCACGCAAGTACTGAAGTGGACCAAAATAGTCCGGACCTTAGCTTTGTGTATTTCATGAATACACAAAAAATTTATACAAATTGTTGGCCTAGGAATGAAATTTTTAACACGCATGCAAGATGCAGTAAACAAAATTTAACTGACCAGAATATTAGAAATGTGAGTATAAAACTCACCTTAAATTCGCTTCAAAATCAGTAAGCAACCCGGATCCAAAAGAAGCAAAATTTTGAACTGCCATTGACGTTTCACCGAGCAACTAGGAAATGATGGACAAAAGAAAGAAGCAACTACTGGAAATTTTAACAAATGAAAGTGATGAATGATATTTTTCCTTTTCACAGTTGTACAAGTCAAAAGAAATAATGCTGGCAATTGTTTGTGGTACACTAGCATTGAAGAGAGGATGTGCATAAAGAAAAGGAAGTACATACGCATTAATCGATGACAGCAATTTCAGTATTTACTTTCAAATAAAAGTGACATCAACCCAAAATGATCCACTTTGCTTTACAAACTTTCATTAAGAAATAAAACATACGGCTTGTTACAAAGATGATGATAGTGAATTATGCATTCACTTTTGCTTAGAATTAAGTGACAACAAACTTTTGCTTTGCAAATATTGTTGACAACAAGATGTTCAACATTTGCAAATGAATTGGCTATTCATTTTTCACGAGTGAAGGCAAATTAAAAATAACGCAACTTTGTTATTTGTTTCAATTGATTTTGCGGTTGACTTTGCAAATTATTAATTATCAAATTTCAATTTAAAATTCCCATTTTAAATTTATATTTTGACAGCAGTAAAATAACGGTTGTCGTCACACTTGTAATTCAAGGAAAATAGGAAAGAAATAAATGGATATACTTTTTAGCGAAAAATAACATATTCCATGGGTTAGCTGATTATATAATAAAAGAATATGAATGTAAATTGCAATGTCTATAGATTGTTGATAGAGATATAAATATAATTTGTGTGCAAAACGAAAAATTATTCCCTAGGGATGGAATATGAAATGAAATGAGAGTAAAAATGTGGAAGGAATAACAAAGGTCATATGTTGAACTTTTTAAGTATTAGAATACAAGGTATAAGATGTATCTAGAGTATGGCATTAAATGGAATGAAAATGTGGTTCGTAATATTGAAATACCTGAAGCTTGGCAAGAAGATATTCTCTTTCTGTCTTCTGTATATCATCAACCAAAGGTCTATATGTAGAAGGATTAAATTCTTCTTCAACATCTGCTGAGATCTCAAAGGTTGAAGAGGAAGCAATAATGAATGTGATTCTAATGTTGGAACCAATAATGGTATCATATGCGAGGTGCAAATTGCTAGGAAATTAGTTCAAAGGAGGAGAGAGAAGATTGCAGTTGTGTATGAAAAGCATGAAATGATGAATGTGAGTTTTAGGCAAAAAAATAGTGTACGCAGATCTAGGTTTTTGAGTGTTAGAGACATAATGGTATGTATAATATGTTTTTGGTTACCAAAATACTATAGCACTGAAATATGAAATTTTATGATAAATATTATAGATCTTACTTAGAGAGATATAGAGTGAAGAATGGAAATGGGTTTATATAGAGAATGATAAATTCTCTCTAGACTTTTCCTTTAATTATTATTACCTTCATCTTGTATTTATTTGGCATTAAAAGAATTTATTGGCTCTTTAATCTATTTTAAATTCAAATGAAATGCTTTTTTTGACTGTATAATTGTGGAAATTAATTATAGAAATTGACTGCAAATTATCAAAATTTTCCTAATTGATTAAGTATGCTATATATAAATTTATCAATCGATTAATAACTTTTGTTAATTTATCGAGTAACTTCAGAATTAGTAAATCAACCAATTAGTTTCCTCTAACTAAATGAGGCAATGGATTTCCTTTAATTAATTATTTTGTTGAAATTAAGGAAAATTAATTCATTTTCAAAATTATACTCTCACTAAAATTAAATATAAATTTCGTGTGAAAATTATTAGAACACTCCTTAATTGACTATGCAATATGCTAATAAATAAATTGATTAGTATCATTTTTAAACCTGTTTATTAATTATGCAATTAAATGACTTTTACCATGTAATCAATGTTTTAAAATTATGAATTCTTGTGCATGTATAGTGAGCATAATATGTATATAGTCCTAATCACTTATTTTATCGATATTATCTTATTAATCATTCCAACATGTCATTACTTTGTTTTCACTTTCTAACGTTATTTTACATATAAGGTCTTATTTCAATATCCCGCATTTAATTTTATATCTTTCGCTACTCTTAGAAGTTAAAAAATGGTAAAAAACCCAAGTCTCAATAGAACGATGGGGAATTAAGGTAAAATTTCCATCAAATCTTAATATAGGAGATGAAAGTTGTGCATACTCTCCTAGACATTTTGTAACAAATAGTATCTAATTCTGGTCTTGAATATAGATTATAGTGAAATGAAAATTAAATTCTAACTAAACTATATAAATGACCGAAAGCTTACCAAATGATTGTATCGTTGCTACTATGCAATAGCGTCAGCCATGCTAGATTCTCATTGTCAAAAGATTTTGGAGTTTGTATATTATTGAATTGGGTATAAGATTATATTCCAAATTTTGGTTAATTTCAAATTTCATTGATTTGTCAACAACAAATGCTTTCCATTTATAATTAAAAAATATCCTGTTTAAAATAATAGATTTCAAATGGTTTTTGTTATGAAATTGGTTGCACGAGACTCCGAAATTGGGAAATATAATTCTTCGCACCACTACAAAATTAGGTTGTTACGTTTTTTACTATTTTCCTACCCAGTTCAATCTTTCTCACTTGATAACAGCTTGAAGTTTAAAGCTGCTTACATAGAAATATATAGAGAAAGCATAAGATTATTTTCAAAATTTTATAGTTATATGGAACCATATATTCGTATATCTTTTTCAGTCCTTTTTATTCATTGTTTGACCAATTTGTAAGTAATCTTTGATTCTGCATCTAATTTATTGCCCGTTTTTACTACAAATGTGTGTGTGTGTGTGTGTGTAGTAATGATGATGTTAAGGCATATTGCAGAAGATCTCACTATTTGATATTTACCTATATTATTTGCACTTTTCCTAGTTAGAATATTTCCTATTATATTATTACTTAGGCTACAAGTAACTAAGATATAAATATAAATCTTGTATTTTTGTATATCAATTAAGCCATTAGTAAAAGTATTGACTTTTAATGAATGTTAATTTTTTTCCTCTCCCTCTCTTCTTCTTTTATATTTCATTTTATTAAATAATTTCAACAAATGATAAATGCCAAAAATTTCACAAATTTGTTTGGTTTAATTTATCTTGAATAATTGAGTGCATGTTAAAAGTGAAAGAAAGATTGGAGTTTAGAAATTATCACTACAACAAAACTGCCCCAATATAGCTATATTTTTTGCAATGGTCATAATCTACTAGTTGTAATTAAGGTTTTTACAGCGTTTGTTTCAGAAAGTTGTAATAAACTTACTTTCAACAACTTTTTTTGTTAGTTGTTGCATATGGATATTACAACTATTTTTCTTTTGCCAATTGTAATAGATGTTAATTTTCATCAACTTTTTTGTTATGCTATTTATAATAGATACCTATTAGCTCCTTTCCGTCGCCTATTGTAATAAATAATTAATATGTAATATGTAATGATTACAATTAAATTAAAATAATTAACAATTAATAAAAATTTAATAACAAATAATAATTAAATAGATGATACATAAATAATAATAAAAATTAGATATTAATTGCAAACATGTTTGGTTTCGGTTCGTTAGTATTTCATACTATGAGATTACAGGTCACAGGTTCGATCCTAAAGATGTACCTTGTTGATATTAATGGAGCATGCTAAATAATAATAATAATTAATTATTAATGTACAATAATTAAAAACTGCTATTAAATACTAATAATTAATTATTAACTAGAAATATGAAATAACCATATTAATAATTAGTTATTAATTAATATTTAATAATTAGTTATTAATTAATATTTAATAATTAATCAATAATAAATTAATTAACAATCAACAGTCAGTCAACAAATAATAAATAATAAATATTTAATTATAATTAATAATTGCTATTAAATAATAGTAATTAATAATTAGTAATATAAAAATTATAATAATTAGTTAAATAAAAGTTAAAAAGTAATAATTAAAAGCTAAAATTTAATATCAAATAATAATAATAATTAAAAATTTTAATTAGATAATAATAATTATTATAGATTATTTTGAAATATGAAATAATTACTATTAATATTCAGCAATCCACCTAAGTGAAATATACTTTCTTAATGAATTTAGAAATTCGTATAATATTTAAATATAAATTATCACTTATGGTTCTATCTTCAGCAAGCGAGTAGAGCATTTGAGTGGTCCAATAATATGTTGCATGTATGATAATTTTTCCTATTTTACTTACAAAATGTAACGTTTGCGATTTTTCGTTGCCGAAAAACCGAAATGTTAGGGTTAAAGAAGAAGAAAAGATAGAAGAAAGCGGTAGAAGATAAAAAGAGATAGAAAATAGAATGGAACAGAAAAGAAAACAACAGAACAATATCAGAATCTCACAATCGCAGCGGAACAACACATAATAAATAAATAATCTTTAAACAAAGAACTATATCAGTTATTACATTACATCCTATTACATTACATTTCATTACATCATCAGAGTGTACAACAACAAACAACATCAACAGCGGAAAAGAAATACAATATACTAGTGAATACGCCATGCCATGCCATCCAGCTTGCCTCCTACAACTCCTGAATTCCTGAATATCCTGATAAACCTTACTCTTGACTGCCCGTGTGGAAATTGGTGGACACCTAGAGTTTAGGAAGGAAAACAATAAACTCCGAGTCAGTCATGAGACTGGTGCAAGAACTCAAAATAGTTTATTTATCTTAAAAATCAAAATAGAGGAATATTTTTAAAGGCAATTCGCAATGGATTTAAAAATGAGACTACCATATGGCCTCCCGCACACACACACAATGCAAACGCAGAATCGGAGGAGATTTCTCCTTATGATAGTCAAAGATGCTTGATACGCATTAAAAAGAAACATTTGATATTATTACTAGTGCATAGTATAGAAAACAATTTTGAAAGTAGAATATAAATCTTAGCCAGCATAGGCATTCCGCACTTATGCCTACTATATCTACCACGTTCAATAGCAGGTTACCGCCACATTCCATGGCAGATTATACAACTAAAACCGTACAAGATCATATTGTTTATTTGGATTTCCAACAAATGGTCAGGCCAAGGAACTTCCCATTGCCACATGGAAATGCCTCTAGAATGACGTCCCGAGAACCAAACCAGATCTCTGCCAACGCAAGGCCGGGTTACCCCTAACTGGGTAACTACTGACACGAATATGTCATCCCCCGATCGTAACCGATCTATCCGAGGATCCTCGATTTCCCACAACCACAAAATATGCAGCAACAACATAGGTTAAATATCTGGGCTCCATACCATGATACCACCTCTATTTAGAAGGAATGACATACACTAAAGGGGCGCTACCCCCTAATAACCTTACCGCATCCTTCCTGTTTTGACCATTTTCGGGGTGTGAGGTCCGACGAAGTCTCGTCCACAAAGCCACACTTCATACAAAAGCCGTGCTTTGGGTCAACAAATGATCATAGAAATGATCACCAAGATAAATGATCAAATAAATGATCCTATCACAAATGATCAAACAATGATCATTTCACAGCAACACTCAGCATGCCACACTACCAAATTGGGAGTATATCACTAATAACCTTCAACTATATAACCTCTGAGCTCGTACGTCTCAGAGAAGGGTGTTAAGCTAAGAGAATAAATTCTCCGCCACCAACAGAAATATATTTGAAAGAAATCAGCTTTATATCTCAACTTGTAATGTCATACACACAATCCATACAAGTCTGTTCCGGGATCGAACAGAACCGAAGGCACTTCCAAAGAAGTCCTTGCATTCCGGATATTCACTAATCACGACCGGACTTCCCGTCACTAAGGGTGATAAAACCTCTATATCGGAGATCAGCCGATGTAGAGTAACTCGACGGTAATCCTTCCGTTTTCACAAATATCCGGTCTTCAACACCGGTCATCGAATGCAATCCATAATGACGTATCACATACTCAGAATGGGTTATACGACCCCAAGGTCCTTTCCCGGATAACCCGAATAGTGAGCGCTTATTCAAAAATAAGTGTGGCATTCAAATTCAAACAAATCACAACAAATACCTATTTAAAGGTAAATATTGATAGTCGGATTATTTAACTATCAATAGGCATGCTCAACATCACCAAATTCCAAATAATTTCCCAAATTATTTACTTTCCAAAATATCTTTACTAGATATAAAATTTCCCACACTTCAAACATTTGAAAACAAATTTTCAAATCACTTTTCACCCTTACACTTTTTGAAAACAAATTTCAAACATTTTCCTTACGCGAAATACTTTCATTTCAACATGGTTCATTTTAACCAATTAAATAAATCCTTAACGATTTACTTTATATTTACGTTCCAAATCTGTAAATTAATTCCCATACTTCAAAAATAAATCAACATTTATTTTTAAACAAATTCCCCTTTTCATTTATAAATTCCATAGTGAATTTAAATTCCAAAATATTTATGAATATACGATTTCAATTATTCGTTTTCAATTTATCTTCAAAAAGATAAATTCTCAAAACATTTCATTTCACATTGGAAAAACATTTCCATACTTATTTATTAATAAGTGATTCACAAATCCATTTATTTTCAAAACTTAGAAAATATTCCATATACTTAATATCGAAATTAAGTATATATTTCATTCTTTAAGGAAAACATTCACTTAACACATTTATTTGGGCTAAAACGAATGTTGCGTAAAACATCGTTACTACGACCCAAAATCACTAGTATATGGATTCGAAATTTAGATAGATATATAAATCCCAATACTATATAAAACATTTCCTTTCGAAAACCATTTACTACAACAACAGTGTTATAGTCCACCATTTCCTTCTTTCTCGAAAACGTCTATTTCAACAATAAATGTTGAAATCCATGGTTTCGATTCATAATACATTTTAAAACATCTTTAAAATAATTAACTTCATTCTATAATATTCATTTTGCCAAACATGACCATTTTATTCAATAAGGTATTCACTGTCCAAAATCGTGAATATATTTCCTTTAATAAACTTCAATATTCAATCTATCAAATTCAATTGATTTCGAGTTTATAAACAATGTTTATAAATTCTATTTCTATTTAAATTCTTCGATTTATAAATCTCATTACTAACCAATTCCATTTATATCCCATTTAAATGGCAAAATCCGATTTATAAGATAGTTACTTATAAATCTTCTATTTTACAAAAATCTATTCATTTTTTGTAACTTCACAATTTATAAATCTATAAATTCCGTTCACTTATGAAATCCATCTTTATTTCACATTTAACACTTATAAAAGCTCGTTTTATAATTCCAATATTTTCAACTTATAAACATAAATTTAAAAATCTTTTATAATGATTCAAAATTCCAATTTAAACCAATTTATAAATTAATCACTATTTATTTCGAAAATCTCAATTTGGTTATATTTTACAAAAACAGTAATTTTTATAACATAAAAATTTATAACGTTTTAATTATTTAAAATGAACCAATTCAAAATTTAATAAAAACATATACTTTGAAAAAATCACTTTAAAAATCTTTTTAAAAATCAAAACGTTATTTTTAAACTTTAAAAATGGATCCGATGATGCAACAGCACCAAATAGTCAATCACGACATCCAAATATCATATATCGATATGATAATCAATAAATATCAAAATATCTGTAAATAAATCAATACAGTTGAGGAATCCAGTTGGATCCCTCCAACCTGTTTCCCTGCATCCAAAGATGTTAGCACAATACCAATTCCATTCCAGTACGGAATTATCGCGGTATATGAGATTTATAATATTATCCGCTTAATAGAAAGGCGCACTAGGGTCTCATCCGCTATACAATGCGGGAAATCAACAACTGCAATATATACATATGCCAATATATATATATATATATATATATTGCTATTATATATAATACCAATTTCACTGTTTATGAAATATTCGCGGTATATGTTTTTAATAAATAACATCCGCTTACTAACGGCGTATAATGTCTATTTTAACAATCAATAGATAACAATCATCATTCAAACATGCATTCAACAATTTTAAATCTAACTATTTAAAATAAAAATCGAAACCGATTCGATTGAGTGAGAAGTTCTCACCTTGATTTCAATTTCGTTTTAGCGATTTATTTCGAATAAAATTAAACGGACGTTTAATTTTACCCGAAATTCTCACTAACTCCAAATGACTCCAATCTAGCTCCATAGCTTAGTGCCCGTCCATACGATTCCAACGCAACTGGTTTCGTGCGTTTCGACCTCGTATCAAAAAGATATGCATTTATGAAGTTACACGAATTTTTTTATAAACTAAATTACAGCATTTTATTTAATTTTCAACCTAACTCAATCTAAGCCGTAGATCTATCACCCTGCAATCATGACCGTGCTTCCTCTCCCCCCGTTTCTTCTTCGTTCACGCGCGTGTATCTCCTGTAACAGCCGAACCTATCTCATAAACCTAGGGTTAATATTTACGACCACCTCCATCATCTTGAAGACGATCAGACACCGCCAACATGCTCGCCCACGTCAGCTCTACCCACGGCCAAGACAACTCCAAGCTCGGACCCTAAAAATTCTCGAAATACGTGCACAAAACGGCTACGAACGCGGCCAAAATCCCTCCCCTACATCGCACCATACCCCATCAACTCCGTATGGATTGAAAGCTCTCTTCGTGCTCTACGATTTACTAGTTAACAACTTTTGCTAAAAACGTGTGGATTGAGAAAGATTGAGGGAGGAAGGACATTGATTTTCGGTCTTTGGTTTAGTTACTGGCGGCTAGGGTTTTTAAAACCCTAATATAATTTTTTTTTTATTTGTGGAGAGGATGGTCTATTTATAGAAGTTTGAACGACACTATTCATTCGACTTTCAAAACTCCGATTTACGCGCGGTGACCAGCGTTTCTAGGGTTTACCCCACGTTCCGGACACAATGGAATAGGATTCGAAAGCTAATTCGGTCATCTGTGCGAGTTATGGCAATAAACGTTCGATTTAAATTAAACCGATTTAAACCGATTTCTAGGCGTTTTCGCTTGCCCGGGACAAACGGTAAATCCGATTGACTTGAAATTTGAAATCTTACAATAATATCACATTACGGATCCGATAAAACTTGTTTCGTCGAAATCCGACACTGTTTGAAAAATGACTATTTTAACTCGCCAAATTAATATTAAAACAATTTCGATGCGTTTCGAGCTGCCACGATCAAACGATAACTCCGATTGCTACGAAAATTGAAATCCGATAATAACTAACTATTACGGATCCAATGGAACTGGTCTTATCCAATTCTGAGACTGTTCAAAAATTGGCTATTTTACAGTCGATAATTAAATATTAAAATATTCAATTTTCACAAATTAACTTCTAATTCGATTTTAAAAGTTCTATAACATCATTCTAACTTCAATATGATAAAATAAAAATTTTACAAATCATTTTCAATCAAATCTAACCCAATTTTCAATTATTTTCAGAAATTTCAACTATTAAATAATCGATTTAATTATCCAATTAAATCCAATATTCGAAAATAAATTATTCGACTTATAAATTTCACTTATTAATATTTAAAATTAATTAAATATTTAAATTTTAATTAATAAAAATTCTGGGTCGTTACATACTTCCCTCCTTAAAAGAATTTCGTCCTCGAAATTACAAAGCAAGAAAGAGTTACAGAATTCATTAACTTTCCAAAATCCATAGTTAAACTTCTACAATAACTTACTAAGTTTTCAAATCATACTTAGTTATCCTTTTCAAAACCAATTACATCGTTTAACTTCCAATTCCAAATCAAAGTTAAAGTTTTCAAAACTTTCCAATTTTTTTCAAAAATATTGTAACGCCTTAAATTTTCGGAAAAATTCGCCATAGTCTCCTTTGCGCGGCTCGATCCGAAAAAAAATGACAGTATATATATCACAAATATACATCTCATCAAGTGATGAGGCATCCCGCAGGGAAAAAGTGTAAAAGTACAGTATGTAATCCGAGATATGTACCTTATTATATTATTAGCGAGCATATACGGCTAATATAGCGCGAAAGCGAGCTCCAAATGCAAAGCAACGCAATCCGCACCTACTAAACACTCAACAACAACATGAGAATCATGCATATATGAAAATAGTATCAATATGCAATATATAGTAACATAACAACTACATGTGCCAATATAGCAAATGCAACAAAACAACAAATGCAAACATCTACCAACTATTATCCATAACCGATAAATATTCATTCATATTCTTATTAATATTCAATGAATTGGGTTTTCAATTTAATCATATTTGATTCATTAACGTTGGAATTTTACCAACATTCATTCTTTCTTTTCCAATTAGTATACATTCACTAATTTACATTCATTTTAGCTCACTTCCAAATCAAATCAAATTCAATTCTATTCAAATTTATATATTATCCATTTGAATTCAATTACATAGCTTCCAATTTCGCTAATTCAATTTTATTAACACTTAATGAATTATGTACAATCAACTAACATCCATATAACAACCAATGTATATTCAACATAACCAAATTTATTCACTTTACATTCAATTTGGTTCAACACTTTTAATTCCAATTGGATCATATTAAATTGACTTCCACTCAATTTATTCAACTTCCAATAACATTAGCTTTTAATGAATTATCACTTACATTCATTATTTCGTATCAATTATTTATATTTAATTGATTAACATTCAATTCATTCATTAGTTCAATAGCTAATTCCTTTATCAATATAAAGTTGAATTTCATTCATATAACTCAAGTTCAAATTCTTAATGACTTCATTTCATTAATTCACTTATTAATTTACTTCGATGCCAAAATCAACTTCATTCAACATCACTTAAGTTATATTCCATTTCAAACATCTTATCAAATGCAAATCAATTTATTTAACTTTCCTTTTGTTAAATTCCAAATTACATGTCTTTGATGACAACTCAAATTTATTTCAACTTGGATTTTATTGATTTACTTATACTTCCTTTCAAAATAATCTGGAAGCAATACCTCTTTTGGAAACCCGAAAATGAACACCGATGATGTCGCGATCATCACCGGAATTATTTTCCAGCGACCGAAAAGAGTTTAGAGCTTTTATCTTTCCAAAACAATTTTCTGGAATTTTATTTTCAGATTATAAATCAAATTTATAAATCTTTTACTTATATAATTTCACTTCTTATATATAAGATTATTTCACAAGTGTAAATTATTTTAATTATAACTCCATACTTATAATTCATTTGCTTATACAATTCATTCTTTTACAGCTGTTGTTTTTATTGAACTTATTCAACAACGGAACAATCAATTCATATACACTTTAATTATTCTGAAAAATTATTTCCTTATATATAAAATATACTCAAGGTAAAATTATTTCATTTACCCAATTTAAACCAATATCGTGTCGAATTGTTCTGTACAAGTGTTTAGAGATCCCTATCAACAACGTTAATTACTCGTGTTGACCAAAATCCATATACCACTCAACAAACCAATCATCACAATATAAAACAATTTATATTCACTAACAAATACGCACTCGCATCTATTATTACACTCAAACTCATTCTAGAGTACTACTGACTCCATCTCTAATGAGTAATACCCAACAGAGCCATGGTTGTCGCTTAACCATAAGCTCTGATACCAAATGTAACGTTTGCGATTTTTCGTTGCCGAAAAACCGAAATGTTAGGGTTAAAGAAGAAGAAAAGATAGAAAAAAGAGGTAGAAGATAAAAAGAGATAGAAAATAGAACGGAACAGAAAAGAAAACAACAGAACAATATCAGAATCTCACAATGGAAGCGGAACAACATATAATAAATAAATGAATAATCTTTAAACAAAGAACTATATCAGTTATTACATTACATCCTATTACATTACATTTCATTACATCATCAGAGTGTACAACAACAAACAACATCAACAGCGGAAAAGAAATACTATATACTAGTGAATACGCCATGCCATGCCATCCAGCCTGCCTCCTGCAACTCTTGAATTCTTGAATATCCTGATAAACCTTACTCTTGACTGCCCGTGTGGAAATTGGTGGGCACCCAGAGTTTAGGAAGAAAAACAATAAACTCCGAGTCAGTCATTTAACTGGTGTGAGAACTCAAAACAGTTTATTTATCTTAAAAATCAAAATAGAGGAATATTTTTAAAGTCAATTCGCAATGCTTTTAAAAATGAGACTACCATAAGGCCTCCCGCACACACACACAATCCAAACGCAGAATCGGAGGAGATTTCTCCTTATGATAGTCAAAGATGCTTGATACGCATTAAAAAGAAACATTTGATATTATTACTAGTGCATAGTATAGAAAGCAATTTCGAAAGTAGAATATAAATCTTAGCCAGCATAGGCATTCCGCACTTATGCCTAATATAGCTACCATGTTCAATAGCAGGTTACCGCCACTTTCCATGGAAGGTTATACAACTAAAACCGTACAAGATCGTATTGTTTCTTTGGATTTCCAACAAATGGTCAGGCCAAGGAACTTCCCATTGCCACATTGAAACGCCTCTGGAATGACGTCCCGAGAACCAAACCGGATCTCTGCTAACACAAGGCCGGGTTACCCCTAACTGGGTAACTACTGACACGAATATGTCATCCCCCGATCGTAACCGATCTATCCGAGGATCCTCGATTTCCAACAACCACAAAATATGCAGCAACAACATAGGTTAAATATCTGGGCTCCATACCATGATACCACCTCTATCCAGAAGGAATGACATACACTAAAGGGGCGCTACCCCCTAATAACCTTGCCGCATCCTTCCTGTTTTGACCATTTCCGCGGTGTGATGTCCGACGAAGTCTCGTCCACAAAGCCACACTTTATACAAAAGCCGTGCTTTGGGTCAACAAATGATCACCAAGATAAATGATCAAATAAATGATCCTATCACAAATGATCAAACAATGATCATTTCACAGCAACACTCAGCATGCCACACTACCAAACTGGGAGTATATCACTAATAACCTTCAACTATATAACCACTGAGCTCGTACGTCTCAAAGAAGGGTGTTAAGCTAAGAGAATAAATTCTCCGCCACCAACAGAAATATATTTGAAAGAAATCAGCTTTATATCTCAACTTGTAATGTCAGACATAAAATCCATACGAGTCTGTTCCGGGATCGAACAGAACCGAAGGCACTTCCAAAGAAGTCCTTGCATTCCGGATATTCACTAATCACGACCGGACTTCCCGTCACTAAGGGTGATAAAACCTCGATATCGGAGATCAGCCGATGTAGAGTAACTCGACGGTAATCCTTCCGTTTTCACAAATATCCGATCTTCAACACCGGTCATCGAATGCAATCCATAACGACGTATCACATACTTGGAATGGGTTATACGACCGCAAGGTCCTTTCCAGGATAACCCGAATAGTGAGCGCTTATTCAAAAATAAGTGTGGCATTCAAATTCAAACAAATCACAACAAATACCTATTTAAAGGTAAATATTGATAGTCGGATTATTTAACTATCAATAGGCATGCTCAGCATCACCAAATTCCAAATAATTTCCCAAATTATTTACTTTCCAAAATATCTTTACTAGATATAAAATTTCCCACACTTCAAACATTTGAAAACAAATTTTCAAATCACTTTTCACCCTTATCACTTTTTGAAAACAAATTTCAAACATTTTCCTTACGCGAAATACTTTCATTTCGACATGGTTCATTTAAGCCAATTAAACAAATCCTTAACGATTTACTTTATATTTACGTTCCAAATCCGTAAATTGATTCCCACACTTCAAAAATAAATCAACATTTATTTTTAAACAAATTCCCCTTTTCATTTATAAATTCCACAGTGAATTGACATTCCAAAATATTTATGAATATACGATTTCAATTATTCATTTTCAATTTATCTTCAAAAAGATAAATTCTCAAAACATTTCATTTCACATTGGAAAAACATTTCCATACTTATTTATTAATAAGTGATTCACAAATCCATTTATTTTCAAAACTTAGAAAATATTCCATATACTTAATATCGAAATTAAGTATATATTTCATTCTTTAAGGAAAACATTCACTTAACACATTTATTTGGGCTAAAACGAATGTTGCGTAAAACATCGTTACTACGACCCAAAATCACTAGTATAGGGATTCGAAATTTAGATAGATATATAAATCCCAATACTATATAAAACATTTCCTTTCGAAAACCATTTACTATAACAACAGTGTTATAGTCCACCATTTCCTTCTTTCTCGAAAACGTCTATTTCAACAATAAATGTTGAAATCTATGGTTTCGATTCATAATACATTTTAAAATATCTTTAAAATAATTAACTTCATTTTATAATATTCATTTTGCCAAACATGACCATTTTATTCGATAAGGTATTCACTGTCCAAAATCGTGAATATATTTCCTTTAATAAACTTCAATATTCAATTTATCAAATTCAATTGATTTCGAGTTTATAAACAATGTTTATAAATTTCATTTCTATTTATATGCTTCGATTTATAAATCTCATTACTAACCAATTCCATTTATATCACATTTAAATGCCAAAATCCGATTTATAAGATAATTACTTATAAATCTTCTATTTTACAAAAATCTATTCATTTTTTGTAACTTCACAATTTATAAATCTATAAATTCCGTTCACTTATGAAATCCATCTTTATTTCACCTTTAACACTTATAAAAACTCGTTTTATAATTCCAATATTTTCAACTTATAAAAATAAATTTAAAAATCTTTTATAATGATTCAAAATTCCAATTTAAACCAATTTATAAATTAATCACTATTTATTTCGAAAATCTCAATTTGGTTATATTTTACAAAAACAGTAATTTTTATAACATAAAAATTTATAACGTTTTAATTATTTAAAATGAACCAATTCAAAATTTAATAAAAACATATACTTTGAAAAATCACTTTAAAAATCCTTTTAAAAATCAAAACGTTATTTTTAAACTTTAAAAATGGATCCGATGATGCAACAACACCAAATAGTCAATCACGACATCCAAATATCATATATCGATATGATAATCAACAAATATCAAAATAACTGTAAATAAATCAATATAGTTGAGGAATCCAGTTGGATACCTCGAACCTGTTTCCCTGCATCCAAAGATGTTAGCACAATACCAATTCCGTTCCAGTACGGAATTATCGCGGTATATGAGATTTATAATATTATCCGCTTAATAGACGGCGCAATAGGGTCTCATCCGCTATACAATGCGGGAAATCAACAACTGCAATATATACATATGCCAATATATATATATATATATATATATATATTGCTATTATATATAATACCAATTTCACTGTTTATGAAATATTCGCGGTATATGTTTTTAATAAATAACATCCGCTTATAACGGCGCATAATGTTTATTTTAACAATCAATAGATAACAATCATCACTCAAACATGCATTCAACAATTTTAAATCTAACTATTTAAAATAAAAATCGAAACCGATTCGATTGAGTGAGAAGTTCTCACATTGATTTCAATTTCGTTTTATCGATTTATTTCGAATAAAATTAAACGGACGTTTAATTTTACCCGAAATTCTCACTAACTCCAAACGACTCCAATCCAGCTCCATAGCTTAGTGCCCGTCCATACGATTCCAACGCAACTGGTTTCGCGCGTTTTCGACCTCGTATGAAAAATATATGCATTTATGAAGTTACACGAATTTTTTTATAAACTAAATTACAACATTTTATTTAATTTTCAACCTAACTCAATCTAAGCCGTAGATCTATCACCCTGCAATCATGACCGTGCTTCCTCTCCCCCCTTTCTTCTTCGTTCACGCGCGTGTATCTCCTGTAACAGCCGAACCTATCTCATAAACCTAGGGTTAATATTTACGACCACCTCCATCATCTTGAAGACTATCAGACACCGCCAACATGCTTGCCCATGTCAGCTCTACCCACGGCCAAGACAGCTCCAAGCTCGGCCCCCAAAAATTCTCAAAATACGTGCACGAAACGGATACGAACGCGGCCAAAATCCCTCCCCTACATCGCAACATACCCCATCAACTCCGTATGGATTGAAAGCTCTCTTCGTGCTCTTCGATTTACTAGTTAACAACTTTTGCTAAAAACGTGTGGATTGAGAAAGATTGAGGGAGGAAGGACATTGATTTTCGGCCTTTTGTTTAGTTACTGGCGGCTAGGGTTTTCAAAACCCTAATATTTTTTTTTTAAATTTGTGGAGAGGATGGTCTATTTATAGAAGTTTGAACGACGCTATTCATTCGACTTTTCAAAACTCCGATTTACGCGCGGTGACCAGCGTTTCTAGGGTTTACCCCGCATTCCGGACACAATGGAATAGGTTTGGAAAGCTAATTCGGTCATCTGTGCGAGTTATGGCAGTAAACGTTTGATTTAAATTAAACCGATTTAAACCGATTTCTAGGCGTTTTCGCTTGCCCCGGACAAACGGTAAATCCGATTGACTTGAAATTTGAAACCTTACAATAATATAACATTACGGATCCGATGAAACTGGTTTCGTCGAAAACCGACACTGTTTGAAAAATGACTATTTTAACTCGCCAAATTAATATTAAAACAATTTCGATGCGTTTCGAGCTGCCACGATCAAACGATAACTCCAATTGCTACGAAAATTGAAATCCGATAATAACAAACTATTACGGATCCAATGGAACTGGTCTCGTCCAATTCTGAGACTGTTCAAAATTGGCTATTTTACAGTCGATAATTAAATATTAAAATATTCAATTTTCACAAATTATCTTTTAATTCGATTTTAAAAGTTCTATAACATCATTCTAACTTCAATATGATAAAATAAAATTTTAAAAATCATTTTCAATCATATCTAACCCAATTTTCAATTATTTTCAGAAATTTCAACTATTAAATAATCGATTTAATTATCCAATTAAATCCAATATTCGAAAATAAATTATTCGACTTATAAATTTCACTTATTAATATTTAAAATTAATTAAATATTCAAATTTTAATTAATAAAAATTCTGGGTCGTTACACAAAAATTAAAATAAATAATATTTTTGTATAAAATATTTGCCCTATTAAATAATAGATAATTAATAAATAACTTTTACTAATTAAGATTAAATATATTAAAATTAATAATAATAATTATTAATTACTAATATATACATATTAACTAACATTTAATAATTTATATTCAATTATAATTATGGGTTTTATATAATAATTGCTAGCATTAATTATTAATTACTATTGAATATACAAAAGTTGGTAATTAATAATTGTAATTGTTGTATAATAAAATATAGATAATAATTAACATTATTAATATTCAGTTATAATTAAGAAGTAATAATTAATAATTAATAAGTAATAATTAATAATTACTACTCATTGTCTAATAATTAATAATTAAGACTAATATTTAATATTTAATAAGTAATATTTCGAAATTTTTCTAAAATAAATTTAAAAATATTCATAAAACTTAGAAAACTTTCGTAGAATTTAAAAATACCATTTTTGAAATTTTCATAAAATTTAACTAAAATATTTAAAATTTTGTATTTATTTAAAATAAAGAAAAAAGTATTTATTAAGTTTAAAGTCCATAAAATTTAAATACAATATGAAAATATTCAAAATTTTATAAAATTCAAAAAATTTAAAAAAATTATAAATTCTAATAATACAAATATTATGTTAGTAATTATTATTTTCATATGCATGTGGATGTTCACTTTTGTAATTAGTGGAATTTTTGTTCGTGCGTCCAAATATTGGACCCAAATTCCAAAACTAAGTTTGGCTCCGACTTACGTTTCGTTCCCTTTTCTCAAATCCATGGCTCTCTCTTTCTCATCGATCACTACTATTTTCTTCAACCCCTCTTGCTTTTTATTCCTTATCATTTGTTCTCTAACTGGCTTGCCACCATCGCCATCAACTACCTCGCATACGACTAGGCCAACTTGCCTTTACCCACTACGACTCATTATTGCGCCAAATTAGACAGCTTAAAGCGAAGTCGATCTCTGCATGGAAAGCATAGGCAAAGGCTCTTCCATGCTCTCGCCACCCGATTCTTCACGTCGATCTCCTCATTTCGTCCATCGATCAAGCAAAGATCTTGATGTCGCTGGCTCCAGAAGTAGCTATTAGGTGACCATGCACATTTCCTTTATGTGTTTATGTGTAACAACCCGATATTTTTAGCCATTCGTATCCACACATGCCGGACTTGAATTGCTCAAAATACCGTGTTGTAAATAAATTTGGAGCAAATGAAATACAATCACAGACACAGAAATACCAGAATAACTCGCAGCGGAAGTTGAAATACCATAGTAGTTCATGAAGCTACTATAACAAACTCTCAAACAAATACATAATATCAGTCTGAAAAACACATACAATAGGAATCTCAAATACATAGCAGTTTATAAATACCAGAGCTGAAATAGAACAACTGAAACTGAAAGGGAACAGATAACTAGACAAGCAGAATCTCCAGCGATTCCTAGCTCCAAAAAAAATCCAAAGCTAAGCTGCAAATACTCAGGCTGACCCGAGCGTAAAGCAAATCACAAAACACTCGAGTCGGGACATATATACTTATATAATGTAAACCGACTCAAGTGAACTGTAGTAGTAATGCAAAATAACTTAAACGATGCTTGGGATCGTCCATCCTTTAAGGATCAGTTAAACTATAAATTAAGTACATCCCGTGGTTAAAATTTCAAAATTGTATTTTATACTTCGAAATCAAATATCATTTCAAAATTCAACATCACTCAAAAATCCATTTAAAAATATCAAAATATTGTACCTTTCAAACCACATTCATTTATTTAAAATACCACTTCAACGCACATTTCAAAATAGTTTATATTTCAAAACAAATTACTTCATTTTAAATCATAAAAATGAAGTTATTATATTTAATAATTAAATTATTAAATTTCCAAAATTTTAAACTTTTCAAAGTTCACTTATTCAATTAAATTTATCAAAACAGTGAAAATTCACCTTTCGCATCACTTAGAAAATGCTACGGAAAGTTATGTTTAAAACAGTTCAATTTAACAAAAGATGGCATTTAAAATGCTGTAATAGGGTTACTTTAGCTCCAAATAAAACTTAGTTAAATTTAGAAATTACAGCACTTACAAAGTGTTATAATAACCCTTTATTAAAATTTAACCATTTGGTTCATTTATATCAACTACAGCATTTACAAATGCTGTAATATCATTTACATTTGAAATAATAGCATTTCAGAAATGTTGTTAATTAACTTTCAAATATCCAATATAATTTCATAAACCATTAAATTTTCATTTAAACCATTTCAAACTTATAAAATCTTATGCACTTTTATAATCATAATTTAGTTTTCCTTAAATTCATGATTTTATAAAGTTAAATTTCCATTCAAAAATCAATATTTAATAATAATTCACTTATTAAATTCCAACATCAAGTTCAATTCGTAAAATTTAACTTTTAACTTAACGCTTAGGTTTAAATTTCGAAATATAAATTAATTTTCATTTTATTTACTTAAATTCGAAATTCACTTTTGAACAAACTCATAAATTTCCAGTTTAAGTTACATTTCAAAATTCAACTCAATATTCATTTATTTCACATTTTAACTTTGTTTAAAAATAATTAATATATTATAAAGTCATGTTTTCATTTAAATTCAAAAAATATCATAAATTTATCATATTTTCATATTTAATTTAAATTCTATTTATAATTAAATCAAAATTTCCAAAATAACTTATATTTCAAATTTCAAGCTTTACCATTTATTTATTTCAGTTGTAAATTTTTAGAAAACCAATAATACTTTGCAAAAAATCATTTTAATTAAGATTTAAATCAAAATATTATAATATTTACATCTCTAAAATATTTTCAATTTTTTTAAAAAATAGTTTTTTTTAACCACGGGTCTGCACATCATTTTCTACACTAGGTGAAGTGATACGAGTAATATACCATTTCAACCCATAATTTACAAAGGAAACCCAGGCTATATCATTTCAAACCCGCAGTCCCAAGTAAAATGAAATAATTGAAAATCATTCAGGCCTATCATTTCAACCCATAACGATTTTACCCTATTCTAAAGTCCGTTCGGGTATGTATCATGTCAACCCATAGTGATTCTAATCTAAAGGTAACTTACAGTATGATAAATTGATATAAATAACACAACAGCATAAAATAACAGTATATATGATATAACAGGTAAATAAGCATAGGTGAACATCATATGATCATAGCATAACAAATATAATATGGTGATGCATTTTACAGATTCAAATGTGATCGATTTACTAGTTATATAAGCACAAAACTATCTGATGAGAATAACTCACTCGTATAAGCTGAAGACAACAAATCAAATGCACAGACTGAGATCTTCAAAGGAACGATAACATGACAAATATTTGAGATCGGGAGAGCCAAAAATTAATCACCTTGAAGACATTCAAACAAACAAAACAATCTACATAAGTTTTCAACCCAAATTCAATTAAACGATGTTAGAAATGAATGCACAAAACATCACCAAAGTGTTTGCACTTGCTTTCTACCACTTGTGTTTCAGTTATAGGCTGCAAAGGAACGGCTAAGGAGTGTGTTTGGGTCTAGTTGTGGGTTCATATGGTTGGCCTAGCATGGGAAGAAGATGGTGCAAAGTGGTGATGCATGAAATTACAAGCCAATGCAACAAAACCTAGGTTCAAGGCAACAATGGGTCAAGGCCCAAGGCTATATGGGCACGGACAGGTCTGGTGTGTACCAAGGGTGATGTGGCAGAGGGTGTCGGCACGTTTGAGGTGGTGGTGGCGGCCAAGGGGAGATTGAGGTGGCGGTGTCTTGATGTGCTAGGCTATGGACATTTAAGTGGAGTTTTTATGCAATTTTGTGATGGATCTTCTATCTAGGATGGCTCGGCTTGGCTAGGGGGTTGGACAGGAGGTGGTGAAGGCTGGTTCAGGTGGTGGTGGTAGTGGCAAGGTGGCTGGAGTGGTGAGGCCGAACCTGAAGAGGAAGGAAGAAAGTGCAAATTCAAATCATAAAAACAATGAAAAGTGAAAAAGAAAAAGAAGTTTTACCAAAACTTTTGTCAAGAAGATGGCCGAATTTTTTTTGATGGGTTGAGAAGAAAAATTCATGTGAAAATGAGAGGGAGTAGTGGTCGGCTGAAGGTAGTGAGGAGTTAAGGCATCAAATAATGAAAAGGTGTTGGTTTAAATGAAAAGACAAGAATATAAAAAGCCATAAGCAAATCAAAAGTCACAAAATTCTTCAAATTACCAAATATTCGTTTGCAATTTTAAATAACATGAAAATGCATATAAATTCAGATAAAAACACGAAAATTTAGTAAATAAACAAAAATAAATAAATATTTGAAAATCACGGTAGTTACAGATTTTGAAAATCACGGTCGTTACAGTGGTGGTGGTAATGTAGGTGGTGGCCAAGGGGAGATTGAGATGGTGGTGTCTTGATGTGCTAGGCTATGGACATTTACGTGGAGTTTTTATGCAATTTTGTGATGGATCTTCTATCTAGGGTGGCTCGGCTTGGCTTGGGGGTTGCAGAGGAGGTGGTAAAGGCTGGTTCAGGTTGTGGTGGAGGTGGCAAGGTGGCTGGAGTGGTGGGGCCGAACCTGAAGAGGAAGGAAGGTAGTGCAAATTCAAATAAAAAAAACAATGAAAAGTGAAAAAGAAAAGGAAGTTTTACCAAAACTTTTGTCAAGAAGATGGTCGAATTTTTTTGATAGGTTGAGAAGAAAAATTCACATGAAAATGAGAGGGAGAAGTGGTCGGCTGAAGGAAGTGAGGAGTTAAGGTAGCAGATAATGAAAAGGTGTTGGTTTAAATGAAAAGACAAGAATATAAAAAGCCTTAAGCAAATCAAAAGTCACAAAACTCTTCAAATTACCAAAAATTATTTTACGATTTTAAATAACATGAAAATGCATATAAATTCATAAAAAAAGAAAATTTAGTAAATAAACAAAATAAGTAAATAAATATTAATTATATATAATTAAATTAAGAAAAATGGTAAAAATTGCAAACAAGTCTTAAAAATTTGAAAATAAATGCAACAAATTTTAGAAATTTTTTATGTACTTGAAAAATATTTATAAATAAAGAGTACCACAGAATAAAATTGCATTAAAATAAATAAATAAATAAATTTTAATTAAATATAATTTTAATGAAAAAAATAGCGGAAAAATGAAAACTAGGCTTTAAAATTTAAAATAAATACACTAAGCTTTGGAAAAATTATAACATCACTTAAAAATGTTTTAAAATAAAATATATAACTAACATGTAATATAACACATATTAGAACATGATTTGACAAATAAAAATATTATTTATATAAATTAAAAAAGATAATTTTATTAAACAAATCAATTTACATACAATATTGTAAAAAGCATAATTTCACAATATAAATCAGATTTCAACGAAACAGAAAGCAGTATTCTTGATATTTAATATGTTTTCATAATAAAAGATAAAATTCAAAAAATAAAATATTTAAATTCTAAATTTAAAAGTAAAAGTTTGACCAGATTGGCCAAAAATCCACTTTTTTTGGAAATATCCTATTTATTCAGGTTTCAAATTATAATTCACACAAAAAACAAAGTTTAAAATTAAAATAACAAAATTTATTCATTTTAATAAATATAATAAAGTTTTCAAATAAAATAATCAAAATAAACAATTAAAATAAATCACAAAATTCAGGGTTGTTACACTCTCCCCCACTCAAATCTTTTCGTCCTCGAAAAGAACAAATAGGAAAATAAGGAAAAACAAGATAGAAAAAGCAAATAGTACCTGAAAAAACAATTCCGGATTCGAAGCACGAATACACTCCTCCATCTCCCAGGTACAGTCTCAATCATCAGTACCCCATCGTACTTTGATCAGACTAACAGATTTCGTTCTTAGCTGCTTCGTACCTCTGTCGACAATACGAAGTGGCTTACGCTCGACAGTCAGATTTAGGCTAAATATCCAAACTATCAAGAGCAGAAGGCTTGAACAAAAAGAGATAGGTCAAGAAGATACTATAGAAGATGTGAGACATGGAATACATCACGCACTCCAAACAGCTTCTCGGCAAATCAATACGACAAGCCAAAGAACCAACTCTTTTCACAATTGCGGAAAGGACCCTCGAAGAGGAAGAAGGTAGAAATAGTTAGAAGAGAAAGTAGGTTGAAAGACAAGGATGGACATTATTTTAAAACCATATACATTTCAATTTAAAAATTGTATATTTATAATATTTTAAACATTTAATAATATACATTTTATAATATGATGAATAGTCATTTGAAAAAAATTATTTAGAAAAGTAAAATAAATGATCAAAATATCCTTTATATAATACTTTATCAAAATAATTTTATAACTCGATGTCTTAACAAGTTTACTTTCGTTCCTGCAAAATCTGGCCATGCATTGATCAGGCGCAAAGCTAGAATTCTCCAGGTACTTGGTAGACTTATTTCAACACCCAGTGAAAATACTGGAATTTTTTTTAAAATAGACATGGAAAGTACAATCCAAACAAAACAACCAAAACAAAACATATCGATCGTGGATCGTGGATACACAATGGTTACGCCTAGATCCCCCAGGAAACATCCGTACCCGTAGGCTGACTACCGCAGCCGTGCGATTACGCCATGAAGACTGGTAGTACCGCAGATACACAATGGTTACGCCTGCATTCCCCAGGAAACATCTGTACCCTTAGGCTCTTGCAGCTCCTGTGGATTACGCTACCAAGTGACCCAATAGATCACAAATACACAATGGTTACGCCTGGATCTCCCAGGAAACATCTGTATCCTTAGGCTCTCGCAGCCCCTGTGAATTACGCTATGCAGTCACACTTGTAAGACTATGGAGATCGCCATGGAATTCGATGGATACTCGAGTATCATATCCGAAAAACCCAAATAAGAGATAATAATATCGATAGAATGAATCCACGGTGTGGCCACAAGGCGGATATCAAGCAGAAGGTACTTTCCATATCTTTACTTCGAAAATATGTATCATATAGTACCCTTTCAAAATCACTTTCAGATATCATACTTATATAAAGTCCTTTATATATAAGATTTCATTTCAAATCGAATACTTTCCAAATCAATAGTATATCAAATCATACTTATATAGACTTCGATTATAAGATTTCTCTTTACAAATTTAGTATGAGTACCTTTTCGGATCAACAGTTGTCAAATCAATTTCATACTTATACAAATCAATTTTATGTAAGTTTGACAACTCTCAAATCAAGTATTTAATAAAACAAGGTTCTCAATTTCAATTCCTTACAATATCAATTCAGTTTCAAAAACATATATGATTTCGCCAATTCGTTTCTTGCTAATTACATACATTCAGTTTCAAAGTTTCTCAAACAATAGATTAAGAAAATAATCCAAATTTCCAAAAAAACAAAATATAGGTCAAACAAATTCATTTCCATTTCAAACATATATTCACTTTCAAAAATCATAATACTTTCAAAGTTCGGACATTTTTTGGGTTCTACTTAAAATACACCACGTGATAGAAAATCAGCTGCCCCAAACGAATGCTCTACTCCATGAACTGTGAGCTGAGGTAGGAAATCCTCTATAAGACACTATTGTATTGAATGTCAAACAAATAAATGAATTTTCCTTGATTTTTTTTCAAATATGAAAACCAAAGCATTTTAAAGGAATGTACTTCTTCTCTTAAGTTTTTCTTTTTATGTAAGCATTGGTATTCGATGTAATCATGATATGAACCAACTGACCAATCGAATGTACTACTAAAGTCTATGTGAATAACTATTCTAATAGTACACATAAACCAATGTTAATAACACTTTTGTAGGGAAATTATGTGGTACGTTGCATCTGTAACAATATTAATTTCGAATGATCATAGAATGAATTTACACTTTAAAACAAGTTTCTACAAGAAATGAGATACAAACATTAAGAATACAATTTTTTTACAATATTTTATTTAGTAACAATAAAAACTATGATTAAATACATCTCTTTACTTGGTTGATAAATCATCTTAAGTTTACATTGATAAAATGCAGCAGCTTTATTAAGGTAAATATATAGTAAATTCTATGCTAAATAAATGACTATTTTTAACATGTCAACAACAATATTCTAGTCACATTTCATATAAAAAAAATTATGTATGAAAAACCAATAATTCTATAGATAATAAAATAAGGAGGCCTATAACTACATCAACTAGTTCCTATATAATGGAATTGTGAACTAGGCTTAGTTAGGTGCAACAATAAATGAAAATAAAAATAAACAAAATTTTGCTAAATTACCTTCCACTCCATAATGAAATGCCCCAAGGCCTGCCCAGTAACATAAACGATTAGTTGAGGTTAAGTCATAAACGTTAAGAATAACTGGTGTCTCTGTTGGCCTTCTCTCGCGTCTTTCCATTGTCACGCGCTCTAAGCGTGCGGTAATCATTACTAAATATTCTTTCAAGTTCTTTGGATATCCATTTGAATGATCAACATGTATTCCCGCATCTTCTGTCGCGGAACGTAAAGAAGCTAGTTGCACAATAACATCGACAATTTTTTGGCGCATTGGCTCTTTAGTTTTGGTAGCTCGGTCAAATTTTCTTTTATAAGCTTCCAAGCATCCCTCTTGTTCTAACTCAAGTATCATTCTCTCTCTATCTGTATTTGGTTCACCAATCTCATCCCGAATCACCTATTGTAGTAATGTAGTAGAAATTAGCGACTAGGAAATAAATAAGACTTTCTTCGATCTCTTTTTATCTATATATATTCTCCTCATTTACATATTCATATGATTTTTATAATACTAGAATATCGGTTTGTAATGTTGTTGCCTTATCATACTAGAATATGTTAAGAATTATATAAAAGGTCAAAATAATGTAAATTGATGGAATCAAAGCATCATTATTGTACCTAAAATGGGTGAACAACAAAATAATTTCACAAAATGTTAAATAATCAATAAATATAAAGTGTTCATATATAAGACAATTGATCCTTACTTCACAGCTCCAACTAAACTTCACCTTAGGAGCATAGATTGAGCAACTCCAGTTGTCACATTGTAAATGTGGCATGCAATGAAATTTGAATATTAGTATGTTATGATGAGAGTAAACAACACACGCGACTCTATACTTTCTATAGTCTTGCTTCAGTAAGAAAATATTTAATTGCATCCCATAATGTAGGAATAAGATAAAAAAAACTGCAAGGTTGATAAAGACCATAATAAAGGAAGAAAAATCACTTTTAGTTCATCGCTTCATATATTTGGTTCCTTTCATATGCAATAGAGTAAATATAATTTATGTTTTTTAAATTTTTTTTGAAGTTGATAAGTTCTTTAGCAATATTACATCTTTATTAAAATCACTCAAGAATGTTTTTAACGATGTCAAATATTATAGATTAACCGAAGATATTTAACTCATGTATTGTTAACTCCGATAGGCTCGCGACCTAGCGATCTAAGGAGTTCTATGGCCGACCGACCCAAGTTTCAGCAAGAAAACAGCCCGAGGGTGTACGCGACTTAACGGGATAAAGGTGGAGCGACTCAACCATATATGCGACCTAAAGAAGAAACGACACGACCTAATTATAGCACGACCTAGGGGATGGAGCGATCTAACCTCTTACCAACCCAACGACTTATAGAACAAAGCGACCTAACTGCTCAACGACCTAATTACTTAAAAGAGGGGTTTGCGACCTAATGAGTTCAGCGATCCAAGGGGTCCGCGACTTAGCGACCTAAGGAATGGGGCTATCCACGACCTAACGAGTTAAGTCGCATTACGGTTTAACAACTTAGCTTAAGTCGCTAGTTTGGTTGTCTCAGCATTGTAAAGTTACTAGCCACTCCCTTAGATCGCCGCGACCCACGACTTGCATTAGGTCGTTTACGATCTAGCACTTGGTGAATAAGTGATGCTGCTTCCTCCTAAGTTGCGATGGCCTGTTAGCTAGCTCAGGTGACCACGGAAGGACCAGTTAAGTTGTAGCTCGCTTCCCTCTAACTCGCCAGCGACCTATGACCTATCTTAGGTCGCGCGCGACCTATATTTCACCCTGGAAATCTCCTATAAATATACCCTAAGCTCCAACATGAAAGGGACTTTTCCGATCATTTTCTTCAAAGCATTGAGGCTCTACCATCCTCAAGCCAAGCCTTACTCCAACATTCGAAACTCACAAGAAGCTTCAGTCAACTTCAAGCAGGGATTCAACATATTCAACCATGAATTCAGAGAATTCTCTTGCATCGAAGTTTTTCTAGCTACTTGTCTTTTGAAGTGAATTGTAATTGAAGGAAATTGTAAAGGATTGTAATCGTATAAGCAATAAAGAAGGATTGAAGTGGACGTAGGCTTGATTATAAGACGAACCACTATAAACTCTGTGTCTCTTACTGCTTTTTTCAGTGAATTACTGCTTTTTCTATTTTCCATGTTAACGGGTGGTGCTTTCATTCAATCTCTATTTGTATCGGGGTGTTAGCGTCAGACTTTTTACGTTAACATTTTTGGTGCTTTCACTGAGAACCCAACTCAGGATACTGTCATCATAGCTTCACAGAAATTTGCAGAAAGGATCTCTCTATAAACCAGGAGTTTATCAGAAATAATGGCCCCCGGAAGAAAACGCAAGTCTGTTAGATCTGATGATGTTCGCGAGACTACTGCCACTTCTCCTCCTTTAAGTCAAACAAATAAAAACCGTCGGAGTTACACGGGCAGAGCTGGATGCCGTGGTATCTGGGCTACATCGACAAATGGAAGCTCAGAATAACCTGATGATGGAAAGGTTGAATGCTTTATTTGAGGCAAACCTCCAGCCGGCAACTAAGGAGGGAAACCTTTCCGATGAAGTGCAGAATGTGGAAGGAAGGAATATCCCTCAAAGGCCAGCTGACCCAGTGGAAAGGACACCCCTCCAAGCCGAAGGATCGGGGCCGCAACCAACCCTCCGTGAACGATTATCAAGACAGAATTCGGAGAGAATGGCTGATGTTTGTCCCGCTGAGCCTCAGAATGATGAAGAGTATTTCTCAGGCATGGTTCGTCAGATTATGAAGGAAAGTATGCAATGAAATGAAGATGAGAAAGAATGGGGTTTCGCTCCGAGCAAAACTCCATTCACTGAAAAGATCCTGAAGGCAGAATTCCCAAGGAAGTTTGTCCCTCCAACTATTCCAGCTTACAAGGGAACGAGCGATCCTAATGAGTTTCTGTATAAGTATGATTGGCACATGACGGGTGCCAGAGCCTCTGATGAAATCAAATACCGGTATTTTCAGGTATACCTGGAAGGAGTTGCTTTACTTTGGTTCACAAAGTTACCGGTCCGATCGATAGGCCAATTTTCTGATTTGACTCGGAAATTCAAGGAACAGTTTCGATTGTATGCGTCAAAGACAAAGGATATAATGTCGTTATCCAGCTTGGAGCAGAATCCTGGAGAATCCATTAGAGCTTTCTTGAATCGCTTCAATATAGCTCTGGCTGAAGTGGACAACGCAGAGCCGAGAATGATTTTGACATACCTGATGAAGGCTATTGATAAGACGAGTGAGTTCGGGAGGTGGTCGAAAATGAAAGAACCAAATTCGCTTGACAAGTTCTATAAGAAAGCCGATGAATTCATGTGCCTGGAAAGCCTCCAAGCACCGGCTAAGGTGGTATCGACAGGAGCTGGAAATAGTAATGCTGCTCCAAATAAGAAGGAATCTGGCAATCAGAAGAGGGGGAACGATGCCCAAAAGAAGCAAGGAGATGCAAAGAAAGGACGTCCCTTCAACTTCACCCCTCTGACTGATACCCCGGAAAACATCTACTTTGCAAACAAAGACACGGTCGAATTCCCCGCACCAGCTAAGCAAAGAGTTAACGGGAAAGCTGAGAAGAATGGAAGGTTTTGCCGGTTCCATAACCAACCCGGGCATGATACTAACGAGTGCCGTCACTTGAAGGAGGTATTGAGGAACTATTGAAGGAAAACAAGCTCCAACAATATGTAAGAAGGAACAAGAATAGCCCAACCTCGTCAACTCAAGGACAACAGGTTCCTGTTCATCGTCCCAGCTCAAGTGAAAAGGCAACAGCTCATGAATCAGAAAGGCCTGTTATAAATGTGGTTATAGGAGGCCTGTTGAGTCACAGCTTCTATAAAGATTTTGATTGCTGACAACAATATTAAAGCGATCGACAAATCAAGACGTACATATGGTACTCTAGATTATAGGTTGATTATTTGATGTTATAATAGTAATAAAATTGTCAAAATCTATCCTCAAATAATCATGCACAAAATATAATATATATACATACACATTTATATAGGTTGTGCACTTTATTGTGCAACTTAACAGAGACCGGTCGACCGGTCCAAAAATGAACGGTCGACCGTTCCTGTTGAATGTGCACAATAAACGTGCACACATGTACATAACGACTATATTTTTAAAAACCTGTCTACCGGTTAGTTTTTGACCTGTCGACCGTTTTTAAACAGAGAGCAACTTCTTCCAAAAGACACATCTTTCTTCAATGGTTGCGTCTCTTCTTCTTCATCAATGATCATAACTTTTGACTGCAACTTTTCACCAAAGGTTATAACTATTTTCTCTCTATAAATACACATCAATATCATTGATTAAGATAATAAGTTTTATCAAGATTATATATGCTCTCTATCTATTCTTTGAATTCACTTGCATTCAAAAAGCTCTAAACTACTTTCATTCCTTATTGAATCATTGACACTATCTCATATATTTTGATTCAATAAGCAATATAAATTCCATAATCTTCACAAACATCATTCACAATTTGAGGATAAGATTATAGGAAGAGTGTACTACAAGTGACAAATCCGTGTTTACAAGAGCACAAGTTGTCAACAACAATTGTAATTGTTTTTTGTTGAAGTCCTCAGTATTGTAAGAGGCAAGTGTTGAAGCCCTCAGTGTTGTAGAGGCGTGAAATCCCGTTCGGCTGTTCGGGTAATTGTAAACCTGTTCCTCCGGGTGAAGCGAGGTTGTAATTAGTGAAAATCCAGATAGTAGTCTGGGACTGGACGTAGGACGGTGCTCCGAACCAGTATAAAAATCTCTGGTGTGATTTTTCTATTTTTTTTATTTACAATGCTATTATCATCTATTTCTGCATTTGTATTGTAATCCATATTATACGATCCGTGTATACTATATTAGCACATATAATTGTATACACACCGCACTTTCATTTGGTATCAGAGCACGGTCATCATATAACCGTAACACAGTTATTTGATATATTCTTGTAATATGGCAAATAACGCAAGTACTAGCACTCAAAACACCACTTACACAGAAGGGCAATCGACACAAAGACCTCCATTTTTCAATGGTCTTAACTATAGTTATTGGGCAACACGTATGTCATTCTTTATGCAATCAAGTAGCTATGATGCTTGGAATGCTACTCAAAGAGAAATAGTGAATCCAACAACTGATTATTCAGAATGGACTGTGGCTGAGAAAACGGCAGCAGCCGTAAATGCAAGAGCAATAAATATGTTGTTCTGTGCATTAGACCAAAATGAATATAACCGTGTTAGTATCTGCACTACTGCATATCAAATTTGGCAAACGCTAAAAATCACTCATGAAGGTACTAACAAGGTTAAACAAGCCAAAATAGCCATGCTGAAAAGTCAATTTCAAAATTTCAAAATGAAACCAAATGAGACAATCAATGAAATGTATTCACGGTTTCAAACTATTCACCATGCACTTATTGGGTTAGGACAAAAGTATTCTGATTTTGATGTTGTTTCAACAGTCCTACATTCTCTGACTAATGAATGGGAAGGAAAAGTATTAGCAATTGAAGAAGCTAATGATCTTTCCGTCATGAAGCCAGATGAATTGATAGGAAATTTAATGTCCTATGAAGCAAATTTGCAGGCTAGAAAAGAACAGAAAGAAGAAAAGAAAAATGTAGCATTTCATGTTGAGAAAGATGAAAATGAATCAGATTCTGAAGATGAAGATTTGGCGTTCATTGCTAAAGGTTTCAAAAAATTCCTAAAATATCGAAAAGCCAGTCGCTACAATAAAAGGAAACCTGGATCAAATAAACCATCTTCATCTGCTATAGAATGTTTCAACTGCCATAAAAAGGGACACATGCAGAAGGATTGTCCAGAACAAAAGAAAAAGTCAGAAAATGACAAATTCAAATATAAGAAGGACAAATCAAAGAAACGAGCCTTCTCAGTAACATGGGATGATTCAGAGTCATCTTCATCGGAAAGTGAAAGTGATTCGGAGAATGAACAAGCTAATGTTTGTTTTATGGCAACAGAAGATGAGGTACAAATTCCTACATTTGATGAATTACTTGATATTAATGCTGAATTGATAGTCAAATATAAAGACATAAAACGTCAATTAAAAGTAGTCAAAGCAGATTTAAGTAGAGCAGAGTTTGAACGAGATATGTTAAAAGATGAGAAGAAAATATTAGAAGAAGAACTTGAAAATATTCAAGAATCATCATCTAATGTTGACTCTCAAATATCTCTTTTGAGTCAAGAAATAGAAGCTCAAAAAGAGAAAAATAATGCTCTCACTACTGAAAATCATGAACTTAAAGCAAAAGTCAAAATTCTAGACCTAGAAAAAGCTAGTTTACAAACAAAGTTTGATGACATTACTCAAAATGTTTCTAACTTTAACAAAGGTCGAGAAAATTTGACTAAAATCATTGAAAGTTCACAATCTATTTCAGATAAACAAGGTTTGGGATATAACAAACATAAAACTAAGAAACATCTTAGAAATAAAAGGAAGAAGAAAGTACAAAAAACTGAAGCTAAGAAAAATCTTAGTTTATTATATTTCAAACCAAAACCAATAGTGAAATTTCAAAAGAAAGATGTCAAGACTATCAAAATATGGGTTCCTAAAACAAATAACAATTTGATTAGGAACAAATACATTCAGCAATTCATGAATACTGTGCATCTTAATAATAATTATATATATAAAGGGGATACCGGACCCAAATGGGTTTGGACTCCTAAGACCTAACTCTTAGGACCCTATGAAAAGTGGGTACCATGAACTTAATTCTATGTTTGCAGGTCCCACTGAAGAAAAGAGGAAAGTGGATATTGGACAGTGGTTGCTCAAAGCATATGACGGGAGACAAGAGCTTACTAACAAATATTAAATACTCAGATGGTGGCTCAGTCACTTTTGGAGACAATTCAAAAGGTTATATCATCGGCAAAGGCGATGTGAGCAATTGTGGTACATCTAACTTACCTCTTATTACTAATGTCATGCTAGTTAGAAATTTAAAACACAATTTACTTAGTATTAGTCAGTTATGTGACAAGGGTTTTATAATTTCCTTTTCAAATAATAAGTGTAGTATTTTAGATAAAGATCATAATTTGGTTTTTGAAGGTTATAGAGACAGAAATATATATATTCTAAATATGAATATTAATCATAATTCAGATATGTGTCTTATGGCTAATGACAATGATCCATGGCTATGGCACAAACGTTTCTGTCATATAAACTTCAGAACTATTGACAAGCTAGCCAAAAACAATCTAGTTAGAGGACTACCCAAAATGAGTTTTAAAGTTAACAACATTTGTGATGCATGTCAATTAGGAAAATTAACCAAATCATCATTTAAATCCAAGAAAGTCATATCAACATTACAACCGCTTGAGTTACTGCACATGGATTTATTTGGACCTACTAGAGTTCAATCAATAAATCACAGTCAATATGTGCTTGTAATTGTTGATGATTTCTCTCGTTATACATGGACAATTTTCTTAAAAAATAAAAGTGATACTTTCGATCATTTCAAATCTTTCGTCAAAAGAATTCAAAAATCAAAAGGGATTAAAGTTAAAAATATAAGAAGTGATCATGGCGGAGAGTTTGAAAATAATGAATTTGAACATTTTTGTACAAAGAAAGGTATATATCATAATTTTTCGTTTCCCAGAACTCCACAACAGAACGGAGTAGTAGAACGAAAGAACCGAACTTTACAAGAATGTGCAAGAACATTATTAAATGGAACCACCTTACCAAAACACTTCTGGGCAGAAGCTGTTGCAACTGCCTGTTATGTTTTAAATCGTGTGTCCATAAGACCTCTTACCAAGAATACTCCTTATGAATTGTTTAACAAAAGAAAGCCCAAAATCTCATACTTCAAAGTTTTTGGTTCTAAGTGCTTTATTTTAAATACGAAAGACCAGCTTGGAAAATTCGATCCAAAAGCCGATGAAGGAATATTTGTCGGTTATTCGGAACGAAGTAAGGCCTATCGAATATTTAATAAACGAACCAAAACTATTGAAGAATCACTTCATGTATCTTTTGATGAAATCTATCAGCATTCTCACACAATATCAGATGATGACGAATCAATAGTCATTAATAATCCAATCATCTCAAATACTGATTCTGACTCAGAAGTAATTATTGAGAATACTCCTCAAATATGTGAATTACAATCACCACCAAGAATATTAAGAGACCATCCGGCCCAAAATATAATAGGTGAAATAACATCACATGTCAGAACAAGGAGTCAACTCAATCAAATGGGTCATGTCGCTTTTCTCTCAAATATCGAACCCAAGAATTCAAAAGAAGCTGCTACAGATGATTACTGGATCATTGCCATGCAGGAAGAACTAAATCAGTTCGAGCGCAATGACGTTTGGGAACTTGTTCCGAGACCAACTGATCAGTCAGTAATTGGTACTAAATGGGTCTATAAAAATAAGGCTGACGAACAAGGAAATATCACTAAAAATAAAGCAAGATTAGTAGCACAAGGATACAATCAGGAAGAAGGTATCGATTATGAAGAAACTTTTGCACCAGTTGCTCGACTAGAAGCTATTAGAATTCTATTATCTTTTGCTTGTTATCATAATTTCAAACTTTATCAGATGGATGTCAAAAGTGCTTTTCTCAATGGATTTATCAAAGAGAATGTCTATGTCGAACAACCACCTTAATTCGTACATGAAAAATATCCTGACCATGTGTTCAAACTTAAGAAAGCTCTGTATGGTTTAAAACAAGCACCTCGTGCTTGGTATGAACGTTTACGTAGCTATCTTATTAATTCAGGATTTGAAATAGGCAAAGTCGATCAAACTTTGTTTATTAAACATTCTCGAAATGATATTCTGGTTATCCAAATATATGTAGACGATATCATCTTTGGTTCAACAAACGATAAACTCTGCAAGGAATTTGCAAGTATTATGACCAAAGAATTCGAAATGTCTCATATGGGAGAACTATCTTATTTTCTTGGACTTCAAATCAAACAACTTTCAAACGGTATTTTTATCAATCAAGAAAAATACTGTGAAAATCTTATCAAACGCTTCGGATTACAAAATACATCTGGTAAACCAACTCCTATGAGTACAACTACACATCTTGAAAAAGATGAAAGTGGTAAGAATGTTGACCAGAAATTATATCGAAGCATGATTGGTTCTCTTCTTTATCTTACAGCTAGTCGTCCAGATATATTAATGAGTGTTTGTTTATGTGCTCGTTTTCAAGCCGATCCAAAGGAATCACATTTACGAGCAGTGAAACGTATAATTCGTTATCTAAATAATACCAAAGATTTTGGTCTTTTCTATCCAAAAGAATGTCCATTTGAATTAGTATCATATAGTGATGCTGATTTTGGTGGCTCACGGACGGATAGAAAAAGTACAAGTGGTACGTGCCATTTTATTGGAAAATCACTTGTCTCTTGGTTTAGTAAGAAACAGAATTGTGTTTCACTATCAACATGTGAAGCTGAATATATATCAGCGGCTCTCGCTTGTACTCAAGTACTATATATGCAACAAACACTTCAAGATTTCGATATACATTTATCGAATTCTATTATATACTGTGATAACACGAGTGCAATAAATCTCTCTAAAAATCAAGTAAATCATTCTAGAAACAAACATATTGATATCCGTCATCATTTCCTTAGAGATAATATTGAAAAAGGTAATATACATCTTGAATATGTTCACACTGACAATCAAATAGCCGATATTTTCACTAAACCATTACTTGAATCTAGTTTTATTAAACTACGAAGAGAGCTTGGCTTAGTATCTCGGAAAGATCTAGAATAGAATAAGTAACCTTCAAACTTAGGCTATATATTTTTCAAATAATTCTTAAATTTCAGCCTATAACAAACTATACCTATTTTTATAACTTTTTTTTATATATCATTGTTTTTGTTTACGGCTAATTATCTCTAACAAATCCTATCCTCAAGTTCATTGGCAAACTTTTTTCTATATAAACGTTTGAAAAACACATTTTCATTCATTCACCTTCTTGCTGAAAATTATAAATCACCTTAAACAAGCTACCATGGCACACATTTGCGACAAATGCGCAGAGGAATCTCATATTTCTATCACTAGCTCGGAGTCGGAGGAACAATATTCTCCGATTACACCGAAACAAAGGCCGGAATGCCCTCACCATTGTTTTCGCACACCTGGCCATACTCCAACATCCAAGCGTGCAAAGAAAGCACTATTCTGCTCTCCGCGCACGAAGGCGCAAATCGATGAAATTCATCACTACCAAAAGCATCAAATTGATCTTCAACGACAACTACATTATGGTCAAAACCTACTATACCATGAACAACAACGTACTTCAACTCGTTTATCCGCTTTAGAACGAATGGCTTCATTCTTCTGCGGTTCAAACAAACACGATGTTCATGAACCAATGCCGTCAAGACCATCGACTTCAACAACTCCAAACTCTTGGGATAAAAACTATAACAAGAATGAAGGAGCTCGATATAAGTGGAGTCCGTGGGCTAAACGCATTGAAAACGACAAGAATTCTAATAACAACTCACCTTCTCATTAGAATTCCATAATGTATATTATTTTGCTTTCATATATAATTCTTGTAATACAGTATATTTTTGCAATAATAACATAATATATAATATATTCAGTCGACTCGTTTTCAAAATTTTTGCCAAATTCTGCATTTTTGCACACAGAGCCAAACCGGTCGACAGCCTAAAATATGACCGGTCGACCGTTTTGCTCTCTGGTTGAAAACGGTCGACCGGCAATACGCAGGCGGTCGACCGGTCGGCAGTTATTATTTTTTTTATATATACTTCACGTATATATTTTTGCCACCAACCCTCTTTACTTTCTACTCTCCACTGAAAATTTTCCCATTTCCAAACCCTAGTTCATATTCTCAAGCTTCCTCCTCCATATGTTCATATTATGCCATTCGAACAATGGCAACAACGCGATACTCAAGAACAACAAGCTCCACCATCTCGTCGTCGTTCTGAAGATGTTAGATTATTGAAATCTAAATCATCCACAAGAGAATCTCTTGAAACCATCGCTCGGAATCAATTTTTACTTGAATCAAGACTAAAACGAATGGATTCGAAAATTGATAGACGATTCAATAAGGTAAAGTCATTCTTCGGCGCTATATGGGATGCTATATCATGTAGCACATCCGTCTCGACCCAACATCAAGACCCCGGAAAACGTCCGGCTCCTCCAACTTTTACTTGGTCGACATCCGAGGAATCCGGTGGTACAAGCGGACAAGGTCGTGGGGACAATGACGATGACGATGACGATGACGATGACGACGATGATGATGATGATGATGATGATGATGATGAGGAAGAGATTCAGTCGGAATGAAGTTAGTTTGTTTTTCTTTTCATTTTTTTTAAAAAAAAAAAAAAAAACATATATGGCACTTGTACTAAATAGTGTCCATCTTTTTATTCGTAGTAGACTATGACTTGCATTGTACTTCATCAAAACATCCTGTGTTTGAATGTATGCATTGTTCTCTTTGGTTTATATTTTCTATTGTTTACTCCTTTTTGTCGATGACAAAGGGGGAGAAAGGTGCTAATAATTGTTTGCAGGATGAAAGAAGCTAATAATTGTCTGCAAGAAATCACATATTCAGGGGGAGATCCTATACTTAAGTTTTTATATTGTCATCAATCAAAAAGGGGGAGAATGTTGAGTCACAGCTTCTATAAAGATTTTGATTGCTGACAACAATATTAAAGCGATCGACAAATCAAGACGTACATATGGTACTCTAGATTATAGGTTGATTATTTGATGTTATAATAGTAATAAAATTGTCAAAATCTATCCTCAAATAATCATGCACAAAATATAATATATATACATACACATTTATATAGGTTGTGCACTTTATTGTGCAACTTAACAGAGACCGGTCGACCGGTCCAAAAATGAACGGTCGACCGTTCCTGTTGAATGTGCACAATAAACGTGCACACATGTACATAACGACTATATTTTTAAAAACCTGTCTACCGGTAAGTTTTTGACCTGTCGACCGTTTTTAAACAGAGAGCAACTTCTTCCAAAAGACACATCTTTCTTCAATGGTTGCGTCTCTTCTTCTTCATCAATGATCATAACTTTTGACTGCAACTTTTCACCAAAGGTTATAACTATTTTCTCTCTATAAATACACATCAATATCATTGATTAAGATAATAAGTTTTATCAAGATTATATATGCTCTCTATCTATTCTTTGAATTCACTTGCATTCAAAAAGCTCTAAACTACTTTCATTCCTTATTGAATCATTGACACTATCTCATATATTTTGATTCAATAAGCAACATAAATTCCATAATCTTCACAAACATCATTCACAATTTGAGGATAAGATTATAGGAAGAGTGTACTACAAGTGACAAATCCGTGTTTACAAGAGCACAAGTTGTCAACAACAATTGTAATTGTTTTTTGTTGAAGTCCTCAGTATTGTAAGAGGCAAGTGTTGAAGCCCTCAGTGTTGTAGAGGCGTGAAATCCCGTTCGGCTGTTCGGGTAATTGTAAACCTGTTCCTCCGGGTGAAGCGAGGTTGTAATTAGTGAAAATCCAGATAGTAGTCTGGGACTGGACGTAGGACGGTGCTCCGAACCAGTATAAAAATCTCTGGTGTGATTTTTCTATTTTTTTTATTTACAATGCTATTATCATCTATTTCTGCATTTGTATTGTAATCCATATTATACGATCCGTGTATACTATATTAGCACATATAATTGTATACACACCGCACTTTCAAGGCCCACACCCAGCTGGCAGGAGTTGGGGTGAGATGGAAAGATAAGCCCGCGCTTTGAAGTATGCACCGGCAGATGAAAGTGTCTTTGTGTTAGAAGACGCTGCACCCCCGAAGCAGCAGAAGACTTTTAATGATGACATTATATTCAGTACTAGGGATTCAATGGGTATTGAAGCTCCTACCTTTGATCCTTTGGTCATCTCCGCTGGCATTGGGCCAGCTACTGTGAAAAGAGTTTTGGTTGACTGTGGAGCTTCGTGCAACATTCTCCTCAAGAAGACTTTTGATCAGATGAAGATTCCAATGGATGACATTCAAGCTTCATCACTAAAGATTGCTGGTTTTACTGGGGAGCCGAAATAGCCAATTAGGACTATCGATTTGTTCGTAGAACTTGGAGAGGGGCAGAGAAAAGTGGCTCGAAAACAGACCTTTGTTATTGTTGAAGAATTTTCTGCCTACAATGCCTTCCTAGGCCGACCAACTCTGGCAGCATTTAAAGCCATTCTTTCCCCATGGTGTCTGATTATAAAATTCCCCACAGATAATGGAGTCGGTGTGATGAAAGGGGATCAGAATGCTGGGCGAGAATGTTATCTTACAGAGTTGCGTGAAGCGAGGAAGAGAGAAATGGGAAAGGATGCGGCAGCCCCAGTCCGCATCAAAGAATCAACCTTGTAGCAATTACAGGGTGGACCCTACATAGGCGAACATAGCGGTGCACGAAGAGAGATGGATACAAGAAAAGCCAGTGTAGGGGAAAATAGAGTGGTACCAGTTGAAGTGACAGTGCCGGTACCTGTTGACCCGAAAGACCCGAACAAAGTGTTGAATGTGGGTTTGCAGCTTAATGCAACGGTTCAAAACGTTTTGATATCATTTTTGAAGGCAAATCTGGATGTATTCGCTTGGACTCATGCTAATATGTATGGAATATCTCCAAAAATTGCAGTGCATACCTTGAATATTGATCCGAAGTTTACTCCAGTAAAGCAGAAAAGGAGAACTCAAGGTCCTGAGAGGTAAGCAGCAATGAAAGAAGAGGTTGATCGGCTCATGGAGAATGGTGCTATCAGGGAATCCACTTATCCGAATTGGGTTTCAGATCCAGTACTTTTTGAAAAAGCTAATGGGAAATGGAGAGTGTGCATTGAATTTTCAGATCTAAACAAAGCCTGCCCCAAAACTGCTTCCCGTTACCCAGGATTGACCAGTTGGTGGATGGAACAGCAGGGCATGAATTGTTATCTTTTATGGATGCCTACTCCGGATATAACAAGATCATGATGCATGAGCCAGATCAAGAGGACATGAGCTTTATTAACGATGTTGGTCTTTACTGCTACAGAGTCATGCCATTCAGACTTAAGAATGCGGGGGCAACTTACCGGAGACTTGTTAATGCAATGTTCAAGCCACAGATTGGCAAGACTATGGAAGTTTATGTCGATGATATGCTGGTAAAGTCAAAGAAAGCAGTTGACCACATGGATCACTTGGCAGAGATGTTCTCAATCCTCCGAAAGTACGGTATGAAGCTGAATCCTTTGAAGTGTTCATTTGGGGTAGAATCTGGAAAGTTTTTGGGTTTCATTGTGAGTGCAAGGGGCATTTAAGCTAATCCTGCTCAGATAACTGCCTTAAGAGAAGTCAAAGCTCCTAGAACGAAGAAGGAATTGCAAAGTCTCAATGGAAAAGTTGCTGCTTTGAGTCGGTTCATTTCCAAAGCTATTGATAAATGCATTCCGTTCTTCGACGCTCTAAAGAAAGGAAGAAAAAACTTTGACTGGACTCCAGAATGCCAGAAAGCTTTCGATGAGCTGATTCGTCGTATGGAAACGCCTCCTATACTTTCTAAGCCTGACAATGGTGAAGATCTTTTTGTGTATTTGGCATTTTCGTCTCATGCCCTCAGCGCAGCTTTGGTACGGGAGGATGCGAAAATTCAGCGTCCGGTCTACTACATCAGCAAGAGTTTCACTGGGGCAGAATTGAACTATTCGAAGTTGGAAAACTCGCCTATTGTCTACTGATTGCATCAAGGAAATTGAGGCCATACTTCCAAGCTCATCCCATCAAAGTCCTCACCGATCAGCCCTTGAAGCAAGTCTTGTTTCGTCCTGAGACTTCGGGTCGTCTTTTGAAGTGGAATATTGAGCTCAGTCAATATGACATCACTTATCATCCCCGGATAGTAATCAATGGACAAGCTTTGGCAGACTTCATTGCGGAATGTACAGACAAAGGTGATAGTGAGGAAGTAGTGACCGATGATCCTTCAATCCGATGGAAACTGTATGTTGATGGTGCAAGAAATGATTACTGTTCTAGGGCCAGGGTTGTGCTTGAAACCCCTGAAGGACGGTCACTGTGTTATGCTTTAAGATTGGAATTCCCTTCGACAAACAATGAAGCAGAGTATGAAGCTCTCATTGCCGGTTTGAGAATTGCTAAGGAGTTGAATATCAAAATGTTGTAGATCTTCAGTGATTCGCAGCTTATTGTGTGTCAAGTCAGGAAAGAGTTTCAAACCAAAGGAGGAAATCTGCCCGCTTACTTGTCAAGAGTCTGGGAGCTTCTCGAGGACCTGGACCATTACACGATAAACCATATACCTCGGGAAGAAAACATGAAGGTAGATTCCCTCGCGAAGTATGCAAGCACTGGTGAAGCTCAATTATTGGGATTAGTTCATGAGGAAGTCCTGTCAACCCCAAGCATTGATGAAATGGATATTGACTGGATCATGACTATATCACAGGAGCGGGAATCATGGATGACTCCAATATTGGAATATCTGCGCGACGGTTCTCTGCCAGAAAACTCAAAAGAACGGTAGAAGTTTTTAAGAAAAGCATCCTGATACATAATTCAAGATGGTCGATTGTATAGGCGAGGGTTCTCAATGCCATTTCTCCGATGTGTGACCAAGGAAGAAGCTGAGACAATTCTAACTGAGGTACACGGAGGAGAAGAGATCATTCAGGTGGTCAAACTTTAGCAAAGAAAATTCTCCGTTATGGATATTTTTGGCCGGATATTAATCGTGATGCCGCGAGTTACGCCCGAAAATGTGACCGATGCCAAAGATTTGCAAAAATCCCAAGAGCACCTTCCACTGAGATAACACAGATGGTCAGTCCGTAGCCATTTTCTATTTGGAGAATGGATCTCATCGGGCCTCTGCCAACTGCAAAATCCGGAATCAGATACGCTATTGTTGCTGTAGATTATTTTACTAAATGGGCTGAATCTGAACCCTTAGCTACTATTACCTCTAAGAAAATGATAAACTTTGTAACTAAGAATATCATTTGCAGGTATGGAGTGCCTCAAAAGATAATCACAGACAATGGAACCCAATTTGAAAGTAAAGAGTTCCAAGATTTCTGCAAAAATTTCAAGATGCAGAAAAGCTTCCCAGCAGTAGCTCATCCACAGGAAAACGGGCAAGTGGAAGCAGCAAAAAAATTATCAAATCAACCATCAAAAAACAGCTGGAAAAAGAAAAAGGTGGCTGGGTCGATAAACTTCCCCTAGCAGTATAGGCATATAGAACTACACATAAAACTGCGACGGGGAACACTCCATTTTCATTGGCATATGGATCAGAGGCAATGATTCCAGTAGAAATAGAGGTCCCTTCACATAGAAGAATCCATTTCAATCAAGCCGAAAATGAAAAGTTACAACTTAAAGCCCTTGACTTCCTTGATGAAAAAAGGGAAGAAGTTGAGCTCAGAATTGCGGCTTATCAGCAAAGAATAGCCAGGCACTTCAATTCCAAAGTTCACCGACGCAGCTTTGAAGTTGGGGATCTAATCTTAAAAAGAATCATGACACCTACAGGCGTGCTTGGACCAAACTAGGAAGGGCCGTATGTTATAGGCCAAAAACTTCTTGATGGCACATTCAAACTTGTAACTGTCGAAGGAGACCCAATTCCAAGAGCTTGGAACAGCAATCATCTGCGCCCATATTTTACTTAAAGGCTTTAATGAAATATTGTAAAGGAATAATGAATGTATGATTCTTGTATTGAAAGCCGTTGTAAAGTCCGTGCAAGTGAATAATAAGAACTATAAAGTGGATCTAGGCCCAGTTCTTGGCCGAACCACTATAAATCTTGTGTTCTTTACTATTATAGACTGCTTTGCTTTATTTCGATATATAAAATACGTCAACTGTATTACTAAAATGTTGATTTAATAATGCAGGCCATAAAAACAAAGCTTACCCGTCACAAGACCCAGCAATCCTCGACATCACCCAACAAGCAAACGCTAAGCCGTTCAAAAGTTCCATACTCAAATCCTAAGAAAGAAGTGCTTCGAACTAAAGTTAGCGATTCGGCTGGAAATGGGCCATTGCTAACTAACTGTGAATGTTTGTACAAACGAGCATCCAGTTAAATAGCCTGTGTGTACCACCACCAACTCGCTTAACTATGAAGGATATTTCTTTGGATAAGGGAAACTTGTTGGCGACTAAGAGGGAAGGGTATTTGGAAAAGATAACGAGGATCGCGGATATGAATAGATGGCAAAGTGACATGGGCGAGCAAGCATCAAACAGCAAAAGACCTCTTCGGAGGCACAAGCCCTCTTCGGAGGCACAACTCTTCGGAGGATAAAGACCTCAAACGGGGCATGCCAGAAGACTTTCTCAACAAAAAAGATTGGTATGCAATGACCGCGAGCACCTTCCTGACTGGAAGGCAAGGCGCTTGTTTACTAGCTGAGACAGTTTGCGCAGACAATCATCCAAGTAACTTGCGTCCGCCCTGTGAATCCATACGATGATCGGAGGCACCTTCCCAAGTGGAAGGCAAGGCGCTTGTTCACTAGTTTAGACAATCTACGCAAATAAGCATCCAAGTAACTTGCGTCCGCCCCGTGAATCCAGCCAACCACGAGGAAGAAACTTCCAGGTAGACTCGGAGGCACGCATTCCACCGAGATTTGAAATAAAACTTCACAAGTGCTGGAATGTGAAAAGCCCTCTTCGGAGGCCCATTTCACCATAGTTGAAATGCCAAAAGACCTCGAGCGGGCCTCGCCAGAAAAAGAGAGTTCTTTCTCGACATAAAGTTGCGGACTGATTGGTTGCACAGAACACTTGTGTTCGCCCCGTGAATCCATCCAACTAAGAGAAAGAAGCTCCAAACTTCCAGGCAAAAGCCCTACTCAGAGGCACACATTTCACCGCGATCTAAAATAAAACTTCACACGAGTCGAAATGTGAAAAGCCCTCTTTGGAGGCCCGCTTCCCAACGAACAAGGAAAAGATAAAAGCCTCTCCCAAGAGGCAGAAATTAAAAGCCCTCTTCCCAGAGGCACATTCAAATAAAAAGCTGTCTTCCCAGAGGCACAATCAAATAAAAAGCCCTCTTCCCAGAGGCACAATCAAACAAAAAGCCCTCTCCCTCGAGGCACAATCAAACAAAAAAGCCCTCTTACCAGAGGCACAGGCAAGTCGAAACCCACTTTACCACGAAATAAAATTCACTCACCAAAACAAAAGTTATTTTCTCCATAAAAAAAAGTGAAGTGTAAAAACTTCGCAACAAAAAAGAAAAGAGAAAAAACTCCTCCAAAATGAGGCGCATCCTACTAAATACGAAAAATATTTCCTTGAAATGGAAATATTATCCTATAAAGTACAGATGCAAACCTCCTTCAAACGGAAAAGTTGTTCCCTAAAGAAAGAGTACAAGTCTTCTCGAAATAGAGAATTGTTCTCTAAAAACTTTGCCAATGTGAAAGAGATTGCAATAAACCATGGTATGGGGGCAACACGTTATAGGTGCAAGAATGGAAACAATGCTCAAACAACATACCATAGGTACATTGCAATATCACACAAAGAAAACAAGGAACTTGTATAAAGATAAAGATTAAATGTATTCTCAAATACAGACAGAAGTTTGTATAGGTAAAAGGAACATTTTATTCAATACTACGAAAATTTTATACAGGTACAGGTTTCAGGATAAAGAAAAGCGGGGGCCGGTACCCGCACAATCTCCGGCCAGTACATGCAAACAGCAAAAAAGTAAAGCAAAGAAGGGAAAGCGGGACTCATCACTTCTTTCTCCCACCACCTTTAGAGCCTTCACTTGGCTTAATAGGCATTTTTCAGGCCGGATTGGGAGAGTTGGGGGAGAAGGAGAGAGAGCTAGTGCTGGATCAACTTCTGTTTCCTTTTCGGTAGCAGAAATGCTTATCCCTTTCTTCTTTGAAGTTGTACGTTTCCTCCTCCTCTTTGAAGAAGACTCACTCCCCGGAGTGACAAGAGCAGACAATTTTATGTCATCAGAAAGGGTTCGCTCCGGAGATACTTCGCCTCCTTCAAGTCCTTCGGCCTTCTGCTCCTGCGAAGTGGCTGGATCGTCCAAGTCTTGAAGGGCTCCTATTAATTCTTCTTGCGATCCCGGCTAGGAAGTAGGAGTGATTTGAAAGGATGGAGGAGGAACAGCTGGAGGAGGAGAAGTTTCTATGAAACCGGGCGTTTTCGCTACAGAAGAAAAGCAAAAAATATTAGTATCTCCCGCGAAGAGAGGAGATAACGGCTCATCGAGTCTTAAGTAATAAGCAACAAGTTCATCAAGCTCGAACGAAGCAAATGAGTAATCCGCTTGACCTGGTTCGACGTTAATATTACCTGGAGAAGTGGGCTTCCTAATGTCAACTTCATAAGCTTGTGCTTCAGTGCTCTCTTCGCCTTCATCTCCACCCTGTGCACTTGTAATCTCAGTTATGACTTTAGCAGGGGACGGAGAATGGGAACCGGAGCCTGTGATATCAACGTCGGCCGAAATTGAAGGAGGGACAGGGGCAATTGATGATGTTTCTTTCTCTCGATGCTCCTCTCTCATCGTCCCAGCACGCTCTCTAGCGAGCTGCTCTTTTCCTCTGGCAAGGGCTGCACGAGCTCCGTCATCCAGATAATGTGCCTCGAGTTCCTCTTCGGCATACCCAACATCTTTAAGCATATTAAGCGCGGCTTCCCATACTTCATCCAAAGTAATTTCATATTTGGGGCCCAAAAATGTGATACTGCCACTCCCTAGGACACTTTGCAAGTAGAAGTCAAACAATGTCGAACTGACATCGGCTTTGGTGGCCTGATGAGCTTCTTCAGCTGCAATTTTACCGGCAACAGCCTCATCACGCTCTTTCTCAACCATAGCAAGTTGAGTTTTTAATGTCTCAATTTCGAGATTCTGGGAGCTGGTCTGTTGTCGCAACTGTGCAACTTCAACGCGATAATCTTCTACAACCTTTTCCTGCAACTTGAGTTTATCTTCGGCCTCTCGTTGGCTATCATGAGCATCCCGCACTTGTTGCTGAAGCACACTTTCCCTTTGAAAATAGGAAGTGGAGGAAGTAGCAAGCTCCTCTTTAAGTTTTTCAACTTCCGCTTCAAGCTTTTCATTATAAGCGGCGATGCTCCTCATCTCTGCGTCATGTTGATCTGGAGTCTTTTGCCATTCGGATTTATCGTTCTCCATGGTCAACATAGCCTCAAGGTTCTCGCGGTTCACTCTTTGGAGTTCGCCAACAAGTTTCTGCCAATTCGACATTCTCTCACTATCAAGCTTGACAGCATCAAGATTTCGCAACATGGCTGGTTTGTCGATTGGAATCGGATCAAGATCAAAGCGAACTCCCTTCAAGCACCAGTTTGGAAATCGGCTTTGAAGGGTAGCTGGGGCTGGTCCAACCTGATATGAAGGCCTGCCAATGATCGTCTGAATGTCGGTACGAGCGAGAGAGGGAGATTGAGGAGGCACCGAAGCAATGGGCTCTTTAAGAATGTCAGATGATGACTTTTCACTGTGCTTGGTCCGTTTTCTCGAATCTTCGGCAGCGTGGCTCTTTCCTTTGTCATCATGGGATTTTCGTTTAAGGGAATCATCCTCTCTGTGGGAAGAGTCACGATGTTCATCCCCTCTCCCGTACCGTTCTTCGTATGCTCTTCTCTCCTGAGCTTTTCGAGCAGCCCTCTCCTCATCAGTTTCCCTATGAAGGGGAAGATAGCGCCTGTAATCATATTGACCGCGCCTTCCATACTACTTAAAGTCATCATAATACGAGCCTTTTCACCCCATTGAAGAACCTGAAATTGAAAAAGAAGCATAACTTGAGAATCTTCAAATTGCAAGGAGTTAAGTGCATATTAGTGCCAATAAATCCTAAGTGTGTGTGGTGTGTGCAAACTACATGCGCCGAACTACGAACCGCTCCTCAGTTGGGGTGGTAATAGATTTTACAGCCAATGTCGATTCTTGAGCTGGAGGAGTCTGTTGAAGAGCAGATGTCGCTTCAACCACTGGAGATACAATTTTAGCAGCGGAAAGATCATCTTTAAAGAGTTCTTGAGACGTAACTATAAAGTCGCTCAACCCTTCGAAAGTGTCATTACCACTGTGTTCAATAGGGCTCTTCACCTCAACTCCTTCATCAGTAGTCTTCCCGGTTTGTTGAAGATCTTCTTCTTCTTCGATAACCGGAGCAAGAGCAAGTTTACAAGATGGCCCCGCAATGTCGGTTGGAGTAGAATAGCAACACGTGCTATACAAAAGAATACATCTATGAGTCCATAACTCAAGTGTATACAAAAAAATAAACTACTAATCTAAGTTGTTAGCCAAAAGATCATATGATAACCCCAGAAGAGAAGTCAAGCAGAAGCACCTGTAACATCTCGGTCTGACCCGAGTATTATTTAAGAAGAAAATAATAAACGGATCAGTCTAGCTATAAATATCAGAAGAAATGATATAGAATAAGAGATATGACTAAACGTATAATAATAACAATGCTAAGCTGTGATAAATAAATAATTGAAAAATCAATAAGATTAATCAATATCGCAAAGATCTTCTCAAACATAAAAAGGAATGTCATACTCCTAATTTCATTCACCAAGCCACAATAAATGACATATATATCAATGCCAACCGTAAAAGTTGATGAAACATAAATTCCAGAATTCAACACACGAAATCCAGAAATCACAAGAAAAGGATGGCCAAGACATTGATGTAGTGCAACCGGTACATCCAATGAATCACAAAGCAAAGACATTGATGTAGTGCAAACGGTACATCCAATGCATCAAAAGCATATCATTGACGTAGTGCGAATGGTACGTCCAATGAATCAAAAGCAAAGACATTGATGCAGTGCAAACGGTACATCCAATGTATCAAAAGCATATCATTGATGTAGTGCAAACGGTACATCCAATGAATCAAAAGCATATCATTGATGTGGTGCAAACGGTACATCCAATGAATCAAAAGTAAAGACATTGATGTAGTGCAAACGGTACATCCAATGTATCAAAAGCAAAGACATCGCACATGCTAGTCTAAAACATAAAATGATATCATGATCAAAGAGAAGTGTCGATTACAGTAAGCTAGTAAATATATGAGCTTAGCTTCATGTCCCATAACCACTAGCTTAACTTAAATATTTATGAACAAATTATAGATCTCCACTAGAAAATTGTCACAAGAGATTCAATCGAACAAATCCAAGAATTAACCAACGAAGTAAACGCAAGCGTTTCATACCACTCGTTTTACTGAGTCGTTTAATTAGATTTCTCATACGAGTGAGGTAAAGGCTTGTATATACTAATAGATTGGAAAATGGTTTAAGAAAACGAGCTTTGTAATAAAATAGTGTTGAAATCATTTGAAGAAAGAGTTTTGATATTTACTACTAGTATAGAAAACCTTTATATTTTTAAAGTGACAAATCACGAAGAAGATTGTAGGAACAATCAATCACTAAAATTCACATACGAAGATGTGAATAAAAATCCAACGAAACCGATAAAGAATCCATCGAAATGGATATTCCAAAATCCCCAAAGAAAATGTCATCAAAGTCGATAATAAATGATAACAAAAAATAGGAAACAACACGAATCGATTAAAGTTGGAAATTCAAACAACTAGGCAAAAAGGCATAGTTGGCAGATAGGAGCATGTCGGTCGACCGGACTCCCTGAGTCGGTTGACCGAACCAAAAACAGAAGTGCACCGGGTAGCAGGTCGGTCGAACGGACCCTGAGCTCGGTCGACCGAGCCATGTAGCCTGCACTTCCAAACAGAGGCAGGAAGTGCCCGTTCTACAGGTCGGTCGGCCGGCCCAGGGGCTCGGTCGGCCGAACCTGTTGCTGGCACTCCCATGCCCTATTTCAAATGAGGTTCAAATCTCGATCAATTTGCAATCGCACGAGCAACGGCGCTAAGGGTTTATGCCAATCAACTACCTGCCCTATATGCTCCTCGATGCATCACCAAAAACATGTTCAAACATCAAAGTTAGGATTTTTAACGAATTGAACTCAAAACACTAAAAATTGGAACATTCACCAAATCAATCCAAACCAAAAGCAAATGCACAGGAATAAGTGTTAGGAATTCATACCTAACAATCGAAGATAATTCATAGACTTAGATGTGAGATTAAAAATCTCACCTTTGAACCCAAACAATAGAAGAAGATGCTTGAAAGCAAGCTAAGATCAATTCCTCTTCAATGACAACTCAAGAAGCTTCAATCTAAGCTTAAAAGAGAAACATTTCCTAAATTAGGTTTAGGAAATTTCTGAAATTGGAAGGAGAATGAGTTAGAGAAGAAGAAGAGAAAGCTTACCAATGGGTTCTCTTGAGTTTGGAGCTAAAGCTTGGATTTTGCAAATGAACTAGGGCTTAGGAACTCTAATTTCCAATCTTTTCCCCCATTATTCTCTTGAACTTGAGAGAGTTAGGAAATGAGGAGTGAATGAAGAGGAGAGGGGTTGGGACTGAGTTAGTAAGTGGTTAATGGGTTCAGCCCAAACCAAACCCCTAAGTGAAAAAGTGGCAAAAATCAACTTTCTCCAAACATATCGAAGCTCATACTCAAAAAGGTCGCAAACGTCATTTTGAACTCAATGGGGGTGGTCTCGAGTCCCAATTCGACTGTTTGCAAAAAGTAGCTTTTCAGACCAAAATCCGACAAACGATAAAATATTTAAATAAAATATTTAAATATAAAATCGATAAATATGCGGGTTGTTACAGACTCCCCTCCTTAAAGAAATTGAGTCCTCGCAATACTTAAGAAGAAAATAAGAAGTAACAACCATAGAAGCATATCAACACAAAAAAAATTTGAATCAAGAAGTCCACCATAAAGAGCACGACGGAGTAAATCCGAAAGTTTTCGTTCGACGAATTCTCAAGATTTCTCAACAGCAATTCATAGGATTTGAGAACCATTGAACTTTTACCAAAAAGAAATCGAAGGCGCTCAACCTCCGAAGCAATGATGCGAATAGGATGTTGCTTATAAATAAAATCCGGTGAAACTTTAATTTCCACAATATCACCGGGCACAAGAATACAAACCGGAATCCCTAAGGCATTTCTGTAGATAAAAGACGTGGAGAACGTCAAGAATAGCAGAAAATTGAGCCAGTGCAACGGCGTAGTACAAAAACGGTACGCCCGAGAAACTAGAAACTCAAATAATTTGGAATATCAGCGTAGTACAAAAACGGTACGCCTAATGAACCAAAGCCTGAATAATTTCGAAACACCGACGTAGTACAAAAACGGTACGTCCAATGAACCGATAAACCGGAACAACGATGTAGTAAAATAATGGTACATCCATTGATCCAGATAAGACGGAACATCGATGTAGTATAACAACAATACATCCGATGAACTGAACACCATAAAAGAACATCAGACGCTAGTCCATAAAAGAGGTGAGATGAAACTCAATAAAACGAAGTACGTCAAAACGTTCGATGAACTTGATAAAAAGATAATTCCACTCAGACAACATCAAAGAATCAACAACTTGTTGCCTACGACTAAACGCATTGGCAACACGATTTCCCTTTTGGGAATAAAAGAATATCAAGATCATAAGATGCTAGGAACTCGAGTCAACATGAAGTTCCTTATGAGAAATAAATATTCCCAAGATTTATGATCGAGGTAGAGAACAAATATCTCATCCAAAAATGGTGATGCCAAATTTTAAAAGTAAAAACAATGGCTACGAGCACTAGATCATGAGTGGCATATCTAGTCTCGATAAGCTATAATGATTTAGAAGCACAAGTGATAGCACGTTCTCCTTTGCAAGAGAACGGCATCCAAACCAATACGACTAGTATCGTTACAAATAGCAAAGTCTTGGTTCCCCTTCAGGAATCACAAGAATAAGAGTATCGAAAGGAAGAGTTCTTTTAAATAATCCTCTTTCCCGAAAACTTAAAACTTTCAAAATTACATTTTTATTTTTATGTAATAATCTTTCTACAAAAATTTACATTTTTACAAGTCAATATATCGTGTCTGACTGTCTCATCAAAGTTTTAGGAGATTCCTATCGATAACGTTGATCAAGCGCATCGACTAGAATTGTTAAAGCACCCAATGGGCAATACAATCACAAAACCGTCTTTTATATGATAAACATGTTTCTAAAAACTTTTAAGAATATTCTTTGTTCATTTTAAGAACAAAAATCAAATTGTACTTAAGAATAAATCTTATGAAAAAGATTTTCAAAATTTTAAATTTCTATTTTCATCCAAGATCAATAAATACAAGAATGGACTTATCGAGATATTCATAGAATACTCGATACCTAAAATGGATGAAATAAGCTGGAAAAACTGAATGACATAATAATTCATTCATAGGAATCATAACAAGTGCGGAATGCAGTAAGTGAAATGCTAACTTCCGCAACTCGTAGCAAATGAAAACCGGCGGTAAAGTCAAACTGAAAAGACCTTAGCACCACACGAAAGATTACTTAGGTGATAATCCTAAGACAAGCTCAAAAATACCGGAAAAGTTTCACAAATTATTAGATAAGAGAAATAACACTTTTCTCATCTTGAGGGCTTAAAGAATAAAATGATGCCTTCAAGAATTTGAAATCGAAATCTCAAGAAAAAATAGAAATCTACTTAACAGATAGAAAATGTCGAAGATGAATAGTCCACACGGAGAATAGGATATGAGCTTCACAATTAAGCCAATCCTTACAAAAATCAATTCCGAGGCCTAAGTTAAAAAAATCGACTCGGAAAGAAAAATCACGTAAAATAATTTCAACATCAATAGATAGCAAATTGAGTGTTGCGGACCCACCAACCAGATTCGCAACTCTCAAAGAAGTCATCAAGCCCAAAATATTTTCAAAGAAAAAGAATCAACAAGTTCTTTTGATATAAAATAGTGAGATGGAACCCATATCAAAAAGAACTCAAATAAGAAGATCATGAAATAAAACAATGCCATCAAGGATTGAATGTAATATACCTTGACCAAGAGAAGAGTTGCTAGTGGCTTGGAGCTCCCCTTCTCTCTTGCTTGGAAGCTTAGGACACGAAGATAAAAGATGACCCGGACCTTTGCAATAACGAAAAAAGAGGGGTTTCGGACACTCCCTTGCATAGTGGTCTGTGAAACCACAATTGTAGCATCGTCCACGACTAGAGGTAGGTGCTTTTGCTACCGGGGTTTCTTGCCTCCCTTTCTTGTTGGGAATGGGGCCTTTGAATTTAATAGGCCTCTTCATGTTGTTGTTGAAGTTTTGTTGGGCACGCACAACTTCAACATCACCTTCTCTATCGGCCTCTTCAAGACGAAGAGCGATATCAATAAGCTGATCAAATGAAACCTCAAGTTTCAGAAGTAATGGCTTATTAAGATTCTTATTCAAGCCGTAGACAAATCTCTGATTTTTCTTCAATGGGGTATTAATGTACTCAACCCCGTATTTGGACAGAGATTCGAAAGATGCGACATAATCTGTTACAGAAGATTCACCTTGAACAAGGTCAATAAAACGCTGGGCCAAAGTTACTTTTTCAGCCTCCGGCACAAATTTCAATTCGAATCTTTCCCGGAATTGCTCCCAAGTGAGATCCGCCTCAACGATTTCGGAAATTAAAAGCTCATACCAATCTAATGCTCTTTCTTGGAGCATGCTAGAAGCCACTTGGACTCGATGTAGATCAATAAGGTTCATGCGAGAAAAGATGCGATCGCATGATTTGAGCCAAGCTTGAATATCTATAACACTCTCGGATCCTTTGAATGGCCTTCCACCCAAATCGGTATAGTCTCTGCACAAGCGTGCAAAACCAGATCTAGGATGAGTAGGCTCTGGATTGGGACTAGCTGCTTGAGCGTTCTTTACTAGATCAAGAAGCTGCTGGGCAGACATAAATACTCCATCCTGGGGAGTAGCACTAGATTGACCGGCGCTGGGACGGCCAGGTCTAACCATTTCTCTTCTTTAAGAAAGAAAGAAAGAAGAGGAAAAAGTTATTCTCAAAGTAAATTTCAATCAAACTTGATTGATAAAACAAGGAATCATAAAGAAAATAGGATGAATCGGTACGAAGACTCGAATTAAATCCTAAAGCACGACTCCTAAGAAAGACTTAGGACGATGATCCTTGTTATAATATTCCATATTGTTCCAAAGTTCGGCTCTGATACCAAGCTGTGACGCCCCACCTCTATACCCACGCTAGCCAAGAACACTACGGTGTAATGCTGTCGACTAGCACGGAGAATAAGGCTGTTGAGGAGCGACCATCCGTGTAATTGCTTTGCGCGAGCACCGATATGTCAGATGAGGAAATCCGACATACCGATACAAACACAAAGCTACTACACAGTGGCTATAATAATCTTCAGAAACAAATATAGAAATAAGCATAACACAAATCAATCACAGATAATTCATATCACAAAGGCGGAAGAAGATATGAATATACAACAAACACATGAAAGTGTATATCAGAATAGTGGTCAAAAAGATCAACAATAATACAAAAGAATAGTAACACGTGATATACAAAAGAATACATCTATGAGTCCATATCTCAAGTGTATACAACAAAATAAACTACTAATCTAAGTAGTTAGCCAAAAGATCATATGATAACCCCAAAAGAGAAGTCAAGCAGAAGCACCTGTAACATCTCGGTCTGACCCGAGTATTATTTCAGAAGAAAATAATAAACGGATCAGTCTACCTATAAATATCAAAAGAAATGATATAGGATAAGATATATGACTAAACGTATGATAATCACAATGCCAAGCTGTGATAAATAAATAATTGAAAAATCAATAAGATTAATCAATATCGCAAAGATCTTCTCAAAGATAAAAAGGAATGTCATACTCCTAATTTCATTCACCAAGCCACAATAAATGACATATATATCAATGCCAATCATGAAAGTTGATGAAACATAAATTCCAGAATTCAACACACGAAATCCAGAAATCACAAGAAAAGGATGGCCAAGACATTGATGTAGTGCAACCGGTACATCCAATGAATCACAAAGCAAAGACATTGATGTAGTGCAAACGGTACATCCAATGCATCAAAAGCATATCATTGATGTAGTGTAAACAGTACATCCAATGAATCAAAAGCAAAGACATTGATGCAGTGCAAACGGTACATCCAATGTATCAAAAGCATATCATTGATGTAGTGCAAACGGTACATCCAATGAATCAAAAGCAAAGACATTGATGTAGTGCAAACGGTACATCCAATGTATCAAAAGCATATCATTGATGTGGTGCAAGCGGTACATCCAATGAATCAAAAGCAAAGACATTGATGTAGTGCAAACGGTACATCCAATGTATCAAAAGCAAAGACATCAAACATGCTAGTCTAAAAAATAAAATGATCGTCATGATCAAAGAGAAGTGTCGATTACAGTAAGCTAGTAAATATATGAGCTTAGCTTCATGTCCCATAACCACTAGCTTAACTTAAATATTTACGAACAAATTGTAGATCTCCACTAGAAAATTGTCACAAGAGATTCAATCGAACAAGTCCAAGAATTAACCAACGAAGTAAACGCAAGCGTTTCATACCACTCGTTTTACTGAGTCGTTTAATTAGATTTCTCATACGAGTGAGGTAAAGGCTTGTATATACTAATAGATTGGAAAATGGTTTAAGAAAACGAGCTTTGTAATAAAATAGTGTTGAAATCATTTGAAGAAAGAGTTTTGATATTTACTACTAGTATAGAAAACCTTTATATTTTTAAAGTGACAAATCACGAAGAAGATTGTAGGAACAATCAATCACTAAAATTCACATACGAAGACGTGAATAAAAATCCAACGAAACCGATAAAGAATCCATCGAAATGGATATTCAAAAATCCCCAAAGAAAATTTCATCAAAGTCGATAATAAATGATAACAACCAATAGGAAACAACACGAATCGATTAAAGTTGGAAATTCAAACAACTAGGCAAAAAGGCATAGTTGGCAGATAGGAGCAGGTCGGTCGACCGGACTCCCTGAGTCGGTTGACCGAACCAAAAACAGAAGTGCACAGGGTAGCAGGTCGGTTGACCGGACCCTGAGCTCGGTCGACCGAGCCCTGTAGCCTGCACTTCCAAACAGAGGCAGGAAGTGCCCGTTCTACAGGTCGGTCGGCTGGGCCAGGGGCTCGGTCGGCCGGCCCAGGGGCTCGGTCGGCCGAACCTGTTGCTGGCACTCCCATGCCCTATTTCAAATGAGGTTCAAATCTCGATCAATTTGCAATCGCACGAGCAACGGCGCTAAGGGTTTATGCCAATCGACTACCCGGCCCTATATGCTCCTCGATGCATCACCAAAAACATGTTCAAACATCAAAGTTAGGATTTTTAACGAATTGAACTCAAAACACTAAAAATTGGAACATTCACCAAATCAATCCAAACCAAAAGCAAATGCACACGAATAAGTGTTAGGAATTCATACCTAACAATCGAAGATAATTCATAGACTTAGATGTGAGACTAAAAATCTCACCTTTGAACCCAAACAATAGAAGAAGAAGCTTGAAAGCAAGCTAAGATCAATTCCTCTTCAATAACAACTCAAGAAGCTTCAATCTAAGCTTAAAAGAGAAACATTTCCTAAATTAGGTTTAGGAAATTTCTGAAATTGGAAGGAGAATGAGTTAGAGAAGAAGAAGAGAAAGCTTACCAATGGGTTCTCTTGAGTTTGGAGCTAAAGCTTGGATTTTGCAAATGAACTAGGGCTTAGGAATTCTAATTTCCAATCTTTTCCCCCATTATTCTCTTGAACTTGAGAGAGTTAGGAAATGAGGAGTGAATGAAGAGGAGAGGGGTTGGGACTGAGTTAGTAAGTGGTTAATGGGTTCAGCCCAAACCAAAGCCCTAAGTGAAAAAGTGGCAAAAATCAACTTTCTCCAAACATATCGAAGCTTATACTCAAAAAGGTCGCAAAAGTCATTTTGAACTCAATGGGGGTGGTCTCGAGTCCCAATTCGACTGTTTGCAAAAAGTAGCTTTTCGGACCAAAATCCAACGAACGATAAAATATTTAAATAAAATATTTAAATATAAAATCGATAAATATGCGGGTTGTTACAATAAATAAAAATAAAAGGATATTGACTACTTATTTAAGTCAAGGTGGTAAGGCCTTTCAATAAGAAATTGATTAAAGTTATCTAAGCCAAATAAATTGTCCTTCCCTTCAAAACTTATTTTATGTTGGGTTTAATTAATCAATTCCTTTGTTTCAAGCACTGTAGAATAAAGGGTTGGACTTGAGATTATATCGTAGAAGAACGTGTCAAATGTTTTAGATTTTAATGTATACTTAATTTTATGATGGATTTGACATGTTCTTTTTCTAGAAATACCTATTAACATTTGACATGCATAATTAACGTGCAATAGTAACGTTGTAGTTATTATAATTAATATTTGACATACACAATTCATTGGAATTTAAGTTGTAGTCAAAACATTTAATATACTTTATTTTTGAATTAATAATGCACCTACATATGAAAGGGCTCTTGGAGTTGATATTTATTAAAAATTAATTATGAAGATAAATTTTATATTTAACATACATATATCAAAGAGGAAGCTTTAACGATACATAAATATTGGAATATATAAAACCTAATAAAGCAAACTAAAAAATAAAATACACTAAAATAAATGGCCAACTCTATTAACACTCCACTTTCTTCCTACATGGTGTTTTATTAAAAAACACACACCACTTTTTTCTTTCTTACTCCATTTTATTTTGAAATTACACTTGTTTCTTTTATCCCACTTATTCTTATTTTCCACGCTTTTCATGGCAATAATAAAAGATTCTGTTCTCACAACATTTTAAAAGTTCTTAACGATCATGGACAATTTGATCTTCTTTTTTTATCCAATAATGCAATCCAAAAGAGGAAAAAACATGCTATAGCTTAATAATGTATAAAAATGATAGGAAGCTTATGTAATATATTTCATACATACTAGGTTTATTATTATTGCACATGGACTATGCACTGCTTAGTAGCAATTCAAGTATTAAATAGGCTTGGTTGATATTATATCCGAGTTACTATATATGAACCTTAGAAAACATACATAGTTATCTTCTAGTAATAAAATATCTTCTTTAAAAATTCTATCCTTATATTTATGAAAGCATACCAACAAAAGAGAAGGAGATGGAAAATATGAGGACATGAAAAGAACTAAAACATCTCGGTAAAAATAATCACAAGGATAAAACAGTCGCTTATTTTCAAAAAAAAAATGGCAAAAATGGAATAATGTGGTGTGTTAAGAATGAGCCAAAATAAACAATAAACTAATCAAATCCAACCTTAAAAAGTTTCTTGTAATTTAAGGAAAATAGGAATGAAATAAATGGATATATTTTTTAGCAAAGAATAACATATTCCATGGGCTAGCTGATTATACAATAAACGAATATGAATGTAAATTGCAATGTTTATAGATTGTTAACTGAGATATAAATATACTTTGTATGCAAAATGAAAAATTATTCCCTAGGGAGGGAATAGGAAATGAAATGAGTGTAAATATGTGGAAAGAATACCAAAGGTCATACATTGAACTTTTTATGTATTAGAATACAAGGTATTAGATGTATGTAGACTATGGCATTAAATGGAATGAAAATATGGTTTGTAATATTGAAATACCAGAAGCTTGGCAAGAAGATATTCTCTTTCTATCTTCTGTATATCATCAACCAAAGGTCTATATGTAGAAGTATTATATTCTCCTTCAACATCTGGTGAGATCTCAAGGTTGAAGTGGAAGAAACAATGGATGAGATTCTAATGGTGGAACCAATAATGGTATCATAGGCGAGGCTGCAAATTTCTAGGAAATTAGTGAAAAAGAGGAGAGAGGAGATTGCAGTTGTGTATGAAAAGCATGAAATGACGAATGCGAGTTTTAGGCAAAGAAATAATGTACGCAGATCTAGGTTTTTGAGTGTTAGAGACATAATGGTATGTATAATATGTTTTTGGTTACCAAAATACTATAGCAATGAAAAATGAAATTTTATGATAAATATTATAGATTTTACCTAGAGAGGTATAGAATGAAGAATGGAAATGGGTTTATATAGAGAATGAAAAATTCTCTCTAGACTTCTCCTTTAATTATTATTACCTTCATCTCGTATTTATTTGGCATTAAAAGAATTTATTGGCTCTTTAATCTATTTTAAATTCAAATGAAATGCTTTTTTTGACTTTATAATCGTGGAAATTAATTATAGAAATTGAATGCAAATTATCAAAATTTTCCTAATTGATTAAGTATGCTATATATAAATTTATCAACCGATTGATAACTTTTGTTAATTTAACGAGTAACTTCAAAAATAGTAAATCAACAAATTAGTTTCCTCTAACTAAATGAGGCAATTGATTTCCTTTAATTAATTATTTTGTTGAAATTAAGGAAAATCAATTCATTTTCAAAATTATACTCTCACTAAAATTAAATATAAATTTCGTGTGAAAATTATTAGAAAATTTCTTAATTGACTATGCAATATGCTAATAAATCAATTGGTTAGTATCGTTTTTAAACCTATTTGTTAATTATGCAATTAAATGACTTTTACCATGTAATCAATTTTTTAAAATTATGAATGCTTGTGCGTGTATAGTAAGCATAATATGGATATAGTCCTAATCACTTATTTTACCGATATTATCTTATTAATCATTCCAACATGTTATTACTTTGTTTTCACTTTCTATAATGTTATTTTACATGTAAGGTCTTATTTCAATATCCCGCAATTAATTTTATATCTTTCGCTACTCTTAGAACCTAAAAAATGGAAAGAAAACCCAAGTCTCAATAGAACAACGGGGAATTAAGGTAAAATTTCCATCACATCTTAATATAGGAGATGAAAGTTGTGCATACTCTCCTAGACATTTGGTAACAAATAGTATCTAATTCTAGTCTTGAATATAGATTATAGTGCAACGGAAATTAAAATCTAACTAAACTATATAAATTACTGAATTTTTTTTCCAAATGATTGTATCGTTGCTACTATGCAATAGCGTCAGCCATGCTAAATAGCTCATTGTCAAAAGATTTTGGAGTTTATATATTATTTAATTAGGTACAAGATTATATTCCAAATTTTGGTTAATTTCAAATTTCATTGATTGGTCAACAATAAATGCTTTTCATTTATAATTAAAAAATATCTTGTTCAAAATAATAGATTTCAAATGGTTTTTGTTATGAAATGGGGAAATATAATTCTTCGCACTACTACAAAATTAGGTTGTTACTTTTTTTTTCTTTTCTCCTTCCCAGTTCAATCTTTCTGACTGATAACAGCGTGAAGTTTAAAGCAGCTTACATAGAAATATGTAGAGAAAGCGTAGGATTATTTTCAAAATTTTATAGTTATATGGAACTATATATTTGTATATCGTTTTCAGGCCTTTTTATTCATTGTTTGACCAGTTTGTAAGTAAGCTTTGATTCTTCATCTAATATATTGCATGCTTTTAATACAAATATATGTATATATATATATATATATATATATATATTGTAATGATGATGTTATGACATATTGTAGAAGATCTCACTATTTGATATTTACCTATATTATTTGTACTTTTCCTAGTTATAATATTTCCTATTATATTATTACTTAGGCTTCAAGTAACTAAGATATAAATATAAATCATGTATTTTTGTATATCAATTAAGCCATTAGTAAAAGTATTGACTTTTAATGATTGTTAATTTTTTTTCCTCTCTCCCTCTTCTTCTTTTATATTTTATTTTATTAAATAATTTCAACAAAGATAGATACCAAAAATTTCACATATTTGTTTGGTTTAATTTATCTTGAATAATTGAGTTCATGTTAAAAGTGAAAGAAAGATTGGAGTTTAGAAATTATCACTACAACAAAACTGCACTAATATAGCTATATTTTTTGCAATGTTCATAATCTACTAGTTGTAATTAAGGTTTTTACAACGTTTTGTTTTAGAAAGTTGTAATAAACTTACTTTTAACAACTTTTTTTTGTTAGTTGTTGTATATGGATATTAGAACTATTTTTCTTTTTCCAATTGTAATAGACGTTAATTCTCATCAACTCTTTCGTTATGCTAGTTATAATAGATGCCTATTAGCTCCTTTTGGTCGCCTATTGTAATAAATAAATAATATGTAATAAGTAATAATTAATAATCACAATTAAATTAAAATAATTAATAATTAATAAAAATTTAATAACAAATAATAATTAAATAAATGATACTTAAACAATAAAAAAATTAGATATTAATGGCAAATATGTTTGGTTTCAGTTGGTTGGTATTTCATACTATGAGATTACAGGTCACGGGTTCGATCCCAGAGATGTACCTTGTTGAAATTAATGAAGCATGCTAAATAATAATAATAATTAATTATTAATGTATAGTAATCAAAAACTCCTATTAAATACTAATAATTAATTATTAACCTGAAATATGAAATGACCATATTAATAATTAATTATTAATTAATATTTAATAATTAATCAATAATAAATTAATTAACAATCAATAGTCAGTCAACAAATAATAAATAATTAATTATAATTAATAATTACTATTAAATTATAGTAATCAATAATTAGTAATATAAAAATTATAATAATTAGTTAAACAAATGTTAAACAGTAATAATTAAAAGCTAAAATTTAATATCAAATAATAATAATAATTAGCAATTTGTATTAGATAATGATAATTATAGATTATTTTGAAATATGAAATAATTACTATTAATATTCAGTAATCCACCTAAGTGAAATATACTTTCTTAATGAATTTAGAAATTCGTATAATATTTAAATATAAATAGTCACTTATGGTTCTATCTTCAACAAGCGAGCAGAGCATTTGAGCGGTCCAACCATATGTTGCATGAATGATAATTTTTCCTATTTTACTTATGAAAATAAAAATGAATAATATTTTTGTATAAAATATTTGCCCTATTAAATAATAGATAATTAATAAATATCTTTTACTAATTAAGATTAAACATATTGAAATTAATAATAATTATTAATTAGTAATATATACATATTAACTAACATTTATTAATTTATATTCAATTATAATTATGGGTTTTATATAATAATTGCTAGAAATAACTATTAATTAATATTGAATATACAAAAGTAGGTAATTAATAATCGTAATTGTTGTATAACGAAATATAGGTAATAATTAACATTAGTAAGATTCATTTATAATTAAGAAGCAATAATTAATAATTAAGAAGTAATAATTAATAATTACTATTCATTATCTAATAATTAATAATTAAGACTTATTTTAATATTTAATAAGTAATATTTTGAAATTTTGTCTAAAATAATTAAAAATATTCATAAAACTCAGAAAACTTCTGTAAAATTTGAAAATACCATTTTGAAATTTTCATAAAATTTAAATAAAATATTTAAAATTTTGAATTTATTTAAAATAAAGAAAAAAGTATTTATTAAGTTTAAAGTCCATAAAATTTAAATACAATATGAAAATATTAAAAAAAATTAAAATTCATAAAAGTTAAAAAAATTATAAATTCGAATAATACAAATATTATGTTAGTAACTATTATTTTCATATGCATGTGGATGTTCACTTTTGTAATTAGTGGAAATTTTGTTCGTGCATCCAAATATTGGACCCAAATTCCAAAACTAAGTTTGGCTCCTACTTATTTTTCGTTCCCCTTTCTCAAGTCCGTAGCTCTCTCGTTCTCATCGATCACTATTATTTTCTATAATCCCTCTTGCTTTTTATTCCTTTTCATTTGTTCTCTAACTGGCTTGCCACCATCGCCATCAACTACCTCACATACGACTAGGCCAACTTGCCTTTACCCACTACGACCCATTATTGCGCCAAATTAGAAAGCTTGAAGCGAAGTCGATCTCTGTCTGGAAAGCATAAGAAAAGGCTCTTCCATGCCCTCGCCACCCGATTCTCCACGTCGATCTCCTCATTTCGTCCGTTAATCAAGGAAAGATCTTAATACCGCTGGCTCCAGAAGTAGCTATTAGGTAACAATGCACGTTTCCTTTATGTGTTTATCCATCATGTGCGTCTATTAGGTGACATGCTATTTTAAGTATTAGCACCTGCATTAGTTTAAAATAACATGCAATTAAAACCATACAGACTTTATTCATGAGAAAGTTTAGTAATATAATATATCATATTTGAGTTCTCGTTTCATTGTTGTGAGCATATTAGTAGTTCTTTCTAGCTTCTAACGTGTAAAGGAGTACAAAATAGCATACAACATTTTAGCATTAGTGCCTCAAATTGTTTTTTCAAAAACAAATTATTTTCCTTCTATAGTTTCGCAACCAATTTCAATTACATTGGTCAAAGCATACAAGACAAAAGGCTTATTTAAAATAGTATTAGGTTGTCCTGTGACCTAGGTAAAGAATTTTCGCTCTTGGTTAAAATTATTAAAAATTTAGCAATTTACAATAATGTATAAATGTCTTTTTCTTAATTAGCATTATTGTTTGCTAATTAGAATCATTTTAGGCCATAATATTTAGGACTATTTTCTGTAGCCTATAAAGTATGTATTTTCATAACTTTTAAATTATTTAATAAATAACATTCTGATTCACACTGATCAATATTCTTTTTTTACAGATTTCGTTACCTCCATCAATGTCTCTTTTGTTGGCCAATTTTAAGTGAATTTTTTATGTTTTAATCATAAAGCGTTGCTGCTTTCAATGGGAACCTCTATATCGTGTGATTTGTAGATATTTTTCTTCTGTAGATATTGTAATTTTGGAATTTTATGGGTGAAGCAATTAAGCTTGATGACAGGTCAGCTATTACACATAACATTGTTGGGCTATGGATAAATGGGTTTGGTCATCTTGCAATGTAGCGAATTCAAACGGCTTCATTAGAGTTATATGGTTGATTTTATAACTTGAAGTGGTTGTTAAAATTACATGTAATATTCACTGTCCATATATTGGACGCCTTTGAACTATGACTGTAGATTGTGTAGTGAAATGATTGACCCTTTCTTAAATGCAAGGTTTATTTAACTTTGAATTTAGAATACACTAATTTTTGAAAGTCCCTTCATTTTGCTGGATGTAGTTTATATAGTTTGTTTTATAATGTAGGTAATGAGACAGCTTAAGTTAGTTAATATGCTTGGTATCTTATAAAACGGCACACAATTTATTGGTGGTTTCTATTAAACAAAGATAACACAACAATAAGTTAGATGTAGATTCTTTTCTATCAAAGATGACTTAGGGATGGCGAAGTTAATAATTTTCGCAACTATAGCACCTGAACCGAATAGTCACATGTAAAAAAAACAAATGTTGCCTGTTTTCATCGCCATTATCGCTTAGAACATTGTTATCAATATTCTAAAATTATGCTATTTTAATGCCATTTAAAACCAAATATCTTCACCTATTTTAGTCACAATCAAAATAATTCATTTACACGATGCACGAAAGTAATATCAAATTTGAATCTACATTTCAACAAGTTGGAAAATTAAATCACACAACAATTGGATGAACTTTTTATTCTTATTTATTTCAGAGGTTCATACTTCAGCTAACGATACTGCGTAGTGTTTAGATATGTAATTCACGCATCAATAGTTTGGAATCCAACAACAATCTTCCATTTTGTTCAAATGTACATCACTCGTTAAATAACATGTTTATTGTAAATGTAAATCAATCGTTAAATAATATGTTAGCATTGATTTGGCATCTATTCATGATAGATTGCATGATGGAGGGATTGATCCATGTTTGAAAATTAATTGCTAGGCTACCAATTGTAGTTTATATCAATCTTAAAGCATAATTTTATAATTTTGCAGGGTTGTCAGAGAACTTGCTACTTCTATTTAATTATTATGGTTTAAAGAGAATTAAATGGAAGTCTTTGAATATATGTGGAATAATTTCTCAAAACTACTTATGTCAACTTGGTAAAACTTGATAAAAAAAACTTGATAAAATTTAATGGCTCTTTACTAAAGCAAAATGCATTACGTATGATTCTATCATCCTTTTTTTTCCTTTTTTCTTTTTTAAATTAGTGTATGAATTTGTAAATATAACCAATTATATTTATATTGTTAATAAAATATATCTGTATTGTTAAGTAACTATTTTAGTGCACCCATATACCATTAGGAGCAGATGCTTGAAAGGTTGGGGTCGGTTCGGTGGTGGATCCTGAAGCCGTTCTATGTAGACTTACTGTAGACATCTATAGTTTTGGACAGGCGCTGGGATGATTTTTTCTTGACACAAGGACTTTATATCTTTTGATCAATATGTATCGGTCCTCATATTAACATACGTTATGGATTTGGTTATGTTTTTAATAGAGTTATGAATTCACAAATGGTGTAAAGTTGAACTTGTTTTGGATTTTTTAGAACGTTAATGATTCGTGTTGTTTCAGGTAATGTGAATGATAACAGTTATTATTAGTGAAATATTGGTTTTAATAATAATTCTAAATTTTTTGGTTAATAACAGTTGTGGAAAGAATTATAACCTTTGGCAGATAGTGTAAATAGATTTATTACAATGGTATTTTCGAATACAAATTTAAGATTTGTAGAAAATTCTTAGGTCATCCAAATATGAGATAGTGGCACTAGGCTACTATAGATAATCTTCCAAAAGACTTAGTTCATTCTCATACATTTTAAAGGTTCTATACATTTGAAATACTCAATAACTATTACAAATAGTTTTGACAATTCCCAAACAATATGGAGCTTTCGTAGTATTTGGTAAGAAGGATTATAAAATTCAATTAGAAAATGAAAAATATTCTTCTAAAACATACAATAGATTTGATATATTAATAAACAACACAAATTAAGTATCGTAACTCCAAAGCACCATGCACATCTCAACTAAGATAACTCAAATAAAAAGAGCTATAACATCAATGTTCCATAATAAATTTACATAAATGGATATACACACAAATATCAAATATTCCATGGCTAAAAATGTATATTTACATAAAATAGCAAACCTACATCTTATCTAGATGTCTTCCATTTAAACGCAACAACAACGAGGACCAAGTTTAGCAAGTCGATTGATCCATTTTGGAATTGATTTTCTAGTTAATTTGAAGCAAACATCCTTGCTAAAATGGTTACAGTTCTTTGTAAATAGATTGTAGGAATCACAATTGTAGTTGCGAGAAAGAACATCCATGAATAAGCACAACTGGAGTGGATCATAGGAAGTTGTTCCAACCACAATTGATTTCCTAAATTTGTTGTTTGGACATTTTTTGGTCTCTACTTCAAATACACCACATGATTGAAAATCAGCTGCCCCAAACAAATACTCTACTCCATGAACTGAGAGCAAATGTAGGAAATGCTCTATAAGACACTAATGCATTGAATGTTACTCAAATAAATGAAATTTCCTTGATTTTTTTTCAAATAGGAAAACCAAAGCATTTTAAAGGAAAGTACTTCTTCCCTTAAGTTTTTCTTTTTATGTAAGCATTGGTATTCGATGCAATCATGATATGAACCAACCGACCAATTGAATGTACTACTAAAGACTATGTGAACAACTATTGTAATAATACACATAAACCAATGTTAATAACACTTTTGTAGGAAACTTATGTGGTATATTGGATCTGTAATAATATTAATTTTGAATGATCATAGAAAGAATTTACGCTTTAAAACAAGTTTCTACAAGAACTGATATACAAACATTAAGAATACAACTTAAAATAAAAATAATTTTTTTATAATATTTTATTAGGTTGCAATAAAAAATTCATATTAACCATGATTAAATATCATCTCTTTACTTGGTTGATAAATCATCTTAAGTTTACATTGATAAAATGTAGCAGTTTTATTAAGGTAAATATCTAGTAAATTCTATGCTAAATAAATGACTATTTTTAACATGTCAACAACAATATTCTATTCACATTTCATATATATAAAATTATGTATGCAAAACCAATAATTCTATAGATAGTAAAATAAGAAGCCCCATAACTACATCAACTAGTTCCTATATAATTGAAATGTGAACTAGGCTTAGTTAGGTGCAACAATAAATGAAATTAAAAATAAACAAAAATGTGCAAAATTACCTTCCACTCCAGAATGAAATGCACCAAGGCCTGCCCAGTAACATAAACAATTAGTTGAGGTTTAGTCATAAACGCTGAGAATAACTGGTGTCTCTATTGGCCTTCTCTTACGCCTTTCCATTGTCATGCGCTCTAAGCATGCGGTAATCATTACTAAATATTCTTTCAAGTTCTTTGGATATCTATTTGAATGATCAACATGTATTCCCGCATCTTCTGTCGCGGAACATAAAGAAGCTAGTTGTGCAATAACATCGACTATTTTTTGGCGCATTTCCTTTGTTTCAAGCACTATAGAATAAAGGGTTGGACTTGAGATTATATCATAGGAGAACATGTCAAATGTTTTAGATTTTAATGTATGCTTTATTTTTTGATGGATTTGACATGTTCTTTTTCTGGATATACCTATTACCATTTGACAAAAAAAAATTAACGTGTAATAGGAACGTTGTAGTTATTATAATTAATATTTGACATACACCATTCATTGGAATTTAAATTGTAGTCAAAACATTTAATATACTTTATTTTCAAATTAATAATGCACCTACAGATGAAAGGGCTCGTAGAGTTGATATTTATTAAAAATTAATTATGGAGATTAATTTTATACTTAACATACATATATCAAAGATGAAGCTTTAACGATACATAAATTATTTGAATATATAAAACCTAATAAAGCAAACCAAAATATAAAATACACTAAAATAAATGGCCAATTCTATTAACACGCCACTTTCTTCCTACACTGTGTTTTATTAAAAAACACACACCACTTTTTTCTTTCTTACTCCATTTTATTTTGAAATTACCCTTGTTTCTTTTATCCCACTTATTCTTATTTTCCACTCTTCTCATGGGAATAATAAAAGATTCTCATCTCACAACATTTTAAAAATTCTTAACGATCATGGACAATTTTATCTTCTTTTTTTATCAAAAAATGCAATCTAAAAGAGAAAAAAACATGCTACAGCTTAATAAAGTATAAAAATGAAAGGAAGCTTATGTAATATATTTCATGCATACTAGGTTTATTATTATTCCACATGGACTATGCACTATCTTAGTAGCAATTCAAGTATCAAATAGGCTTGGTTGCTATCATATCCTAGTTACTATATATGAACCTTGAAAACCTACATAGTTATCTTCTAGTAATAAGATATCTTATTTTAAAATTCTATCCTCATATTTATGCAAGTATACCAACAAAAGAGAAGGAGATGGAAAATAAAAGGACATGAAAAGAACTGAATGTCTCAGTAAAAACAATTACAAGGATAAAACAGTCGTTTATTTTCAAAATAATTAAATTGGAAAAAATGGAATAATGTGGTGTGTTAAGAATGGGCCAAAATAAACAATAAACTAATCAAATCGAACCTTAAAAAGTTTCTTGAAATTCAAGTTAAATAGGAAAGAAATAAATGGATATATTTTTTAGCAAAAAATAACATATTCCATGGGCTAGCTGATTATACAATAGAAGAATATGAATGTAAATTGCAATGTTTATATATTGTTGATAGAGATATAAATATACTTTGTGTGCAAAATGAAAAATTATTCCGTAGGGAGGGAATAGGAAATGAAATGAGAGTAAATATGTGGAAAGAATTCCAAAGATCATACATTGAACTTTTTATGTATTAGAAACAAGGTATAAGATGTGTCTAGAGTATGACATTAAATGGAATGAAAATGTGATTCGTAATATTGAAATAGCTCAAGCTTGGCAAAAAGATATTCTCTTTCCGTCTTCTGTATATCATCAACCAAAGGTCTATATGTAGAAGGATTAAATTCTTCTTCAACATCTGGTGAGATCTAAAAGGTTGAAGAGGAAGCAACAATGAATGTGATTCTAATGGTGGAAACAATAATGGTATCATAGGCGTGGCTGCAAATTTCTAGGAAATTAATGAAAAGGAGGAGAGAGAAGATTTCAGTTATGTATGAAAAGCATGAAATGATGAATGTGAGTTTTAGGCAAAGAAATAGTATACGTAGATCTAGGTTTTTGAGTATTAGAGACATAATGGTATGTATAATATGTTTTTGGTTACCAAAATACTATAGCACTGAAAAATGAAATTTTACGATAAATATTATAGATTTTACTCAAAGTGGTATAGAATGAAGAATGGAAATGGGTTTACATAAAGAATGACAAATTCTCTCTAGAGTTCTCCTTTAATTATTATTACCTTCATCTCGTATTTATTTGGCATTAATAGAATTTATTGACTCTTTAATCTATTTTAAATTCAAATGAAATTCTTTTTTTGACTGTATACTTGTGTAAATTAATTATAGAAATTGATTGCAAATTATCAAAATTTTCCTAATTGATTAAGTATGCTATATGTAAATTTATCAATCGATTAATAACTTTTGTTAATTTACCGGGTAAGTTCAGAATTAGTAAATCAACTAATTAGTTTTCTCTAACTAAATGAGGCAATCAATTTCCTTTAATCAATTGTTTTATCGAAATTAATGAAAATCAATTCATATGATCATATGATGTTATGATCATATGATGTCCATCCATGCTTATTTACCTGTTATATCATCTGTTACTGTTATATAATGCTATTCTGTTATTTATACCAGCTTATTCCACTACAAGTTCCCTTTGGATTAGAATCACTATGGGTTGAAATGATACATACCCGAACGGACTTTAGAATAGAGAAAAATCGTTATGGGATGAAACGATAGGCCTGAACGATTTTCAGTTATTTCATTTTACTTAGGACTATAGGTTTGAAATGATAAAACCCGGGTTTTCTTTGTAAATTACGGATTGAAATGAAATATTATCCGTATTCACTTTACCTGGCTAGAAAATGATATACAGATCTGTGGTTAAATTATGTTTTTCTAAAAAATTTAATTTTTTTTAGAAATGTAAATACTATAATATTTTGATTTAAACTTAATTTAAAATGATTTTTGTAAATTATTATTGATTTTCTAAAAATTTTTAAGTGAAATAAATTAATGGTAAAGTTGGAAAATCTGAAATTTAAGTTATTTTAGAAATTATAATTTGGTGATAAATGGAATTTAAATTAAATATGAAATATGATAAATTTATGATATTTTGAATTCAAATGAATTTAAAATGATTTTATAATATATTAATTATTTTTGAATAAATTAAGATGTGAAATAAATGAATATTTAAGTTGAATTTTGAAATATAACTTAAATTGGAGATTTTTGAATTTTGTTTAAAAGTGAATTTTAAGTTAAGTAAATAAGATGAAAAATAAGATATTTGAAAATTTAAACTTAAGTGTTAAGTTAAAAATTTAATTTAATGAATTGAAATTTAATGCTTGAATTCAATATGTGAATTATTATTAAATTTTGATTTTTGAATGAATATTTAACTTTATAAAATCATGAATATAAGGATTATTAAATGATTGTTTTAAAGGTGAAAGTGTATGATTTCAGAAGTTAAAAATGAATTAAATAAAAATTTAATTGTTTATGAAAGTATAGTGAATATTTGAAATTTAATTAACAACAATTTTGAAATGCTATTATTTCTAATGTAAAGGATATTACAGCATTTGTAAATGCTATAGTTAATAGAAATGAACTAAATGCCTAAAATTGTAACGACCCAGAATTTTTAATAAATTTGAATATTTAATTTATTTTAAATATTTATAAGTGAATTTATAAGTCAAATAAATTTTTATTTGAATTTTTGGATTTAATTGGATAATTAAATCGATAATTTAATATGTGAAATTATGGAAATAATTAAAAATTGAGTTAAAAATGATTTAAAATAATTTGGAAAATTTTATTTAATCATACTGGAGTTATAGAAATATTTTAGAACTTTTAAAATCGAATTAAAAGTTAATTTGTGAAAATTGAATATTTTAATATTTAATAATCGACTGTAAAATAGCCAATTTTTGAACAGTCTCAGAATTGAACGAAACCAGTTTCATTGGATCCGTAATAGTTAGTTATTACCGGATTTCAATTTTCGTGTCAATCGGAGTTATCGTTTGATCGTGGCAGCTCGAAACGCATCGAATTATTTTTAATTTAAATTTGGCGAGTCAAAATAGCCATTTTTCAAAAAGTCTCGGATTTCGACGAAACTAGTTTCATCGGATCCGTAATGTGATATTATTGTAAGATTTCAAATTTCAAGTCGTTTGGATTTACCGTTTGTCCGGTACAAATTAAAACGCCTAGAAATCGACTTAAATCGGTTTAATTCAAATTGAGCGTTTATAGCCATAACTCGCACATACTTCCGAATTAGCTTCCGAAACCTGTTCCATTGTGTCCGGAACGCGGGGTAAACCTTAGAAACGCCAACCGGCACGCTTCGTTTGGAGTTTGGAAAATTTCGATGAATAGTAAATTGGGCGATTTTCTATATAAGCACCTTATTATCTTCACTTTGCAAAAAAAAACATCAAAACCCTAGGTCAATGAGCTGCAGCCGCCTCCTCTATTTCAAAGGCCAGAATTTGCCAAACTTCTTCTCTCTAGATCTCCAAATCCGTCGACAATTAGCCTTAGGTTTCAACTAGAGAATTGAAGAGGACGTCAAGATCTACTAGTTCAACGGTGGAGATCGTGTTTGGAGTCGCGTAGAAGGAGAAAAAGGGGCTGAACCTGCAGATGTTTGCACGCATCTCGAGAGGTCTAGGGGGGGCCGAGCTTCAGGGGGTTGGTGGTGGAGGTAGCTCTCGCGAAGGGCTTCGAATTGCAAGTGGTTTGATCGAATTTCGTTGAGTAATCGCGATGCAAATGCTAACCCTAGTTGAATGGTTATGGGTTTACTTGTTCGGCCAAAACCTGTAGATAGAACGTGATTTGGGAAGAAGAGATGGGCGGTCCAGATGAGGGGGAGCATGGATCTGAGGGTTGAGATGAGTTGTGGTTTAAATTAGTTAAGTTTATGTTGTATTTACATAGTTTAAATCGTGCAAAACTTGTAAAATTCATATCTTTTTCATACGAGGTCGAAAAAATGCAAACTCAGTTGCGTTGGAATCGTATGGACGAGCACTACGCGATGGAGTTGGTTTGGAGTCGTTTGGAGTTAGTGAGAATTTCGGGTAAAATTAAACGCGCGTTTAATTTTATTCGAAATAAAAGCTAAAACGGAAATTAAAACCAAGGTGAGAACTTCTCACTCAATCGAATAGATTTCGATTTTTATTTTAAATAGTTAGATTTAAAATATTTGAATGCATGTTTGAATGATGACTGTAAATTATTGATTGTTAAAATAGACATTATTCGCCGTTAGTAAGCGGATGTTATTTATTAAAAACATATACCGCGAATATTTCATAAACAGTGAAATTGGTATTATATATAATATCAATATATATATATTGGCATATGTATATATTGCAGTTGTTGATTTCCTGCATTTTTTGTTTAGCGGATGAGACCTTATTACGCCGTTAGTAAGCGGATAATATTTATTAAAAACATGTACCGCGATAATTTCGTACTGGAGCGAAATTGGTATTGTGCTAATGTTTTTGGATGCAGGAAAACAGGTTGGAGGGATCCAACTGGATTCCTCAACATTATTTATTTTATTTCAGATATTTTGATATTTGATTGATTATCATATCGATATATGATATCGTTGTAGTGGTGATTGACTATTTGATGTGTAGCATCATTGGACCCAAATTTTGGGATTTTAAAATGATCTTTAAAATGATTTTTGAAAATATACTTTATTTCTGGAATTGATCCATTATAAATAAATAAACGTTATAATTTTTAAAGTTATAAAAATTATGGTTTTTGTGAAATATAGTTAAAAAGCTGATTTTTAGAAATACGATTAAAAGTCGATTTTTGAGAAATATGAACTAATGATTTTATAAAATAATTTAGATTGGATTTTTGAATATATGATAAAAGTTTAAATATAGGATTTGTAAAATTTGATTATTTTATAAATCGAAATGGTGAAATTATAAAGGAATTTAAAGATGTTTTAAAAGAATAATATAAATTGATTTATATTAAGAGATTTATAAACGGATATTTATAAATTGAAATATGGACATTATAAAACGAGTTTTTATAAGTGTTTGAATGATGTGAGAATGAATTTCATAATAGAATGAAATTTATAGGATTATAAACTGTGAAGTTATAAATGAAATTTATAAATAGTAAGATTTATAAATTTGTGAAATTATTTGAAGAATAGATTGATTAAATAAATAAATCTTATAAGTTATAAGGTTTATAAATTGAAAAGTCTTTTAAAAGAACGATTTTGTAAAATAATCGTTTTATAAGCAATTGACTTATAATATGAACTTTTAGTTTATAATTGAGATATGAAATCAAATAGGTTAATAAAGGAATTTATAAAAAGGAAGTTTTTATAAATAAAAAAAAAAAGAAACGGAATTTATAAACGTTGTTTTATAAATCCGCAAACGACTTATTTTGATAAGTTAATTTTTATAACTTATAAATGGAGTTATATTCACGTTTTAGACAGTGAATAATCCTTTAAGTTAAAGTGAATAGAAATGATGAAGTTTGTTAACGTAGTTTATTCACGTTTTTGAACAGTGAATAACACGTTAAAGAAATTGTTTAGAATATGAATGTTTTAAATAGAATTAAAACGATCTAACGATGTTTTAAAAGGTGTTGAGATTCGAAACCATAGATTTTAACATTTATTGTTGAAATAGATGTTTCGAGAAATGAAAGGAAATGGTGGACTATAACACTGTTGTTATAGTAAATGATTTCCGAAAGGAAATGCTTTTGATTAGTATTGGAATTTATATATCTATTTTAATTTCGAATCCCTATACTAGTGATTTTGGGACGTTGTAACGATGTTTTACGCAACATTCGTTTTGGCCCAAATAAATATGTATAAGTGAATGATTTCCTTAAAGAATGAAATATATACTTAATTCGATTTAAGTATATTGAATATTTTCTAATGGTTGAAAATAAAAGAGATTTGTGAATTACTTATGAATAAATAAGTATGGAAATATTTTCCAATATGAAGTGAATATTTTGAATTTATCTTTTTGAAGATAAATTGGAAATGAATAATTGAAATCGTATATGCATGAATATTTTGAAAATATAAATTCATTATGGAATTTATATGAGAAAGTGGAATTTGTGTGAAAATAAATATTGATTTATTTTTGAAGTGTTGAAATTATATATCTTGTAAAGATATTTTGGAAAATAAATAATTTGGAAAATTATTTGGAATCTGGTGATGTGTGCATATCCAGTGATAGTTCAATAACCGACTATCAATATTTCCCTTTGAATGGGTAATTGATGTGATTTGTTTGAATGTGAATGCTACACTTATTTTTGAATAAGCGCTCACTATTCGGGTTAACCGGGAAAGGACCATGGGGTCGTATAACCCACTCCGAATATGTGATACGTCGTTATGAATTGCATTTGAAGATCGGTGTTGAAGACCGAGTATTTGTGAAAGCGATAGGATGACCTATCGATTGTCTCTGCACTGGGTAGCTCCTGGTATAGAGATTCCTTAAGTGATGGGAAATTCGATCGGGATTGTGAATACCCGGATTTGCAAGGGCTTCGTAAGAAGTGCCTTCGGTTTTGTTCGAGCCCGGAACAGACTTGTATGGATTGTATGCCTGACATTACAATTTGAGATATAAAGCCGATTTCTTTCAAATATATTTCTGTTGGTGGCGGAGAATTTATTCTTTGCTTAACACCCTTCTTTGAGACGTACGAGCTCAAAGGTTATATAGTTGAAGTTATCAGCGATATATCCCATTTTGGTAATGTGACATGCTGAGTGATGCTGAAATGATCATTGTGTTGATTATTGTGATAGGATCATTTATTTGATCGTCTATCTTAGTGATCATTGTGTTGATCATTTGTTGACCCAAAGCATGGCTTTTGTATAAAGTATGTTTTGTGGACGTGACTTCGTCGAGCCTCACATCCCGGAAATGGTCAAAACAGGAAAGATGCGGCAAGGTTATTAGGGGTTGCTGTAGCTCCCCTTAGGGTATGTTCATTTCCTTCTGGAAAGGGGTGGTATCATGGTATGGAGCCCAGATACTTACTCATGTTGAAAACACTCTATTTATTATGGTGTGATGTTGGATATCGAGCGCTCGGTTGAAAAGGTCCTAAAGGACCGGGGAATGGCGTGCTCGTGTCAGTTGTTACCCAGTTAGGGGTAACCCGGCCTTGTGTTGGCAGAGATCCGGTTTGGTTCTCGGGGATGTCTTTCCAGAGGCATTCTCAGTGGCAATGGGAAGTTCCTTGGCCTGATCATTCGTTGGAAATCCAAAGAAACAATACGTGACTTGTACGGTTTTAGTTGTAGAACCTGCTATGGAATGTGGCGGTAACCTGCTATTGAACATAGTTAGTTATAGTAGGCATACGATAATGGTCGTATGTTGGCTAAGATTTATATTCTACTTTTGAAATGAAATTTTCTCTATACTATGCACTAGTAATAATATCAAATATTATTTTAAATGCGTATCAAGCATCTTTGACTATCATAAGGAGAAATCTCCTCCGATTCTGCGTTTGCATTGTGTGTGTGTGCGGGAGGCCTTATGGTAGTCTCATTTTTAAAAGCATTGCGAATTGATTAAAAATATTCCTCTATTTGATTTTAAAGTTAAATAAACTGTTTTGAGTTCTCACACCAGTCACATGACTGACTCGGAGTTTATTGCTTTTCTTCCTAAACTCTGGGTGCCCACCAATTTCCACACGGGCAGTCAAGAGTTAGGTTTATCAGGATATTCTGGATATTCTGGAGTTGCTGGAGGCAAGCTGGATGGCATGGCATATTACTTATATAGTATTTCTTTTTCCGCTGCACTGTTTGTTATGGTTGTACACTCTGATGATGATATGATGAAATGTAATGTATAAAATGTAATAACTGATATAGTTCCTTGTTTAAAGATTATTCATTTATTATTATATGTTGTTCCGCTGCGAATTGTGAGATTCTGTTGTTGTTCTGTTATTTCTTTCTGTTCCGTTCTATTTTTAAAATTCTTCTATCTTCTATTTTTCAAATTCTCTGTTTTTCTAAAAATTGTCTATCTTCTTTTCCCTCTATTTTTCTTTTTCTTTCTTCTTTTTCTCTCTTCTTTCTTTTCTTTTCTTTTTAAAACCCATAACTTCTCGGTTTTCGGCCTTCGATATTCGGCAGTCGATAAAGTGAGTGTCGATGTTGAATTTTCGAAAGTCGAAAATTCTCAGAATGTTACAAAAATGAACTAAGGGCTATTACAGCACTTTGTAAGTGCTGTATTTGCCGGACTTAACTAAAGTTTTAATTGAAATCTAAACCTATTATAGCATTTTACATGCTGTCTTTTGCTAATTGAATTGTTTTTAAACATAACTTTCCTTAGCATTTTCTAAATGTTGTGAAAGTTGAATTTTCACTGTTTTAATAAATTTAAGTGAGTAAATGAACTTTGAAAGGGCTAAAATTTTGGGAATTAAATATTTGATTTTAAATACTGACTTTAAATTTTAATGGTTAAATGAAGTAATTTGATTTGAAATCTAAACCATTTTGAAATGTTACTTGGAAGGATATTTAAATAAAATAAAATGAATGTGGTTTTGGAAAGATATGATATTTTGATTTTTGAAATGAATTTGTAATGATATTGAATTTTGAAATTGATATTTGATTTAGGAGTATAAAATAACATTTTTTGAATTTTAACCACATGATGTATTTAATTTACAGTTTAACGGATCCTTAGAGGATGGGTGGTCCGAGGCATCCTTTAAGTTACTTGTATCTTTATTACATTTCACTTGAGTTGGTTTACATTATATAAGTATAGATGTCCTGACTCGAGTGTTTTGTATTTTACTTTACGCTCGGGTCAGCATGAGTATTTGCAGCTTAGCTTTAGATTTCTTTCCTGGAGCTAGGAATCGCTAGAGATTCTGCTTGTCTAGTTATTTGTTCCCTTTCAGTTTCAGTTGTTCTATTTCAGTTCTGGTATTTATAAACTTCTATATATCTGGGATTTCTATTGTATATGTTTCGGACTGAAATTATGTACTATGTTTTGAGAGTTTGTTATAGTAGCTTCATGAACTACTATGGTATTTTAATTTTCGCTGTGAATTATTCTAATATTTCTGTGTCTGTAATTGTGAGGTTGTATTTCGCTTGCTCCAAATTTATTTACAACGCGGTATTTTGAGCAATTCAAGTTCGGCATGTATGGATGCGAATGGCTGAAAATATCGGGTTGTTACAGTTGGTATCAGAGCTTTGGTTTTAGGCAAACCTTAGCCTGCGGAGAAAAAACTCATTAGAGATAGGGTAGAAATACCCTAGAATGGGTGAAATCAATCTCAAAATCCTTTCTTTGTGAGAGAATGTATTTTCGACGTAGAAAATGATTTCCAAAAGATTTTTGAAGTATTTTCAAATATTATATTAGTATAATGTTTTTCTCATTTTGAAACCAAGATTTTCTAAACTTCATTCCTTCTGTATCCACCTTGTTAGAAATCTTTTGGCTAGGATTCTTATCGGTTTGGATTCCTTGAACTTTGGAATGCTTCCAATTGTTCTGAAATTCAGTCTTGTCTTCCCTATTTGTGTTCCTTTGCTTTTTGGAGAATTCCATAACTCCATTTGGAGTGACCTCCCTAAAGATTGGTGATTTCGCAAGTCTTTGAATGATTTGTAAAGGGGTGAAACTTCTTTACAATTTGGCATTGATTCACCGAGATTTCTATATTCTCGGTTTACGATGTTATTTATCTCCTGAGCTAACTGTATTCTAACTCTAGCGATCGAATGTTGATTTGCCTTAGATTTCTGAATTGATTATATTCATGAAATCACGGTTGACCGGTTAAGGTCGCCCATGATTTATATAGGCCTATCATCTTCTATTTTGGAATTAAATTATCTTATCTTCGTCCGAGTTTATCCTCGAACCAGAATTCTGTTTGATTAGAGCCCTCTAAATTCGAATCTCTTTTTGTTTGAAATCTATCTTCGAATCATTCTTTGGGAATTTTTGTTTGGTTGTATTTTGGAATTTGTGCATACGTCGAAATTATTATTTCGATAAGGATAACCCTATTTTGTATATAAAGATTAAATATTTTCGATATGGATTATATACCTTTTCAAAACGAGAAATTTGAAGTTTCGAAAGGATTTGAAAATTTGAAAATTTATTAGAATTTGACTTATATAAAAGTGATTTATAATTGAAGGGTTGTGAATTTGAATTTCGAGGAATCGAACTCCTGTGTTTTGATATCGGTTTTATTATTTTGGAAAAATATAATAATAATATGATTTAAAGATATTTTCTGAATAAAAATATTTCCAATGTATTCGAGTGAATTCCAAAGATTTCGAAGAGATTTCAAAGAAGTTTCAAGAAAATAAAGTCCAGAACCCACTTATGTCGTTGGAAAATAATTTCGGTGATGAATGCTTGCATCATCGACATTGATTTTTGAGTTTCTAAGTGGGGGAGAGGCCACTCTAGTAGCTTTGCTATGCGAGTGATTTTGAAACCAAATTTTGATTTTAGATTTTGAAGTATGGTTTGATATTCGAACGATATATATATATATATATATATATATATATATATATATATATATATATATATATATATATATTGAAATGATTTAAAGTAAGCCGGTGTTCAGTCCTCGAAATTCAGATTTGTTTTGGTATAATCCTATCTTTTGGAATTGGTTTACTGACTTGTTGGTGATTTCCAACTCTTGGATTGAAAATATGATTTCTTCGACTATTTTCAAGGTTCGAGCACTCCAAATCAAGGTTAACTTTTCAAAGCTAAGTAATTTTGAAAGATATAGGGTATTTGATAAAGAATATAAGTTTAGTTTGTATGATTAAAGTAGAAAGTTATATGATTTATATAAGTTTGAAATTGTTTATTGAGTCAAATAAATAAGACTATTTTGAATTATACTGATATGAAATATAGACTTGAAATGTTTCTAATAACGTATATATAGAATAATAATCTTTCCAATGGTAAATTGGATTTTTCATATTCAAATAAATAGTTTGAAGGTTTCAAAAAGAGGTGGTTTAAACTTTGTAACCATTATAGATATTTTGATAATTGAAATGGTTTGCAAATGATTTAATCTTTATTTTGATAAAGAATGTGAATTTGGAATGATAATTGATTTTTATAAATGAATATTTGAAGTTTATATTTGTATGAAACGATATTTGGTTTACTTGTAATTTGAGTTTATTTAAAAATATTTGATTTATGAAAGGAATATTTCAAAACTACGTAATAATGAAGTAAAATTTGAGATATATGAAATTATAAAAATTAGTTTTGGAATATGGTATATTTCAGCTTTGAAATATATGAAAGATTGAATAGTTTATTTTGTGGATCAAATCTTTATTTGAAATTTTATAATATGTGAAATGGTTTTATTGTAAAATTAAATTGAATTGAAACTGATGGTTTGAATTGAATGAAAATTTAAAATTTTAGATTTTCATTTAATTGAATAAATTTGTGAAATGTTAGGAATTAAAGGAATGTTTTATGATTTCAAATATATGATTTCGAAAGGTTATGATTTACAAAGTGTAATGATTTCAAGTATTTGGTTTCGAAAGATTTATAACTTTGAAAGAATTATGATTTTTGAAAGTGAATATATGTTTGAAATGGAAATGAATTTGTTGACCTAAATTTTGTTGATTTGGAAACTTGAATTATTTTATAAATCTATTATTTTAAAAAACTTTGAAACTGAATATATGAAATGAGGAAGAAATGATCCGGCGAAATCATATATGATTTTAAAACTGAATTGATATGGAAATGGTTTGAAACCGAGAACCTTGTTGATTTAAATACTTTGATTTGGGAGTTATCGAACTTATATAAATGGATTTGTGACGACCGCCCATGACTCCCGCACCAAAACAAGAGAATAGTGCGCTGAAAGGTGTGCCAGGCAGCCATGGACGATAGTCAGGGTAAAATAAAAATCGAAAGAATCTCTATCGTACAACTCACAGCGCATGGATAAAATACAATAGAGAAATATAATATAGTGAAGCTCCATAGAACAGAACATCATCATATAAGCATCACAGTAGTTTTGTACAACCATCTACTCAAGTCCATACATGAAAGCCTCACTACAAATCACTCAACCAAATACAGCAGCGGATACCCAGTACATATAGTAAGAAAACTAATATGCAAAGCCTCCTGCTCGTCTTCGTCATCTTCAGCGTAGAACTCCTAGCACAGCACCTGTCACCTGCTACCTAGTCTGCCCATCCCAAACATGGATGAACAGCCCAAGGTAATAAGAGGAGACATAAAACCTTGAGTCAGACAAAGTCTTAGTGAGCAGTAAATTAACTATCAAACATACCAAAAGAGCATAAGGAATAAAAGGAATAGGAACTAAACCATCCCACTCCACCTCTTCTCACAGTGATAGCCCCCAGACACACACTAAGGAGAAGCAATCATAGCATAGCAGGTAATAAAAATAAAGCAATAATCACTCGAGTCAAGGACGATGTTTTCCAAATACAAACCCCCAAGGCCTAAACCAAGATCAGATAAGCACCCAGAAAACACCGCACTTGAGACCGAATGATAGTACAACCAAACATCCATGACTCTGGCTATCACTGTATCATTGCCTTGATATCACCGTTAGTTGAATGACCACCTGTCAAGGGCTAATGGTAACCCCGGTTCTAGCCATAACTCCGCACGTCGTCGCAGCCCGTGCCTAGGAATTTTCGCAACTACCCAGAGTACTAGCACGTCGTCGCAGCCCGTGCCTGGAACGTCGTCGCAGCCCGTTCCAACGTACCCTTGCTTTGAGCATGCTAGAACCTTCAACAACGATAAGATCTCAGCCTCCTAGTCATCCTCCTCGACGACTATTTCCATACTAGCTCAAGCGCCTCTCAAGCTAACCATTATCACCAACTCGGATCGCATCACCGAGTAATCAACATAACTTTGCACGTCGTCGCAGCCCGTGCTTGGAACGTCATCATGACCCGTTCCATCTCAACATCACACTTTGCTTCATCGCATCATAGCAAAGTCTCATCTCAACATCATGGCTTGCCTTCTCGCATCATGGCAAAGTCCCATCTCAATCTCATACTTCGCCTCTTCGCATCATGGCAAAGTCCCTCATCATCGAATCCATCCACATGAGCTTCCATATCCGCTTCATATGCCATCGGCAGCTTTCAACATTCAAGAGCCTTTCCACTTAGCTTTTGAATCATCTTCAAACATCTTGTTCCAAATCAACCACAAGCTAACTTGGAGCAATCACATCTAACATACATTCAAACATTCAAGCATTCAAACAAGATCTATCAAGCAAAATCAACTATAATGGCAATTTCGTAATTAAATGAGCAAAAGTCCAACATATGTGAAATCATGATTTTTAACATAGATCTATCAAATCTAAAACATGGGTTTTGTCTCTAATACTTTATAAATAGCTTCTATAGATAAACATCTTCAAATATGATGGATCTACATGCAGACTTAAGGAAAATGCGAGAAAACGCTAACTTTAACACCCAAACATATCACCAATCCCGTATACTCCTTTGGATCCGCGTGAGAGATAACTACCACTCACCAAATCACCAAAACAACCTAAAATCAAACAACTTCAGATCTGGACAGCAAGAACTTGAGCTTGATCCGGAGAAATTTCACTTGAAACGGTGAAATCTAGCCTCTTCGGATGAAAATCTTCAACTTTGGCTCTTGATCTTTGATCTTGATCTTCAATCTTCAATCTAAATCTTCGATCTTGGATGGATGTTAGAACTAGATTGGAATAGAGAAAAGAAGATGAAGAAAATACTGTAGTCGAGTCTTCAAAATGGCAGCACTTCGTCGCTTCAAAAACCGGTGCCAAAAAGTGAGCCAAACCCCTCTATTTATAGGCTGGAAACTCCTTAGGTCGTCGCCCCTTAGGTCGTCCCCGACCTAACTATGAGTCGTTGCCGACTCATCAGCCCCTACGACCTACGACCTAACCAACACAACATACAACCAAGGCCGACTTACGACTTAACCCAGACGCGACCTAAAACACAGGCCGACCTAACGACTCAACGCACTGCCGCATTTCCTAAGTCCTAGGTCGCCTGACGACTTAACTAGCATGCCGACCTACGACCTAAGACCCTGCCGACTCAACTCCTTGCCGACCTAACACAAAGTCGGTCACGACCTAAAAAGCCTCCGACCTAAAATACTGCCGCGTTCCCCAAGTCTTAAGTCGTATGACGACTTAACTATGACACACACGACTCAAGACCCCACGACCTAACTCACTGCCGACTCACTACCTAACTTAGGTCGTTTACGACCTAAGTCTGAACAGTACTCACGCGACCTAACAAACCAGACCGACTCAACGACCTAAGCCCCCCAACGACTCAACGTGCCTGCTGACCTATCCCCCTAGCGTCCTAACGCTAGCCCTTAGGTCGTTGAACGACCTAACTCTAAGTCGCTAACTCGGCGACTTCCTTAAGTCGCTGCCTACTAACACGCTAACCCCTTAACTCGGCAAACCTTATGAGTCGTAACTCGTTGACTCGGCCACTTCCTAAGGTCGTCTACGACTTACTATAGGTCGGTCACCATCACTAAGTCGCCTAACTTTTAGGTCGTTACTTCTATAACTCGGCAACTCTTAGGTCGGTGAATTTCTTATCTCGGCCAACACTCCAACCCGTAACCCCTCCTTGAGTCGGTCCCCTATGAGTCGGTCACGACTCATCCCTTAGCTCGGCAATGCTCATGAGTCGGTCACAACTCATACTCCACCCGGGTTAACTTCTAAACGACTCAAGCTAGAGGCAACACAAACAACACTATCGACCTGCAAATTCTACGATCTATCGACACGTAAAATACGGGTCGTTACATTCTCTCCCCCTTAGGAATTTCGCCCCCGAAATTCCAAGCAAACAACAGAAATCAAAGATATTCCGCATGCCTACCATCCATAGCAATCAACAAACCATGCATCCAATTCTAGCCTAGCATGCAGAATTCTAAGACTTAGAACAAGCTACAAATTCATGAGATGTCACGACACTTTAGGGCCATACCTCGAAGAGTCCGGGATGAGCTGCCTTCATCCTCTCTTCCTCCTCCCATGTACAGTCGTTAACATCGTCACTCCATTGTACCTTGAGCAACGTAATCGTCTTCCTCCTAAGCTGTTTCGTATCGGTTTCAACAATACGAAGCGGCTTACGAGGTCTCGAAACAACTGGATAAACCTCCAAGTCTTCACAGCTATCAGCAGAAACCACAGTAGTTGGGTCGTGCACATACTTCCGTAGATAAGATACATGAAAAACATTGTGCACACCCGCCATCTTTTCCGGTAACTCCAATCTATAAGCGAGCTTTCCAATTCGCTCGATAATCGGGAATGGTCCAACAAATCTCGGAGTTAACTTTCCTTTCTTTCCGAATCTAATGACACTCTTCAGAGGAGAAATCTTCACAAAAACCATATCACCTACGTCGAATTCCAAATCCTTACGACGATTATCGGCATAACTTTTCTGACGATCTTGGGCTGCCTTCATTCGTTGCCGAATGATCTCTATACAATCTGAAGTCTGTCGAATCATCTCTGGCCCAAGTATCAGCTTTTCTCCAGCTTCCAACCAACATGTCGGAGAGTTACACGGTCTTCCATATAATGCCTCATATGGTGCCATACCAATGCTCGACTGATAACTGTTATTATAAGCAAACTCCACCAAATGAAGGTGATCCTCCCATGATCCTCCGAAGTCCAAAACACAAGCTCTAAGGAGATCTTCCAAAACTCGGTTGACTCTCTCAGTCTGACCATCTGTTTGAGGGTGATAAGCTGTACTCAAACACAACTCAGTTCCCAAAACTTCCTGGAAGCTCTTCCAAAATCCACTAGTGAACAACGGATCTCGATCGCTCACTATACTCTTCGGAACACCATGGAATCGAACAATCCACTTCACATACAACTCAGCCAACTTCGATGCAGTCCTAGTCGATCGAACAGGAATGAACCTTGCACTCTTAGTCAAACGATCTACAATGACCCAAATCCCTTCATTTCCTGTCCTGGTCCTAGGTAGACCATCGATAAAATCCATCGATACTTGCTCCCACTTCCATGTAGGAACCTCTAATGGCTGAAGTAATCCACTGGGCTTCTTCTGCTCAGCTTTCACCAACTGGCAGTTCATACATTTGGAAATAAAATTTCCAACATCCTTCTTCATACCTTCCCAGTAGTAAGCTCTCTTCATATCCCGATACATCTTATTACCACCTGGATGAATTGTCAACTTCGAGTGATGACTTTCCCTCAGAACTTCATCTCTCAATCCATCTACATCGGGAATAACCAATCGTCCTTGCTTTCGAAGCCAACCCTCTCGATCGACCTCGAATCCCTTATCCTTCTCTGGTTCCAATCCGGATTCCAAATCACGGATAATCTTGACAAGCTTATCATCTTCCTTTTGGCTCTCGCCAATTCTTTCCACTAGAGTAGGCCTTATTGATAAGTTTGCCAACATCTCAGGTTCCAACTCGCATCTAGGCCTGAAATCAAACTCAGCCAAATACTCGAGACTCTTCCACTCCGAAAACATGGCTCCCAAACCTGCATGTCTTCGACTTAACGCATCTGCCACTGCGTTACCTTTTCCTGGAGTATAGGCTATACCAAAATCATAAGATGCTAGGAACTCTAACCACCTTTGCTGTCGAAGATTCAAATCCTTTTGGGAGAACAGATACTTCAACGACTTATGATCTGTAAACAGCTCGAATCTAACTCCCAATAGATAGTGTCTCCACATCTTCAAAGCAAACACAATCGCCGCTAACTCCAAATCATGAGTCGGATAACTCTTTTCATGCGGCTTTAGTTGTCGACTAGCATACGCAACAACTTTATCCTTCTGCATTAGCACTGCTCCAAGTCCAGTACCACATGCATCGGTGTAAACCACCATCTCATCATTCCCACTTGGAATAGTCAATACAGGAGCACTCGTCAGTCGCTCTTTCAGGATTACGAAAGCTTGCTCACACTTGTCATCCCATCTGAACACTTGGTTCTTCTTCGTCAATCCTGTCAATGGTGCAGCTATCTTGGAAAAGTCCTTGATAAACCGACGATAATATCCTGCTAATCCAAGAAAACTTCTCACATCAGATGCATTCTTAGGTCTAATCCAATCCTGGATCGCTGCCACCTTAGCGGGATCAACCGCTATTCCATTTCCAGAGATAACATGGCCTAAGAACCTCACTTCACTCTTCCAGAAGTGACACTTCGAAAACTTAGCCTTCAGCTGATGTTTCCGCAAGATTTCCAAAACAATCCTCAAGTGCGTCTTGTGCTCTTCCTCAGTTCTGGAATAAACCAAAATATCATCCACGAACACAAGCACGAACTTATTCAACTGATCTCTGAATACTCTATTCATAAGATCCACAAAATATGCTGGCGCGTTAGTCAATCCAAACGGCATTACCAGCCACTCATAAAACCCGGACGGTGTCCTGAAAGCAGTCTTCGGCACACTATCCCTTGCCACTCTCAACTGGTGAAATCCCGTTGCCAAATCCATCTGAGAAAACACCTTAGCCTCGTGAAGCTGATCAAACAAGTCATCTATTCTCGGCAATGGATACTTGTTCTTCTTAGTCACCTTATTCAGCTCACGATAATCAACACACAACCTCAACGATCCATCCGCTTTGGTTGCGAACACAACTGGCGCACCCCATTCGGACACACTTCTCCGAATGAATCCTTTCCGTAAAAGGTCATCAACTTGCACCTTCAGCTCTTGCTGCTCCCTCGGTGCCATCCGCCTAAGAGGCATCACAACAGGTCTGGCTCCCTCAACTAGATCGATACGAAACTCGATCTCCCTATGCGGCGGCAACCCTTTGACTTCCTCAAAGACATCACCAAACTCATTCACAATAGGCACTGATGACAGTCCATCCCGTGGAACAACTAGCGAATACATGAAGCTCATGAAGACGCCTTCTTCATGCTTACATCGTATCACAACCTTTCGCCCTTCCACATTCCCGATTGTCACCTCAAGCCTCTCACAATCAATCCTAGCCGCATACTTCCTAAGCCAGTCCATACCCAAAATAATTCCGAACCCCGCAAAGTTCAGAACAAAGCAATCACAAACAAACGAGCAATCATGACTCGACACAACTAGACCACGGCATAACATACACAAACATGACGAACCCCCTACCGGATTAGTCACAACCAATGGCCTATCAACAATATCCGGTTTCATACCTAACCGGCTTACCAAATCATCACAAACAAAAGAATGCGACGCTCCAGTATCAAACAACACTCTAACTGGAACACCACAAATAGAAAGAGTACCTTGAACCACCACACTCTTCCCCTTTTCTTCAGCAGTCGGAGCTTTTGAAGACGACGGCACAACTCCCAAAGCATAAGCTTGCACAACTTGCCTGTCCTTCCTCGGTTCTGGACAATCCTTCCTGAAATGCCCTGGATTATCACAGTTATGGCACTTCGCCGGCGCCTTTGGATTCCTACAATCCTTGGAGAGATGGCCCTTCTTCTGGCAATTATAGCAAGTCACTTCGCCCTTTGGCTTCTTCTGGCCATCCTTACTCTTCTGCTGCTGCTGCTTCCTCTTCCTATTCCCACTCTGCTGTGGTTTAGATCCTTCCCTGGTTACAGCAACAACAGAATTTTCCTTAGGGAACAAACTCTCATGCCTAAGGGCTTTCTCCACCAGCTTCTCAAATGGATCGTCCAAGTGATCCACTAACTACCTCCCAAGATAAGCATCCAGACCAGTCACAAACTTCTCGTTCTTCTGGTAGGGAGAATCAATATACGATCTGGCATACTTAGACAAAGCCTCGAACTCAGAAATATACTCAAGAACAGGCCTCCCGCCTTGTTTGAGCTCCACAAATCTCTTGAACAAAACAGACCTCTGAGCAGTAGAGATGAACTTGGCTTCAAATCTAACTTGGAACTGCTCCCAAGTAATCTCCTCCTCTGGTGTATCTATAGTGATAGAATTCCACCAATCCGCAGCTCTCCCTTGAAGCTGCCTCGATGCAAGCTTTCTCTTGGTTGCATCCTCAATCCCTAGATCACCAAAAATCCTTCGGCAAGCATCCATCCATCTCTGCACTTCAATAGTAGACTCCGTCCCTAAGAAAGCTTTTCCTCCAAGAGAAGTATAATCCTTACAAAGCTTGGCAAAATCCACCGGTCTCGGAGTTTGGACTTGAACTCCAACATCAACAGTAGGCCCTGGAACGGGCATCCTCCTCATAATCGAAGTCATCATCGCTTCGAACATAGCCCCATAATCTGCAGCTCCTTCTGTAGCATGGCCTTCCCTAGCAGCTGGTCTTCCTCTACGACTCATTCTTAATATCTGTAAAAAGAATGATTAGAACACCTTAAGAAACAACTGCATAAGGAGTCCAAATCCTTCTAAGCTACTATATTATATATAGTAATCATCCATCAAATTACAATTACGTCTCTCTTACGTAATTACGTCAGCGAGCGTTGGCTGAAATCGATTAACCAAAGCTCTGATACCAAATGTGACGACCGCCCATGACTCCCGCACCAAAACAAGAGAATAGTGCGCTGAAAGGTGTGCCAGGCAGCCATGGACGATAGTCAGGGTAAAATAAAAATCGAAAGAATCTCTATCGTACAACTCACAGCGCATGGATAAAATACAATAGAGAAATATAATATAGTGAAGCTCCATAGAACAGAACATCATCATATAAGCATCACAGTAGTTTTGTACAACCATCTACTCAAGTCCATACATGAAAGCCTCACTACAAATCACTCAACCAAATACAGCAGCGGATACCCAGTACATATAGTAAGAAAACTAATATGCAAAGCCTCCTGCTCGTCTTCGTCATCTTCAGCGTAGAACTCCTAGCACAGCACCTGTCACCTGCTACCTAGTCTGCCCATCCCAAACATGGATGAACAGCCCAAGGTAATAAGAGGAGACATAAAACCTTGAGTCAGACAAAGTCTTAGTGAGCAGTAAATTAACTATCAAACATACCAAAAGAGCATAAGGAATAAAAGGAATAGGAACTAAACCATCCCACTCCACCTCTTCTCACAGTGATAGCCCCCAGACACACACTAAGGAGAAGCAATCATAGCATAGCAGGTAATAAAAATAAAGCAATAATCACTCGAGTCAAGGACGATGTTTTCCAAATACAAACCCCCAAGGCCTAAACCAAGATCAGATAAGCACCCAGAAAACACCGCACTTGAGACCGAATGATAGTACAACCAAACATCCATGACTCTGGCTATCACTGTATCATTGCCTTGATATCACCGTTAGTTGAATGACCACCTGTCAAGGGCTAATGGTAACCCCGGTTCTAGCCATAACTCCGCACGTCGTCGCAGCCCGTGCCTAGGAATTTTCGCAACTACCCAGAGTACTAGCACGTCGTCGCAGCCCGTGCCTGGAACGTCGTCGCAGCCCGTTCCAACGTACCCTTGCTTTGAGCATGCTAGAACCTTCAACAACGATAAGATCTCAGCCTCCTAGTCATCCTCCTCGACGACTATTTCCATACTAGCTCAAGCGCCTCTCAAGCTAACCATTATCACCAACTCGGATCGCATCACCGAGTAATCAACATAACTTTGCACGTCGTCGCAGCCCGTGCTTGGAACGTCATCATGACCCGTTCCATCTCAACATCACACTTTGCTTCATCGCATCATAGCAAAGTCTCATCTCAACATCATGGCTTGCCTTCTCGCATCATGGCAAAGTCCCATCTCAATCTCATACTTCGCCTCTTCGCATCATGGCAAAGTCCCTCATCATCGAATCCATCCACATGAGCTTCCATATCCGCTTCATATGCCATCGGCAGCTTTCAACATTCAAGAGCCTTTCCACTTAGCTTTTGAATCATCTTCAAACATCTTGTTCCAAATCAACCACAAGCTAACTTGGAGCAATCACATCTAACATACATTCAAACATTCAAGCATTCAAACAAGATCTATCAAGCAAAATCAACTATAATGGCAATTTCGTAATTAAATGAGCAAAAGTCCAACATATGTGAAATCATGATTTTTAACATAGATCTATCAAATCTAAAACATGGGTTTTGTCTCTAATACTTTATAAATAGCTTCTATAGATAAACATCTTCAAATATGATGGATCTACATGCAGACTTAAGGAAAATGCGAGAAAACGCTAACTTTAACACCCAAACATATCACCAATCCCGTATACTCCTTTGGATCCGCGTGAGAGATAACTACCACTCACCAAATCACCAAAACAACCTAAAATCAAACAACTTCAGATCTGGACAGCAAGAACTTGAGCTTGATCCGGAGAAATTTCACTTGAAACGGTGAAATCTAGCCTCTTCGGATGAAAATCTTCAACTTTGGCTCTTGATCTTTGATCTTGATCTTCAATCTTCAATCTAAATCTTCGATCTTGGATGGATGTTAGAACTAGATTGGAATAGAGAAAAGAAGATGAAGAAAATACTGTAGTCGAGTCTTCAAAATGGCAGCACTTCGTCGCTTCAAAAACCGGTGCCAAAAAGTGAGCCAAACCCCTCTATTTATAGGCTGGAAACTCCTTAGGTCGTCGCCCCTTAGGTCGTCCCCGACCTAACTATGAGTCGTTGCCGACTCATCAGCCCCTACGACCTACGACCTAACCAACACAACATACAACCAAGGCCGACTTACGACTTAACCCAGACGCGACCTAAAACACAGGCCGACCTAACGACTCAACGCACTGCCGCATTTCCTAAGTCCTAGGTCGCCTGACGACTTAACTAGCATGCCGACCTACGACCTAAGACCCTGCCGACTCAACTCCTTGCCGACCTAACACAAAGTCGGTCACGACCTAAAAAGCCTCCGACCTAAAATACTGCCGCGTTCCCCAAGTCTTAAGTCGTATGACGACTTAACTATGACACACACGACTCAAGACCCCACGACCTAACTCACTGCCGACTCACTACCTAACTTAGGTCGTTTACGACCTAAGTCTGAACAGTACTCACGCGACCTAACAAACCAGACCGACTCAACGACCTAAGCCCCCCAACGACTCAACGTGCCTGCTGACCTATCCCCCTAGCGTCCTAACGCTAGCCCTTAGGTCGTTGAACGACCTAACTCTAAGTCGCTAACTCGGCGACTTCCTTAAGTCGCTGCCTACTAACACGCTAACCCCTTAACTCGGCAAACCTTATGAGTCGTAACTCGTTGACTCGGCCACTTCCTAAGGTCGTCTACGACTTACTATAGGTCGGTCACCATCACTAAGTCGCCTAACTTTTAGGTCGTTACTTCTATAACTCGGCAACTCTTAGGTCGGTGAATTTCTTATCTCGGCCAACACTCCAACCCGTAACCCCTCCTTGAGTCGGTCCCCTATGAGTCGGTCACGACTCATCCCTTAGCTCGGCAATGCTCATGAGTCGGTCACAACTCATACTCCACCCGGGTTAACTTCTAAACGACTCAAGCTAGAGGCAACACAAACAACACTATCGACCTGCAAATTCTACGATCTATCGACACGTAAAATACGGGTCGTTACAGGATTTGTATAAGTATGAAATGGATGTGTATAAGTATGAAATTGGTTTGTATAAGTATGAAGGTTATTTGAGACTGTTAATTTGAAAGGGTGCTCAATTTGTAAAGAGAAATCTTATATAATTGAAGTCTATATAAGTGTGATTTGATATAATATTGATTTTGAAAAGTATTCGATTTGAAATGAAATCCTATATATAACGGACTTTATATAACTATGATATTTGAAAGTGATTTTGAAAGGTACTATATGATACATATTTTCGAAGTATAGATATGGAAAATGATTTCTGCTTGATGTCCGCTTTGTGGCCACACTATAGATTCATTCTATCGATATTATTCTCTCTGATTTGGGTTTTCCAGATATGATACTCGAGTGTCCATCGAATTCCATGGTGATCTCCATGGTCTTACGAGCACGACTGCATAGTGCAACTGCCTGGCTGAGATGGCCTAGGGGTACTGATTGTTTCCTAGGTGATCCACGCGTAACTATTGTGTATCCTGCAATCTATGTTGGTTGCATTAGTAGCAAAACTGCCTGGCTGAGACGACCAAAGGGTACGGATTGTTTCATGGGGGATTCAGGCATAACCATTGTGTATCCTGCATTCTACTAGTCATCATGGCGTAACTCGCAGGGCTAAGAAAGCTTACGGATACAGATTGTTTCCTGGGGGATCCAGGCTTAACCATTATGTATCTGCGATCCATGGTTAGATAATTGTTTTGGTTTGGTTGATTTGTTTGGATTGTACTTTCCATATCTGTTTTGAAAAGGTTTTTCAAGTATTTTCACTAGGTGTTGAAACAAGTCTACTAAGTACATGGAGAATTCTAGCTTTGTGCCTGGTCAACGCATGGCCAGAGTCTGCAGGAATGAAGGTAAACTTGTTAAGACATCGAGTTATATAAGTATGTTGATAAAGTATTATATAATGGATATTTTGATCATTTATTTTACTTTCCTAAATAATTTAAAATACTTTAAATATTATTTACTTCGAACTATCAGATTTGAATCAAATGACTATTTATCATATATAAATTGTTTAAAATGTTGTAAATATAAAATTTTAAATTGAAATTTATATGGTTTTAAAATAATGGTCCATCCTTGTGTTACAACCTATTTTTCCTTCTAGCTATTCCTACCTTTGTCCTCTTTGAGGGTCCTTTCCGCATTGTGGAAAGAGTTGGTTCTTTGGCTTATCGTTTAGATTTGCCCGAGAAACTTTCTAGAGTGCATGATGTATTCCACATCTCACATCTCCTCTAGTATCTTCTTGACCTATCTCTTTTTGTTCAGCCAACTGCTATTGATAGTTTGGATACTTAGCTTAATCTGACTATCGAGAGTAAGCCACTTCGTATTGTCAGCAGAGGTACGAAGCAGCTAAGAAGAGAATCTGTTAGTCTGGTCAAAGTATTATGTAAGTACTGATGATAGAGAATGTACCTGGGAGACGGAGGAGAGCATTCGTTCTTCGAATTCGGAATTGTTTTTCCAAGTACTATTTGTTTGTCTTTCTTGCTTTTCCTTATTTTCCTTATTAGTTCTTTTCAAGGATGAAAAGATTTGAGTGGGGGAGAGTGCAACAACCCAGTATTTTGTGATTATTTCTATTTGTTTATTTTAATTATTTTAAATTGAATGGTTGATTTAAAAAGTTTATTATACGGATAGATTTTGTTATTTTAATTACAAATTTTGATTTTTGTGTGAATTATAATTTCAAAGTTGAATAAATAGGACATTTCTAGAAAAAATGGATTTTTGGTCAATCTGGTCAAATTTTGACTTTTAAATTTGGAATTTAAATATTTAAATTCTTTAATTTTATCTTTTATTATGAAAATAAATTTAATTTCAAGAATACTGCTTTTCGTTTCGTTGAAATCTGATTTATATTGTGAAAGTTACGCTTTTTACAATATTGTATGTAAATTGATTTATTTAGTAAAATTGTCTATTTTAATTTATATAGATAATATTTTTATTCATCAAATCATGCTATAATATGTGTTATATGACATGTTAGTTATATATTTTTATTTTAAAATATTTCAAAGTAATGTTATAATTTTTCCAAAGCTTAGTGTATTTATTTTCAATTTTAAAGCCTAGTTTCCATTTTTTGCTATTTTCTTCATTTAATTATATTTAATTAAAATTTATTTATTTATTTTTATCCATGATTTTTATTTTTTTGTTTTTATCTTTATTTATAAGTATTTTAGGTACATAAAATTTTTCAAAATTTATTGCATTTATTTTCAAATTTTTAAGTCTTGTTACAATTTTTGCTATTTTTCCTAATTTAATTATATTTAATTAATATTTATTTATTTATTTTTATTCATTTACTATATTTTCGTGTTTTTATCATTATTTATAAGTATTTTTCTGGTATTTGAAATTTCAAAAGAAATAGGGTAATATGAAAAGTTTGTGACCTTTTTTATTCCTAGCCCTTTCATATTCACTCCACCTTTTCATTATCAATCAACACCACTTCATTTGCTGCCTTTACTCCTTGCTTCAGTCAACTTTCTCTTTGTTTCCCACGTGAAATAAAACCTTCTCAACCCTAAAAAAAATTCGGCTATCTCCTGTACAAGAATTTTGGTAAAAACTTCTTCTTTCTTTTCACTTTTTATTGTTTTGTTGTGATTTTTGCACTTGCTCCGTCTTCTTTGTGTTAGGCCTGCCACCTCCATCACCTTGGCTTCCTCCACCACCATCTATTCCAGCCACCATACCCTCCTGTCCATTTCCATTCCTGAACTGAGCCATCCTATGTTGAAGATCCACCAAAAAATGCATAAAAAATTTCACATATACAACCATAGCCGATCACTACTTGTTGCCACCACTCCACCATCATGCTTGGCCGACCAAACACCACCACCACCACCACAAACCTAAGCTTCAAACCTTTCCACATCTTTAGTTGACCCTCCAAGATAAGTCCATGCTTGGCCGAGGTCATTTAGGCTTTGTAATCCATGTTGTTGCTTGTTGTTGCCTTGTTTTGTGAATTCAAGCACACATATGCCTCCATCTCCTTTGTATTGCTTTGGCCGACCCCTACATCACCTCAAACTGACCTTAACCTGATCCAAAGCCATCCTATAACAGTGCATTTCCAGTCTATAGCTGAAGCACAAGTGGTTGGATGCAAGTGCAAAAGTTTAGCTATGTATTGTGCTTATATTTCTAGCTTTGTTTATGATAGTTTGGTTTGAAATTTACGTATTATACTTTGTTTTTTTGTTATGAAACAAGACTATTAGCTTTGGCTCTCCAACACTTGAATCCTTTTCGTGCTATCGTGCCTTTTTGGATCTCAGTTTGTGTACTTTGGTTGTTGTCTTCAGCTTATACCAGTGAGTTATTCTCACCAGACAGTTTTATACTTATATGACTAGTAAACCGATCGCATTTGAATCTGTAAAATGCATCACCATGTTACACCTGCTATGTTATGATATGATGTTCACCCATGCTTATTTACCTATTATGTCATCTGTTACTGTTATATAATGCTATTCTGTTTTTTATATCAGTTTATCACACTGCATGTTCCCTTTAGATTAGAATCACTATGGGTTGAAATGATACATACCCGAACGGACTTTAGAATAGGGAAAATCGTTATGGAATGAAATGATAGGCCTGAACGATTTTCAATTATTTCATTTTACTTGGGACTGCAGATTCGAAATGATAATACACGGGTTTTCTTTGTAAATTACGAATTGAAATGATATACTATCCGTATTCACTTTACCTAGGCTAGAAAATGAAATACAGACCCGTGGTTAAATTATGTTTTTCTAGAAAATTTAAAATATTCTAGAAATGTAAATATTATAATATTTTTATTTAAACTTAATTAAAAATGATTTTTTAAAGTATTATTGATTTTCTAAAAATTTATAAGTGAAATAAATTAATGGTAAAGTTAGAAAATCTGAAATATAAGTTATTTTAGAAATTATAATTTGGTGATAAATGCGATTTAAATTAAATATGAAATATGATAAATTTATGATATTTTGAATTAAAATGAATTTAAAATGATTTTATAATATATTAATGATTTTTGAATAAATTAAGATGTGAAATAAATGAATATTTAAGTTGAATTTTGAAATATAAGTTAAATTGGAAATTTTTGAATTTTGTTTAAAAGTGAATTTTAAGTTAAGTAAATAAGATGAAAAATAAGATATTTGAAAATTCAAACTTAAGTGTTAAGTTAAAAATTTAATTTAATGAATTGAAATTTAATGCTTGAATTCAATATGTGAATTATTATTAAATTTTGATTTTCGAATGAATATTTAACTTTATAAAATCATGAATATAAGGATTATTAAATGCTTGTTTTAAACGTGAAAATGTATGATTTCATAAGTTTAAAATGATTTAAATAAAAATTTAATTGTTTATGAAAGTACAGTGAATATTTGAAATTTAATTAACAGCATTTTTGAAATGCTATTATATCTAATGTAAAGGATATTACAACATTTGTAAATGCTGTAATTGATATAAATGAACCAAATGGCTAAAATGAACTACGGGCTGTTACAGCACTTTGTAAGTGGTGTAGTTGCTGGACTTAACTAAAGTTTTAATTGAAATCTAAACCTATTACAGCATTTTACATGCCGTCTTTTGCTAATTGAATTGTTTTTAAACATAACTTTCCGTAGCATTTTCTAAGTGCTGTGAAAGTTGAATTTTCACTGTTTTAATAAATTTAAGTGAATAAATGAATTTTAAAAGGGCTAAAATTTTGGAAATTAAATATTTTATTTTATACACATTGACTTTAAATTTAATGGTTTAAATGAAGTAATTTGATTTGAAATATAAACCATTTTGAAATGTTACACGGAAGGATATTTAAATTAAATAAAATGAGTGTGGTTTTGGAAAGATATGATATTTTGATATTTGAAATGAATTTGAAATGATATTGAATTTCAAAATTGATATTTGATTTAGAAGTATAAAATAACATATTTTGAATTTTAACCCTGAGATGTATTTAATTTATAGTTTAACGAACCTTAGAGGATGGGCGGTCCCAGGCATCCTTTAAGTTACTTGTATCTTTATTACAGTTCACTTGAGTTGGTTTACATTATATAAGTATATATGTCCTGACTCGAGTGTTTTGTGTTTTACTTTACGCTCGGTTCAGCCTGAGTATTTACAGCTTAGCTTTGGATTTCTTTCTTGGAACTAGGAATCGCTGGAGATTCTGCTTGTCTAGTTATATGTTGCCTTTTAGTTTCAGTTTTTCTATTTCAGTTCTAGTATTTATAAACATCTATATATTTGGGATTTCTATTGTATATGTTTCAGACTGATATTATGTATTATGTTTTGAGAGTTCGTTATAGTAGCTTCATTAACTACTATGGTATTTTAATTTCCGCTACGAATTATTCTGGTATTTCTGTGTCTGTAATTGTGAGGTTGTATTTTGTTTGCTCCAAATTTATTTACAACGCAGTATTTTGAGCAATTCAAGTCTGGCATGTGTGGATGCGAATGGATGAAAATACTGGGCTTTTACGTATAGTTATATGGAACTATATATTCGTATATCATTTTTAGTCCTTTTTATTTATTGTTTGACCCGGTTGTAAGTAAGCTTTGATTCTTCATCTAATTTATTGCCTGTTTTTACTACAAATATATATATATATATATAGTAATGATGATGTTAAGGCATATTGATCTCACTATTTGATATTTACCTATATTATTTGCACTTTCCCTAGTTAGAATATTTCATATTATATTATTACTTAGGCATCAAGTAACTAAGATATAAATATAAATAATGTATTTTTGTATATCAATTAAGCCATTGGTGAAAGTATTGACTTTTTATGATTATTAATTTTTTTCCCTCTCCTCCTCTTCTTCTTTTATATTTCATTTTATTAAATAATTTCAATAAATTATAAATGCCAAAAATTTCACATATTTGTTTGGTTTAATTTATCTTGAATAATTGAGTGCATGTTAAAAGTGAAAGAAAGATTGGAGTTTAGAAATTATCACTACAACAAAACGCCCTAATATAGATATATTTTTTGCAATGGTCATAATCTACTAGTTGTAATTAAGGTTTTTACAACGTTTTGTTTCAGAAAGTTGTAAAATTTACTTTCAACAAATTTTTTTCGTTAGTTGTTGCATATGGATATTACAACTATTTTTATTTTGCCAATTGTAATCGACGTTAACTTTCATTAACTCTTTTGTTATGCTAGTTATAATAGATACCTATTAGCTCCATTTGGTCACCTATTATAATAAATAATTAATATGTAATAAGTAATAATTATAATTACAATTAAATTAAATAATTAACAATTAATAAAAATTTAATAACAAATAATAATTAAATAAATGATACTTAAATAATAATAAAAATTAGATATTAATGAAAAACATGTTTGGTTTCAGTTGGTTGGCATTTCATACTATGAGATTACAGGTCACGGGTTCGATCCTAGAGATGTACCTTGTCGAAATTAATGGAGCATGTTAAATAATAATAATAATAATAAATTATTAATGTATAATAATTAAAAACTGCTATTAAATACTAATAATTAATTATTAACTTGAAATATGAAATAACCATATTAATAATTAATTATTAATTAATATTTAATAATTAATCAGTAATAAATTAATTAACAATCAATAGTCAGTCAACAAATAACGAATAATAAATACTTAATTATAATTAAAAATTACTATTAAATAATAGTAATTAATAATTAGTAATATAAAATTATAATAGTTAGTTAAATAGAAGTTAAACAGTTATAATTAAAAGCTTAAATTTAATATTAAATAATAATAATAATTAACAATTTTAATTAGATAATAATAATTGTAGATTGTTTTGAAATATGAAATGATTACTATTAATATTCACTAATCCACCTAAATGAAATATACTTTCTTAATGAATTTAGAAATTCGTATAATATTTAAATATAAATTGTCACTTATGGTTCTATCTTCAGCAAGCGGGCAGAGCATCTGAGCGGGCAAACCATATGTTGCATGTATGATAATTTTTCCTAATTTATTATAAAAATTAAAATAAATAATATTTTTGTATAAAATATTTGCCCTCTTAAATAATAGATAATTAATAAATAATTTTTACTAATTAAGATTAAATATATTAAAATTAATGATAATAATTATTAACTAGTAATATATGCATATTAACTAAAATTTAATAATTTATATTCAATTATAATTATGGGTTTAATATAATAATTACTAGCAGTAACTATTGATTACTATTAAATATACAAAAGTTGGTAATTAATAATCGTAATTGTTGTATAATAAAATATAGGTAATAATTAACATTATTAATATTCATGTATAATTAAGAAGTAATAATTAATAATTAAGAAGTAATAATTATTAGTTACTATTCATTGTCTAATAATTAATAATTAAGACTAATATTTAATATTTAATAAGTAATATTTTGAAATTTTGTCTAAAATAAATTTAAAAATATTCATAAAACTTAGAAACTTTCGTAAAATTTAAAAATACCCTTTTTTAATTTTCATAAAATTTAATTAAAATATTTAAAATTTTGAATTTATTTGAAATAAAGAAAAAATATTTATTAAGTTTAAAGTCCATAAAATTTAAATACAATATGAAAATATTCAAATGTTTATAAAATTCAAAAAAGTTAAAAAAATTATAAATTCGAATAATACAAATATTATGTTAGTAATTATTATTTTCATATGCATGTGGATGTTCACTTTTGTAATTAGTGGAATTTTTGTTCGTGCGTCCAAATATTGGACCTAAATTCCAAAACTAAGTTTGGCTCCGACTTACTTTTCGTTCCCCTTTCTTAAATCTGTGGCTCTCTCGTTCTCATCGACCACTGCTATTTTCTTCAATCCCTCTTTCTTTTTATTCCTTATCATTTGTTCTCTAACTGGCTTTCCACCATCGCCATCAACTACCTCACATACGACTGGGCCAACTTGCCTTTACCCACTACGACCCATTATTGCGCCAAATTAGAAAGCTTGAAGCGAAGTCGATCTCTGCCTGGAAAGCATAGGCAAAGGCTCTTCCATGCCCTCTCCACCCGATTCTCCACGTCGATTTCCTCATTTCGTCCATCGATCAAGCAAAGATCTTAATGCCGCTGGCTCTAGAAGCAGCTATTAGGTCACCATGCACATTTCCTTCATGTGTTTATCCATCATGTGCATTTATTAGGTGACCATGCTATTTTAAGTATTAGCGCCTGCATTAGTTTATAAACAATTAAAACCACATAGACTTTATTCATGAGAAACTTTAGTAATATAATATATCATATTTGAGTTCTCGTTTCATTGCTGTGAGCAAATTAGTAGTTCTTTCTAGCTTCTCACGTGTAAAGGAGTACAAAATAGCATACAACATTTTAGCATTAGTGCCTCAAATTGTTTTTCCAAAAACAAATTATTTTCCTTCTATAGTTTTGCAACTAATTTCGATTACATTGGCCAAAGCACACAAGACAAAAGGCTTGTTTAAAATAGTATTAGGTTGTCCTGTGACCTAGGTAATGATTTCGCTCTTGGTTAACAATTATTAAAAATTTAGCAATTTACAATAATGTATAAATGTCTTTTACTTAATTAGCATTATTGTTTGCTAATTAGAATCATTTTAGGCCATAATATTTGGGACTATTTTCTGCAACCTATAAAGTATGTATTTTACTAACTTTTGAATTATCTACTAACTAACATTCTGATTCACACTGTTCAATATTCTTTTTTATAGATTTCGTTACCTCCATCAATGTCTCTTTTGTTGGCCAATTTTGAGTGAATTTTTTATGTTTTAATCATAAAGCATTGCTGCTTTCAATGGGAACCTCAATATCGTGTGATTTGTAGATATTTTTCTTTTGTAGATATTCTAATTTTGGAATTTTATGGGTTAACCAATTAAGCTTGATGACAGGTCAGCTATTACACATAACATTATTGGGCTATGAATAAATGGGTTTGGTCGTCATACAATGTAGCGAATTAAAACGTATTCATTAGAGTTATATGGTTGATTTTATAACTTGAAGTGGTTGTTAAAATTACATTTAATATTCACTGTCCATATATTGGACGCCTTTGAACTATGACTGTAGATTGTGTATTGAAATGATTGACCCTTTCTTAAATGCAACGTTTATTTAACTTTGAATTTAGAATACACTAATTTTTGGAATCCCTTCATTTTACTGGATACAGTTTATATAGTTTGTTTTATAATGTAGGCATATGAGACAGCTTAAGCTAGATAATATGCTTGGTATCTTATAAAATGGCACACAATTTATTGGTGGTTTCTATTAAACAAACATAACACAACAATAAGTTAGATGTAGATTCTTTTCTATCAAAGACGACTTGGGGATGGCGAAGTTAATAATTTTCACAACTGTCGCACCTGAACCGAATAGTCACATGTAAAAAAACAGATAGTGCATGTTTTCACCGCCATTATTGCTTAGAACATTGTTATCAATATTCTAAAATTTTGCTATTTTAATCCCATTTAAAACCAAACATCTTCTCCTATTTTAGGCGCAATCAAAATAATTCATTTACACGACGCTTGAAAATTATATCAAATTTGAATCTACATTTCAACAAGTTGGAAAATTAAATCAGACAACAATTGGATGAACTTTTTATTCTTATTTATTTCAGAAGTTCATACTTCAGCAAACTACAATGCATAGTGTTTAGATATGTAATTCATGCATCAATAGTTTGGAAACGAAGAACAATCTTCCATTTTGTTCAAATGTACATCACTCGTTAAATAACATGTTTATTATAAATGTAAATCAATCGTTAAATAGTATGTTATCTTTGATTTGGCCTCTATTCATGATAGATTGCTTCATGGAGGCATTGACTCTATGTTTGAAAATTGGTCGCTAGGCTACCAGTTATAATTTATATCAATCTTAAAGCATAATTTTATCACTTTGCTGGGTTGTCAGCGAACTTGCTACTTCTATTTAATTATTATGGTTTAAAGAGAATTAAATGGAAGTCTTTCAATATATGTGGAATAATTACTCAAAACTACTTATGTCAACTTTAAAACTTAATGGCATATCTTTACTAAAGTAAAATGCATTACGTATGATTCTATCACCCTTTTTTTTCCTTTTTTCTTTTTTAAATTTGTGTATGAATTTGTAAATGTAAACAATTATATTTATATTGTTAATAAAATATATTTGTATTGTTAAGTAACTATTTTAGTGCACCCATGTACCATTAGGAGCGGAAGCTTGAAAGGTTTGGGTCGATTCGGTGGTAGATCCTGAAGTCGTTCTATATAGACTTACCGTAGACATTTATAGTTTTGGACAGGCGGTTGGGATGATTTTTGCTTGACACAAGGTCTTTATCTCTTTTGATCAATATATATCGGTACTCCTATGTGACGAGCCGTCTTCCATTAACCAGAAATACGTATCATGAATTAAGAAAGAAAGAGATAGAAAGGAAAGAAAGAGAAGAAAGAAGAAACAACAACAAAATCTCCACAGCGGAACGAATAATTTATATTAATAACAAAAGTATTACATAGTATACAACAACTATCAGAGTTACATAGAATTTTCATCACATACTAGACAGTTTTAAACACCTGTCTAGTTATTACAACTCAATACAACTCAACAAAGAGATACCAACTGTAACAACCCGCATATTTATCGATTTTATATTTAAATATTTAATTTAAATATTTTATTGATACTCGGAATTTAGTCCGAAAAGCCACTTTTTGCAAACAGTCGAATTAGAACTCGAGACCACTTCCATTAAGTTCAAAACGCCGTTTGCGATCTTTTTAAGTGTCAACTTTGATATGTTTGGAGTTAGTGGAATTTTGCTACTTTTTCACTTAGGGCTTTGGTTTGGACTGAGCCCATTAACCCCACTTAACTCAGTTCCAACCCTCTCCTCTTCATTAACTTCCTTTCTACTTTCCTTATACTCAAGCTTTTATAACAATGGTGAGTGGAATGGGAAATTAAAATTCCAAACCCTAGTTTTCTTTTGCAAATCAAACTCTAGCTCCAAACTAATAGAAGAACCCATTGGTAAGCCTTCTCTTCTTCTTCTCCAACTCATTCTCTTATCAATTTCAGAAATTCCTAAACCTAACTTCGGGAATGTTCTTCTTTTAAAGCTTAGAATCAAGCTTCTTGTGTTGGATTTGAAGATTGGTTGATTCTCCTTTGCTTTCAAGCTTCTTCTTCAATTGTTTGGGTTCAAAGGTGAGATTTTTATCTCACATCTTTGTCTATAATTATCTTCAATTGTTAGGTATGAATTCCTAACACTTATTCTTGTGCAATTGATTTTGTTTGGTGTATATTCCAATTTTTGATGTTTTGAAATCAAAATCTATGAAAATCCTTTTATGGATATTTGGACATTGATATTTGAGGCGTATTGAAGAGTCGTTAAGGCTAGGTTGTCGCTCGACGTAAATCCTTAGTCATCGTTGCTCGTCCGATCGCTTCCGGTATTTATTTCGGCCATTTTGGTCTAGGTTCAGGGAATGCCCTGAACCCCAGTTTCGGACGTCTGAAATGTTAGAATCAGTCGTCTGAATATTATACTGGGAATTTTTATTCCCCAGTATTCAGACGTCTGAATCTATATTTCAGACGTCTGAATTGGTTCGTTTGGAACCAGAAAGCAAATATGCCAAAATGTGCCTATTTCAGACGTCTGAAATCAACGATTAAGACGTCTGAATTCTGATTTGGAAAATATTTTATTTTTCAGATTCAGACGTCTAAATCCTTGATTTCAGACGTCTGAAACTACACTCTTTTTGCCTATTTGCCTATTTGCTTGAGAATTCCAACTTTAATCGATTCGTGTTGATCCCCTTTTCTTATTATCACTTATTATCGACTTTGATGACATTTTCTTCGTGATTTTTGGGAATATCCATTTTGATGGATTCAATATCGATTTCTTTGGATTTTATTCACGACTTTGGATGTGAATTTTAGTGATTGATTGTTCCTACAATCTTTTTTTGTGATTTGTCACTTTAAAAATATAAAGGTTTCAATACTAGTAGAAAATATCAAAACTCCTTCGTCAAAACGATTTCAACACTATTTTATTACAAAGCTCGTTTCTTAAAACCGTTTTCCAATCTACTAGTATATACAAATTTTTAGCTCACTCGTATGAGAAATCTAATTAAACGACTTAGTAAAAACGAGTGGTATGAAACGCTTGCGTTTACTTCGCCGGTTAATTCTTGGACTTATTCGATTGAATCTCTTGTGACAATTTTCTAGTGAAGATTTACAGTTTGTTCGTAAATATTTAAGTTAAGCAAGTGGTTATGGGACATGAGGCTAAATTTTTATATTTATTAACTTAGTGTAATTGACACTTCTCGGTGATCATGACGATCATTTTTATGATTTAGACTAGCAATTGTGCGATGTCTCTTTGACTGCTGAGGCTAGACTAGACACCATTTGTGTGATTTCGACTCACACATATCTCTTTGTCTGCAAGGTTAGTCTAGACCTCAACAGTGTGATTTCGACTCACACATGTAGGGTAGCGCTCCATGGTCTTCGGGCCGTTCGTGTGTCAAAAATTAATGGCTAGCTACCATGAGATAGCGTCTCGTTCGTGTGATACATATGTTGGTGAGTTTTCATGCTCCCGTTCGTGTGATAGGACTCCCCCCTTTTTATGATTTCTGGTTCGTGTGTTGAATTCTGGAATTTATACTTCACCAATTTCAGTGATTTTCATTGATATGATTTATCAATTTTTGTGCATTGGTGAATTAGTGTGTCATTGACTTGTTGTGAATACAAGTTTTGGGTATCAAACCCTTTTTGGATCCTTGTGAAGATTCTTGTGGTATTGAACGATCTTTTGTTGATCATCATTTGCATGCTTATAGTAGTATGCCATTATGGATATTATATGTTTATGCCATATCTTTTACTTTATATCATGTCATCTGATATTTATAGCTCGACTGATCCGTTTATTATTTTCTTATAAATAATACTCGGGTCAGACCGAGATGTTATAGGTGCTTCTGTTTGACTCCTCTTCTGGGATTTCCTACTCTGACTTTTGGCTAACTATTTAGATTAGCAGTTTTTGTTGTATACACTTGAGATATAGACTCCTTAATGTGTACATATTCTTTTGTCTTGCACTTGTATCTATTCTTTTGTGATATTGTGGATCTTGTTAGACCACTACTCTGATATACACTTATATGTGTAATATTCATATCTATTTCCGCCTTTGTGATATGAATTGCCTGTGACGGATTTATGTTATGCTTATTTCTATATTTGTTGCCGAAGATTATATATAGCCACTGTGTAGTAGCTTTGAGTTTGCGTCGGTATGTCGGATTTCCTCTTGAGATGAAATGCTTATTATATTTTATCTGGCATATCGGTACTCGCATAAAGCAATTACACGGATGGTCGCTCCTCAATAGCCTTATTCTCCATGCTAGTTGACAGCATTACTCCATAGTGTTCTTGGCTAGCGTGGGTATAGAGTTGGGGCGTCACAGCTTGGTATCAAAGCCAAACTTCGGAACAATGTAGAATAACTTAGCAATGATCATCGTCCTAAGTCTATCTTAGGAGTCGTGCTTTAGGATTTAATTCGAGTCTTCGTACCAATTCATCCTATATCCTTTATGATTCCTTGTTTTATCTATCAAGATTGCTTGATATTTATTTTGTGAATAACCTTCTTCTTCTTCCTTCTTTCTTTCTTAAGGAAGAGAAATGGTTAGAACAGGTCGTCCCAGAGCTAGACCATTTAGTGCTCCACCCCAAGATGGAGTTATTATGACTACCTAGCAACTTCTTGACCTTGTCACGAATGCTCAAGCAGCTGGTTCTAATCCGGAAGTTACTCACCCTAAATCTGGGTTTGCACGTTTGTGCAATGATTACACCAACCTGGGTGGGAAGCCATTTAAAGGTTCTGAAACTGCCATCGAGGTCCAGGCCTGGTTGAGGGCCTGTGATCGAATCTTCATTCGCATGAATCTCGTCGATCTTCACCGTGTTCAGGTGGCTTCCAGTATGCTCCAAGAAAGAGCATTGGACTGGTACTAACTTCTTATTTCTGAGATTAATGAAGCGGATCTCACCTGGGAGCAATTCCGGGAACGCTTCGAATTAAAATTCGTGCCAGAAGCAGAGAAAGTGACATTGGCTCGGCGTTTCATAGAACTTGTTCAGGGTGAAGCCTCCGTGACTGATTATGTTGCATCCTTCGAGTCACTTTCCAAATATGGGGTTGAATACATCAACACCCCATTGAAGAAGAACCAAAGATTTGTTTATGGCTTAAAAAAAATCTCAAGAAGCCATTACTTCTAAAATTAAAAGTTCCCTTTGACCAACTCATTGATATCGCTCTTCGTCTTGAAGAGGTGGATAGGGAAAGTGATGTTGAAGTGGTGGGTTCCAAACCAAACTTCAACAACAAGAAGAGGCCAAACAAATGCAAAGGTCCTTATCCCAGTAAAAAGGGTAAACAAGCAACTCCTGCTGCGAAGACTTTTTCCTCTACTGAAGGGAAATGCTTTAACTGTGGTTCCAGAGACCATTTTGCGAACAAGTGTTCAAAGCCCCGTCGCTGTCGCTATTGTAAAAGCCCGAACCATTTTATGCAGGTATGTCCCAAACTTCATAATAGGAACGAGGGAAAGTTAAATGTTGCTCAAGCCTATGGCAACACATCTCGTGGTCAAGGTATATCTCATTCTATCCTTGATGGTATTATTATATTTCATGATCAACCTATTCGAGTTCTCTTTGATAAGGGTGCATCCCACTCTTTTATATCAAAGGAACCTGTCGACACCTTTTCTTTAAGTGTTGTTGCTTTAATGACTTCTTTGAGAATTTCGAATCCAGTTGGTGGATCCACAACTCTTAGTTTGCTTTGTAAAGATGTGGAGATTATTTTGTGTGATTTTCCTTTCCTAGCCGACTTGCATGTCATCCGTTATTTAGGCTTTGGGATGATTTTGGGAATGGATTGGCTTAACCGTTATGAAGCTCATATCCTATGTCTTGAGCGGATTATTCATCTTCGACATCCTCAATCTGTAAAGCGGATTTCTATTATTCTTAAAGATTTGGATTCTTCTTTGACGGCATCTTTATATTCTTTAAATCCTTGTGATGACGATAATGATGATGAGGAAGATGTCATTGCTCTTATTCACGTTGTTCGTGAATTTTCTGACATATTTGAGCCCATTTTAGGATTGCCACCTAAGCGAGCAATTGAGTTCAAAATTAATCTTATCCCTGGAGCTCAACCTATTACTCGTCCTCCTTATCGCATGTCTAATACGGAGAATGAGAAGATGCGCAAACAATTATCTGAATTGGTGACGAAGCAATTTATTCGCTCTAGTTCCTCGCCTTGCGGAGCTTCGGCTATTTTCGTGAAGAAATCCGATGGTACACTTAGACTTTGCGTTGACTACCGCAAGCTTAATGATCTTACCATCAAAAATAAATATCCTTTACCTCGGATTGATGATCTATTTGACCAACTTTGCGGTGCTAGAGTCTTTTCACAATTGGACTTGGCTACCGGTTTTCATTAGCTTCGTATTGCAGAGGATAACATTCCTTTGACATCGTTCCGTGCCCGTTATGGATCTTACGAATGGCTTGTTATGCCATTTGGTTTAACGAATGCTCCAGCTTATTTCGTTGACCATGCGAATCGAGTTTTCAAAGATTTCCTCGATTGGTTTGTACTCATATTCATTGATGATATTCTTGTGTATTCAAAAACCGAGGAGGAATATGAAAAGCATCTTCGGATTGTGTTGGAAACTCTTAGGAGTAAACAATTAAAAGCAAAATTTTCTAAATGCCACTTTTGGCGATCTCGTGTGAAGCTTCTCGGTCATATTATTTCCGAATCCGGATTTTCCGTGGATCCTTCAAAGATTGAAGCGATTCAAGATTGGAAGAGACCGGAGAGTGTGATAGAGATTCGTAGTTTTCTTGGATTGGCGGGCTATTACCGTCGTTTTATTAAAGACTTTTCTAAGGTTGCCGTGCCCCTCACTGGCTTGACTAAGAAGGGAGTTAAATACATTTGGTCGGACAAATGTGAAGCCTCTTTTCAGAAATTGAAAGAACTCCTTTCCGATGCTCCTATTCTTGTGATTCCCGATGGAAACCAAGATTTTATTGTTTATACCGATGCTAGTCGCATTGGTTTGGGTGTCGTTCTTATGCAAAAAGAATGTGTTATTGCTTATGCTTCTAGGCAATTGAAGCCGGCCGAGACTAGATATGCCACACATGATTAAGAACTCACGGCTATTGTTTTCGCCCTTCGAATTTGGCGTCATTATCTATTGGGAGAGAAATTTATTCTTTATACCGATCATAAGTCTTTGAAGTATTTATTCTCTCAAAAGGAACTTAATTTGCGTCAACAACGTTGGCTCGAGTTCCTCGCACCTTATGATCTTGATATTCTTTATACTCCCAGAAAGGGAAATCGAGTTGCCCGATGCACTTAGTCGCAAGCAACAAGCGGTTGTTTCCATGATGATATCCGAGTGGAATGATCTCGAGGTTTTATCCACTTGCGAAATTCGAGACCGTGTTTCCGATTTAGGTTCGTCTCTTGTTTTATGTAGCCTTGAGGCTCATCCTTCTCTTTTAGACCGCATTCTTGAAGCTCAAAGGCTAGATCTTGAATTGGCTCTTCTTGGCCAAAAAATTAAGGATAAAATTGATATTAATGGTTTGAAAGACTTTGATATCAATTCTCGTGGCGGCATTCGAAAATTTGGTAGACTTATCGTGCCAAATATTAGTGATCTTCGTAAAGATATTTTAGAAGATTCACATCGTTCTAAATTTACCATTCATCCCGGTAGTAGTAAAATGTACGCGGATATGAAGCGACTTTATTATTGGGAGGGAATGAAATCTGATATTGCTAGCTTTGTTAACTATTGCATGACTTGCCAACTCATTAAGGCCGAACATCAAAGGCCTGGTAGGTTATTGCAACCTTTAGAAATTCCAATTTGGAAGTGGGATCAAATTTCCATGGATTTTATTGACGGCCTTCCCCGTTCTCATTCGGGTCATGATAGCTTATGTGTTATAGTTGATAGACTTAGTAAATCCGCCCATTTTATTCATGTTTGGTCTAACCGAACCGTTCCTCTTTTGGCCAAACTCCTTGTTAAAGAAATTGTTAAATTACATGGAGTTCCTACTTCTATTGTTAGTGATCGCGATCCATTGTTTACTAGTGGATTTTGGAAGAGTCTTCAAAAAGCTTTAGGAACGAAGCTTAATTTTAGCACCGCTTATCACCCCCAGTCCGATGGACAAACCGAGCGTGTGAATCAAACTCTTGAAGATCTTCTTCGTGCTTGTGTGCTCGATTTTGGTGGAAGTTGGGATGATCATATTTCACTTATTGAATTTTCCTATAATAATAGCTTCCAATCTAGTATTGGTATGGCACCTTTCGAGGCACTCTATGGAAGGCCATGCCGATCTCCTTCTTGTTGGCTTGAGGCCGGTGAGAAGCTGGTTTTAGGACCAGACTTTATTCGTGATTGCATAGAAAAGATTGAACTTATTCGACATAGGATGAAAGAAGCCTAGAGTAGACAAAAATCCTATGCCGATAATCGAAGAAGGAGATTAGAATTTTCTGTTGGAGATCTTGTTTTTATTCGTGTTTCACCTATGAAAGGTGTTGTACGTTTCAGTCGGTCGGGAAAGTTAGCACCTCGATATATTGGGCCATTTCCTATCGCTGAACATATTGGTTCTATGGCTTATCGCCTTACATTACCGGCTCAGTTTTCTTCTATGCATGACGCGTTTCATGTTTCTCAATTACGGAAGTGCCATCGAGATTCTAATTCTATTCTTGTGCCCGGTGTTGTGGAAGAGATTGAAGTTTTGCCTAATTTAACTTATGAGCAACATCCTATTCGTGTTATTGCTTCGGAAGTCAAACGACTTCGAAATAAAGATGTTCCGCTTGTTATAGTTCAATGGTCTTCAAATCCTAAGGATTATTCTTGGGAATCTAGAGAGTTCATCGAGCGAACGCATCCTGACTTACTTTCTCATGCTCTTTAAGGTGAACTTCTTACTTCAAAATTCTTTTGTGTTAATATGCTTTTATTGTTGTTACTATATATCTTCTTCCTAAATATTGCGAGGACGCAATTTCTTTAAGGAGGAGACTCTGTAACAACCCGCATATTTATCAATTTTATATTTAAATATTTTATTTAAATATTTTATTGATACTCGAAATTTAGTACAAAAATCCACCTTTTGCAAACAGTCGAATTAGGACTCGAGACCACTTCCATTGAGTTCAAAACGCCGTTTGCGATCTTTTTAAATGTAAACTTTGATATGTTTGGAGTTAGTGGAATTTTGCTACTTTTTCGCTTAGGGCTTTGGTTTGGGCTGAGCCCATTAACCCCACTTAACTCAGTTCCAACCCTCTCCTCTTCATTTACTTCCTTTCTACTTTCCTTATACTCAAGCTTTTATAACAATGGTGAGTGGAATGGGAAATTAAAATTCCAAACCCTACTTTTCTTTTGCAAATCAAACTCTAGCTCCAAACTAATAGAAGAACCCATTGGTAAGCCTTCTCTTCTTCTTCTCCAACTCATTCTCTTATCAATTTCAGAAATTCCTAAACCAAACTTTGGGAATGTTCTTCTTTTAAAGCTTAGAATCAAGCTTCTTGTGTTGGATTTGAAGAGTGGTTGATTCTCCTTTGCTTTCAAGCTTCTTCTTCAATTGTTTGGGTTCAAAGGTGAGATTTTTATCTCACATCTTTGTCTATAATTATCTTCAATTGTTAGGTATGAATTCCTAACACTTATTCTTGTGCAATTGATTTTGGTTTGGATTGATCTGGTGTATATTCCAATTTTTGATGTTTTGAAATCAAAATGTATGAAAATCCTTTTACGGATATTTGGACATTGATATTTGCGGCGTATCGAAGAGCCGTTAAGGCTGGGTTGTCGCTCGACGTAAATCCTTAGTCGTTGTTGCTCGTCCGATCGCTTCCGATATTTATTTCAGCCATTTTTGGTCTAGGTTCAGGGAATGCCCTGAATTCCAGTTTCAGACGTCTGAATATTATACAGGAAATTTTTATTCCCCAGTATTCAGACGTCTGAATCTATATTTCAGACGTATGAATTGGTTCCTTTGGAACCAGAAAGGATAGGCCAAAAAGTGCCTATTTCAGACGTCTGAAATCAACGATTCAGACGTCTGAATTCTGTTTTGGAAAATTTTTATTTTCCAGATTCAGACGTCTGAATCCTTGATTTCAGACGTCTGAATCTGCACTCTTTTTGCCTATTTGCCTATTTGCTAGAGAATTCAAACTTTAATCGATTCGTGTTGATTCCCTTTTGTTATTATCACTTATTATCGACTTTGATGACATTTTCTACATGATTTTTGGGAATATCCATTTTGATGGATTCAGTATCGATTTTTTGGATTTTATTCACGACTTTGGATGTGAATTTTAGTGATTGATTGTTCATACAATCTTTTTTTGTGATTTGTCACTTTAAAAATATAGAGGTTTCAATACTAGTAGTAAATATCAAAACTCCTTCGTCAAAACGATTTCAACACTATTTTATTGCAAAGCTTGTTTCTTAAAACCGTTTTCCAATCTACTAGTATATACAAACCTTTACCTCACTCGTATGAGAAATCTAATTAAACGAATTAGTAAAACGAGTGGTATGAAACACTTGCGTTTACTTCGTCGGTTAATTCTTGGACTTATTCGGTTGAATCTCTTATGACAATTTTCTAGTGAAGATTTACAGTTTGTTCGTAAATATTTAAGTTAAGCAAGTCGTTATGGGACATGAGGCTAAACTTTTATATTTATTAACTTAGTGTAATTGACACTTCTCGGTGATCATGACGATCATTTTTATGATTTAGACTAGCAATTGTGCGATGTCTCTTTGACTGCGAGGCTAGACTAGACACCATTTGTGTGATTTCGACTCACACATATCTCTTTGTCTGCAAGGTTAGTCTAGACCTCATCAGTGTGATTTCGACTCACACATGTAGGGTAGCGCCCCATGGTCTTCGGGTCGTTCGTGTGTCAAAAATTAATGGCTAGCTACCATGAGATAGCGTCTCGTTCATGTGATACATATGTTGGTGAGTTTTCATGCTCCCGTTCGTGTGATAGGCCTCCGCCCTTTTTATGATTTCTGGATTTCGTGTGTTGAATTCTGGAATTTATGCTTCACCAATTTTAGTGATTTTCATTGATATGATATATCAATTTTTGTGCATTGGTGAATTAGTGTGTCATTGACTTGTTGTGAACACAAGTTTTGGGTATGAAACCCTTTTTGGATCTTTGTGAAGATTCTTGTAGTATTGAACAATCTTTTGTTGATCATCATTTGCATGCTTATAGTAGTATGCCATTATGGATATTATATGTTTATGCCATATCTTTTACTTTATATCATGTCATCTGATATTTATAGCTAGACTGATCCGTTTATTATTTTCTTATACATAATACTCGGGTCAGACCGAGATGTTACAGGTGCTTCTGTTTGACTCCTCTTCTGGGATTTCCTACTCTGACTATTGGTTAACTATTTAGATTAGCAGTTTTTGTTGTATACACTTGAGGTATAGACTCCTTAATGTATACATATTCTTTTGTCTTGCACTTGTATCTATTCTTTTGTGATATTGTGGATCTTGTTAGACCACTACTCTGATATACACTTATATGTGTAATATTCATATCTATTTCCGCCTTTGTGATATGAATTGCCTGTGACTGATTTATGTTATGCTTATTTCTATATTTGTTGCCGAAGAATATATATAGCCACTGTGTAGTAGCTTTGAGTTTGCGTCGGTATGTCGGATTTCCTCTTGAGTTGAAATGCTTGTTATATTTTATCTGGCATATCGGTACTCGCACAAAGCAATTACACGGATGGTCGCTCCTCAACAGCCTTATTCTCCGTGCTAGTTGACAGCATTACTCCGTAGTGTTCTTGCCTAGCGAGGGTATAGAGGTGGGGCGTCACACCAACACAGAGAACACACAGAGGAAACTATATATCTATATCGCAGAAGCCTCCTGCTTCATTTTTCCTCCAAAATTCGTCAAAGTTAACCTGAATCCCTTGGCTACTCGTAAAAATTTGAGTACCCAAGAGTTTAAGAAAACAAAAGATAAACTCTGTGTCAATCATGGGTCTGGTGTGAGTAACAGGTTAAAGTTGCTTAACTTTGAAAAACCTTTGAAAAGAAAGGGTATCACATAAGACTTCCCACACATAAACATGGAAAAGTTTTTACCATACGCTAACCAAAACATTTGATAGGAAAACCAGTAATATTATAATAGGTCTAGGGTTTTCAAGTAAATATGAAATAGCCGAAATTGTTACATTCATTAAATTCCAGCTACTAGCCACAAAAGTGGGTAATACAATCAAAACCGTTGGCACTTATTGGATTTTGGATTCCATCAATGGCAGGGCTACCGGGGTACCGCCCGTCACAGTATGTGGCCTAGATCAACGTACCGAGCATCACTCACAATCCCATACAACACAAGACCGGAACCATCCCTTACTGGACAGTCCCGAACAAGACATCCCCGCAGTTGGCGTACGTTCTAACCGCCCACACAGCCGAAATAAAAAAAGGGACTTCTAGACAGGGGGAAATCTCGTCCTACTTGGGCATGACCCACTTAGCCTTGCTGTACCTCCCCTGTTTTAGCCATTCCCGGTTGATGAGGCTTGAGGCTACGATTACCTTTAGAGAGCACATCTCTTAGAATGCTCATCATCCACCTGACGATGTTCTGAAAGCATTTAATCCATACAAGGTCGTTCCAGGTTCGAACGAAACCGAAGGCATTATCTCGTTACACTCATTTTCTCAGTGTTAACGACGATAACCCTTGCACTCTAAATCTTTATCTCTAATCTGAAAGTACTACTCCGTCAAACTCATCTCGGAATCACCCTCAGAGTTATACTGACGAATAGTTCTTACACCTCGAGTCTTCACTCTTCACACGAGATCCACAACCTATCGTAAATTTGGATCGGTGTGGTTTTCGGATATCCAAATCTGGAAATCCGATCTCAGTCTCATCGAAATCCAAAGCGTGTGTTTTAAGGCCAAGTTGTTTTAAAGGTTTAAAACAATTCAATTATCTGTACACACACAGATAGATAATCCACAGATAGATAATCAACATTATCATCACAACAGATAATCCATATTATCATTATCAAAAAGTCCAAATCATCATCACAATGCAAACAATGCATCCGTATCACTCAACATTACTTATCTCATATCTGAGATTCAAATCATCCAGGACAAACTATATCATCCATTCATATAAGCAATGATTAAAAATCACACCAAATATAATTAATTTAAAACGAATTAAATTAATTACTTCATCAATATAAATCTTGCTTACATTACTATTAATTAATTATCAATCAATTAATTAATCATCAGTTAATTCTTCATTTTAATTAATCATCCTTTATTAATTAACCTTTAATTACATTCAAGTAATTATCCACTAATTAATTTCTTAAATTAATTATACTTAACGAAATACAGTAATTAATCTTTAACTACTTCCTTAATTAATTAACTATAATTAATTACATTAATCCTTAATTGATTACCTTAATTTATTCCTTCATTTATTAATTATTTCTAAATAAATATATTCTTAATTACTTCATTAAGTGTAATAACTAATGATCTCTAATTACATTTTCTATTTAAATTAATTACATTAAGTAATTAATCTTTATTTAAACCATAATTATTAATCACCCTTGATTAACTCCATTCAGTAATTAACTACCCTTACTTACTTTACCAAATAAATAAATTGCTCCTTAATTAATTATCTCCAATTAATCCCTTGATTAATTTTACAAAGTAATTATACTCAAATTACTTCCATCATCAATCACCTTCAATTAATTACATCCAGTAATTTACTCATTAATTACTTTCCTAAGTAATTTCTCTTCATTAAATTACATTAAGTAATTATACTTCACAAATCTTCAAATGATTATTCTAAATTAATTAAACTGAATTAATTAACTTAATCTAATTAAATTAAACTCAATTAATTAAAATAAATAATTAATTCCTCAATTACTTCCATAAGTAATTATACTTAACAATTTACACAAATGATTATCTTTAAAATTAATTAATCTAATTAATTATTAAAAATTAATCACATTAATTAATTATTAAATAATCCTTAGTTGATAAACTTCATTAACTATTAACAATTCATTAATTATTTTTCTAAAGTAATTAACTTATTTTAATAATTATTGATTACAAATTAACTAACCATTAATAATCCATTAATTAACCCCTAATTATTTAATTAATTAAGTGTTAACTGTAACTTAATTAATCCTTTATTACTTGATTAATAATTATTAATCATTAATTAAAATCTAATCTTATTAATTAATGATTCTTAAATTACAAGTTAATTAGTGCTTTGCTAAAAAAAAGTTAATTAGTCTAAGAATAATTAATCTTAAACTTTTAAGTTTAAAACCCTTAATTACTTTAAGTAATTATCTATTCGATTAATTTGTTAAATAAATTAATTATCCATTTGACCCTAATAATTAAATGCATAACAAATCATTAAATGCTAATTTAACTTTAAGATAAAACTTTTTATTATTTATGGTTAAATTATCATTCACAAAGATATTTGAAAACATTCGTTTCCAAATTTCATTTAAAATTTCATTTTAAAATTCAAGTTTTAAAATGAAATTCAATTTATCTTCAATAAAATTTAAAATCAATTTAAAACCTTTAAATTTACATGATAAAGAATACTTTTTTCTTATAAAAGAAATTTTACAAGAGTTAAAACAAATTTCTTTTTAAATTCAAAATATTTAAATTTTACCTTATCATTCAAAATTGTTAAAATACTTAAATTTATGAAACTTAAATTTATTTTAGAACAAAGATTCAAATTTAGATTTGAATCAGATTTAAACTCTGTTTAAAACATTTCTTTATATTTCAAACTTTAATTTAAATTCAAATTCTTATAAAAACATTTTTAAACACTTAACCAATTTTTGCTTATATTTAAAAATTCAGTTTTAAATTTGAAAACAGAAGAAGTTTCCTAAACTGAACAAAACTAGCTCGAGCAACACATAATTCACTCGAACCTAATCCTAACCTAGCCCGAGCAAAACACTAAACAACTCGATTTACTCGAGCAACATTTTCATTTGAATTTATTCAAACTAAGTACTGTTAGGTTTGATACATAAACCTGCATCAATAAAATACCCGAGCCCATATCGCAATGTCTTCGAGTCCAACAACCTAAAGCTTCGAGCAAATAACGAATTAACCTGATACAAAACATGAGTAATCATCTTCCCTAAAAACAGCTGACACGCCATGAACTTCGTGCACCTGCACCACCACTACAGCCAATTCCGACCTTTCGCGACGACGCTCGCAAGTCGGCGACCATCCTTCAACCTAATTCCAACCATCAAATAAACTGCAGAACCCCAAAATAAAAAACGAGCTGTCAAGCTCAAACTGGAAAAAAAATGTCGAACACTGGGAATCGCTTCAAACACCAAAATCCGACCACTAGAGAAGCTTCACCTCCGGCCACTACTTCTTCCACACCCCATCAATCAACTACTCGAATCTGGAAGAACTCGATCATGCATAGGGTTCGCGGCGATCAATTTTCTGATCAACTAAAGAAACAAGGTTAAAAACTTTAATCCTAAATCATGACTGCCTCAATGCTTTGATCCACTTCCTACCATTTTTCCCTATTTCTTCTATCACCATTCCATCAACCAGAGAAGCCGCTGGCCACCCCGACCACTAGATTGACAGTTCCAACTCAAAACAGGATTTCTAGTTAAACCAGAAATACTTAATCATACTCAAACTAAAAATTCTAATTTTAGTTTTAAAATTCAAGTTTTTGCCAATGTAATCGATTTATACTCTTGAACCAAAGAATTTGAATGATCAAATTCTTACTTTCAAAAGTTTGTTCTGTTGTGTTTGTGTTTTCAGAGACATTACAGGTTTTTCTTCATATTAAATAAAATTAAAACTTTAACTTATGTTACGCGGCTACATTTTTCTTAAATCTTAGTCCTTAACACAGATTAGATCCAAAGAAATGGAATTTTAAGAAATTCTAGAATCTGGAAACTTAAGTACAGAAAATAAATTACACTGCAGCAAGCACTACTACATACAATCATATATATATATATATATATATATATATATATATATATCAGCAATGAACTTGTAAATGGCATACAATCATGCATATTTCCAGAGTAAAACAAGCAATTAAATTTATACTTAAGTTGAAAAAAAAGTGATGTTACTCACTGATTAGAATGATGAACAGAGCAAACTATTTTTGAAAATGCTTGAAACTGAAAGGTGGTTTGACTTAAAAACTTTGAGTTGCTGAAGTTCTTTAAAACTGCAGTTTGCTTTTTAAAAACTTTCATATTGATTTACTGCAATGCTTTCCCTGATTTATAGCTACATGCACGCTTCCAGAAAATAATGCAGGCTTGAATGAAATTGCGAAACGAAAATGCAGAGATCTGCAGATGCATGTAGGTTTGGATGTTGCTTTCAAAACAGAAAAGGATTGCAGGCTTTTAGAGTTGCAATTTGATGATCTGGTTGATGTTTTGAAGAGGCTACAGGTTTGAGGATGATGTCAGATAGTTTTTGGTTTGATTTGGTTTTTGAGGGGAAATTTATAGATTTTGTTTTGATCAAAATTTCTATTTTGAATGAAGAAGTTTGCAAAAATTTTTTAGCTGAAGATTACTTAAGGTTTTTTAAAAAGAAGAATAGAAAAAAAATAAGGATGAGAAGTAATGTCTTAATATAAATAAATTTTTTCTTTAATTAAAATAAAAGAAAAAGCAAATCAAATAGGACACTTGTTCTAATCTTAACATTTGTCACAATATTTATTTTATGCTTAACACATGTCATTTATGTGCCTTAGGAAACTTACACTTGTAATTTTAAGTATTACTATTGTTATTTTAATTTAAATTGATTATAAATTTTTTTAAATCTTAATTTATTATTTCTTATGTATATATAAATGAATTCCTCCCGTTTTCTTTTATTAAAGAGAAATGAAACAAACAAATTATAAATATAAGCTTATTCAAATACTTTTAAATATTTATTCTTTTAAATTTCAAAACATTAAATTCAAATTTAAATTAAATTATAAAATCCAATTTAAGAATCAAGTTATATATATATATATATATGCATATATAACTACCATTAAATTTAAAAACAACAAATCCTATTTCTAAAAAATCTATCTATGTTTATAAAAACTAGGTATTAAAATTATTATTTGAAAATAATAAATTTAACACTTTAAATAATTTATAAAAGAGATTGTATATTACTTCTGTTATTCAATAAATTAAGATCATATATAAATTTATTTTAACTCTTATATATAATTTCAAGACAAAGCTTTTATGTTAATCTAATTTAAATTCATGTTTAAGCTAACTAAATATATTTTAAACAAATAACATTTACTTTTAAGTATTTACAAACCATATAGATATTTATTTAAATTGCTTTGAAAAGTCAAATATTAAATTTAAATCAAAATTTCCAATTTACCAAAAATAAATTAAAATTAGAAAATTAATTCATTTACTAAATTCCAAACCAAAGCTTCTATATTTATAATATACATAATTATATATATTATAAACAGAAAACAATTTATTAGCTTTAAAAAGATATCTTCCAATTTAAATATTAATTAAAAGAAGATTATTAAATCAATTCAAAATTTATTATCAAAAATTATCAAGTCAATTTAAAGTTTAACACAGATTATTAAATTTATATCGCCAAAAATTCCGAGATATCACATCCTTGCTAAAAATCCATCCATGGCTAAAAATGTATACTTACATAAAATAGCAAACCTACATCTTATCTGACTGTCTGCCATTTAAACGCAACAACAACGTGAACAAAGTTTAGCAAGTCGATTGATCCATTTTGGAATTGATTTTCCAGTTAATTTAAAGCAAACATCCTTGCTAAAATGGTTACAGTTCTTGTAAATAGATTGTTGGAATCACCACTGTAGTTGCGAGAAAGAACATCCATGAATAAGCCTAACTGGAGTGGATCATAGGAAGTTGTTCCAACCACAATTGATTTCCTGAATTTGTAGTTCGGACATTTTTTGGGTTCTACTTCAAATACACCACATGATGGAACATCAGCTACCCCAAACGAATACTCTACTCCATGAACTGTGAGCAAATGTAGGAAATCCTCTATAAGACACTAATGTATTGAACGTCACTCGAATAAATGAAATTTCCTTGATTTTTTTTTCAAATGGGAAAACCAAAGCATTTTAAAAGAAAGTACTTCTTCCCTTAAGTGTTTCTTTTTATGTCAGAATTGGTATTCGATGTAATCATGATATGAACCAACTGAACAATCGAATGTACTAGTAAAGACTATATGAACAACTATTGTAATATTACACATAAACCAATGTTAATAACACTTTTGTAGGAAACTTATGTGGTATGTTGGATCTGTAACAATATTAATTTCTAATGATCATAGAAAGAATTTACACTTTAAAACAAGTTTATACAAGAATTGAGATACAAACATTAAGAATACAACTTAAAATAATAACAATTTTTTTTACAATATTTTATTAAGTAACAATAAAAAATTCATATTAACCATGATTAAATATCATCTCTTTACTTGGTTGATAAATCATCTCAAGTTTACATTGATAAAATGCAGCAGTTTTATTAAGGTAAATATCTAGTAAATTCTATAATAAATAAATGACTATTTTTAACATGTCAACAACAATATTCTAGACACATTTCATATATAAAAAATTATGTATGAAAAACCAATAATTCTATAGATAATAAAATAAGAAGCCCCATTACTACATCAACTAGTTCCTATATAATGGAGCATAGATTGAGCAACTCCGGTTGTCACATTGTAAATGTGGAATGCAATGAAATTTGAATATTAGTATGTTATGATGGGAGTAAACAGCACACGCGACTCTATACTTTTTATAGTCTTGCTTCAGTAAGAAAATATTTAATTACATCCCATAATATAGGAATAAGATAAAAAAAACTGCAAGGTCGATAAAGACCACAATAAAGGAAAACAATCCACTTTTAGTTCATTGCTCTATATATTTAGTTGCTTCCATCTACAATAGAGTGAATATAATTTGTGTTTTTTAAATTTTTTTTGAAGTTGATACGTTCGTTAGCAATATTACGTCTTTATTAAAATCACTCAAGAATGTTTTTAACGATGTCAAATATTTTAGATTAACCGATGATATTTAACTCATGTATAGAGCATTCATGTTGTCTGAAAGGAATGACATGTTTATGTATTATGTTTTTATGTAAGTCGACCAAATTGGTGATAAAATGTCTTAAATGCAAAATGTGATATATAATTTTTTTTCCAAACTTTAGTTTACTAAGAAGATTTTGATATTTTATCTAATAATCATAAACAAGAAAAAATAGGAAATAAACCATTATTACTGTTCCTTAAAAGGGTGACACATTTATAATTGCGATGAAGCTTATCAGTATTTGAAGCACCACAAAAGAATTGTTGTATAGTTCATTCAATCATTATTTAAATAAATTTTGAACCAACCAATATGTACAATGATGTCAATATCACTAATATAAAAATTTAAACACAAATACGAGCCTATAAAAAAAGTGGTTGTTATAAAAATCAACCACGATATAATCAATAGCACGTTATTCAGCTGCAAAATGAATAAACCTAAATAATCTTATTCCGGAGTATGTTTTTAAATTTTTCCATCTATTTTACTACCTTGTTCATGCTTTCATATTGAGTACTACCTAACTAATGTACAACTATTATTTATTAAAAAAAATTAATCAGTTCGACTTACAAACAAAGTTACTATAAACTGCAGATTAAACCTATTTTAGAAGATATTAACAGTTTTTTGAAGTATATACAATTATTCATCGCTAGAGAACAAAATATAAATAATTTAAAAAGTAATAATACGAAATTCATTTTATAGTTGGTACGTTTATATTTTAGAGGATTTTTAAGTCCGAATTGGCTTCCCAAAAAGATGAATAGTGCATTTGGTTGCAATAGGAAAAAAATTCAAATTACTCCAAACAATGAAATAAAACGAAGAATAAATTTATTAAAAACATATTAGTAGTAATAATTTAGAACCAAGCTTTGATCTAGCCCATGTGCAAAGACAAGAGTTTTATTGTCTGGCCTACACAGAACATAAACAAATATGTTTGCTTTTTTTAAGCCCAAATTATTATTTTTAAAAATTAAAATTTTGTTTTGTTATGGTATATCAAAGAATAATATTTCTTATAATAATCGAAATAAATATAAAAAAACATTTTAAAACGACATTCAACCTGAGCTATGCAATATTTTAGGTTATTGTAAATTACAAGTTATTATATCTCAGTTATGATCAAGTCATTTATTATATCCAAAAAAATGCATCAACAAATTGGTTGGTATTGCCTTACGAACCTATAAAAATATATTGTTTAAGTAATTCCACGTGATAAATAAAAATAAAATGATATTAACTACTTATTTGAGTCAAGGTGGTAAGGCCTTTCAATAAGAAATTGATTAAAGTTATCCAAGCCAAATAAACTGTCCTTCCCTTCAAAACTGATTTTATGTTGTGTTTAATTAATCAATTCCTTTGTTTCAAGCACTATAGAATAAAGGGTTGGACTTGAGATTATATCATATGAGAACATGTCAAATGTTTTAGATTTTAATGTATACTTAATTTTATGACCAAGCTTTGATCTTGCTTATATGTAAAGATGTCAGGCCCCCACAGAACATAAATACATATGCTTGGGTTTTTTTAAGCTCAAATTATTGTTTTTAAAAAATAAAATTTTGTTTTGCTATGGTATATCAAAGAACAATATTTCTTATAATAATCGAAATAAACGTAAAAAACATTTTAAAAAGACATTTAGCCTGAGCTATGCAATAATTTAGGTTATTGCAAATTACAGGTTATTATATCTCAGTTATGACCAAGTCATTTATTATATCCAAAAAAATGCATCAAAAAATTGGTTCGTATTGCCTTACGAACCTACAAAAATAATTTTTTTAAGTAATTCCATATGATATATAAAAATAAAATGATATTGACTACTTATTTGAGTCAAGGTGGTAAGGCCTTTCAATAAGAAATTGATTAAAGTTATCTGAGCCAAATAAACTGTCCTTCCCTTTAAAACTGATTTTATGTTGGGTTTAATTAATCAATTCCTTTGTTTCAAGCACTATAGATTAAAGGGTTGGACTTGAGATTGTACATAGGAGAACATGTAAATGTTTTAGATTTTAATGTATACTTAATTTTATGATGGATTTGACAAGTTCTTTTTCTTGAAATACCTATTAACATTTAACATGCAAAATTAACGCGTAATAGTAACGTTGTAGTTATTATAATTAATATTTGACATACACAATTCATTGTAATTTAAATTGTAGTCAAAACATTTAATATACTTTATTTTCTAATTAATAATGTACCTATTGATGAAAGGGCTCTTGGAGTTGAAATTTATTAAAAATTAATTACGGAGAAAATTTTATATTTAACATACATATATCAAAGAAAAAGCTTTAACGATACATAAATTATTTGTATATATAAAACCTAATAAAGCAAACCAAAACACAAAATACACTAAAATAAATGGCCAATTCTATTAACACTCCATTTTCTTCGAACATGGTGTTTTGTTAAAAAACACACACCACTTTTTCTTCCTTACTCCATTTTATGTTGAAATTACACTTGTTTCTTTTATCCCACTTATTCTTATATTCCACACTTCTCACGACAATGATAAAAGATTCTCATCTCACAACATTTAAAAAATTCATAACGATCATGGACAATTTGATCTTCTTTTTTATCCAATAATGCAATCTAAAAGAGAAAAAAACATGCTACAGCTTAATAAAGTATAAAAATGATAGGAAGCTTATGTAATATATTTCAAGCATACTAGGTTTATTATTATTCCGCATGGACTATGCACTATCTTATTAGCAATTCAAGTATCAAATAGGCTTGGTTGTTATCATATCCTAGTTACTATATATGAACCTTAGAAAACATACATAATTATCTTCTAGTAATAAGATATCTTCTTTAAAAATTCTATCCTTATATTTATGAAAGTATACCAACAAAAGAGAATGAGATTGAAAATATGAGGACATGAAAAGAACTAAAACATCTCAGTAAAAATAATTACAAGGATAAAACAGTCGTTTATTTTCAAAAAAATAAATTGGCAAAAAATGGAATAATGTGGTGTGTTAAGAATGAGCCAAAATAAACAATAAACTAATCAAATCGAACCTTAAAAAGTTTCTTGTAATTCAAGGAAAACAGGAAAGAAATAAATGGATATATTTTTTGGCAAAAATAACATATTCCATGGGCTAGCTGATTATACAATAAAAGAATATGAATGTAAATTGCAATGTTTATAGATTGTTGATAGAGATATAAATATACTTTGTGTGCAAAATGAAAAATTATTCCCTAGGGAGGGAATAGGAAATGAATGGAGAGTAAATATGTGGAAATAATACCAAAGGTGATACATTGAACTTTTCATGTATTAGAATACAAGGTATAAGATGTATCTAGAGAATGGCATTAAATGGAATGAAAATGTGATTCGTAATATTGAAATACCTGAAGCTTGGCAAGAAGATATTCTCATTTTGTCTTCTGTATATCATCAACCAAAGGTCTATAAGTAGAAGGATTAAATTCTCCTTCAACATCTGGTGAGATCTCAAAGGTTGAAGAGGAAGCAACAATGAATGCGATTCTAATGGTGGAACCAATAATGGTGTCATAGGCGAGGCTACAAATTGCTAGGAAATTAGCGAAAAGGAGGAGAGAGAAGATTGCAGTTGTGTAAGAAAAGCATGAAATGATGAATGTGAGTTTTAGGCAAAGAAATAGTGTACATAGATCTAGGTTTTTGAGTGTTAGAGACATAATGGTATGTATAATATGTTTTTGGTCGCCAAAATACTATAGCTGAAAAATGAAATTTTATGATAAATATTATAGAATTTACTTAGAGAGGTATAGAGTGAAGAATGGAAATGGGTTTACGTAGAGAATGACAAATTCGCTCTAGACTTCTCCTTTAATTATTATTACCTTCATCTCGTACTTATTTGGCATTAAAAGAATTTATTGACACTTTAATCTATTTTAAATTCAAATGAAATGCTTTTTTAATCTATTACAAATTATCAAAAATTTTCTAATTGATTAAGTATGTTATATATAAATTTATCAATTTATTAGTAGCTTTTGTTAATTTACCGAGTAACTTCAGAATTAGTAAATCAACCAATTAGTTTCCTCTAACTAAACGAGGCAATTAATTTCCTTTAATTAATTATTTTTTTGAAATTAAGGAAATCAATTCATTTTCAAAATTATACTCTCACTAAAATTGAATATAGATTTCGTGTGAAAATTATTAGAAAACTCCTTAATTGACTATGCAATATGCTAATAAATCAAATGATTAGTATCGTTTTTAAACCTATTTATTAATTATGAAATTAAATGACTTTTACCATGTTATCAATTTTTTAAAATTATGAATGCTCGTGCGTATATAGTAAGCGTAATATGCATATAGTCCCAATCACTTATTTTATCGATATTATCTTATTAATCATTCCAACATGTTATTACTTTTTTTTCACTTTCTATAATGTTATTTTACATATAAGGTCTTATTTCAATATCCCGCAATTATTTTATATCTTTCGCTACTCTTAGAATCTAAAAATGGAAAGAAAACCCAAGTCTCAATACAACAACGAGGAATTAAGGTAAAATTTTCATCAAATCTTAATATAGGAGATGAAAGTTGTGCATACTCTCCTTGACATTTTGTAACAAATAGTATCTAATTCTAGTCTTGAATATAAGTTATAGTGCAATGAAAATTAAAATCAAACTAAACTATATAAATGACAGAAAAGTTTACCAAATGATTGTATCGTTGCTACTATGCAATAGTGTCAGCCATGCGAGATTGCCCATTGTCAAAAGATTTTGGAGTTTGTATATTATTGAATTGGGTACAAGATTGTATTCCAAATTTTGGTTGATTTCAAATTTCATTGATTGGTCAACAATGAGTGCTTTCCATTTATAATTAAAAATTATCTTGTTCAAAATAATAGATTTCAAATGGCTTTTGTTATGAAATTGGTTGCACGGGATTCTGAAATTGGGAAATATAATTCTTCACACCACTACAAAATTAGGTTGTTACTTTTTTTTCTTTTTTCCAACCCAATTCAATCTTTCTGACTTGATAATAGCTTGAAGTTTAAAGCTTCTTGCATAGAAATATGTAGAGAAAGCGTAGGATTGTTTTCAAAATTTTGTAGTTATATGGAACTATATATTCCTATGTCATTTTCAGTCCTTTTTATTCATTGTTTGACCGCTTTGCAAGTAAGCTTTGATTCTTCATCTAATTTATTGCCTGTTTTTACTACATACATATATATATATATATATATATATATATATATATATATTGCAATGATGATGTTAAGACATATTGCAAAAGATCTCACTATTTGATGTTTACCTATATTATTTGTACTTTTCCTAGTTGTAATATTTCCTATTATATTATCACTTAGGCTTCAAGTAACTAAGATATAAATATAAATCATGTATTTTTGTATATCAATTAATCCATTAGTTGAAGTATAGACTTTAAATGATTGTTAATTTTTTTTCCTCCCCCCTCTTCTTCTTTTATATTTTATTTTATTAAATAATTTCAACAAATAATAAATGCCAAAAATTTCACATATTTGTTTGGTTTGATTTATCTTGAATAATTGAGTGCATGTTAAAAGTGAAAGAAAGATTGGAGTTTAGAAATTATCACTACAACAAAACTGCCTTAATATGGCTATATTTTTTGCAATGGTCATAATCTACTAGGTGTAATTAAGGTTTTTACAACGTTTTGTTTCAGAAAGTTGTAATAAACTTACTTTCAACAACTTTTTTTGTTAGTTGTTGCATATGGATATTACAACTATTTTTCTTTTACCAATTGTAACAGATCTTAATTTTCACCAACTCTTTTGTTATGCTAGTTATAATAGATACCTATTAGCTCCTTTTGGTCACCTATTGTAATAAATAATTAATATGTAATTAGTAATAATTAATAATTACCATTAAATTAAAATAACTAACAATTAATAAAAACTTAATACTAATTAATAATAAAATAAATGATACTTAAATAATAATAAAAATTAGATATTAATGGTAAACATGTTTGGTTTCAGTTGGTTGGTATTTCATACTATGAGATTACAGGTCACGGTTTCGATCCTAGAAATGTCCCTGTTGAAATTAATGGAGCATGCTAAATAATAATAACAATAATTAGTTATTAATGTGTAATGATTAAAAATTGCTATTAAATTCTAATAATTAATTATCAACTTGAAATATGAAATAACCATATTGATAATTAATTATCAATTAATATTTAATAATTAATCAATAATAAATTAATTAACAATAAACAGTTAGTCAAAAAATAATAAATAATAAATATTTAATTATAATTAATAATTAGTAATATAAAAATTATAATAATTAGTTAAACAAAAGTTAAACGGTAATAATTAAAATCTAAAATTTAATATCAAATAATAATAATAATTAACAATTTTAATTAGATAATAATAATTATAGATTATTTTGAAATATGAAATAATTACTAATAATATTCAGTAGTCCACCTAAGTGAAATATACTTTCTTATTGAAATTAGAAATTCGTATAATATTTAAATAGAAATTGTCACTTCTGGTTCTATCTTCAGCAAGCGAGCAGCGCATTTGAGCGGTCCAACCATATGTTGCATGTATGATAATTTTTCCTATTTTACTTATAAAAATTAAAGTAAATAATATTTTTTTATAAAATATTTACCCTATTAAATAATAGATAATTAATAAATAACATTTACAAATTAAGATTAAATATATTAAAATTAATAATAATTATTATTAATTAGTAATATATACATATTAACTAACATTTAATTACTTATATTCAATTATAATTATGTGTTTTATATAATAATTGCTAGCAGTAATTATTAATTACTATTGAATATACAAAAGTAGGTAATTAATAATCATAATTGTTATATAATAAAATATAGATAGTAATTAACATTATTAATATTCAGTTACATTAAGAAGTAATATTAATAATTAAGAAGTAGTAATTAATAATTACTATTCATTATCTAATAATTAATAATTAAGACTAATATTTAATATTTAATAACAAATATTTTGAAATTTTGTCTAAAATAAATATAAAATATTTATAAAACTTAGAAAACTTTCGTAAAATTGGAAAATACCATTTTGAAATTGTCATAAGATTTAATTAAAATGTTTAAAGTTTTGAATTTATTTAAAATAAAGAAAAAAGTATTTATTAAGTTTAAAGTCCATAAAATTTAAATAAAATATGAAAACATTCAAAATTTTATAAAATTCAAAAAAGTTAAAAAAATTATAAATTCGAATAATACAAATATTATGTTAGTAATTATTATTTTCACATGCATGTAGATGTTCACTTTTGTAATTAGTGGAATTTTTGTTCGTGCATCCAAATATTGGACCCAAATTCCAAAACTAAGTTTGGCTCTAACTTACTTTTCATTCCCCTTTCTCAAATCCATGGCTCTCGTTCTCATCGATCGCTACTATTTTCTTCAATCCCTCTTTCTTTTTATATATTATCATTTGTTCTCTAACTGGCTTGCCACCATCGCCATCAACTACCTCACATAAGACTGGGCCAACTTGCCTTTACCCACTACGACCCATTGTTGCGCCAAATTAGAAAGCTTAAAGCGAAGTCGATCTCTGCCTGGAAAGCATAGGCAAAGGCTCTTCCATGCCCTCGTCACCCGATTCTCCACGTTGATCTCGTCATCGTCCGTCGATCAAGCAAAGATCTTAATGCCATTGGCTCCAGAAGCAACCATTAGGTAACCATGCACATTTCCTTTATGTGTTTATCCATCATGTGCGTCTATTAGGTGGCCATGCTTGTAACGACCCGAAATTTTCAAACCCAAAAATTCCAGATAGTTATGAAAAAGAAGAAAGAGATAGAAGGAGAAGAATAAAATCAACAACATCTCACATTCGCAGCGGACAAAATATAAAAATAAATAATAACTGTTTACAAAAGAATACTATATGTGTCGATTACATTTAATATACATCAAAGTTTCACATACATTCAGTCACTGAATATATTCACTTTTCATGACTCAGATTAACAATAATATAAATACAGTGGATATACTCTATACGATATTGCCTCCAGCTTGCCTCCTGAGCTCCAGAACGTACCTACCTGAATATCTGTAATACTCGGTCTGACCCGAGCATTACATCAAAGTAACACCCGGGTCAGGCTGGAAACCAGTGTGAGTAAACCTATCTGACATGGAATACCAAAGCAAACAACTTTACAAACCCGGGAAACTTATATCAATTTAACCAATTCACAATTTTGCTATAGGTAACACTTATTTCACATATCAATTTCTAAGTACCAAACTTAGATAAATAATCCAATTCACTTAAATCATTTCATTCCAGCCTATTGATTTCACGAATCAATCTATAACGAATCAAAGTGGTTTCAGGTATTAACCAATACCCGACTCTGGTCTCTTCAAATTCATTTCATCTTAACACATGTCATTTAAGTGAAATGGAATTCAATTTTAAACAAAGATGTCACCTTTACTCAGCAATTCAACATTTATACGTAACCACATTATCATTGCCCACCCAACACATTATATCACAAACCATTTCGTATCAGGGGTATCAATCAATTCAGGGAATTTAAACAATCACTTATCATATATAAGCAAGATAATCAATCACACCATCTCGAATAAATCCAATTAACCATAATTGAATTAAATCAATTACCCCTAAGTCGTGCTTATTAATTAATTACAAACCAATTGATTTACCATCCCATAATCATTCACCTTTAATTACATTAAGATTATCATCATTATCTAATTACTTCCATTAAGTAATTATACTTAATCACATTTCATGAATGATTATCCTTAATTAACTGCGTTCATTAATCAACCCCAATTACTCATAAACAGTAGTTACCTCTCTGTAATTACTTACTTAAGTAATTAACCCCTTACTTAATTTATTAATCCCTTTTGCTTAATTACTCCAAGTGATTTATTCTTAATTACTTTTACTAAGTAAGTACCCTTTTATTTCTTCCCATTAAATGATTCCTTTTATATTATTACATCCTGAGTTATGCATTGCTTCACTTAAATCTCATCAAATATTTATATTTAATTAAATCTCCAAGATTTTACCTTTAATTTATTTACAAATAAATTTCAATTTGGTAATCCATCCCTTAATTACCCTTATACCCAATTATTAAATCTTAATTGCAGATTATTTAAGCTTTAATCATTAATTAATAAACCTTAATTGTTGATTAACACAACTTAATTACCAATTACGTATTTCTTAGTTACCAGTTAATTAATCATTAGTCATTGGTTAATTAAATTACTTGATTACTTAACTATTAATCATTTGTTAAAGTGATTTTACAACTTTATTTATCAATTTATTATTAATTAACCAATCTCCAATCACTATTTAAAAGTCATCATTCTTAATTGCCTCCTAAGCTAATAAATTGATATTAATTATTCTTCTTAATTAACATTTTACAGGCTTCCTTACAATTTGAAAATCAATTTATGATTAACTACAAAACTTAAATGTTAACTTAATTTTATACTTAACTTAAGTTAATTACTTAATTAGAATAATTAATTAAGAGTTTAAAAAAAAACATTATTAAACATTAACTAATAATTAAAACTTGAATTAAATTTTCAACTTAAACTATTAAACCTTTATTTAGTTCACAGAGATTTAAACTGGTTGAATCAATCTACTTAACTTTGTTATTGTTCTTTTTTTTTATATATAGTATTCTACAATTGAAAACCCGAGCACTCCCCCTTGCTAACCCGAGTGATCTTCGAGTTACTTACCGTTCTTGCCCCGAGACTCGTGCTCATCTTCTTCTTCTCTCTTTTGTTTTTTTCCAGTTAGTTCAGATTTTAAACTCAACTAAAAAAAAAAATTAGGCAACAGAAAAACAAAACATGCTCACGACTTCGAGTACCAACGCGAACAAGCGACCACAATACTCGAGCAACAACTCGGGGCCGTTCACCAACATCCCACCGACACCATTCCTCACGCCGTGCACGTGCACGGCGTCGCGACCAAGCTCCGACGAACCATACGACCCTCGGCCAGTCACCAAATCCCCATAGATATGAAATCCAAACTCAGAACGCCTTCGAAAATTTCATATCGAAATTTAGGTATTGACTCGAATGGCTGCCACCAACTACCCCCATCAAAATATCTCGCCACCGCCGCACAGGCCACCGAAGTACCCCAAATTTCGACCCCACCTCGACAACACGCCACGCAACCATTTCCCAAAACTGCACGAAGCTCGAACACCTAAAGACGACGAACTCATCACATTTCAGACATGTCCGAAAACTTGATCAAAAACCCTAATTCGGCCACATTCCTTTAATTTATGCAATGAAAATTTTTTCTGATAATTTTCTCGAAATTAACAATGTTTATACAAGCTTCAAACAAATTTTCAACATTTTAAATGGGCTCGATTGTTAGAAAATGGTAAAAATGCAAGTTTTATTCAAATTCGAACTGCTCTGCGAATACAAAACTAAAAATCTTCGTTTTGTTTTAAAAATCTTTACTTGTTGTAAGAATTCGATTTATAAACTGGAATTAAGATTTTACAACAATCAGTTTATCAACTTGTTGCTCATTTACCTGTAGGACAATATTACAGCGGGATTCCTCATCAAGATGGTTTAATCAACCTTTTATAAATCCTTAATTTAAGTTTAAATATCTTGTTGATTGCAGAATTAAAACTTAACAATGATTAACAGAAAATAAATTTGAGTTTGGAAAAAACAATATTCACCCTGTATAGTTAAACAGAGAAGCATAATCAACACAGGATTATTTTCAAGGTCAAAGCATATACCACCATATATGAATAAATCATGACATGTTTTTAATTTAAACTTAAAGCCTTAAATTTAAGGTTCACTCACCTTAAGGTACTGTTGAAACAGAAAGCAAAAGTTGAAGAAAACTGCAGATTTGAATCCCTGAAGAACTTCACTGCCTTGATGAGCTTGTTTGAAAATGCAAGATGATATTTATTATCTTTCTTTACTCAGGTTTATTAAATTTGCTGTTTGCACAAAAAATGGGCAAACTCCACCATGTCGTATTATTTAGTTGATTTTATGTGGTTTTCAATGATTTGGGTGACTTATGCAAATATGTAAAAAGCAGGGACTGAACTGTAAAAGACACACAGATTTATAGTGGTTCGGCCAGAACGTGCCTACGTCCACTTTATATGTTATTATCCTTTTTCTTTTAGATTACAAGTACAAAGCTTTGTATACAAGTATATGAAAGTTGTTTGAAAGTTCCTTCCGTGCTTGAGCTCTCAAACTTGTCTGCCATTGTTGTACCCCTGCCCCTCTATTTATAGAGTGAGGCTGGGGGCAGGGGTCTTGGATGTATATAGCTGCTGGTGGGCCTGGGCTGAAGCAATCTGGTCTGGCATATCTGGTTCGGCGAAGCTTGGTTCGGCCGTGGCTGTATGGCGCTTGGTCCGGTGATCATATCAGCTCGGTGGGACTAGGATTCGGTAGTGCTCTGAATCGGTGGCGCCCTAGTTCGGAGGTAGGAGTATAGGGAGATAGTTGGTTCGATATAGGTGCGGAGAGGGCTGGTTCGGCAGGCTTTTTGGTCCGGTAGCGAGCTAGAAGTGGAGTTTGGTTTTTGATTCGGTGGTGCTGGGATTGAGTTGGACCGGTAGGGTTGGTCCGGCTAGGTGCCGGTCCGGTAATGCCTGGTTCGGTGATGATGGTCCGGTTGCACTCTGGTTCGGCAGTGATAGGCTAGGAGGTGGTTCGGTCCGGTGATGGTTTGGACTGGTGATGGTGGGATTACATGTCGGTCTTTGGCTCGGTAGTATCTATGGTTCGACTAGGAATTGGTTCGGTGAAAACACCCCCCAACACATGCCCCCCAAAGTGGGGCACGTGCTTGCATGTGTCGCGCTTTGTTCTCCTGCAGTTGATATAGCTTTGTTCGGTCCTGGGTGTGCCGAACCAGTTGGTCCGGTCGATATGCTTCGCCTATAAATAGGGGAGTTAGGCCTCCGTTATCTCCTACCGAGCCCGATTGCCGAATCAGATCTTTCACAGCCGAATCATCCTTATTGCCGAATCACTTCAGGTCACCGAATCAAGTAACAAGCCTTCTCTCGCCGAATGACTTACGTTGAGAATGCCGAATGGGGTTTCGCTTTTTATTGCCGAATGAGCTTGGGGGTTGGAGTGCCGAATGGACTCTTGCTTTGTTTTACCGAATGAACTTCTATATTTAAATCTTGAGTGATATCTTAGACTTACATACGCTTGCTCGCTTTATACACTTGCTTGCTTATATTTCCATACTTCTTGTTCTAACAACATGTCTTTCACTTTCGTGTTTGCAGATAAATGTCTCTAAGAGTGGAGACCCAATCAAAGAAGAAGAGATCCCATGGCAGGGAAGAGCCTTCCGCCGTGCCCCCAGCTCAGCCAAGACCAGAACGTCATGGACCTGCCCTGAGGTCGTTAGTGGACGGATATGGTGTCCAGGTGCTTCTGGACTCCCCGCCCGACTGTTTTCCTAGCTCCCTCAAAGAGGAGCAGCTCGACGCCATATCTCGTTCTTTTGGGATTGATAGAGCGCTCATGGTGCTGCCAGGGGCTGGAGTTATGCCATATGATAGAGCGTCCATGAGTCTCTCTTCTCCTTCTTCTCCATTCTCTCTCTCTAGTTCCTGAACATTCCTTACGAGAGTCTGCATGCTCTTCATTTGATGATGAGGCCACCGACGAATTCCCAACTCTCTGCATTTCTTCTTCAAAAGAGTTAGACCTATGTTTAATTGTTTCGCTGCTTGCGATATTGGCGAGTAAAAGTACTTCGATACTAGTTCAAATGTTAAGGTTGTTTTTTCCTTGTTCATCGTTAATTTCTTCTTATTTTTTTTGCCTTTTGATTCTTCCTTCTGATCATCATTAGATATCCTGTAGCTCAACTTGGACTTCTCTATCTCATAACTCAAGTCATTGAAGATGATATTGAACTCTTCAGAAAGGGTCAGAGAAGCTAAACGAGGATCTGAAGGATGGTTTAGAGGAATGGCATTGATTATTTCATCCAAATCTGGTACTTCATTGTTCAAACCACTGATTGATCCTTTACTGAAATCTAGTTGAGCATCATCAAATCCACTGAGCAGACCATCAATATCGTTCCAAAGATTACGATCATCTAAGTAGTGCAATTGGTTATTCACGACCGCAGAAGGACTGATCATGTAATTTCGTATACGATGTTGAAATGTGTAGTCAATGCAAAGAAGATTGAAGCTAGTAACGAATTTGCATTTCATCTTGAGTGTTCTGGGTTCAAGCCTTGCTTCCCCTTCTTTTCTTTTTAGGTTTTCATAACTTGATCGTTTACTGTTTGTTTAATGAACTCCTCTTCTGAATTGGACAGGTGGGACTTCTGATCAACATGCTGGGAGCTCCGACCCTGCGGCTAAGTAGGTTTGGAGAGTTGAAGCATGGACGCAGTTGGTTCCTTGTACGGATTCGGCCACCTTTTGATTTCTTTTTATTGTTGTTTATGTTAGTCCAAAACATTGGTGTGACTGTAATAATATCGTTTGTGATGAATGACTTTATGTAATTTCATAACATAAGCTGATTCCTTTATGTTGGAATGTTATCGCTATTTTGTTGTGCTGTGTAAGTGACGTAACTATGCATGTTACTAGTGGCTTGACTGTGCCTGATGCCAAGTTTTTTGCTTAAAGCATAATTTTCTCATTTTGCAACGTAAATGTGATGTGTGAATATGAACTGCATCTATGCATTAATGTATAAAAGTAGAAGGTACCGCCCTTCATGTTTCGGCTGTGGACGGCAACTTTGTGCTCCCTGTAAGACTAAGCACGGAATGCTGTTGAGTGTCTCTTCATCCGATTGTAAGTTTCCGTTCCCATTAGCGAGCGTTCCCTATTTCATGTCCTGTACTTTCAAGCACCGTTACGGAGAATAGGAGAAAAGTTTTAAATGAAATGGAAATATAGGAAAAGTAAAACTTCCAGTCACGGAAGGCCGTCGATGTGCTTAAGTTCGTGGCAAACGGGTTTTGTGGTCACTTTCCCTAGCTGTGGGTCTTGGAGACATTTGTCACCCATCTTACGCCTCTGCGGGGAGTTTTCTTTTTTACCACAGCCGCACTTAAGACACATCGGAGCCGATCGCGCATGGTAACTACCCGGGCCATTATGGCCCGTAATCGCGGGTATTATTCGATTTACTGTGGCCGGCTAGCGTGGGGGCCGATCGTCAACTGTGAACTGCCCCTGGCTGGCCACACCTTATGTTGGGGCTTATGGTCGATTCACAGTTGCCGGCGAGCCGAATCGCTGTAATGAGCTGCCATGGCATAATCGGCCTTCTCGGTGGCTTATACTCGGCTTATTACAGTCGGCTTTAAGGGCCGAGGCAAACAATGAGTTAACTCGCGGTAGAGGGATACCGGAGCAAAGTGTCTCATTGGCGAGGGCATAGGATCGTAGCGTACCTGTTAGATTTTGTCCAAATGGAGTTGTGTTGTGAAGCTCTGAATTGAAATGTCATCTGCAAAGGATTTTGTTCAACAGCAAAGGATAAAGCTTAACAAGTAGCCAAGATATAAAGGAACAAGTTAACAAGAGCTAAGTTTTTAAAGTGGTACGGCACGAAAATGCATACGTCCACTGATTCTCTTTGTTAATTCACTTCATATGGGCAGTACAAGTTAAGAAAAGTATCGACGGAGGTGTCGGATATTCCATGCCCTCTGGAACACCTCTCTGTCCACTGTTGACAAAATATAAGCTCCGTTGTGGAGATCTTTATGAATTACATATGGTCCGTCCCAGATTGGATCCAGCGCTCCTGGGCGCGGAAAGATTCGCTTGAGAACAAGATCTCCTTCTTGTAAGCTGCGATGTTTGACCTTGGAGTTGTATAGTGCTGCCACTTTTTGTCTGTGAGCTGCTGCTTTGAGTGCTGCATCATTTCTTCTCTCCTCAATTAGATCCAAAGACATGTGGAGGAGTTCTTCGTTTTCTTCGGGTTGTAGTGGATCCTACGATAGGAAGGTACAATAGTTTCCACTGGGAGCATGGCCTCTGATCCGTATGCCAAAGAGAACGGAGTATGCCCTGTTGACGTTCTGAAAGAAGTGCGGTAGGCCCATAGTGCTGTAGGAAGTTCGTCCACCCAAGCGCCTTTTGACTTTTCAAGCTTCTTCTTGATTAGAGTCTTGAGAATCTTGTTGACAGCTTCGACTTGTCCATTTGCCTGGGGATAAGCTACGGATGAGAAGCCCTTATGAATTCCGTGCTCTTGGCACCAGTCGGCAAATTTCTCGCTGTCAAATTGAAGCCCGTTGTCTGATATGATTCTGAGTGGAACCCCGTACCTGCACAGAACGTTTTTGATCAAGAAGTTGATAACTTTAGTTGAAGATATTTTATTCAGAGGCTCCGCTTCCACCCATTTGGTGAAATAGTCAACTGCCACTATAGCATGTCTGGCCCCGCCTCGGCCCATCGGCAGTTCGCCAATTAAGTCAATTCCCCATATTGCGAAGGGCCAAGGGCTGGTCATCAGAGTAATTTCATTGGTTGGTAGTCGAGGAATCTTAGCAAATCTTTGACATCTGTCGCATCTTCTGACGAAGTCTAAGGCATCTTTGTTTAAAGTGGGCCAGAAATACCCATATCGGAATATCTTTTTTGCTAGGGTCTGCCCTCCGGTGTGGTCTCCACAACTTCCCTGATGGATATTGGATAGAATTTTCTTGGCTTCTCTTCCAGCAACGCACCTCAATAAGGGGTTAGAGAAGCCGCGCCGATAGAGGATGCCTTCTTGCATTGTGTAGCGGGAAGCTTTCCTTAGAATTTTCTTAATTTCATTTCGCTCGTCGGGTAGGGTTCCGTTTTGTAAGTATTCTTGGATATGGGTCATCCATTTTTCTTTTTCGGTTGCAACTATCAGATTTACTTGCTCGAAACTTGGTGCCAGCTGTTTTGAGATGGTTAAAGCTCCGAAAATAGTGATGTTCTTCATGCTAGCTTGTTTTGCTAGTTCGTCGGCCTCTTGATTCTCTTCTCGGGGAATATGTTTGATTAAATAGTGATCTAATTGATTAAGCAGTAGCCTGGTCTTCTTTAGATACGCTGTGAGTCATTCTCCTCGAGTCTGGAATTCTCCCAGTATTTGATTTACAATAAGTTGAGAATCACTATGGAGACATAAAGAACTGACTCCAATTTCCAATGCAAGTTCTAATCCGGCTATCGCTGCTTCGTATTCTGCGTCATTGTTGGTGGCAGCGAATTCCAATCTTAGGGCGTAGTGCAGCTTCTTTCCCCCGGTGGTGATTATCACAACACTTGCCCCCGAGCCTTGTTCGTTCGACGCTCCATCTACGAAGAGATTCCACTTGATATCTTCTGCTATTTCAGATTGGTCCTTACCTTCGCTAGTCGTGAATTCGGCAATGAAATCAGCTATGGCTTGCCCCTTGATAGCGGTGCGAGGATGGTAGTGATATCATATTGACTTAGTTCGATGCATCACTTAAGTAATCGTCCAGAAGTGTCGGGGCGATGGAGCACTTGCCTTAGCGGTTGATCGGTTAAAACTCTGATGGAATGAGACTGGAAATAGTGTCGCAGTTTCCGCGACGTGATAAGCAAACAGTATGCTAGCTTTTCAAGTTTAGGGTATCTGACTTCTGCCCCTGTGAATCTCTTGCTTACAAAGTATACGGGTCGCTGCGCGCGGTTGTCTTCTCTCACCAAAGTGGCGCTCAAAGCGTGGGATGATACAGCAAGGTATAGGTATAGTTCCTCGCCTTCATTTGGAGTTGAAAGTTCCGGTGGTCCCTGGAGCTGTCCAATTAAGTTAAGGAAGGCTGTCGAGCATTCGTTAGTCCATTCGAACTTTCCTTTGTCTTTCTTTAGAGCTTCGAAGAAAGGGATGCATTTGTCGGTTGCTTTAGAGATGAACCTACTCAAGGCGGCCACTTTCCCGTTTAAGCTTTGCATCTGTCTTCGAGTAGATGGTGTCTTGATATCTTGTAAAGCTCGGACTTGTTCGGGGTTTGCTTCAATCCCCCTGGCATGAACGATGAATCCCAAGAACTTTCCCGATGATACTCCGAAGGAGCACTTTAGAGGGTTCAGCTTCATTCCATATTGGCGAAGTACTTGAAACATCTCGTCCAGGTGGTTTATATGGTCGTTGGCTTTCCTCAATTTTACCAGCATGTCATCCACATAAACTTATCAGTTCTGCAAACATCTTGTTGACGAGGCACTGATAAGTAGCTCCGGCGTTTTTAAGTCCAAATGGCATTACCTTGTAGCAGTACAATCCTCGGTCAGTGATGAAGCTAGTGTGGTCTTGATCGGGGGCGTGCATAGGGATCTGGTTATATCCTGAGTATGCGTCCATAAAGGATAAAAGTTCGTGTCCGGCAGTGCTGTCCACGAGTTGGTCGATTCGGGGGAGTGGGAAGAAGTCTTTCGGGAAAGCGTCATTTAAGTTGGAGAAATCGATGCATGTTCGCCACTTCCCATTAGCTTTCTTTACCAGTACCGGGTTGGCGATCCATTCTGGGTAGATGGCTTCACGTATGAAGTCATTGGCAAGTAAGTTCTTTACTTCTTCCTCGAGGGCTGCTGATCGTTCTGCCCCCATACTTCTCTTCTTTTTCTTTACCGGTACCTTGGTAGGATCGATGTTTAGTGCGTGGCATGCTATGTCCGGGGAGATTCCAGTCATATCAGCGTGCGTCCATGCAAATACATCCATGTTGTGGCGAAGTAAATCAATGAGTTGATTCTTTAATTCTCTTTTTAACTGAGATCCAACTCTCAGCAGTTTACTTGGGTCGCGTTTATCTACAGATACGAATTCCATAGCCTCTACAGGCTCGGCGGTGGCCTCCTCCTCTTTGTCCCTAGGGTCTAATTCATTGAAAGGATCACTGGTATACCGAAGAGGAGGGGCTTTCTTTAATTGCTATGCTTCCAAGACTTTCATGCAGAGAATAGTCTCTGCATTTTTCCCTTTATCTCTCCTGCGATTATTGCGAAGTTCGGTTACATAGCAGTCCCGAGCGGCGTCTTGATCCCCTTCTACTTCTCCCACTCCATTATTCGTTGGGAACTTCATCTTCAGGCACCATGGGGCAAGGACAATTTGGAAGTCGGACAAGGTTGGTCTTCCTAAAAAGGCATTGTAGGCCGAGTGGTTGTCTATTAGTACGAATGTTTGTTTCCGAACGGCGGAGCGGGGATGACTTCCCAATTCAACAAAGAGATCCAATTGTCCAAGGGGCATCTTTGCTTCTCCAGTGAAACCGTGTAGCGGTTTGTCGCAGGGAGACACGTCCTTCATTGACATCTTCATTTTGTCGAAAGCATGCTTGAACAGAATATTCACTGAGCTTCCAGTGTCTACTAGGATTCGAAAAACTTCAGCTGGGCCGACCCAGGCAGAGATGACCATAGGATCCATATGAGGGTATTACCTTCCTTCTAGGTCGCGCCCACTGAATGTGATGTCATTATTTCCCTTCCGCTTAGGGTGGCGTTCTTCCATAACAGAATTGACGCAGTCTCCCTCGTTTCTGAGCGAGTTTCCATATCTTTCCATTTCTGCCCAGCTTTTGTCGGCGATGTGTGGCCCCCCAGATATTGTATGAACCACTATCTTCTCTTGGCTGGAACCGCTGGTGTTGCGGTTTCCTCCGCCTGTTTCTGGGTGGAGCTGCCCTGGGTTTTCCTTGGCGGGAGCTGGAGTCCTGTCCTGGCCCTTTGCATAGCGTTCCAGCCTCTTTCTCCTGATGTGTTCTTCAATTAGGTCTCGGAGATTGCGGCATTCATTGGTATCATGCCCATGAGACTCGTGGAAACGGTAGAATTTTTCGGACTGGATTGCGCGATCTGACTCTTTCTTGTACGGGGGGTGCTTGTACATAAGTTCGTCCTGGGTGGCCAGGAAGATGTTCTCGACTGTTTCATTCAAGGGATGTAGGCGTCAAATCTCGATCCTGGTCGGTACAAGCGCTTTTCTCCCTTCTTGCCCCCTGCATTGTCTCTGGAGTCGTTTCTCTGAATGTCCTTCGCTGCGGCGGGGGCGTTTCCATGAGCCGTCTTAGCCTATGGTCCTGTCTGCCTTACAGTGGCAGCCTCTTCGAGTCTCATGTACTTCCCAGCTTCATGGAAGAAATCGGGCAAGGTAGCTGGTTTTTCTTTAGTTAGTCTTCTAGCAAACTTGGTATCTGGGTGCACACCACTACAGAGGGCCATTAGGGTGAGTTTCACATCGGCATCTTGGACTGCGGCCGCTGCGGCGTTGAACCGGGTTAGATATTGTTGCAGTGTCTCTCCGGATTTCTGTTTGACAGTAGATAGAGAATAAGCATCCTTGGGTTGTTCCACATGAATGCGGAACTGGCTAATGAACTTTTCTTTCAACATCTCCCATGAGCTGATAGATCCTTGGGGTAGATGGCATAACCAGGAGGTAGCTAGGTCTGCTAGGAATAACAGAAAGCATTTACATAACACTCCTTCCGTTGCTCCGCTCATGAGCATATGCTGTGTGTATCTCTGCAAGTATACAACGGGGTCGGAAGTTCCCTTGTACGGTTCCATCGTCGGCATTTTCCATTCTCGAGGGGTGATGGCGGTTTCGATGTCGCGGGTGAAAGGGCTGGTTACCCTAGCGCCTATCCCTAGATCCCTTTTCTCCCGTCGGACGCATTCCCTGAATAATCGTGCCATTCTTTCATCAGAATTTGGAGCGGACAAAAATAAGCATGGTTCTTCCCTGCGGGACCGATCTCGTCTAGATGACCTGTAGGGATGGTATAGTCTATCACTTCTGACGTTATCCAGTGGCTGTCTTTGGCTGCTCGGATGCATGCTAGGACCAGCTACAGTTGGCCCCTGCCTTGATCTTCCCCTGTGGGGTTCTGTTTCGAGCATTTCCATGGGGTCAACTTCGGGCTGGGTTCTAGCTCGGCTCCGTTCAGCGGAGTTTCTATGATTAGGCGGCATGACTGGCTCAGCTACATCCGACCCTCGCCTGGTGCCTCCCCCATTGGGTTCGGTTCCAAGCGCTTCCTCGAGTCGGAGTTCGGGCTGAGTCCGAGCGCGGCCCCTATCATTGTTGTTCCTGTTGATAGCTTCTTCGAAGAGGGAAGACCTTTGTTGTCTCCGAGATCCTCCAGATTGAGACTCACCCCATGATTCAGTGTTGCGGTTGGATTCTTCGGCATCCCTCAAGCGTGACATGAGTTTCACCAAAGCTTCTTATTGGGATGCGAAGCGGTTAGTCACTTCAACCACAACTCTGTCTAGGTCTGCCCTAGTGATTGCTGCCGGTTGTTGCACGGCAGGGGCTGTCGGAATTGCCTGATCTACATTTGGCACTGCTGTCGTAGTAGGATGGTTCTCTTGATCTGGATCCACTGGATTTGGAGCGCTACTGGTTGCAACGTTCTTTCCCTTGTTGGCGTCTTTTCTCGGCCTGGAAGTCATGATTCCTAGGCAATGATGGGTGCTATTGGGAAAGAAGGTTGAATGAGGGAAGCTGAAGCTTCGAGTTCCATGCTCTCGGTGAAAGCACCAAAAATGTTTGCACAAAAAATGGGCAAACACCTCCATGTCGTATTATTTAGTTGATTTTATGTGGTTTTCAATGATTTGGGTGACTTATGCAAATATGTAAAAAGCAGGGACTGAACTGTAAAAGACACACAGATTTATAGTGGTTCGGCCAGAACGTGCCTACGTCCACTTTATATGTTATTATCCTTTTTCTTTCAGATTACAAGTACAAAGCTTTGTATACAAGTATATGAAAGTTGTTTGAAAGTTCCTTCCATGCTTGAGCTCTCAAACTTGTCTGCCATTGTTGTACCCCTGCCCCTCTATTTATAGAGTGAGGCTGGGGGCAGGGGTCTTGGATATATATAGCTACCGGTGGGCCTGGGCTGAAGCAATCTAGTCTGGGATATCTGGTTCGGCGAAGCTTGGTTCGGCCGTGGCTGTATGGCGCTTGGTCCGGTGATGATATCGGCTCGGTGGGACTAGGATTCGGTAATGATCTGGATCAGTGGCGCCCTAGTTCGGAGGCAGGAGTATGGGAAGATAGTTGGTTCGGTATGGGGGCGGAGAGGCCTGGTTCGGCAGGCTGTTTGGTCCGGTAGCGAGCTAGGAGGGGAGTTTGGTTTTTGATTCGGTGGTGCTGGGAGTGAGTTGGACCGGTAGGGTTGGTCCGGCTAGGTGCCGGTCCGGTAATGCCTGGTTCGGTAATGATGGTTCGGTTGCACTCTGGTTCGGCAGTGGTAGGCTAGGAGGTGGTTCGGTCCGGTGATGGTTTGGACTGGTGATGGTGGGATTACGTGTCGGTCTTTGGCTCGGTAGTATCTATGGTTCGACTAGGAATTGGTTCGGTGAAAACACCCACCAACATTTGCTACGTTATTGAAACTGAACTAGTATATTATGATGTGTATATATATAGATATAGCTGGACAGAAGGTTATAACTAGGACAGTCTTATTTGTTTGACCATACAAGACTTTTATGTTTTTTAACTACTGTAAAACTGAAGTGATCTATCAAATCTCGGCAGGAAAATTATCTTGCAACTTGAATTGACAATTTGTGGTGCTACTCTTAAATGCATGTCTTCATATTTGTTTACATATAATTAATATTAGCTGATTCTTAACTTTGGTACAAAGATATTTTACATTTGTATACAAAGTTAAGTTTGAATATGATGTGAATATTTGTCTTCTTGCATTATACATGTCCATATATTATTCAGCAATGTAAATGGCTTCTGTTACAAGTTTTGTATTGTACACATATATATACTATACTGTAACACTTAATCTGTTTCCCAGTCTTCAAGTTTGATCAAGCTGTTGAGTTTAGTTCAGATTTGTTTACATATAAATATTTTTTTCCAGGCTTATGAATGAAGTAAAACGTATTAGATGATACATATAAGAAACCAAATGTGCAGACTTGATGTACCCCCACTGGTCACAAAGATTTTAGTTGTACTAGTATATTTTTTTGTCTATAATTTGGCCAGAGATATTTTTATCAAAATGGAGGCTGAAAAGAATTGTTTTGTGCTAGCATGTATATATATAACTTGTCTTGTTTTATTTTTCTTAAGTACATTAATATGTTACTTGACTAAGATGTGTATTTCACATCCGTGTTTATCCTATCATATATTTGTTTATACTTATGTTCATTGATAGTTCTCTTATTTTAATATATATGTAGATGTTCATAAGCATTTATCTGCATTTATAACTATATTTGAGTTGTACTTATGTTTTAAAGTTATAAGATTCAAATTTTTTACAAACCATGTAATTATTTAAATATCTAAAAGATATTTTTGTACTTTTTAAACATTATTGAAATTTTAAAACTTTATATTTTATATCCCATACCATATTCATTCTATCTTAAGTTTAGATATTGATAAGGTATATTTTACTTATATCAAAACACATATTTATAGCCGTTTTGGAAATAATAAGTTTATATTTCATTTAATCTGATTAAATACCCATTAATAAAATGTTGCTAAATTTCCAGGATGTCACAATGCTATTTTAAGTATTACCACCTGCATTAGTTTAAAATAACATACAATTAAAACCATACAGACTTTATTCATGAGAAAGTTTAGTAATATAATATATCATATTTGAGTTCTCGTTTCATTGTTGTGAGCAGACTAGTAGTTCTTTCTAGCTTCTAACGTGTAAAGGAGTACAATATAACATACAACATTTTAGCATTAGTGCCTTAAATTATTTTTGCAAAAACAAGTTATTTTCCTTCTATAGTTTTGCAATTAATTTCGATTACATTGGCCAAAGCATACAAGGCAAAAGGCTTGTTTAAAATAGTATTAGGTTGTCCTGTAACCTAGGTAATGAATTTTCTCCCTTGGTTAACAATTATTAAAAATTTAGCAATTTACAATAATGTATAAATGTCTTTTACTTAATTAGCATTATTGTTGCTAATTAGAATCATTTTAGGCCATAATATTTAGGACTATTTTCTGTAGCCTATAAAGTGTGTATTTTCCTAACTTTTGAATTATCTACTAACTAACATTCTGATTCACACTGATCAATATTCTTTTTTACAGATTATGTTACCTCCATCAATGTCTCTTTTGTTGGCCAATTTTGAGCGAAATTTTATGTTTTAATCATAAAGCGTTGCTGCTTTCTATAGGAACCTCAATATTGCGTGATTTGTAGATATTTTTCTACTTTAGATATTGTAATTTTGGAATTTTATGGGTTAAGCAATTAAGCTTGATGACAGGTCAGCTATTACACATAACATTGTTTTTTTTTTGAACTGGTACTTTATATACAACAAATCATTGTGACAACATATCCCATGTCAAATAAATGTTCGAAAGCAAGTTTCGAACTTGTGACATCCTACACCAAAGCCGAATCATTTAACCACTTGGACAAAGGTGCTTGTCTACACCTAACATTGTTGGGCTATGAATAAATGGGTTTGGTCGTCTTGCAATGTAGCGAATTAAAACGGTTTCATTAGAGTTATATGGTTGATTTTATAACTTGAAGTGGTTGTTAAAATTACATGTAATATTCATTGCCTATATATTGGACGCCTTTGAACAATGACTGTAGATTATGTAGTGCAATGATTGACCCTTTCTTAAATGCAAGGTTTATTTAACTTTGAATTTAGAATACAATAATTTTTGGAAGTCCCTTCATTTTACTGGAAATAATTTATATAGTTTTTTTTATAATGTAGGCATATGAGACAGCTTAAGCTAGTTAATATGCTTGGTATCTTATAAAACGGCACAAAATTTATTGGTGGTTTCTATTAAACAAACATAACACAATAATAAGTTAGATGTAAATTCATTTCTATCAAAGATGACTTGGGGATGGCGAAGTTAATCATTTTCACAACTATCGCACCTGAACCGAATATTCACATGTAAAAGAAGAAATGGTGTTTGTTTTCATCGCCATTATCGCTTAGAACATTGTTATCAATATTCTAAAATTATGCTATTTTAATCCCATTTAAAACCAAATATCTTCACCTATTTTAGTCACAATCAAAATAATTCATTTACACGATGCTTGAAAGTTATATCAAATTGAATCTACATTTCAACAAGTTGGAAAATAAAATCAGACAACAATTGGATGAACTTTTTATTCTTATTTCTTTTAGAGGTTCATACTTCAGCTAACTATACTGCATAGTGTTTAGATATGTAATTCACGCATCAATAGTTTGGAAATCAAGAACAATCTTCCATTTTGTTCAAATGCACATCGCTCGTTAAATAACATGTTTATTGTAAATGTAAATCAATCGTTAAATAATATGTTAGCTTTGATTTGGCCTCTATTCATGATAGATTGCTTGATGGAGGCATTGACTCTATGTTTGAAAATTGATTGCTTGGCTACCATATATAGTTTATATCAATCTTAAAGCATAATTTTATCATTTTGCAGGGTTGTCAGAGAACTTGCTACTTCTATTTAATTATTATGGTTTAAAGAGAATTAAATGGAAACCTTTCAATATATGTGGAACAATTACACAAAACTACTTATGCCAACTTAATAAAACTTAATGGCATATCTTTACTAAAGGAAAATGCATTACGTATGATTCTGTCACCCTTTTTTACCTTTTTTCTTTTTAAAATTTGTGTATGAATTTGTAAATATAACCAATTATATTTATATTGTTAATAAAATATATTTGTATTGTTAAGTAACTATTTTAGTGCACCCTTGTACAATTAGGAGTGGATGCTTGAAAGATTTGGGTCGATTCAGTGGTGGATCCTGAAGCCGTTCTATATAGACTTACTATAGACATCTATAGTTTTGGACAGGCAGTTGGGATGATTTTGGTTGACACAAGGACTTTATCTCTTTTGATCAATATGTACCGGTCCTCCTATTAACATACGTTATGGATTAGGTTATGTTTTTAATAGAGTTATGAATTAACTAATGGTGTAGTGTTGAACTTGTTTTGGATTTTTTTGAATGGAAATGATTCGTGTTGTTTCAGGTAATGTGAATGATAACAGTTATTATTAGTGAAATATTGGTTTTAATAATAATGTTCTGAAATTTTTGGTTAATAACAGTTGTGGAAAGAAAAATTGTAACCTTTGGCAGATAGTGTAAATAGATTTATTACAATGGTATTTTCGAATACAAATTTAAGATTTGTAGGAAATTCTAAGGTCAGCCAAATAAGAGATAGTGGCACTAGCCTACTATAGATAATCTTCAAAAAGACTTAGTTCATTCTCATATATTTTAAAGGTTCTATACATCTGAAATACTCAATAACTATTACAGATAGTTTTGACAATTCCCAAACAATATGGAGCTTTCGTAGTATTTGGTAAGAAGGATAATAAAATTCAATTAGAAAATGAAAAATATTCTTCTAAAACATACAATAGATTTGATATATTAATAAACAACACAAATTAAGTATCGTAACTCCAAAGCACCATGCACGTCTCAACTAAGATAACTCAAACAAAAAGAGCTATAACATCAATGTTCCATAATAAATTTACATAAATGGATATACACACAAATATCAAACATTCCATGGCTAAAAAAGTATATTTACATAAAATAGAAAACCTACATCTTATCTGACTGTCTGCCATTTAAACGCAACAACAATGTGGACCAAGTTTAGCAAGTCGATTGACCCATTTTGGAATCGATTTCTAGTTAATTTGAAGCAAACATCCTTGCTAAAATGGTTACAGTTCTTTGTAAATAGATTGTAGGAATCACCACTGTAGTTGCGAGAAAGAACATCCATGAAAAAGCGTAACTGGAGCGGATCATAGGAAGTTTTTCTAACCACAATTGATTTCCTGAATTTGTAGTTCGGACATTATTTGGGTTCTACTTCAAATACACCACATGATGGAAAATCAACTGCCCCAAACGAATAATCGACTCCTTGAACCGTGACAAAGTGTCGGAAATCCTCTATAAGACACTAATGAATTGAATGTCACTCAATTAAATGAAATTTCCTTGATTTTTTTTTTCAAGTAGGAAAGCCAAAGCATTTTAAAAGAAAGTACTTCTTCCCTTAAGTTTTTCTTTTTATGTAAGCATTGGTATTCGATGTAATCATGACATGTACCAACTGACCAATCGAATGTAGCACTAAGGACTATATGAACAACTATTGTAACAATATACATAAACCAATGTTAATAACACTTTTGTAGGAAACTTATGTGGTATGTTGGTTCTGTAACAACACTAATTCCGGATGATCATAGAAAGAATTTACACTTTAAAACTAGTTTCTACAAGAACTGAGATACAAACATTAAGAATACAACTTAAAATAATAACAATTTTTTTTAAACTATTTTATTAGGTAACAATAAAAAATTCATATTAACCATGATTAAATATCATCTCTTTACTTGGTTGATAAATCATCTTAAGTTTACATTGATAAAATGTAGCAGTTTTATTAAGGTAAATATTTAGTAAATTCTATGCTAAATAAATGACTATTTTTAACATGTCAAGAACAATATTCTATTCACATTACATATATAAAATATTATGTATGCAAAACCAATAATTCTATAGATAATAAATAAGAAGCCCCATAACTACATCAACTAGTTCCTATATAATGGAAATGTGAACTAGGCTTAGTTAGGTGCAAAAATAAATGAAAATAAAAATAAAAAAAAATGTGCAAAATTACCTTCCACTCCAGAATGAAATGCACCAAGGCTTGCCCAGTAACATAAACGATTAGTTGAGGTTAAGTCACAAACGTTAAGAATAACCTGTGTCTCTGTTGGCCTTCTCTCACGTCTTTCCATTGTCACATGCTCTAAGCGTGCGGTAATCATTACTAAATATTCTTTCAAGTTCTTTGGATATCCATTTGAATAATCAACATGTATTCCCGCATCATCTGTCGCGGAACGTAAAGTAGCTCGTTGCGCAATAACAACGACTATTATTGGCGCAATTCCTTTCTTTCAAGCATATAGAATAAAAGTTTGGACTTGAGATTATATCATAGGAGAACAAGTCAAATGTTTTAGATTTTAATGTATACTTTATTTTATGATGGATTTGACATGTTCTTTTTTTGGATATACCTATTAACATTTGACATGAAAAATTAACGCGTAATAGCAACGTTGTAGTTATTATAATTAATATTTGACATACACAATTCATTGGAATTTAAATTGTAGTCAAAACATTTAATATACTTTATTTTCTAATTAATAATGCACCTACAGATGAAAGGGCTTATGGAGTTGATATTTATTGAAAATTAATTATGGAGATAAATTTTATATTTGACATACATATATCAAAGAGGAAGCTTTAACGATACATAAATTATTTGAATATATAAAACCTAATAATGCAAACCAAAATACAAAATACACTAAAATAAATAGCCAATTCTATTTACACACCACTTTCTTCCTACACGGTGTATTATTAAAAACACACGCCACTCTTTTCTTTCTTACTCCATTTTATTTTGAAATTACCCTTGTTTCTTTTATCCCACTTATTCTTATTTTCCACTCTTCTCATGGCAATAATAAAAGATTCTCATCTCGCAACATTTTAAAAATTCTTAACGATCATGGACAATTTGATCTTTTTTTTATCAAATAATGCAATCTAAAAGAGAAAAAAACATGCTACAGCTTAATAAAGTACAAAAATGATAGGAAGCTTATGTAATATATTTCATGGATACTAGGTTTATTATTATTCCACATGGACTATGCACTATCTTAGTAGCAATTCAAGTATTAAATAGGCTTGGTTGCTATCGTATCCTAGTTACTATATATGAACCTTAGAAAACATATATATTTATCTTCTAGTAATAAGATATCTTCTTTAAAAATTCTATCCTTATATTTATCCAAGTAAACCAACTAAAGAGAAGGAGATGGAAAATATGAGGACATGAAAAGAACTAAAACATCTTAGTAAAAATAATTACAAGGATAAAGCAGTCGTTTATTTTGAAATAAATTAAATTGGCAAAAATGGAATAATGTGGTGTGTTAAGTGTGGGCCAAAATAAACAATAAACAAATCAAATCGAACCTTAAAAAGTTTCTTGTAATTCAAGGAAAATAGGAAAGAAATAAATGGATATATTTTTTAGCAAAAAATAACATATTCCATGGGCTAGCTGATTATACAATAAAAGAACGTGAATGTAAATTGCAATGTTAATAGATTGTTGATAGAGATATAAATATACTTTGTGTGCAAAATGAAAAATTATTCCGTAGGGAGGGAATAGGAATTGAAATGAGAGTAAATATATGGAAAGAATACCAAAGGTCATACATTGAACTTTTTATGTATTAGAATACAAGGTATAAGATGTGTCTAGAGTATGGCATTAAATGGAATGAAAGGTGGTTCGTAATATTGAAATACCTGAAGCTCAAGAAGATATTCTCTTTCTGTCTTCTGCATATCATCAACTAAAGGTTTATATGCAAAAGGATTAAATTCTCCTTCAACATTTGGTGAGATCTCAATGGTTGAAGAGGAAGCAACAATGAATGTGATTCCAATGGTGCAACCAATAATGGTATCATAGGCGAGGCTGGAAATTGCGAGGAAATTTGTGAATGGAGGAGAGAGAAGATTGCAGTTGTGTACGAAAAGCATGAAATGATGAATGTGAGTTTTAGGCAAAGAAATAGCGGACGCAGATCTAGGTTTTTGAGTGTTAGAGACATATGATATGTATAATATGTTTTTGGTTACAAAAATACTATAGCACTGAAAAATAAAATTTTGTGATAAATATTATAGATTTTACTTAGAGAGGTATAGAGTGAAGAATGGAAATGGGTTTATATAGAGAATGACAAATTCTCTTTAGACTTCTCCTTTAATTATTATTACGTTCATCTCGTATTTATTTGGCATTAAAAGAATTTATTAACTCTTTAATGTATTTTAAATTCAAATGAAATGCTTTTTTGTCTATATAACTATGGAAATTAATTATAATAATTGATTGCAAATTATCAAAATTTTCCTAATTGATTGAGTATGCTATATACAAATTTATCTACCGATTGCTAACTTTTTTAATTTACTGAGTAACTTCAGAATTAGTAAATCAACCAATTAGTTTCCTCTAACTAAATGAGGAAATTAATTTCTTTTAATTAATTATTTTATTGAAATTAATGAAAATCAATTCATTTTCAAAATTATACTCTCATTAAAATGAAATATAAATTTCGTGTGAAAATTATTAGGAAACTCCTTAATTGACTATGCAATATGCTAATAAATCAATTTGATTAGTATCGTTTTTAAACCTGTTTATTAATTATGCAATTAAATGACTTTTACCATGTAATCAATTTTTTAAAATTATGAATGCTTGTGCGTGTATATTAAGCATAATATATGTTTATAGTCCCAATCACTTATTTAATCGATATTATCTTATTAATCATTCCAACATGTTATTACTTTGTTTTCACTTTCTATAATGTTATCACATATAAGTTCTTATTTCAATATCGCGCAATTAGTTTTATATCCTTCGCTACACTTAGAACCTAAAAATGGAAAGAAAACCCAAGTCTCAATAGAAAAACGGGGAATTAAGGTAAAATTTCCATCAAATCTTAATATAGGAGATGAAAGTTGTACATACTCTCCTAGAAATTTTGTAAAAAATAGTATATAATTCTAGTCTTGAGTATAGATTATAGTGCAATGAAAATTAAAATGTTACTAAACTATATAAATGACCGAAAAGTTTACCAAATGATTGTATTGTTGCTACTACGCAATAACGTCAGCCACTCTATATTGCTCATTGTCAAAAGATTTTGGAGTTTGTATATTATTGAATTGGGTACAAGATTATATTCCAAATTTTGGTTAATTTCAAATTTCATTGATTGGTCAACAATAAATGCTTTCCATTTATAATTAAAAAATATCTTCTTCAAAATAATAGATTTCAAATGGTTTTTGTTATGAAATTGGTTGCATGGGACTCTAAAATTGAGAAATATAATTCTTCGCACTACTGCAATATTAGTTGTTACTTTTTTTCTTTTTTCATACCCAGTTCAATCTGTCTGATTTGATAACAGCTTGAAGTTTAAAGCTGCTTACATAGAAATATGTAGAGAAAACGTAGGATTATTTACAAAATTTTGTAGTTATATGGAACTATATATTCGTATATCGTTTTCGGTCCTTTTTGTTCTTTGTTTGACCAGTTTGCAAGTAAGCTTTGATTCTTCATATAATTTATTGGTTGTTTTTACTAAATATATATATATATATATATATATATATATATATATATATATTGTAATGATGATGTTAAGACATATTGCAGAAGATCTCACTATTTGATATTTACCTATATTATTTGTACTTTTCCTAGTTATAATATTTCCTATTATATTATTACTTAGGCTTCAAGTAACTAAGATATAAATATAAATCATGTATTTTTGTACATCAATTAAGACATTAGTAAAAGTATTGACTTTTAATGATTGCTAATTTTTTTTCCTCTCCCCCTCTTCTTCTTTTATATTTTATTTTATTAAATAATTTCAACAAATGATAGATACCAAAAATTTCACATATTTGTTTGGTTTAATTTATCTAGAATAATTGAGTGCATGTTGAAAGTGAAAGAAAGATTAGAGTTTAGAAATTATCATTACAACAAAACTGCAATAATATAGCAATAATTTTTGCAATGGCCATAATCTACTAGTTGTAATAAAGGTTTTTACAACGTATTGTATCAGAAAGTTGTCATAAACTTACTTTCAATAACTTTTTTATAGTTGTTGCATGTGGATATTACAACTAATTTTCTTTTGCCAATTGTAATAGATGTTAATTTTCATCAACTCTTTTGTTATGCTAGTTATAATAGATAGCTATTAGCTCCTTTTGGTCGCCTATTGTAATAAATAATTAAATATGTAATAAGTAATAATTAATAATTACAATTAAATTAAAATAATTAACAATTAATAAAAATTTAATAATAAATAATAATTAAATAAATGATACTTAAATAATAATAAAAATTAGATATCAATGGCAAACATGTTTGGTTTCAGTTGGTTGGTAATTCAGACTATGAGATTGCAGGTCAACGGTTCGATCCTAGAGATGTACCTTGTTGAAATTAAAGGAGCATGTTAAATAATAATAATAATTAATTATTAATGTACAATAATTAAATACTGCTATTAAATACTAATAATTAATTATTAATTTGAAATATGAAATAACCATATTAATAATTAATTATTAATTAATATTTAATAATTAATCAATAATAAATTAATTAACAATCAACAGTCAGTCAACAAATAATAAATTATAAATATTTAATTAAAATTAATAATTACTATTAAATAATAGTAATTAATAATTAGTAATATAAAAATTATAATAATTAGTTAAACAAAAGTTAAACTGTAATAATTAAAAGCTAAAATTTAATATCAAATAATAATAATTAACAATTTTAATTGGATAATATATTATTTTGAAATATGAAATAATTACTATTAATATTCAGTAATCCACCTAAGTTAAATATACTTTCTTAATGAATTTAGAAATTCGTATAATATTTAAATATAAATTGTCACTTATGGTTCTATCTTCAGCAAGCGAGCAGAGCATTTGAGCGGTCCAACCATATGTTGCATGTATGATAATTTTTCCTATTTTACTTATAAAAATTAAAATAAATAATATTATTTTATAAAAATTTTGCCTTATTAAATAATAGATAATTATTAAATAACTTTTACTAATTAAGATTAAATATATTAAAATTAATAATAATTATTATTAATTAGCAATATATACATATTAACTAACATTTAATAATTTATATTCAATTTTAATTATGGGTTTTATACAATAATTGTTAGCGATAATTATTAATTACTATTGAATATACAAAAGTTGGTAATTAATAATTAATTATTGTATATTAAAATATAGATAATAATTAACATTATTAATATTCAGATATTATTAACAAGTAATAATTAATAATTAAGAAGTAATAATTAATAATTACTGTTCATTATCTAATAATTAATAATTAAGACTAATGTTCAGTATTTAAAATTTAATAAGTAATATTTTGAAATTTTGTCTAAAATAAATTTAAATATACTCATAAAACTTAGAAAACTTTCGTAAAATTTGAAAATACCATTTTGATATTTTCATAAAATTTAATTAAAATATTTAAAATTTAAAATTTATTGAAAATAAAGAAAAATGTATTTATTAAGTTTAAAGTCCATAAATTTTAAATACAATATGAAAATATTCAAAATTTTATAAAATTCAAAAAAGTTAAAAAAATTATAAATTCAAATACTACAAATATTATGTTAGTAATTATTATTTCATATGCATGTGGACGTTCACTTTTGTAATTAGTGGAATTTTTGTTCGTGCATCCAAATATTAGACCCAAATTCCAAAACTAAGTTTGGCTCGACTTACTTTTCCTTCCCCTTTCTCAAATCCATGGCTCTCTCGTTCTCATCGATCGCTGCTATTTTCTTCAATCCCTCATGGTTTTTATTCGTTATCATTTGTTCTCTAACTTGCTTGCCACCATCGCCATCAACTACCTCGCATATGACTGGGCCAACTTGCCTTTACCCACTATGACCCATTATTGTGCCAAATTAGAATGCTTGAAGCGAAGTCGATCTCTGCCTGGAAAGCATAGGCAAAGGCTCTTCCATGCCCTCGCCACCCAGTTCTCCACGTCAATCTCCTCATTTTGTCCGTCGACCAAGGAAAGATCTTAATGTCGCTGGCTCCAAAAGCAGCTATTAGGTAACCATGCGCATCTCCTTTATGTGTTTATACATCAGGTGCATTTATTAGGTGACCATGCTATTTTAAGTATTAGCACCTGCATTAGTTCAAAATAACATACAATTAAAACCATACAGGCTTATTCATGAGAAAGTTTAGTAATATAATATATCATATTTGAGTTCTCGTTTCATTGTTGTGAGCATATTAGTAGTTCTTTCTAGCTTCTAACGTGTAAAGGAGTACAAAATAGCATACAACATTTTAGCATTAGCGCCTCAAATTGTTTTTGCAAAAACAAATTATTTTCCTTCTATAGTTTTGCAACTAATTTCGATTACATTGGCCAAAGCATACAAGACAAAAGGCTTGTTTAAAATTGTATTAGGTTGTCCCGTGGCCTAGGTAATGAATTTTCGCTCTTGGTTAACAATTAATAAAAATTTAGCAATTTACAATAATGTATAAATGTCTCTTACTTAATTAGCTTTATTGTTTGCTAATTAGAATCATATTAGGCCATAATATTTGGGACTATTTTCTGTAGCCTATAAATTATGTATTTTTCTAACTTTGGAATTATCTACTAACTAACATTCTGATTCTCACTGATCAATATTCTTTTTTATAGATTTTGGTACCTCCATCAATGTCTCTTTTGTTGGCCAATTTTAAGTGAATTTTTCATGTTTTAATCATAAAGCATTGCTGCTTTCAATTGGAACCTCAATATCGTGATTAATAGATATTTTTCTTACATAGATATTGTAATTTTGGAATTTTATGGGTTAAGCATTTAAGCTTGATAACAGGTCAGCTATTACACATAACATTGTTAGGCTATGAATGAATGGGTTTGGTCGTCTTGCAATGTTGCGAATCAAACAGTTTCATTAGATTTATATGGTTGATTTTATAACCTGAAGTGGTAGTTAAAATTACATGTAATATTCACTGTCCAGATATTGGATGCCTTTGAACTATAACTGTAGATTGTGTAGTGCAATGATTGACCCTTTCTTAAATGCAAGGTTTATTTAACTTTGAATTTAGAATACGCTAATTTTTGGAAGTCCCTTCATTTTACTGGATACAGTTTATATAGTTTGTTTTATAATATAGGCATATGAGGCAGCTTAAGCTAGTTAATATGCTTGGTATCTTATAAAATGCCACATAATTTATTGGTGGTTTCTATTAAACAAGCATAACCCAATAATAAGTTAGATGTAGATTCTTTTCTGTCAAAGATGACTTGGGGATGGAGAAGTTAATAATTTTCACAACTATCGCACCTGAACCGAATAGTCACATGTAAAAAAACAAATGGTGCCTGTTTTCATCGCCATTATCGCTTAGAACATTGTTATCAATATTTTAAAATTATGCTATTTTAATCCCATTTAAAACAAAATATCTTCACCTATTTTAGTCACAATCAAAATAATTCATTTACACGTTGCTTGCTAGTTATAATAGATACCTATTAGCTCCTTTTGGTCGCCTATTGGAATAATAATTAATATGTAATAATTAATAATTAATAGTTAATAATTAAATTAAAATAATTAACAATTAATAAGAATTTAATAACAAATGATAATTAAATAAATGATACTTAAATAATAATTAAATTAGATATTAATGGCAAACATGTTTGGTTCCAGTTGGTTGGTATTTCATACTATGAGATTACAGGTGACGGGTTCGATCCTAGAGATGTACCTTGTTGAAATTAATGGAGCATGCTAAATAATAATAATTAATTATTAATGTATAATAATTAAAAACTGCTATTAAATACTAATAATTAATTATTAACTTGAAATATGAAATAACCATATTAATAATTAATTATGAATTAATATTTAATAATTAATCAATAATAAATTAATTAACAATCAACATTCAGTCAACAAATAATAAATAATAAGTATTTAATTATAATTATTAATTACTACTAAATAATAGTAATTAATAATTAGTAATATAAAAATTATAATAATTAGTTAAATAAAAGTAAAACAGTCGTAATTAGAAGCTAAAATTTAATATCAAATAATAATAATAGTTAACAATTTTAATTAGATAATAATAATTATAGATTATTTTGAAATATGAAATAATTACTATTAATATTCAGTAATCCACATAAGTGAAATATACTTTCTTAATGAATTTAGAAATTCGTATAATATTTAAATATATATTGTCACTTATGGTTCTATCTTCAGCAAGCGAGCAGAGAATTTGAGCGGTCGAACCATATGTTGCATGTATGATAATTTTCCTATTTTACTTACAAAAATTAAAATAAATAATATTTTTTATAAAATATTTGCCCTATTAAATAAAAGATAATTATTAAATAACTTTTACTAATTAAGATTAAATATATTAAAATTAATAATTATTATTATTAATTAGTAATATATACATATTAACTAACATTTAATAATTTAGTTGCTACATGTAGTTGTAGTGGTCCAGTGGTTAAGACATAGTGGAGTTGCTACATGTAGTTGTAGTGGCACCGGATCGAATCCCAGCGGCCACAATTATGAGGCATAGTGCATGGCCACTTTAAAACCGGCTTAACCAAAGGTCAGGGCGACATAGTCTCCCTGTCCCCAAAGTTTACAAAAACATTTCACGTGTTTTCTCTCATGTCTTCTCTCCTGTCACCATACCCATCCCCCAAACCATTCCCCCTTCTGTTCACGTACCTCTTGTTCTCGTACCTCCTGTCCCCCACCTGTCCTATCAACCCACGTCTCCCGCCGCTGACCGGCCGCTTCCTCCTGTTCCTCCTCCGCCAGACCTGGCATCTTCCTTACCATCCTCATCCACTTTGCCTTCTTTAGTACAGTTCCCACCTCTGCTTCCTTCTCCCCATCAATCATCTATTTCTCCTCCTTCTTCTTCCTCTTCTCCTCCTTCTTCTGTCCAGCCTTCTTCGTGGTCATCTCTTTTCACTGCTAAGCCCAGAAATGCAGGGTCATATATTCCAGTGCACTTTGGCATTCAGTTTACTGGCTCCCCTATTTCTCCTCCTGTGGAGATTATTAATGAAGGAATTAAAGCATGGTCTGATTGTTTAGTAGGATTCTTCCTTGCTGATACTGTTAACTTTATGGCAGTTAAAGCGCACATCGATAAGGTTTGGAAAATAAAAGGCTCATATGAGATATATTTTGACAAGGTTAATTATTACTTTAGATTCTCAAATGAAGAAGACAAGTTATCAATTCTAAAGAAAGACCCTATCTTCATTCGTGGTCAAATGTTCATCATATCGAAATGGAATCCTTCCTTTGCTTCTGCTCAAGCTGCAGTGAAAACTGTCCCTATTTGGGTTCATTTGCATCGAATTCCTATTCTAACCTGGACTCTACTAGGCATCAACTGGTTGGCATGCCATATAGGAAAATTAATATGCTTTGATGAGAATACTGAGAAACTTAAAAGATTTGAGTATGCGAAGTGTTTAATTGAAATCACACCTGATAGAGAACTACCAGATTGCTTATCAGTGGGTGATGGATCATGTCCTGATATACTTGTGGATTATGCATGGAAGCCACTTATATGTACTCACTGTAAGATGTTTGGACATGCAACAATGGATTGTGAAAAATATAATAACAGTGGTAATGCTGCAGTAAAGACTAGTAAAGGAACTCATGGGCAAGTTGAGAATGGAGACAAGAATATAATCAAGACCGGACCAGCATTAGTGCAAAAAAAGGGTTTACAATTAAAAGGCAAAAGGAAAATTAAACCATTTCAGAAAATGTGGAAAAGAGTAAGTCAAGATGGTGATGAGAATGCTTCGAGTCAATAAGCTAAATTGGTACAACATGCTTCGAGTCAAGCTGGTGTGGATAATGTTGGTCCTAAACAAGTGGTGAAGACTGCTGAAATTGATAATCAGATTGATATCAGGGATGACCCTATTTCACCAATGGATGAATTGATAGTGGATGATTCTTCTCACCACTCTCTTCCTGGTAATATTGCTCATATAATTGAAATAAATACTGATGCAATTGGCTTGCTTCCTTTTCCTAAACCTATACCTCCCATTATTCCTGCTTTAGTGCCAGTAGTTGATCAATTAGCAGAATCTGAAGGAGTATCAATTCATAACAACTTTTCAATTCTACAGCCTTTGCCCGAGGATTGCGAAGAGGTTACTGATGGCTTAATTCCAACTGCTGATCACAATATCATACATAAAATCCAGCAAATTAACACATTATATGTCTCAAACAACAATAACTTGACCATGCACAATGATATGCACAATTCTGTGCACCCTTCTGCGCTGATTCCTGTCCTTTCTCAAACTTCACATAATCAACCCCTTCTCAAATCCCCTTATTCCTCTTTATCACTGCCTAATCATGTTTTTTCAGACATCATCCCTAATCAATCCAACAATACATCAATGTCTCCACCCTCTTTACATTCAATTCCTGAAAACTCAATCTCTTCCTCTCAAAATAAAAGGGGCAGGCCTAGGAAATCATTCAAAAAATCATATGACCTGGGTAAGGGCGTTCTTTACTCCATTGATCAAGTATCCCCATCGAAGCCTATCTCAATTGACCTTCTCACTTCATCCTCTGGTGTTAGAACCAGAGCCCACTCTCAAAATATTTTATGATTGATATAATTGCATTTTGGAACATAAGGGGGGCCCACTCCTTATCAAAACAACTGGAAATTAGAAACCTCATCTCTTCATTCAAAATTCAAATAATGGCTATTGCTGAAACAAAATTGAATCATATCAAAAGCATCAAAGCAGCTAAACTCATTAACAGTAACTGGAATGCTATTCACAATCTCTCCCAAGCTCCTTATGGCAGATTGCTAATTCTTTGGAACCCCAGTGTTTTCACTATCACCCCATTAAGTGTTCAAAGGCAATTCATTCACACTGTAATATCCCACATACCTTCATCCACAGTATTTCACATGACTTTCATATATGCTGAAAACAATAGTGTCCACCGTCAATCGTTCCTTGACTCTCTTCCCTCTCTCCAGTCTTCTACTATCCCTTGGCTTTGTCTAGGAGATTGGAACTGTATGCAAAATTCTGCTGACAAGCAGGGGGCACTCCTCTTACTTATCAACAGACTAGACCACTCAACCAAGCTATTTTTGATTCCAATCTCCTGCCTATTGCTGCTAGTGGTTGTCCATATACTTGGAATAACTCAAGCAAAACTGGAAAATTCACCTTCTGTAATCTTGATAGATCTTATCAAAACTTTTCATCTGTTCTTTTATGGCCTAAGCTTCATTGCATCATTCCACCTCCATCTCTTTCTGACCACTCCCCTCTTATTCTTGACTGGGGAAAAGCTAATGAGAGAAGACACCCCTCATTTTCATTTTTTAATAACTGGACTAAACACCAGGATTTTATGAAAATTGTTACTAACTGTTGGTCGACTAAAGTTTATGGTAACCCTATGTACATTTTACAGGCAAAACTCAAGCATCTAAAAGACACTCTCAGGCCTTGGGCTAAAGTCAACTTTGGCAATTGTAATAGTCTATCTCATGCTGTTAGAATTAATTTACATAAAGTGCAACATGATATTCAGGTATGTATGGATCAGTCTCTGCTAGCTAACCTTATTACTCAAGAACAATCTTTAGTCAATCTCCTTGCCAAAACTTTAATGGAAGAAAACAAAATGGCTTACCAAAAAGCAAAAATCAAGTGGACTAACAATGGTGACAAAAATTCAGCTGTGTTCCATGAATCTCTGAGAAGCAATCGTACTGCTGCGAATTTTACTAACCTTCTTGACAAAAATGATGTACTATGTTCTACCCCTGATGATATCCATGCTGGTTTTCTCGACTATTACAATGATTTGCTCGCCCCCACTAACAACCCTAGGATTAACAGTCAACTTTTTGAAGACATCCATCTTCCTGTTTTATCCTAGCAGGCTGCTAATGTTCTTATTCTTGAAATCACAGCAGAGGAAATAAAAGACAATATATTTGCTGTGAATCAATCGAGTTCCCCTGGTCCTGATGGTTTCAACGCTCACTTCTACAAATGTGCTTGGCCTATCATTGGTAATGATGTGATTAAGGCTGTTAAGAACTTTTTCAAGCACAATAAAATGATTTTTGGGATTAATGCCACAAAGATTTCCCTTATTCCTAAAACTAAACATCCTTCCTCTGTCACTCAATTCAGACCCATAGCATGTTGCAATGTTATCTATAAGTGTATATCTAAGATTATGGCCACTAGAATGATGAATGCTATCCCTGAAATTATTGCTTCCAATCAGAGTGCTTTTCTTCCTAACCGTGACATCACTGACAACATTCTTCTTGCTTCTGAATTACTGAAAGGATATGATAGGAATAATATTTCAAAAAGATGTGTTCTCAAGCTTGACATTCAAAAGGCTTATGATACATTACAATGGAAGTCTATCATCTACGTCCTTTACAAAATGCTATTCCTAATCCCATTCCTTTCTTGGATATACACTTGTATCTCCTCTGTCAATTACTCTCTGAATTTTAATGGGGAACTTTATGGTTACTTTCATGGCTCTAGAGGTATAAGACAGGGAGACCCCTTGTCTCCATACATTTTTGTTTGTGTCATGCAATTGTTCACTTCCATTTCCAACAAATACTTGGATATGAAGCTTATTGAGTATCATCCCTTATGCAATCATTCTGGAATCTCTTCTCTTCAATTTGCTGATGACCTCCTTCTATTCACCAAACCCACTATCAAATCAATTCAGGGAGTTCTTCACATATTAGATGATTTTAAATGTCTTACTGGTCTCAACATTAACTACAACAAATCCAAGATTAGAATTGCTGGCATGTCTGAATATGATAAATGCCAAATATACAGTTTGTCTGGCCTTAATCCTATTCATCAAAATGATGACTACCTAGGAGCTCCCATGTTTTCATCTAAAGTTACGACTAACCAATGCTTAAAACTTTATGAAAAAATCACTGCCAAAATTTCTTCATGGCCAATTTTTAAATGCTCTATGGCTGGTAGACTTGTGATTGTCAAATCCATTGCCACATCTATGTGCCTATATTATGCTAGAATCTTCATTCTGCCTGCTAAATTAATCTCTATGATTAACTCTGCCCTTAACCATTTTCTCTGGCATGGCAGTCCTTATTCCAAGAAACCTATTCCTATCGCCTTCAGGAAAATTTGCTCTCCTCTTAAGTATGGAGGTCTCGGGATCATGAACATTAAACTATGGAACAAGGCAGCAATTTCCAAACGTATTGACACAATTTTCAAATTTGATAATAATATATGGGCTTCTTGGGTGAGGAGCAATTTAATCAAAAACAACAATTTTTGGACTATGCCTATGCCTATGGATTGTAGTTTGTCATGGAGGAATATTCTTAGGTTAAGGGGGTTTTTATTCATATTTTTCAGGTTGGTTTACTTCATATGAATAAAATATCTTTCTGGTTTGATCCCTGGTCGGAACAGGGATGCATTCTTGCTGATTTTATTGATTACAACATCAGAATGATGTCTGGTATCTCTGAGTATGCCAGAGTTTCCTCTATTTGGTCTGAAGGATATTTGATGCTGCCTTCTTCTATCTCCACTTCTGTTCGTGCATGCTGGGAGAAAATCCTTTCTCACCCTGCTTTTAGCACTGATTTTCATGCTGCCTGGGGGCATAAGCATCATCAAATTAGTGTGGTCTACTCCAATATGCAATCTCATGCTAATGCTGTTTTATTTCCTTGGCATTCCAGAGTGTGGAATTATGCATCTATTCCAAGAGAGAATCTTCTGCTTTGGAAGATTATTAACAATGGTCTTCAAACCCTGGATAAATTTAAAAAGATGGGTACTGTACTGAATGATATTTGCCTTCTGTGTAATAGCAATAAGGAAACAATTCATCATCTTTTTTTTGAATGTGACTACTCGTATTACATTTGGAGCTACTGTAAGAGGATATTAAATCTTCAAAACCCATTTAGAGACTCGGCGATGGAATGGTACAGCATCTTCAAGGCTACCAGATGGAAGACAAGTAAAAGTTTGATGCTGCTGCGTTCATTGAAAAAGTGTCTATCTATTATTTGGATGGAGAGGAATAGTAGAGTGTTTACTAGTGTGTCTACACCTAAGCATTTACTTGTCTTCTCCATCCGTAGTAATCTAGGCGTATAGTGTATTTGTTGTTATTTTTTCTCTCTTCCGATCTATTGTTTTGCCATGGATCGGTGTACTTCTTTTTCTCGTAATATATGGTAGGGGCCATTTAACCCTGCTGGCTTTGCCAAAAAAAACATTTAATAATTTATATTCAATTATAATTATGGGTTTTATACAATAATTGCTAGCAGTAATTATTAATTACTATTGAATATACAAAAGTTGGTAATTAATAATCGTAATTGTTGTATAATAAAATATAGATAATAATTAACGTTATTAATATTCAGTTATAATTAAGAAGTAATAGTTAATAATTAATAAGTAATAATTAATAAGTAATAATTAATAATTACTATTCATTGTCTAATAATTAATAATTAAGACGAATATTTAATATTTAATAAGTAATATTTTGAAATTTTGTCTAAATAAATTTAAAAATATTCATAAAACTTACAAAACTTTCGTAAAATTTAAAAATACCATTTTTGAAATTTTCATAAAACTTAATTAAAATATTTAAAATTTTGAATTTATTTAAAATAAAGAAAAAAGTATTTATTAAGTTTAAAGTCCATAAAATTTAAATACAATATAAAAATATTCAAAATTTTATAAAATTCAAAAATGTTAAAAAATTAATACATTCGAATAATACAAATATTATGTTAGTAATTATTATTTTCATATGCATGTGGATGTTCACTTTTGTAATCAGTTAAATTTTTGTTCGTGCATCCAAATATTGGACCCAAATTCCAAAACTAAGTTTGGCTTCGACTTGCTTTTCGTTCCCCTTTCTCAAATCCGTGGCTCTCTCGTTCTCATCGATCACTACTATTTTCTTCAATCCCTCTTGCTTTTTATTCCTTATCATTTGTTTTCTAAGTGGCTTGCCACCATCGCCATCAACTTCCTCACATACGACTGGGCCAACTTGCCTTTACCCACTACGACCCATTATTGCGCAAAATTAGAAAGCTTGAAGCGAAGTCGATCTCTGCCGGCAAAGCATAGGCAAAGGTTCTTCCATGCTCTTGCCACCCGATTCTCCACGTCGATCTTCTCATTTCGTCCATCGATCAAGCAAAGATCTTAATGCCTCTAGCTCCATAAGCAGCTATTAGGTGACCATGCACATTTCCTTTATGAGTTTATCCATCATGTGCATTTATTAGGTGACCATGCTATTTTAAGTATTAACACCTGCATTAGTTTAAAATAACATACCATTAAAACCTTACAGACTTTATTCATGAGAAAGTTTAGTAATATAATATATCATATTTAAGTTCTCGTTTCATTGTTGTGAGCATATTAGTAGTTCTTTCTAGCTTCTAACGTGTAAAGGAGTACAAAATAGCATACAACATTTTAGCATTGGTGCCTCAAATTGTTTTTCCAAAAATAAATTATTTTCCTTCTATAGTTTTGCACTAATTTCGATTACATTGGCCAAAGCATACAAGACAAAAGGCTTGTTTAAAATAGTATTAGGTAGTCCTGTGACCTAGGTAATGAATTTTCGCTCTTGGTTAACAATTATTAAAAATTTAGCAATTTACAATAATGTATAAATGTCTTTTACTTAATTAGCATTATTGTTTGCTAATTAGAATCATTTTAGGCCATAATATTTGGGACTATTTTCCGTAGCCTATAAAGTATGTATTTTCCTAACTTTTGAATTATCTACTAACTAACATTTTGATTCACAATGATCAATATTCTTTTTTACAGATTTCGTTACCTCCATCAATGTCTCTTTTGTTGGCCAATTTTAAGTGAATTTTTTATGTTTTAATCATAATGCGTTGCTGCTTTCAATGGGAACCTCAATATCGTGTGATTTGTAGATATTTTTCTTCTGTAGATATTGTAATTTTGGAATTTTATGGATGAAGCAATTAAGCTTGAAGACAGGTCAGCTATAACACATAACATTGTTGGGCTATGAATAAATGGGTTTGGTCGTCTTGCAATGTAGCGAATTCAGACGGTTTCATTAGAGTTAAATGGTTGATTTTATAACTTGAAGTGGTTGTTAAAATTACATGTAATATTCACTGTCCATATATTGGACGCCTTTGAACTATGACTGTAGATTGTGTTGTGCAATGATTGACCCTTTCTTAAATGCAATGTTAATTTAACTTTGAATTTAGAATACACTAATTTTTGGAATCCCTTCATTTTACTGGATACAGTTTATATAGTTTGTTTTATAATGTAGGCATATGAGACAACTTAAGCTAGTTAATATGCATGGTATCTTATAAAATGACACACAATTTATTGGTGGTTTCTATTAAACAAACATAACACAACAATAAGTTAGATGTAGATTATTTTCTATCAAAGATGACTTGGGATGGCGAAGTTAATAATTTTCACAGCTACCGTACCTTAACCGAATAGTCACATGTAAAAAGAAACAAATGGTGCCTGTTTTCATCGCCATTATCGCCTAGAACATTGTTATTAATATTCTAAAATTATGCCATTTTAATCCCATTTAAAACCAAATATCTTCACCTATTTTAGTCATAATCAAAATAATTCATTACACGATGCTTGAAAGTTATATGAAATTTGAATCTACATTTCAACAAGTTGGAAAATTAAACCAGACAACAATTGGATGAACTTTTTATACTTATTTATTTTAGAGGTTCATTCTTCAGCTAACTACACTGCATAGTGTTTAGATATGTAATTCACGCATCAATAGTTTGGAAACCAAGAACAATCTTCCATTTTGTTCAAATGTACGTCACTCGTTAAATAACATGTTTATTGTAAATGTAAATCAATCGTTAAATAATATGTTATCTTTGATTTGGCATCTATTCATGATAGATTGCTTGATGGAGGCATTGACTCTATGTTTGAAAATTGATTGCTAGGCTACCATTTATAATTTATATCAATCTTAAAGCATAATTTTATCACTTTGCAAGGTTGTCGGAGAACTTGCTACATCTATTTAATTATTATGGTTTAAAGAGAATTAAATGGAAGTCTTTCAATATATGTGGAATAATTAATCAAAACTACTTGTGTCAACTTAATAAAACTTAGTGGCATATCTTTACTAAAGCGAAATGCATTACGTATGATTCTATCACCTTTTTTTTTCTTTTTTCTTTTTTAAATTTTTGTGTGAATTTGAAAATATAACCAATTATATTTATATTGTTAATAAAATATATTTCTATTGTTAAGGAACTATTTTAGTGCACCATGTACCATTAGGCGCAGATGCTTGAAAGGTTTGGGTCGATTCGGTGGTGGATCCAGAAGCCGTTCTATATGGGCTTACTGTAGACAACTATAGTTTTGGACAGGAGGTTGGTATGATTTTTGTTTGACACAAAGACTTTATCTCTTTTGATCAATACGTATCAGTCCTCCTATTAACATATGTTGTTGATTTGGTTATGTTTTTTAATAGAGTTATGATTTCTCAAATGGTGTAAAGTTGAACTTGTTTTTGGCTTTTTTTGAACGTAACCGATTCGTGTTGTTTCGAACACAAATTTAAGATTTGTAGTAAATTCTTAGGTCAGCCAAATATGAGATAGTGGCACTAGGCTACTATAGATAATCTTCCAAAAGACTTAGTTCATTCTCATATATTTCAAAGGTTCTATACATATGAAATACTCAATAACTATGACAAATAGTTTTGAAAATTCACTAATACTATGGAGCTTTCGTAGGATGTGGTAAGAAGGATTATAGAATTCAATTAGAAAATGAAAAATATTCTTCGAAAACATACAACAGATTTGATATATTAATAAACAACACAAATTAAGTATCGTAACTCCAAGGCACCATGCACATCTCAAATAAAATAACTCAAATAAAAAGAGCTATAACATCAATATTCCATAATAAATTTACATAAATGGATGTACACACAAATATCAAACATTCCATGGCTAAAAATGTAAATTTACATAAAATAGCAAACCTACATCTTATCTGGCTGTCTGCCATTTAAACGCAACAACAACGTGAACCAAGTTTAGCAAGTCGATTGATCCATTTTGGAATTGATTTTCCAGTTAATTTGAAGCAAACATCCTTGCTAAAATGGTTACAGTTCTTTGTAAATAGATTGTAGGAATCACCAATGTAGTTGCGAGAAAGAACATCCATGAATAAGCATAACTGGTGTGGATCATAGGAAATTGTTCCAACCACAATTGATTTCCTAAATTTGTAGTTCGGATATTTTTTGGGTTCTACTTCAAATACACGACATGATGGAAAATCAGCTGCCCCAAACGAATACTCTACTCCATGACCTGCGAGCAAATGTAGGAAATCCTCTATAAGACACTAATGTATTGAATGTCACTCAAATAAATGAAATTTCCTTGATTTTTTTTCAAATAGGAACACCAAAGCATTTTAAAGGAAAGTATTCTTGCCTTAAGTTTTTCTTTTTATGTAAGCATTGGAATTCGATGTAATCTTGATATGAACCAACTGACCAATCGAATTTACTACTATAGACTACCACTACTAGAAAAACAGTATATTCCAACGCCCATGTTCCAACGGCCGCCAACGGCTATTCCAACGGCTTCCAACGACCCGTTAATTTTTTACGTAGCCGTTGGAAGCCGTTTGAATCCATTGGAAATAAGCCGTTTGCGACCGTTGGAAATTTTCCTGAGATATCAGCCCGTGAGCCATCTTCTCCCTCATTCTCATCTTCCCCAAATCAAATCCCCAAATCCCCCATCTCCTACCAAACTACCGCCGCCCCAAAAACCTTCCAAATCACCTCCTACGCCATCTACAAGGTACTCCGGTCCATCTCCATCCTTCTACGTCTCCAAATCAGGTATTTTTTTTCTATACCTAAATTTTTGGTTTTTTTGATTTAGGGTTTAATTTGACTTGTGCTTGTTTCCTACTTGTTATTGTATGCATATTACATCATGCTATCCCCTAATTTTAGTTATTATCCCATAATAAACAAGTTATTACCGATTGAAAATTTTGTAATTTAGGATATTTTAATAGTTTATATATGTTGATTTGGTTAGTACTGAACGTATGTGTGTGATAGAGTTTATTGCATTTGGAATCCGTTATAACGGATATTGGATTTGTGCGAATACGATTTTTGTATTTGTAGGAACACGTGAATTTGTAAAAAAATGAATTTTGTGTACAAATTTAGTGTATAAAATGAATTTAGTACTTATGTAATAAAACGGTAAAATATAAACCAATATTAATTAAACGAATTATATATTCAAATTTAATATAAACAAATATTTAAATCCTTAGATATTATTCGGCCCCGTCCGACAAGTGTTGTATATGATCGTTTTAGGGATATTCGTTTTTTCTACAAAACGGACAACTCTATTCATCTGATACATCATTTGTCGGATTTTGTCCCGGTATTGGACAAGTTACAAACACTATAAAGTAATTATATTCCGTCAATCATATCACTTTAAACGGTTCACAAAATTTCGACGGCATTTCCTTTACGTTCCTTGTGTACACGCATTTGTGTACGATACAAGGAACACGGGGGAAATGCTGTCGAAATTTTGTGTATCGTTTAAAATGATATGATTTACGGAATATAATTACTATTGTGTTTGTAATGGGAAGTAGGATGGCGACCATCAAAGAAAGACACATAAGTGGCAATGAAACGATAGTTGCTTATTTAAAATAAAGTTTGTGAAATTAGCCGTTTGAGGCCGTTGGAAAATTTCCTGCAAAATATAAAATGAATGATTTATAACATTTTTACTCTGTCATAGGTTTTCTAGTAGTTAAACATGGTCAATTACTTTAATGACCGGAGCTGGATGTATCAAAGAAGGGAAATTAGTGGCGCAATAAGCGAACATTTTCTAAAAGGGGTACAAGTGTTCATCGAATTTGCTATAAGTAATATTGCAAACGATGAAGAAATTCGTTGTCCGTGTAGTAGATGCAAATTGTTGAACTATTTAGAACCGAATATGGCTAAGGTTCATTTGCACCAATTCGGTTTCGTACCCAATTATTTACTGTGGGATCGTCATGGAGAAATTGTAGCCCCTAATAATCAAGAAAAGTCGGTGGAGGTCATCAGCGAAGAAGGTAGTACTAATCTCATAGAACATATGGTCGAAGATGCAGCACGATCAACGTTCGATACCGTTGTAATTGATAATGACGATGTTAACATCGAAGAGGAACCAAATGTTGGAGCTAAAAAAATATATCATTTATTGGATCATGCTAAAAAACCCCTTTGGAATGGATGTTTAAGCGGCTCTCAATTATCGGTAACTGCAGAATACATTGCAATGAAATCAAAATACAACCTTGCAGAAGCTGGATTTACGGCTGTTGTGCAAGATGCTAAACGTCATATGCCATCTGATAATTTAATGTGCGAAAATTATTATGAAGTGAAAAAACTTATGTCATCTTTCCGTTTGCCATATCAAAAAAAAGATACATGTTTAAAAGGTTGCATGTTGTATTGGAAAGAAGACATCAATCTTAGAAATTGTAAAATATGTAATCAGGAAAGATACAAATCGAGGAAAAAGAAGGGAAAATAAGTTCCGTACAAGCGTATGCATTATTTGCCCCTCACCCCTAGACTTCAACGATTATATGCATCATCTGTAACAGCGCATCATATGAGATGGCACAGTGTGAGAACACATCAAGAAGGTACGTTGACACACCCAGCCGATGGAGAAGCATGGAAACATTTTGACAAGAAATATCACGATTTTGCAGCGGAGAGCCAAAATGTTAGACTAGGTTTATGTATAGACGGCTTCTCATCGTTTTCTCAGTTTGGTTCTAAATATTCATCTTGGCCTATAATAATCACACCTTACAATCTACCTCCGTGGATGTGTATGAAAACTCCATATATGTTTCTCACGATTGTTGTCCCTGGTCCTGATGATCTAACATAGGGCATTGATGTTTACTTACAACCGTTAATCGAAGAGTTGAAAATATTATGGTATGAAGGAGTTGAAACATACGACATATCAAAAAAGAAAAATTTTCATATGTTCGCTTCTTTGTTATGGACTATTAGCGATTTTCCTGCATATGCAATGCTTTCGGGTTGGAGTACGGCCGGTCGTTTTGCTTGTCCTTACTGCATGGAAGAAACACGAGCATTTTCTTTGCCAAATGGAAATAAAATTTCATGGTTTGATTGTCATCGATGTTTTCTTCATATTAATCACCCTTTTAGAAGAGACAAAAAAAACTTCATAGCTAATAGACATGAGACTCTACGACCACCAGCGGTTTGGTCAAGCGAGGATATATATGAACTTGTAAAAGATTATCCAAAGATACACGAGACCGTACAACAACAAGAAATTCAAGGTAAATCGACGTTTCATAATTGGTGCAAATGAAGTATATTCTAGGAGTTGCCTTATTGGAAAAATCTATTAATCCATCATAACATTAACGTGATGCATAACGAAAAAAAAGTATTTGATAATGTATTTTATACAGTTTTGAATGTGAAGGGCAAGACTAAGGACGATTTGAAATCTAGACGTGATATAAAGCAAATATGCAATAGTCCTGAGCTTCATATGACTCCCGACAATAAAAAACCCAAACATTGCTATGAACTAGACACCAACCAAGTTTAAGTACTGTTACAATGGGTGGAAGGATTACGATTTCCCGATGGAATTTCCTCTAATCTTCGTAGATGTGTCGACTATAAAAATGGGAGACTGAGTGGAATGAAAAGCCATGATTGTCATGTAATGATGGAAAATTTGTTACCCATCGCTTTCAAAGAATTGTTACCGGTAAAAGTTTGGACGGTAATAACAAAACTTAGTTTATTTTACAAGGGGCTTTGTTCAACTACGTTAAAAGTTGACCGTCTACTTAAACTTGAAGAAGAAATTCCTATACTGCTCTTCAAACTGTAGAAAATATTTCCTCTGGGTTTCTTTAATGTAATGGAGCATTTACCTGTTCATCTTCCATATGTAGCACGTCTTCGAGGTCCTGTGCAATATGGATGGATGTATCCATTCGAAAGGTATGTTACTATATTGAGTATGTAAATGTTGATTTAAGTATAAATATAGTAGTTAATACTTAACCCAAATATTTTTTATTAGGTACTTAAATCATTTAAAGAAAAAAGTGAGACAAAAATCTCGAGTTAAAGGTTCTATTTGCAAATCATATATCGAAGAAGAAGCTTCTTTCTTTTTCTCTTATTATTTTAAAGACCATGTGAACTTATCATTTGTAAGTGTTCCGCGTAATGACGATCAAGCCGTTGAACAAGATTCTCCTTCTGAATCAGTATTATCTATTTTTAAACAACATGGCCGACATGCTGGAAAATGTGAGGAAGTATGGCTAGATGATAAAGACCCGTGGAGGATGTTTATTTGTTTAGATGCAACTGGTTCAGCAATGTTCCAGGTTCTGGTATTAACGTGCATCCAAAATATAATCTTATAGAAATTAAACATACCTCGCGTTATCAAAAGTACGACCCATTTATACTAGCCAAACAAGCCCTACAAGCTTATTATGCCCCTTATCCGTCTCTAAAAATGGATAAAGCAGACTGGTCTGCGGTTTTTAAAACCAAAGCAAGATTTACATTCGATGGGAAAAATATTCCAGACGAACAAGCCTATCAAGCAGATCTGGAGGAATATGCTGAAATAGCAATTACAGACGATCAAACTGATTTTGGACCTTTAAATGATGAGACAAATGTATTAGTCGAAGCATTTGAGAGTGTAGAGGAAAACGACATAGAGCACGAAACCGAGTCTGAATCAGAAAACGATGAGGACGACTGAGTAATATCCGGTAATTTTTAAAAGCATTCACATTACATTGATCTCTGATTAATAATGCATTTATCCAATTTATACAATTTTAATGACAATAAGTGTATACTCACACACTCAACACGTACACAACATGACACATTTGTAGCATATTGCATTACATTTTTTAGTGGTTCATCATATCATGATTATTATGAATTGTATACGTATGTATATATGGCAGGTATATATATTATGTCCGGTTCCGGTTCCGGTTCTGGTTCTGGGTCTCGGCGACGTGGCTCTTCACGTCATATTGGAGAGAGTAGTGGTGAGCCACCAGCTCGGCCACTTGTTTACTTACAGCCTAAGGCTGATGAGACGTAAGTATCATAATTAGCAAGCACAACATTTTAATTTTTTAATTGTACATGATATATCTACAATTGTCTAAAGTTCAATTTTATATTTAAAGCAGTGGATTTGAGTTGCAGCCATGCAAAGTGGTTCTGAACATTTCGAAGCAGGCGTACATGGCTAGGATGACCGATTGTGGCCCAAGTGGGGCAAGATCCCCGACGACGTGAGAGAGACGATTTGGCAAGATTTTCTGGTAAGTTTATACCGCTTTACAAGATGATTAATTAAATACGAATAAATACTTAGTAATATTTTCTCATTGTACAGGGCGCCATAGATTTGCAAGAGCCTGACGCCAATTTAGTTCAGCGACACTGGAACTCCAGGATCGCGAAGAACTATAGGAAGACTATGTCGGAGACTAAAAAAGTAGGAAAGAAGCCCAAGTGGATGAGCGCGACTGTATGAGAGAAGTGGGTTGAGTGGTGGAACTCTGAGGAGTTCAAGGTAAATCTACAATAAATCTCAGAATTTTTTTACCGTTTAATAAATAATTAATCATTGTAAATTTGCAGGAGGAGTCAGCTAGGAACTCGGCAAACAGGAGCAGGAATCCTGTATCACACCGTGGAGGCTCAAAATCTTTCCAGCATCACCGCGAAGATTTGGTAAATTTATCTATTATCACATTTGTATATTGATCAGTTCAGTAATTAGTTATGTACAGTTAAATTATCCAAATTATCAATTGCAGGAAGGAGCTCGTTGAGGCTCTATTGGCTTAGTGGACGTGTTTGCTCACACCCACGCGTCTAGGCAAGTAGATGAGGATGGCAATATCATATATCATTGGGGTGATCAAGATAGGGCGACCGAGGCATACGTATGCATTTTTTAATTTCTAATACTTACACCGATAAGTTTATCAATTTCTAGCTATGCAAAATAATTACATGCTACTATTTTTCAACTGAAATTTTTTTTTTCATTATGGTCGAGGTTGCAGGAGGCACAGGGTTATGCGCTTCAGCAGTCTGGTCATGATGCGCTGACACAGGAGGAGCAGGATAACATTTTTACCGCTGTTATGGATCCGACGCAACGGAGTAGACGTTTTGGCTTCGGGAACCTAACGGTAATTAATCCTTTTACATATGTACAAAAAATCAGCATTTAGATATATAATATTATAATATTTTATATGCTGAGATAACCCTTTTGCTATTATTTCTATTTGCAGGCTCGACAGGCTCGACAAGCTCAAAAAGACCATGACAAAGAAGAAATCAAGGAGCTTAGAGCTATGGTTGAGTAGCTATGGGAGGGCAATCATCTACGAGCCATCCAGGTGGAGCAGCTGGATCAAAAGCTTGCGCAGTATTTGCAGAATCATGGTACCCTTCCTTCGTCGTCTGGTGCTTCTGGAGGCGACGAGGATCCTTGAGGAGGTATGTTTTTGAGTATTTGTGTTTGAACAATGTATATATTGACTTGGAGATGTTTTGATGTTGATGGTGATGTTGTATATATTGGTACGGAGTGGGTGAGAAATATTTTGATGGTATATACATGGTTTATTGACAGTTGTTGATGGTATGTACGTTGATGGTATATTTTATGATGTTTGATCGGTTTGGTTTGTTTATATTGGTGTTTTATTGATTTATGTGTGTTGTTTGTATTGATATTGATATATATGTGTGGAATTGATTGGAAATGGAATGGAAATTGAATGGATTGGAAATGGTGTGGGTGGAAGGTAAATAGGCTTGCTGTTCTACAGCAAAATAAACCCAGTATTTCCAACGGCTTCCAACGGCTTATTGGCCATTTTATTGTAACGGTTTCTAACGGATTCCAACGGCTCCAAGCCGTTAGCGACCAATGGAAATTCCGTTGGAAATGGTGCGTTGGATACGTTGGAAAGCATTGGAAGACGTGGGATTTATTCCAACGGCTATTCCAATGGCTTCCAACGGCCGCCAACGGCTAGGAGCCGTTGGAAAAGCCGCATTATCTTGTAGTGTATGTGAACAACTATTGTAAAAATACACATAAACCAATGTTTATAACACTTTTGTAGGAAACTTAAGTGGTATGTTGGATCTGTAACAAAATTTATTTCGAATGATCATAGAAAGAATTTACACTTTAAAAAAAGTTTCTACAAGAACTGAGACACAAACATTAAGAATACAACTTAAAATAATAACAATTTTTTTACAATATTTTATTAGGTAACAATAAAAAATTCATATTAACCGTGATTAAATATCATCTCTTTACTCGGTTGATAAATCATCTTAAGTTTACATTGATAAAATGTAGCAGTTTTATTAAGGTAAATATCTAGTAAATTCTATGCTAAATAAATGACTATTTTTAACATGTCAACAAAAATATTCTAGTCACATTTCATATATAAAAAATTATGTATGCAAAACCAATAATTATATAGATAATAAAATAAGAAGCCCCATAAGTACATCAACAAGTTCGTATATAATGGAAATGTGAACTAGGCTTAGTTAGGTGCAACAATAAATGAAAATAAAAAAACAAAAAATGTGCAAAATTACCTTCCACTCCAAAATGAAATGCACCAAGGCCTGCCCAGTAACATAAACGATTAGTTGAGGTTAAGTCATAAATGCTAAGAATAATTGGTGTCTCTGTTGGCCTTCTCTCACGTCTTTCCATTGTCACGCGCTCTAAGCGTGCGGTAATCATTACTAAATATTCTTTCAAGTTCTTTGGATATCCATTTGAATGATCGACATGTATTCCCTCATCTTCTGTCGCGGAACGTAAAGAAGCTAGTTGCGCAATAACATCGACTATTTTTTGGTGCATTTGCTCTTTATTTTTGGTAACTTGGTCAATTTTTGTTTTATAAGCCTCCAAACATTCCTCTTGTTTTAACTCGAGTATCATTCTTTCTCTATCTGTATTTGGTTCACCAATCTCATCCCAAATCACCTGTTATAGTAATGTAATAGAAATTAGTGACTAGAAAATAAATAAGACTTTCTTCGATCTCTTTTTTTCAATATATATTCTCTGCATCTATATATTCATATGATTTTTATCATACTAGAATATCGGTTTGTAATGTTGTTGCCTTATCATACTAGAATGTGATAAGAATTATATAAAGGTTAAAAAATGTAAATTGATGGAATCAAAGCATCATTATTATACCTAAAATGGGTGAATAACAAAATAATTTCACAAAATGTTAAATAATCAATAAATATAAAGTGTTTCATCTATAAGACAATTGATCCTTACTTCACAGCTCCAACTAAACTTCACCTTTGGAGCATAGATTGAGCAACTCCGATTGTCACATTGTAAATGTGGCATGCAAAGTATGTTATGATGGGAGTAGACAACACATGCGACTCTATACTTTTTATAGTCTTGCTTCAGCAAAAAAATATTTAATTCCATCCCATAATATAGGAATAAGATAAAAAACTGCAAGGTTGATAAAGACCACAATAAAGGAAAACAAATCACTTTTAGTTCATTGCTCCGTATATTTAGTTGCTTCCATCTACAATAGAGTGAATATTATTTATGTTTTTCAATTTTTTTTAAAGTTGATACGTTCTTTAGCAATATTATATCTTTATTAAAATTACTCAAGAACGTTTTTAACGATGTCAAATATTGTAGATTAACGGAAGATATTTAACTCATGTATAAAGCATTCATGTTGACCGAAAGGAATGACATGTTTATATATTATGTTTTTATGTAAGTGGACCAAGTTGGCGATAAAATGTCTTAAATGCAAAATGAGATATATAAAAACTTTACCAAACTTTAGTTCACTAAGAAGATTTTGATATTTTATCTAATAATCATAAACAAGAAAAAATAGGAAATAAACCATTATTACTGTTCCTTAAAAGGGTGTCACTTCTATAATTGCGATGAAGCTTGTCAGTATTTGAAGCACCACAAAAGCACTGTTGTATAGTTCATTTAATCATTATTTAAATAAATTTTGAACCAACCAATATGTACAATGATGTCAATACCACTAATATAAAAATTTAAACACAAATACGAGCCTATAAAAAAGTGATTGTTATAAAAATCAACCACGATATAATCAATCGCACGTTATTCAGCTGTAAAATGAACAAATCTAAATAATCTTATTCCGTAGTATGTTTTTAAATTTTTCCATCTATTTTACTACCTTGTTCATGCTTTCATGTTGATTACTACCTAATTAATGTACAACTATGATTTATTAAATAGTTTCATCAATTAGACTTACAAACATAGTTACGATAAACTGCAGATTAAACCTATTTTAGAAGATATTAACAGTTTTTTGAAGTATATACAATTATTCATCGCTAGAGAACAAAATATAAATAATTTGAAAAGTAATAATACGAAATTCATTTTATAGTTGGTACCTTTATATTTTAGGGGATTTTTAAGTCCGAATTGGCTTTCCAAAAAGATGAATAGTGCATTTGGTTGCAATAGGAAAAAATTCAAATTACTCCAAACAATGAAATTAAAAGAAGAATAAATTTATTAAAAACATATTAGTAGCAATAATTTAGAACCAAGCTTTGATCTAGCCCATATGTAAAGACAAGAGTTTAATTGTCTGGCCTACACAGAACATAAACACATATGATTGCCTTTTTTTAAGCCCAAATTATTGTTTTTAAAAGTTAAAATTTTGTTTTGTTATGGTATATCAAAGAACAATATTTCTTATAATAATCGAAATAAATATTAAAAACATTTTAAAACGACATTCAGCCTGAGCTATGCAATATTTTAGGTTATTGTAAATTACAGGTTATTATATCTCAGTTATGATCAAGTCATTTATTATATCCAAAAAAATGCATCAACAAATTGGTTGGTATTGCCTTACGAACCTATAAAAATATACTTTTTAAGTAATTCCACATGATAAATAAAAATAAAATGATATTAACTACTTATTTGAGTCAAGGTGGTAAGGCCTTTCAATAAGAAATTGATTAAAGTTATCCAAGCCAAATAAATTGTCCTTCCCTTCAAAACTGATTTTATGTTGGGTTTAATTAATCAATTCCTTTGTTTCAAGAACTATAGAATAAAGGGTTGGACTTGAGATTATATCATAGGAGAACATGTCAAATGTTTTAGATTTTAATGTATACTTAATTTTATGAAGGATTTGACATGTTCTTTTTCTGGAAATACCTATTAACATTTGACATGCAAAATTAACGCGTAATAGGAACGTTGTAGTTATTATAATTAATATTTGACATACACAATTCATTGGAATTTAAATTGTAGTCAAAACATTTAATATACTTTATTTTCTAATTAATAATGCACCTACATATGAAAGGGCTCTTGGAGTTGATATTTATTAAAAATTAATTATGGAGATAAATTTTTTATTTAACATACATATGAGGAAGCTTTAACGATACATAAATTATTTGAATATATAAAACCTAATAAAGCAAACCAAAATACACTAAAATAAATGGTCAATTCTTTTAACACTCCACTTTCTTCCTACAAGGTGTACTATTAAAGAACACACACCACTTTTTTCTTTCTCCATTTTATTTTGAAATTACACTTGTTTCTTTTATCCCACTTATTCTTATTTTGCACTCTTCTCATGGCAATATAAAAGATTCACATCTCACAACATTTAAAAAATTCTTAACGATCTTGGACAATTTGATCTTCTTTTCTTATCCAATAATGCAATCTAAGAGAGAAAAAAACATGCTACAACTTAATAAAGTAGAAAAATGATAGGAAGCTTATGTAATATATTTTATGCATACTAGGTTTATTATTATTCCACATGGACTATACACTATCTTAGTAGCAATTCATTATTAAATAGGCTTGGTTGCTATCATATCCTAGTTACTATGTATGAACCTTAAAAAACATACATAGTTATCTTCTAGTAATAAGATATCTTCTTTAAAAATTCTATCCTTATATTTATGCAAGTATACCAACAAAAGAGAAGGAGTTGGAAAATATGAAGACATGAAAAGAACTAAAACATCTCAGCAAAAATAATTACAAGGATAAAACAGTCGTTTATTTTGAAAAAAAAAATAAATTGGAAAAAATGGAATAATGTGGTGTGTTAAGAACGAGCCAAAATAAACAATAAACTAATCAAATCGACCCTTAAAAACTTTCTTGTTGTGACGCCCCACCTCTATGCTCACAATACCAAAGGTTATTATAAGGAATAACATCTGCTATTGCGAAGAATAAGGCTTGTTAGAAGCGACCATCCGTAAGTCATGCCTTAGACGAGTATTGATTACATCGATAGGAGTTGTGTAAATTACTCCCAAAGATATAAATTCAATCCAAATCTAAAACGAAACTACGGTGGCTAAAGGAAAATCCAGAACAACTCATAATAACAACAACACAGATAGTATAATCACATTTGAAAAGAAATATCAAATATATAGCGGAAGACAAGTCTGGAATAAATGCTACAACAATCGATCATGCATATGAACCAAATGTACATATACATGTCATCAACATACATGAGACGAGAGTCAATGCACCAAAGAAACACCTCGAAGTCTAGACAAAAGATGATGTGAAATCCCAAAAGCCGAAGCTGCAACTGAATCAGAGATAACGATTATCCTAAAATAACTCGATCTGACCCGAGTACTATTTAAAAGAAAATAATAAACAGATCAGTCTAATTTAAACTTCAGAAATAAGTGTATGATAAACAACACTCAAGCAAATAATTAGAGTCTCGAATGAGACTATTTAGCTTATATATTCAACATAGTTTAAATGAATAAATCTCAATAAACTCCATCAAAATCAACTCATTAAACTCCATCGAAATCAACTTCAATGTTCATAGTTGAATTCAAAACAGCAATACACAAAATTATAATCTCGGATGAGACTATATACAAAATTATAATATCGAATGAGACTATACAACATAAGTAATCAACATAGTTTAAAGGAAGAAATCTCATTAAACTCCATCAAAATAAATTTCCAAATTCACAATTGAATTCGAAACAACAACACCCAAAAATCTAGAAATCAAATAAGATAACTAGAAAATTAGCATTCACAAAATCTAGAAATCAAAATAAGATAACTAGAAAATCAACATAAAAGATGGATCGATCCTAGCAGATGGCAAGTTTTTGCTACGCCGCACGTGCATCTCATATGGCCGAAGCCTACCAAGTACTATAATTTTTTGCACCCAACAAATGACCCGAAGGTCCAACAAATGACCCGAAGGTCTAGTACTGGTAATTGACCCGAAGGTCCATCATATGATCCAAAGGTCCAACAAATGACCCGAAGGTCCAAAAGAGTGGCTCGAAAGCCCAAAAAAATCATCAAAATCATCAAACATCAATTATTTCAATTAGCGAGTCCGAAATTAACCGAAATAGTAAAAGTATGGTTCCATACTCCTCTCTTTTGCTAATCATTTAAATCTCTTCATCGTTTCCTTGAAAGTACAAAATTGTGTATTTTATATAAATAACATTTTACGTTCTCAAACGGACAAGCCCGGAATTAACCGGATCAGTGAAAGTAAGGGTTCATAGTCCTTAATTTTGCTGAAACGTTTAAATCGCTACCTCATTCTTTTTAAAGCATAAACTGTAAAAAGTTTAGAAACAATTTTATTTTAAAACGATTTTTAAAACACGTGATTAAAATAGCAACATCTTCAGCAATTTCGACAAGGAGATTGCGCTTCATAAAATAACGTAAAAACGGATATCAAATCAGCGTTGCGGGATAGCCGCTTAAAATTCACTTTAAAATTGATGGTTATTGAAGTCGAAATAACAGTAATTTCTATTCTTCAAAAAAGTCATCAAAACAACACGCTTCAAAAATATAATACCAGTGTAAAAATTCCGTTATAAAAATAACGGCAACAAAATACGTTTTAAAACGTAACACCAGTTCAACGCAAATTAAATACTGGTATTTAAAACCTTTTCATGCAATTCAACTTGCACGTACATATTGAAATTGGTGGTCTGGGCATTATAGAATTTTCATGCAAGTAACAAATGTAAACAAAACAATGAATTGGAAAATAATCGGGACCAATTTAAATGCATGCAGCCTGGAAATGCACGCAATCAATAGAGAAATGCTTATACATGAAATTTAGGGTATGCATGTTTAGAGACACTTATGTGCATGCAATTAAAATGAAAAGTTAAAGGCCTGGGCAATGAAACTCCTCCATACACATCAACATGTGTAACACTTGCTCACTTGGACTTAAATAGGTGATGACTGTCAAAAATTTAATGCACGCATAAAAATAACTGGACAATGCAATTTACATGAAAATGTCATTTACATGCACACGAGCAAAACCGGTTTATGAAATAAAAAAATTACGAGACCTATACATGTGCATGCACATTAAAATTTTCACGCACGCAAATGCCTAATACTACAATCATACATGCATGAATTAAAAATATCTAGGCAAAGTTAAGTTTATGTATGCACGCATTAAACTGCAACAAGATGACCTGGATACATTAATTTTTCCATGCAAATAATAAAAGTAAAGTGACCTGGACTAGTTTTACTCTTTGCCCAAACATACTTTATTACTCTTTGCCAAAACATACTTAATGAAATTAATGAGAATAACTTGTAAAATAAATGATGTAAACAAAAAAATGCATGCGAGTAAAAGCCACGCCCGCACAAAAAAAAGTTTAAAATATGCAAAATAGTGATTTGGGCTAGACGTGGACACTATTTCACATATTAGCACCTTGCATGTACAAAATGAAAAATAATAGTGGCATCATGACGCAGGTAATAACTAAAATACAATAATCTGGAACTTGAACACGCATACATTATTTTCATGCTTCACTCCTTTGTACGCAAAAAGAACGTAATATCCTGGGCAATTATATGCAAGCAACTAGATTTTTTGTGATGCTATTTACATTTTCACGCAAGTACTAGATTTTGTGTAATGTAATTTACATTTTCACGTAAGTACTAAAGTGTACCAAAATAGTCTGAACCTCAGCTTTGTGTATTTCATGAATACACAAAAAAATTATAAAAATTGTTGGCCTGGGAATGAATTTTTGACACGCATGCAAGACGCGGCAAACAAAATTTAACTGACCAGAATATTAGAAATATGAGTATAAAACTTACCTTAAATTCGCTACAAAATCAGTAAGCAACCCGGATTCAAAAGAACCAAAATTTTGAACTGCCATTGACGTTTCACCGAGCAAATAGAAAATGATGGACAGAAGAAAGAAGCAGTTACTGGAAATTTGATCAAATGAAAGTAATGAAGGCTACTTTTCCTTTTCACAGTTGTACAAGTCAAAAGAAATAATGCTGGCAGTGTTTTGTGGTACACTAGCATTAAAGAGGAGATATGCATAAAGAAAAGGAAGTACACACGCATTAATTGATGATAGCAATTTCAATGTTTGCTTTCAAATAAAAGTGACATCAACCCAAAATGATCCGCTTTGCGTTACAAACTTTTATTAAGAAATAAAACACATGGCTTGTTACAAATATGATGATAGTGAATTATGTGTTCGCTTTTTCTTAGAATTAAGTGACAACAAACTTTTGCTTTGCAAATATTATTGACAGCAAGATGTCCAGCTTTTGCAAATAAATTGGCTATTCATTTTTCACAAGTGAAGGCAAATTAAAAATAACGCAACTTTGTTATTGTTTCAATTGATTTTGCAGCTGACTTTGCATATTATTAATTTTCAAATTTCAATTTAAAATTCCCATTTTAAATTTTTATTTTGACGGCAGTAAAACCACGGTTGTTACAAACTCCGCCCTTATAAAAAATTGCGTACCTGCAATTTTCATACTAAAAGTTGTTTATAACACAAATAATTCATCACAACAAAGATTAAAATAGAAAAGATGGATTTAGAATGTTCACCCCACCCGAAGAGGGGAGAAAACCGGAATAAGAACGCTCGATGAATTCTTTGGTTTCCCAAGTGCAATCTTTGGGGTTCGCGGACCATTTAATTTTCACAAGCGGGACTTCTTTATTCCAAAGGCGTTTAACCTCTAAGCTAGCACACGAATAGGATTTTGCACCATAGACGAGTCGGGTGAGATCTCAAGATTTTGTAACACATGAGGATCAATAATAGAATCCGAATCTCGAAGGCATCGACGAAGCTGGGATACACGAAATACGTCATGAATTCCCGAAAACTGAATAGGTAGCGATACATGATAAGCAACAGGGCCAATGTGCTCCGTAATAGGAAACGGTCCAATACATCGACGAGCCAATTTCCCAGAGCTACTAAAACGCATCGCACCCATCATCGGAGAAACACGAATGAATGCGCGATCGCCAACAGAAAATTCCAAAGGCTTCCTACGATGATTGGCATAAGATTTCTGCCTATTCTGAGTCTCCTTCACTCTCTGTCTAATAATATCAACCCTCTCATAAGGTTCATGAATATAATCGGGGCCAAGAACTAACTTTTCCCCGGATCCCAACCAACAAGATGGTGATCGACACGCCTTCCGTAAAGAGCTACGAAAGGAGCCATACTGATACTGGATTGAAACTGTTGTTATAAGAAATTCAATAAGAGATAAGTGGTCTTCCCAACTACCACCAAAATCAAGAAGCAATCCGATTGGATTTGATAGGAATAAAATAGGCTGATTTGGTCAATCTGTCAACAATCGCCCAAATATTAGTATGGCCCAACCTCGAATGAGGTAGACCATCAATGAAGTCCATGGAAATTTGATCCCATTTCCCTAATGGAATCTCAAGAGGCTGCAAAAGACCACTAGGACGATGGTATTCTGCTTAATAATTTGATAAGTCATGCAACGACTCACATAACATGCAACATCACGCTTCATACCCTCCTAAAAGTATAATCGTGTCATATCAACATACATCTTACTACCACCCGGATGAATAGTATACTTAGAACGATGACTGTCCTGAAGAATGTCATTTCTAAGATTAGAAACACTAGGCATGATCAACCTTCCCTTCTTTCGAACACAACCATGAACATCAATATAAAAATCTTTTAGATTAGCACTTCGGGATTCCGATTTACAACTCTGAATAAGATAAGAGAGATTTGGATCTTGTTTCTGGGCATCGACAACACGATCCAACAAACTAGGACGAGCTCCCATGCTAAATAAAAGCACGGGAGAATCAGAAACTGAAGGACGGTCTCTAATATCACAAAGAGATAAAGCTTACAAAATATTCCACTCTGCTAGCATCATGGAAACAGCAACTTGCTGCTTGCGACTAAGCGCATCAACAACTCGATTACCCTTACCAAGGTATACTGAATATCAAAGTCATATGAAGGTAGAAATTCGAGCCAACGCTATTGTCTCAAATTAAGTTCTTTTTGAGTGAATAGATACTTCAGAGACTTATGATCAGTGAAGAGAATAAAACGCTCGCCCAAAAATAATGTCGCCAAATCTTTAGAGAAAAGACTACAGCGGCTAATTCCTAATCATGAGTAGCATAACGAATCTCGTTAGGCTTTAGTTATCTGTAAGCATAGGCAACTATTCTATCCTTTTGCATGAGAATAACACCGAAACCAATATGGCTAGTATTGGTACAAATAATGAAGTCTTGGTTCCCTTCGGGAATCAAAAGGATAAGAGTATCGGAAAAAAGTTCTTTCAAATAATCTTCTGTCCCGAAAAGCTAAAACTTTCAAAATTTCAATTATCTTTATGAAATCACTTTCAAGAAAAATTTACTTTTTATAGGTCAATTTATTTTGTCAAATTGTCACATCAAAGCGTTTAGGAGATTCCTATCGATAACGTTGATCAAGCGCATCGACCAGAATTCTTAAAGCACTCAATGGGCAATACAATCCCAAAATCATCTTCTATAAGATAAACACAAATCCAATTATACTTGTACATAAATATTATGAAAAAGATTTGCAAAATTTTAAATTGTTGTTTTCATCCAAAATTAATAAACACACAAATGGAGTTATCGAGATATTCGTAGAATACTCGATTCATAAAATGGATGAAATAAGCTGGGTAAACTGAATGACATAATAAGTCATTCATAAGAATCTTAACGAGTGTGGAATGCGGTAAGTGGAATGCTATCTTCCGCCACTTGTAACTGATGTAAACCAGTAGCAAGATCAAGCTGGGAGAAAAGCTTAGCGCCACTTAACTGATCGAACATGTCGTCGATCCTAGGTAATGGATACCTATTTTTGATAGTGAGCTCGTTTAGCTTGTAATAATCAATGCAAAGCCTAAAAGTACCATCTGGCTTCTTTACGAAGACAACGGCGGCGCCCCAAGGAGATGAGTTAGAACGAATAAATCGTTTGGCTTCCAACTTAGATAATTGTTGCTTGAGTTCCTCATTTTCCTTAGCAGATATCCTTGTGGGAGGACGACTGACAGGATGAGCACCAGAGATAACATCAATACGGAACTCAATTGCCCTCTTCGGTGGCAAACTTGATATAGGCTCGAAAACATCAGAAAAATCACAAACAACCGGAATATTAGCTATGACATCCTCCGATTCGAAGGAAGAAATAAGAGCATTCGAAGTATGGTCCACGTCTCAAAATACAATAGATAACTACTCGATAGCATCGGAATGCTTGAGATAAAATGTTCTATCGGGACATATAATTTGAACTTCATAATGGATGAGCCAATCCATACCCAAAATCATATCAAAATCAAGATGATCCATAACATGCAGATTCGCATGAAAGGAGAAACCACAAAGAATAATCTCAACATCAACACATAATAAACCAAGAGTAGTGGATCCACCAATAGGATTCACAATACTCAAAGGGTCGCAAAGAGTAATAACATCCAAAGGAATAACATCAACAAGCTCCTTTGACACGAATGAGTGCGATGCACCCGTATCGAAAAGAACTCTAATAGAACGGCCATGAAATAAAATAAAACCTTCCAAAACAGAAGGAGTAATACCATTGGGCTAAGAAGAATCATTAGAAGCTTTAGCAACATTAAGCTTTCCAGATTTGAAACCCTTAGGAGCAAAAGGACAACCAGAACAAAGGACTTTCCTTGTTTTAACTCAGGGAAACTACGAGCAAGATTGGTAAGGAATTTAACAAATGGAATACTACGGAAATACGAGATATATTCCTAGGCATATTCCAACTTGTTAAAGAGGATAAAAGTTTTTAAGAACAACGAAGGAATAGATTAGAAAGGCACAAATAAAACCTTCGAATAGTTGTAACACATGTTCCATTCTGCTTCTATTCCGTGTTTATTATAATTTGTTCTGAATCTCAGCTTTGATACCAAGCTATGAGCCCCACCTCTATGCTCACAATACCAAAGGTTATTATAAGGAATAACGTCTGCTATTGCGAAGAATAAGGCTTGTTAGAAGCGACCATTCGTAAGTCATGCCTTAGATGGGTATTGATTACATCGATAGGAGTTGTGTAAATTACTCCCAAAGATATAAATTCAATCCAAATCTAAAATGAAACTACGGTGGCTCAAGAAAAATCCAAAATAACTCATTATAACAACAATACAAATAGTATAATCAGATCAGAAATATCAGATATATAGCGAAAGACAAGTCTGGAATACATGCTACAATATTCGACCGTTCATATGAACCAATTATACATGTCATCAACATACATGAGACGAGAGTCAATGCACCAAAGAAATACCTCGAAATCTAGACAAAAGATGATGTGAAATCCCAAAAGCTTAAGTTGCAACTGAATCAGAGATAACGATTATCCTGAAATAACTCGGTCTGACCCGAGTATTATTTAAAAGAAAATAATAAACAGATCAGTCTAATTTAAACTTCAGAAATAAGTGTATGATAAACAACACTTACGCAAATAATTATAGTCTCGAATGAGACTATTTAGCAAAAAATAACATATTCCATGGGCTAGCAGATTATACAATAAAAGAATATGAATGTAAATTGCAATGTTTATAGATTGTTGATAGAGATATAAATATACTTTGTGTGCAAAATGAAAAATTATTCCGTAGGGAGGGAATAGGAAATGAAATGAGAGTAAATATGTGGAAAGAATTCCAAAGATCATACATTGTACATTTTATGTATTAGAAACAAGGTATAATATGTGTCTAGAGTATGGCATTAAATGGAATGAAAACATGGTTCGTAACATTGAAATAGCTGAAGCTTGGCAAAAAGATATTCTCTTTCTGTCTTCTATATATCATCAACCAAAGGTCTATATGTAGAAGGATAAAATTCTTCTTCGACATCTGGTGAGATCTAAAAGGTTGAAGATGAAGCAACAATGAATGCGATTCTAATGGTGGAACCAATAATGGTATCATAGGCGAGGCTGCAAATTTCTAGGAAATTAATGAAAAGGAGGAGAGAGAAGATTGCAGTTGTGTATGAAAAGCATGAAATGATGAATGCGAGTTTTAGGCAAAGAAATAGTGTACGCAGATCTAGGTTTTTTAATGTTAGAGACATAATGGTATGTATAATATGTTTTCGGTTACCAAAATACTATAGCACTGAAAAATGAAATTTTACGATAAATATTACAAATTTTACTTAGAGTGGTACAGAATGAAGAATGGAAATGGGTTTATATAAAGAATGACAAATTCTCTCTAGACTTCTCCTTTAATTGTTATTACCTTCATCTCGTATTTATTTGGCATTAAAAGAATTTATTGACTCTTTAATCTATTTTAAATTCAAATGAAATGCTTTTTTTGACTGTATAATTATGGAAATTAATTATAGAAATTGATTGCATATTATCAAAATTTTCATAATTGATTAAGTATGCTATATATAAATTTATCAATCGATTAATAACTTTTGTTAATTTACAAAGTAAGTTCAGAATTAGTAAATCAACTAATTATTTTCCTCTAACTAAATGAGGCAATCAATTTCCTTTAATTAATTATTTTATCAAAATTAATGAAAATCAATTCATTTTCAAAATTATACTCTCACTAAAATTAAATATAAATTTCGTGTGAAAATTATTAGAAAACTCCTTAATTAACTATGCAATATGCTAATAAATCAATTGATTAGTATTGTTTTTAATCCTATTTATTAATTATGCAATTAAATGACTTTTACCATGTAATCAATTTTTTAAAATTATGAATGCTTGTGCATGTATAGTAAGCATAATATGTATACAGTCCTCATCACTTATTTTATCGATATTATCTTATTAATCATTTAACATGTTATTACATTGTTTTCACTTTCTATAATGTTATTTTACATATAAGGTCTTATTTCAATACCCCGCAATTAATTTTATATCTTTTGCTACTCTTAGAACCTAAAAAATGGAATGAAAACCCAAGTCTCAAAAGAACTACGGGGTATTAAGGTAAAATTTTCATCAAATCTTAATATAGGAGATGAAAGTTGTGCATACTCTCCTAGACATTTTGTAAAAAATAGTATCCAATTCTAGTCTTGAATATAGATTATAGTGCAATGAAAATTAAAATCTAACTAAACTATATAAACGACCGAAAAGTTTAGCAAATGATTATATCGTTACTACTATGCAATAGCGTCAGCCATGCTAGATTGCTCATTGTCAAAAGATTTTGGACTTTGCATATTATTTAATTGGGTACAAGATTATATACCAAATTTTGGTTAATTCCAAATTTCATTGATTGGTCAACTATATATGCTTTCCATTTATAATTAAAAAATATCTTGTTTAAAATAATAGATTTCAAATGGTTTTTGTTATGAAATTGGTTGCACGGGACTCTGAAATTGGGAAATATAATTCTTCGCACTACTACAAAATTAGGTTGTTACGTTTTTTCTTTTTCCCTACCCAGTTCAATATTTCCGAGTTGATAAAAACTTGAAGTTTAAAGCTGCTTACATAGAAATATATAGAGAAACGTAGGATTATTTTCCAAATTTTATAGTGTAACAACCCAGTATTTTATGATTATTTCTATTTGTTTATTTTAATTATTTTAAATTGAATGGTTGATTTAAAAACTTTATTATATGGATAAATTTTGTTATTTTAATTATAAATTTTGAATTTTGTGTGAATTATAATTTCAAACTTGAATAAATATGATATTTCCAGAAAAAGTGGATTTTTAGTCAATCTGGTTAAAATTTGACTTCTAAATTTAGAATTTAAATATTTGAATTCTTGAATTTTATCTTTTATTATGAAAATAAACTTAATTTCAATAATACTGCTTCCGTTTCGTTGAAATCCGATTTATATTGTAAAAGTTATGCTTTTTGCAATATTGTATGTAAATTGATTTATTTAGTGAAATTGTCTATTTTAATTTGTATAAATAATATTTTTATTCATCAAATCATGTTTTAATATGTTTTATATGACATGTTAGGTTTATAGTTTTATTTTAAAATATTTTAAAGTAATGTTATAATTTTTCCAAAGCTTAGTGTATTTATTTTCAATTTTAAATCCTAGTTTAATTTTTTGCTATTTTCTTCATTTAATTATATTTAATTAAAATTTATTTATTTATTTTTATGCATGCATTTTATTTTTGTTTTTTTATATTTATTTATAAGTATTATTAGGTACATAAAATTTTTCAAAATTTATTGCATTTATTTTCAAATTTTTAAGTCTAGTTTCCAATTTTTGCTTTTTTTCCTAATTTAATTATATTTAATTAATATTTATTTATTTATTTTTGTTTATTTACTATATTTTCGTGTTTTTATCTTTATTTATAAGTATTTTTCTGATATTTAAAATTTCAAAAGAAATAGGGTAATATGAAAAGTTTGTGACCCATTTTATTCCTAGCCCTTTCACATTCACTCCACCTTTTCATTATCAATCAACACCACTTCATTTGCTGCCTTTATTCCTTGCTTCAGCCGACTTTCTCTTTGTTTTTAAATAAAACCTTCTCAACCCTAAAAAAATTTTCGGCTATCTTTTGTACAAGAATTTTGGTAAAAACTTCTTCTTTCTTTTCACTTTTTATTGTTTTGTTGTGATTTTTGCACTTGCTCCATCTTCATTGTGTTAGGCGTGCCACCTCGATCACCCAGCACCACTTATTCCAGCCACCATACCCTCCTCTCCACTGTCATTCCTGAGCCGAGCCATCCTATGTTGAAGATCCACCGAAAAATGCACAAAAAACTTCACATATACAACCTTAGCCGATTACTACTTGTTTCCACCACTCTACCATCATGCTTGGCCGACCAAACACCACCACCACAAACCTAAGCTTCAGACCTTTCCACATCTATAGTTGACCTTCCAAGATCAGGCTGTGCCCAATCCATGCCAGGCCGAAGTCATTTAGGCCTCGTAATCCATGTTGTTGCTTGTTGTTGCCTTGTTTTGTGAATTCAAGCACACATATGCCTTCATGTCCTTTGTATTGCTGGCCAACCCCTACATGACCTCAACCCGACCTTAACCTGATCCAAAACCATCCTACTACAGTGCTTTCCAGTCCATAGCTGAAGCACAAGTGGTTGAATGCAAGTGCAAAAGTTTAGCTATGTATTGCACTTATATTTCTAGCTTTGTTTATGATAGTTTGGTTTGAAATTTACGTATTGTACTTTGTTTTGTTTGTTATGAAATAAGGCTATTAGCTTTGGCTCTCCCACACTCGAATCATTGTCATGCTATCGTGCCTTTATGGATCTCAGTTTGTGTACTTTGGTTCTTGTCTTCAGCTTATACTAGTGAGTTACTCTCACCAGACAGTTTTATACTTATATGACTAGTAAACCGATCACATTTGAATCTGTAAAATACATCACCATATTACATCTGCTATGTTATGATCATATGATGTTCATCCATTCTTATTTACCTGTTATATCATCTGTTACTGTTATATAATGCTATTCTGTTATTTATATCAGTTTATCGCACTACAAGTTCCCTTTAGATTAGAATCACTATGGGTTGAAATGATACATACCCGAACGGACTTTAGAATAGGGAAAAATCGTTATGGTATGAAACGATAGGCCTGAATGATTTTCAATTATTTCATTATACTTGGGACTGCAGCTTTGAAATGATAAAACCCGGGTTTTCTTTGTAAATTACGGATTGAAATGATATATTATCCATATTCACTTTACCTGGCTAGAAAATGATATACAGACCTGTGGTTAAATTTTGTTTTTCTAAAAATTTAAATTTTTTTAGAAATGTAAATATTATAATATTTTGATTTAAACTTAATTTAAAATGACTTTTGTAAATTATTATTGATTTTCTGAAAATTTATAAGTGAAATAAAATAATGGTAAAGTTGGAAAATCTGAAATTTAAGTTATTTTAGAAATTATAATTTGATGATAAATGGAATTTAAATTAAATATGAAATATGATAAATTTATGATATTTTGAATTCAATGAATTTAAAATGATTTTATAATATATTAATGATTTTGAATAAATTAAGATGTCAAATAAATGAATATTTAAGTTGAATTTTGAAATATAAATTAAATTGGAGATTTTTGAATTTTGTTTAAAAGTGAATTTTAAGTTAAGTAAATAAGATGAAAATAAGATATTTGAAAATTTAAACTTTAGTGTTAAGTTAAAAATTTAATTTAATGAATTGAAATTTAATGCTCGAATTCAATATGTGAATTATTATTAAATTTTGATTTTTGACTGAATATTTAACTTTATAAAATCATGAATATAAGGATTATTAAATGATTGTTTTAAAGGTGAAAATGTATGATTTCATAGGTTTAAAATAATTTAAATAAAAATTTAATTGTTTATGAAAGTATAGTGAATATTTGAAATTTAATTAACAACATTTTTGAAATGTTATTATTTCTAATGTAAAGGATATTACAACATTTGTAAATGCTGTAGTTGATAGAAATGAACTAAATGCCTAAAATGAACTAAGGGCTATTACAACACTTTGTAAGTGCTGTATTTGATGGACTTAACTAAAGTTTTAATTGAAATCAAAACCTATTATAGCATTTTACATGCCGTCTTTTGCTAATTGAATTATTTTTAGACATAACTTTCCTTAGCATTTTCTAAATGCTGTGAAAGTTGAACTTTCACCGTTTTAATAAATTTAAGTGATTAAATGAACTTTGAAAGGGCTAAAATTTTGGGAATTAAATATTTGATTTTAAATACAATGACTTCAAATTTTAATGGTTTAAATGAAGTAATTTGATTTGAAATCTAAACCATTTTGAAATGTTACTTGGAAGGATATTTAAATTAAATAAAATGAATGTGGTTTTGGAAAGGTATGATATTTTGATATTTGAAATGAATTTGAAATGATATTGAATTTTTAAATTGATATTTGATTTAGAAGTATAAAATAACATTTTTTGAATTTTAACCACAAGATGTATTTAATTTACAGTTTAACGGATCCTTAGAGGATGGGTGGTCTCAGGCATCCTTTAAGTTACTTGTATCTTTATTACATTTCACTTGAGTTGGTTTACATTATATAAGTATAGATGTCCTAACTCAAGTGTTTTGTATTTTACTTTACGCTCGGGTCAGCCTGAGTATTTACAGCTTAGCTTTGGATTTCTTTCCTGGAGCTAGGAATCGCTGGAGATTCTGCTTGTCTAGTTATCTTTTCCCTTTCAGTTTCAGTTGTTCTATTTCAGTTCTGGTATTTATAAACTTCTATATATTTGGGATTTCTATTGTATATGTTTCGGATTGATATTATGTATTATGTTTTGAGAGTTTGTTATAGTAGCTTCATGGACTACTATGGTATTTTAATTTTCGCAGCGAATTATTCTAATATTTCTGTGTCTGTAATTATGAGGTTGTATTTCGCTTGCTCCAAATTTATTTACAATGCGTTATTTTGAGCAATTCAAGTCCGACATGTGTGGATGCGAATGGCTGAAAATATCGGGTTGTTACAGTTGGTATCAGAGCTTTGGTTTTAGGCAAACCTTAGCCTGCGGTGCAAAAACTCATTAGAGATAGGGTAGAAATACCCTAGAATGGGTGAAATCAATCTCAGAATCCTTTCTTTGTGAGGGAACGTATTTTCGAAGTATAAAATGATTTCCAAATGATTTTTTAAAGTATTTTCAAATATTATATTAGTATAATGTTTTTCTTGTTTTGAAACCAAGATTTTCTAAACTTCATTCCTTCTGTATCCACCTTGTTAGAAATCTTTTGGTTAGGATTCTTATCGGTTTGGATTCCTTGAACTTTGGAACGCTTCCAATTGTTCTGAAATCCAGTCTTATCTTCCCTATTTGTATTCCTTTTCTTTTTGGAGAATTCCGTAACTCCATTTGGAGTGACCTCTCTAAAGATTGGTGATTTTGCAAGTCTTTGAATGATTTGTAAAGGGGTGAAACTTCTTTACAATTTGGCATTGATTCACCGAGATTTCTATATTCTCGGTTTACGATGTTATCTATCTCCTGCTCTACCTATATTCTATCTCTGGCGATCGAATGTTGATTTGCCTTAGATTTCTAAATTGATTATATTCATGAAATCACGGTTGGCCAGTTAAGGCCGCCCATATTTTATATAGGCTTATCATCTTCTATTTTGGAATTAAATTATCTTATCTTCGTCCGAGCTTATCCTCAAACCAGAATTCTGTTTAATTAAAGCCCTCTAAATTCGAATCTCTGTTTGTTTGAAATCTATCCTTGAATCATTCTTTGGGAATTTGTGTTTGGTTGTATTTTGGAATTTGTGCATACATCGAAATTATTATTTCGATAAGGATGACCCTATTTTGTATATAAAGATTAAATGTTTTCGATATGGATTATATACCATTTTAAAACGAGAAATTTGAAGTTTCGAAAGGATTTGAAATTTTAAAAATTTATTAGAATTTGACTTATATAAAAGTGATTTATAATTGAAGGGTTGTGAATTAGAATTTCGAGGAATCGAACTCCGGTGTTTTGAAATCGGTTTTAATATTTTAGAAAAATATAATAATAATAATATGATTTAAAGATATTTTCTGAATAAAAATGTTTCCAATGTATTCGAGTGAATTCCAAAGATTTCGAAGAGATTTCAAAGAAGTTTCAAAAAATAAAGTCCAGAACCCACTTATGTCGCTCGAAAATAATTTCGGTGATGAATGCATGCATCATCGACATTGATTTTCGAGTTTCTAAGTGAGGGAGAGGTCACTCTAGTAGCTTTGCTATGCAAGTGATTTTGAAACCAAATTTTGATTTTAGATTTTGAACTATGGTTTGATATTCGAAAGATATATGTATGTATGTATGTATGTATGTATGTGTATATATATATATATATATATATTTGAAATGATTTAAAGTAAGCCGATGTTCGGTCCTCGAGATTCAGATTTGTTTTTGTATAATCCTATCTTTTGGAATTGGTTTACTGACTTATTGGTGATTTCCAACTCTTGGATTGAAAATATGATTTCTTTGACTATTTTGAAGGTTCGAGCACTCCAAACCAAGGTTAACTTTTCAAAGCTAAGTAATTTTGAAAGATATAGGTATTTGATAAAGAATATAAGTTTAGTTTGTATGATTAAAGTAGAAAGTAATATGATTTATATAAGTTTGAAATTGTTTATTGAGTGAAATAAATAAGACTATTTTGAATTATACTGATATGAAATATAGATTTGAAATGTTTCTAATAAAGTATATATAGAATAATAATCTTTCCAATGGTAAATTGGATTTTTCATATTCAAATAAATAGTTTGAAGGTTTTAAAAAGAGGTGGTTTAAACTTTGTAACCATTTTAGATATTTTGATAATTGAAATGGTTTGGAAATGATTTAATCTATATTTTGATAAAGAATGTGAATTTGGAATGATAATTGATTTTGATAAATGAATATTTGAAGTTTATATTTGTATGAAACGATATTCGGTTTACTTGTAATTTGAGTTTATTTAAAAACATTGGATTTATGAAAGGAATATTTCAAAACTAAGTAATAATGAAGTAAAATTTGAGATATATGAAATTATAAAAATTAGTTTTGGAATATGGTATATTTAAGCTTTGAAATATATGGAAGATTGAATAGTTTATTTTATGGATCAAATCTTTATTTGAAATTTTATAATATGTGAAATGGTTTTGTTGAAAAATTAAATTTAATTGAAACTGATGGTTTGAATTGAATGAAAATTTAAAATTTTAGATTTGCGTTTAGTTGAATAAATTTGTGAAATGTTAGGAATCAAAGGAATGTTTTATGATTTCAAATGTATGATTTCGAAAGGTTATGATTTTCAAAGTGTAGTGATTTCAAGCATTTGGTTTCAAAAGGTTTATAACTTTCAAAGTATTATGATTTTTGAAAGTGAATATATGTTTGAAATGGAAATGAATTTGTTTGACCTAAACTTTTTTGATTTGGAAATTTGAATTATTTTCTAAATCTATTGTTTTAAAAAACTTCGAAACTGAATATATGAAACAAGGAAGAAATGATCTGGCGAAATCATATATGATTTTGAAACTCAATTGATATGGAAATGGTTTGAAACCGAGAAACTTGTTGATTTAAATACTTTGATTTGGGAGTTATCGAACTTATATAAATGGATTTGTATAAGTATGAAGGTTATTTGAGACTGTTAATTTGAAAGGGTGCTCAATTTGTAAAGAGAAATCTTATATAATTGAAGTCTATATAAGTGTGATTTGATATATTATTGATTTTGAAATGTATTCGATTTGAAATGACTATATATAACGGACTTTATATATGTATGATATTTGAAAGTGATTTTAAAAGGTACTATATGATACATATTTTCGAAGTAAAGATATGGAAAGTGCATTCTCTTTATGTCCGCGTTGTGGCCACACTATAGATTCATTCTATCGATATTATTCTCTCTGATTTGGGTTTTCCGGATATGATACTCGAGTGTCCATCGAATTCCATGGTGATCTCCATGGTCTTACGAGTGTGACTGCATAGTGCAACTGCCTGGCTAAGATGGCCTAGGGGTACTGATTGTTTCCTGGGGGATCCGCACGTAACTATTGTGTATCCTGCAATCTATGTAGGTCGCATTAGTAGCGAAACTGCCTGGCTGAGATGGCCTAGGGGTACGGATTGTTTCTTGGGGGATCCAGGCGTAACCATTGTGTATCCTGCATTCTACTAGTCATCATGGCGTAACTCGTAGGGCTAAGAAAGCTTACGGATACAGATTGTCTCCTGGGGGATCCAGGCGTAACCATTATGTATCTGCGATCCATGGTTAGACAAATGTTTTGGTTTGGTTGATTTGTTTGGATTGTACTTTCGATATCTGTTTTTAAAAGGTTTTTCAAGTATTTTCGCTGGGTGTTGAAACAAGTCTACTAAGTACTTGGAGAACTCTAGCTTTGCGCCTGGTCAACGCATGGCCAGGGTCTGTAGGAACGAAGGTAAACTTGTTAAGACATCGAGTTATATAAGTATGTTGATAAAGTATTATATAATTGATATTTTGATCATTTATTTTACTTTCCTAAATAATTTAAAATGCTTTAAATATTATTTACTTCGAACTATCAGATTTGAATCAAATGACTATTTATCATATTATAAATTGTTTAAAATGTTGTGTAAATAAAATTTTAAATTGAAATTTATATGGTTTTAAAATAATGGTCCATCCTTGTGTTACAACCTATTTTTCCTTCTAGCTATTCCTACCTTTGTCCTCTTTGAGGGTCCTTTCCGCATTGTGGAAAGAGTTGGTTCTTTGGCTTATCTTTAGATTTTCCCGAAAACTATCTAGAGTGCATGATGTATTCCACATCTCACATCTCCTCTAGTATCTTCTTCATCTATCTCTTTTTGTTCAGCCAACTGCTCTTGATAGTTTGGATACTGTGACGCCCCACCTCTATACCCACGCTAGCCAAGAACACTCCGGAGTAGTGCTGTCAACTAGCACGGAGAATAAGGCTGTTGAGGAGCGACCATCCATGTAATTGCTTATCACACGGTGGCTATAAATAATCTTCGAAAACAAACATAGAAATAATCATATCACAAATCAGTCACAAATATCCATATCACAAAGGCGGAAGAAGATATGAATATATAACTAACACATGAAAGTGTACATCAGAGTAGTGGTCAGTAAGATCCACGATAATACAAAAGAATAGCAACACGTGCTATACAAAAGAATACAACTATGAGTCTATATCTCAAGTGTATACAACAAAAACTGCTAATCTAAACAGTTAGCCAAAAGTCAGAGTGATGAATCCCTGGGAAGAAGTCAAGCAGAAGCACCTGTAACATCTCGGTCTGACCCGAGTATTATTTAAGAAAATAATAAACGGGTCAGTCTAGCTATAAATATCAGATGACATGATATAACATAAAAGATATGGCATAAACATAAACATCCATAATGACATACCACTATAAGTATGTAAATAATGATCAACAGAAGATCAATCAATAAGAGATAATCAATATCACAAGAATCTTCTCAAAGATTCGGAAAGGGCATCATACCCCAAACTTGTACTCATAACAAGTCAATGACATAAATTCTAGAAATCAACGCAAGAAGTCCAGAAATCATAGAAAAGAGAAAGAGGCCTATCACATGACGGTCCGAAGACCAAGGGGAGCTACCCCACATGTGTGAATGGAATCACACAGATTAAGGTCCAGACTAACCAAAAAGCAAAAAGGTATGTGTGAGTGGAATCACACAAGTGGTGTCTAGTCTAACCTCGCAACAAGAGACATCGCACAGTTGCTAGTCTAAATCATCAGAATGATCGTCATGATCAACGAGAAGTGTCAATTACACTAAGCTAGTAAATATAGAAGTTTAGCTTCATGTCCCATAACCACTTGCTTAACTTAAATATTTACGAACAAGCTGTAAATCTTCACTAATAAAATTGTCACAAGAGGTTCAATCGATCAAGTCCAAGAATTAACCGACGAAGTGAACGCAAGTGTTTCATACCACTTGTTTTACTAAGTCGTTTAATTAGATTTCTCATCCGAGTGAGGTAAAGGTCTGTATATACTAATAGATTGGAAAACGGTTTAAGAAAAGAGCTTTGTTATTAAAAATAGAGCTGAAATTGTTTGTTAAAAGAGTTTTGATATTTACTACTAGTATTGAAACCTTTATATTATAAAGTGACAAAACACAGAAGCAATTGCAGAAACAATCAGTCACAAAAATCGCATACGGAGATGTGAATAAAATCCAAGGAAATCAGCTCAATGTTTTTCAGATAAGATCCCCTACGGAGGGGGGTCCAGGGAGGTGGCAACCCCCCAAGGTGGGGGTGCGAGGGCAACGCCACCGCTTACGGGGGCAACGCCACCGCTGCACGACTTAAGAGTTGCACGACTTAAGGGTTAGGCCAGGAGCGACCTAACGAGATAAGGTCCAACGACCTACGAGTTAAGGGTCCAACGACCTATCGGGATAACTCGTGACCGACTTAAGGGTTAACTCGTAAACGACTCACGACCTATGGATGAACGACTTAACTCCGAACGAGCTAAAAATGGCCAGAACGACCTAGGGTTAACTCGTGAACGACTCACGACCTATGGGCGAACGACTTAACTCCGAACGACCTAAAAATGGCCAGAACGACCTAAGTGCAGAAAATTCACCAAAATGCTAAAAATTGGAGTTTTTCGCCAATCCAATCCAAACCAAATGCTAACATGCATGCAAAAATGATATGGAATCATTCCCAACAGTCCAATATAGTTATAGGCTAGAATTGTGAGATAAAAATCTCACCTTTGCACCAAATATCAATGAAAATGAAGTTTTAAGCAAGCAAGAATCAACCCTTCTTCTATCTAAGCACAAGAAGCTTGAATCCAATGTCTTCTTCTTGAATTTGGAGTAGAAAGATGGATAGCAATTGAATTTGAGTTTTGGAATTTTAATTTCCCATTCCCTCCACCATTAATGCCAAAGCTTGATTAGTTAGGAAATTTATGAAGAGTGAGGAGAAGAGGGTTGGAACTTGGGCTTAATAGGCTAAACTAACCCAAAGTCCAAAGCGGGAAAAGTTAGTGAAATTTCACTAACTCCAAACCTATCGATGTTTATACTTAAAAAAGTTGTAAACGACATTTCGAACTCAATGGAAGTGGTCTCGAGTCCTAATTTGACCGTTTGCAAAAAGTAGCTTTTCGGACCAAAATCCGATTAACGAGTTAATATTTAAATAAAATATTTAAATACAAACTCGATAAATATGCGGGTTGTTACAGATACTTAGCTTAATCTGACTATCGAGAGTAGCCACTTCGTATTGTCAGCAGAGGTACGAAGCAGCTAAGAAGGGAATTTGTTAGTCTGGTCAGAGTACTGTGTAAGTACTAATGATTGAGAATGTACCTGGGAGACGGAGGAGAGCATTCGTGCCGAATTCGGAATTGTTTTTCCAAGTACTATTTGTTTTACTTTCTTGCTTTTCCTTATTTTCCATATTCGTTCTTTTCGAGGACGAAAAGATTTGAGTGGGGGAGAGTGTAACAACCCAATATTTTGTGATTATTTCTATTTGTTTATTTTAATTATTTTAAATTGAATGGTTGATTTAAAAAGTTTATTATACGGATAATTTTTTTTATTTTAATTACAAATTTTGATTTTTGTGTGAATTATAATTTCAAAGTTGAATAAATAGGATATTTCTAGAAAAAGTGGATTTTTGGTCAATCAGGTCAAACTTTGACTTTTAAATTTAGAATTTAAATATTTGAATTCTTGAATTTTATCTTTTATTATGACAATAAATTTAATTTCAAGAATACTGCTTTTCGGTTCGTTGAAATCCGATTTATATTGTGAAAGTTATGCTTTTTACAATATTGTATGTAAATTGATTTATTTAGTAAAATTGTCTATTTTAATTTATATAAATAATATTTTTATTTGTTAAATCATGTTCTAATATGTATTATATGACATGTTAGTTATATATTTTTATTTTAAAATATTTCAAAGTAATGTTATAATTTTTCCAAAGCTTAGTGTATTTATTTTCAATTTTAAAGCCTAGTTTCCATTTTTTTTGTATTTTCTTCATTTAATTATATTTAATTAAAATTTATTTATTTATTTTTATGCATGCATTTTATTTTTGTGTTTTTATCTTTTTTTATAAGTTTTTTAGGTACATAAAAATTTACAAAATTTATTGCATTTATTTTCAAATTTTTAAGTCTAGTTTCCAATTTTTGCTATTTTTCTTAATTTAACTATATTTAATTAATATTTATTTATTTACTATATTTTCGTGTTTTTATCTTTATTTATAAGTATTTTTCTGGTATTTAAAATTTCAAAAGAAATAGGGTAATATGAAAAGTTTGTGACCTTTTTTATTCCTAGCCCTTTCATATTCACTCCACCTTTTCATTGTCAATCAACACCACTTCATTTGCTGCCTTTACTCCTTGCTTCAGCCGACTTTCTCTTTGTTTTCCACGTGAAATAAAACCTTCACAACCCTAAAAAAAAATTCGGCGATCTGCTGTACAAGAATTTTGGTAAAAACTTCTTCTTTCTTTTCACTTTTTATTGTTTTGTTGTGATTTTTGCACTTGCTCCGTCTTCTTTGTGTTAGGCCTGCCACCTCCATCACCTTGGCTTCCTCCACCACCACCTATTCCAGCCACCATACCCTACTGTCCAATTCCATTCCTGAGCCGAGCCATCCTATGTTGAAGATCCACCTAAAAATGCATAAAACACTTCACATATACAACCATAGCCGATCACTACTTGTTGCCACCACTCCACCATCATGCTTGGCTGACCAAACACCATCACCACCACCACAAACCTAAGCTTCAAACGGTAACATCCCAAAATTTCGTTAAATTAAAATCGTTGAATTATTAGAACTTTTATATTTAAATTGAGAATTTCAAAGGAAATGAAATATTGTAATAAAAATCACATAGTTATTAAATGTTAATAATTAAGACAACTTTCTTTTTAACAAAGTAAAATAAGAAATTGTTTTAAAACCATTAAATGAAATATGGGTTATAAATTAATAATTGATAGTATGAGTTTTAAATAAATAATGAATAAAAATATATAACAAGGCAAGAATTAGTGTTAAACAACAAAATAAAATATGTGATAAATTACATGCTAATAGTTAAAACATTAAGATTAAATTAAATTTTAAGAAAACACACTTTTGTAATAAAATTTATATAATTATAAAGTGACTTAAGAAAAGAAAGAAAATATACATCCCATATGAAGACATAAGAAAACAAAACACATCTATTTAACAAAATAAAGAAAGTTTGCATTAAATAAAAATTAAAATAATAAAGTAACATTACCCGTAAGTATACAAGGAGGCATGAAGCATTTAATGCTATACACATCAGCCAAAAATAAAGTAAGATTTCCTGTATAAAACATACAAGGAAAACACTACATCACATACTTCCATTTAATGCTCTCAAATACACCCATACACAAGTACGATTGAAAAGAAAAAAAAAAGGTTGCTTCGGCACAACACAAGGAGTGTGTTGCCTGCACATCTCCTTGTATAAGTGTGTAGCCTCCAAGTTTGTTCAAAAAATTTTACTGAAGAAAGAAAGAAAAAAATATTAGCAAAGATCATAAAATAAAAAGGGAAGCAAACATCATTTTTATTCAAGCTTGAAAGTAATTTACTGAAGGAAGATTCAACTGCAGGTTTCAAAACAAAAACAAAAGTGTTCTCTGTTTATAAGTATTTCCACGTGAGTAAATATACTGCTTGGATATTAAAAATATGTGTATTTGATTTATGGACAAGTTTCTTGGCTATGTATGTTTTAAAAAGATAACTCTGCAAATGTTTGTGATACCTGTTCTTCCAAACTTTGGTTTCAGAGCAAAATTTAATGAGAAGTATTTGATAAATCTTCATACAAATGTTATAAAATTCAGATTTTTTAAATAAAACAAGTTGTTTAAACTTGAGTCACAGTTAAAAAAAAAATTTAAGCTTGAACATTTAGTATTTCTCTCTGTAACTTAAAGATCTACAGTTAAAACAAAATCATGTGATTAACTCAAGTGTATTAAATCATTGTTTTGATTATATAACCTGAATAAACACACAAAGAATTGATTTTTAAAGCAAATATGATGAATTTTCATTTAGTATTTCCAGTGCAATTCACGTTTGAACAAAATCTGCATTTCTTCAAATTTCTGGTGATCGATCCAGTTATAAATGCTGAATCTCGATTTGAAGCTAGCTTATTGATTAACGATCCTAGGAAAATTATCAAATGATTTTTCCATCGCACGAATTGGTGGAACGAGTTCGATTCAGGGTTAAACCCTGAGTTTTGCAGCGTTCTGTAAGAATGGTGATTTCGTCACCACGAGACGATCGAGCTCCATATGCTCGTAGGAAAAGGGAGTACAAAGTGACGACGTGCTATGGCCGAAAGCATGGATTATTCTGGTGGCTGGTGACGTGATCGCGAGGAGGTTTTTGGTTGGAGTTTTGTTCAGGTTTTTCGATCGAGCGACAAAATTTAGATCTAAAATTTTAGACTTCAAGTTGAATATTGCAATCGAGCTTAGAGATGATTCGTGACGTGCCGGAGGGGGCAAGGTTCACCAGAGCGTCGCCATGGTGGTGTGCACGTGCACTTGAATGTATCAGTGATAATGCGTGCGTGAGTGTGTTTTGCAATCCTACAGTTTATATTTAGCTTAGCTAAATAAATAGAAACAGAAGAAAAAGAACGGAAAGGAGAAGAAGATGGATTCGTGAACGAACGGGGAAGACTCTGGGTTTTAGAAAGTTTGCTTGAGTTTTTCGTCGCATAGGCTCGAGTCTTTAAAATGAAGCTACCTGTTTTAAACTTGAGAAAGGGAAAAAAAATAGAGAAGAAGAAAGAGAGCTTGGGGAAGAAGGGAGAAAGCACGGGAAGATTTGAAGAACCGCACGGGGTCAAACCCGAGGCACCTGGGGTTTTAGCTCGGTATGGTGCTATCTTGAACCTTGGAGTTAGTTAAAGTGTAAATGTAATTCAAATAATTTAAAATCCAAATTTGCTTTAAAATGGTAAATTAGTATTAACAATTATCTGTTTTGAGTTGAGGACTTGTTTTCAAGTTAATTAATTAACAAACGTTTAACAACGTTTTAAAATCTAACTAATACTTTAAATAAATAATTGAAATAAGATAATTTAAGTTAATTAATGTTTAAGCTTGTTATAGTAGAAATAAATTTCTGAATAAGAAGATTTCTAAATGTTAAATCAGACAAATAAAAAATTAATTTAGAAAACGACCATGGATGATTAAATTAATAACTATAATTAACTGAATAATTATGGATTTTTGTCGTACTTGAAGATTGGTTAATTAACAACCAAGTATCTAATTAATTTATAAATTAAGAATTGTTAATTTGATAATTTAAGTTGATTAATTCAAAATTGATAGGTAAATTAAGATAATTTATTAAGGAATAATAAATTAATATATTCAATTGAGATTTAATTAATTTGTCATTACGAAGAATAAATCATTGGTACTAAATAGTAGATAAAAATAATCAAGTGGATAAGTTAATTAAATCACATTGAACTTAAGTTGAAGATGATTTACTATCATCAAATATTCTGTACTGGATTGATATTGCTAATGTGATACTGTGATTGCTTTGTGATGAACAGTGATTTTTGTTTGTTCAGTATTGATGTGAAAACCCTGTTGTCCGTAAAACGACATTTAAACTTCGATGCGACAGGGAATCGGATTTCAGTTGGTTATCCGAAACCCACATCAAACCTGTGAATTCTTGTGAAAGACATATCCACATGTTTTTAAAAAAATTACTTTCACTATTTAGCCGGGAAAGGACCTTTGGGTCGTGTAACCCGTTTCAAATATGTGATTCGACGTTATGGATAGCATTTGAAGACCGATGTTGAAGACCCGGTATTTGCGAGAGCGATAGGATGACCTATCGATTGTCTCTACACCGAGTAGCTACGGTATTGAGATTTCCTAAGTGATAGGAAGTCCGACTGGGATTGTGGATATCCGGATTGCAAGGACTTATTTGGAAGTGCCTTCGGTTCTATTCGAACCCAGAACAGACTTGTATGGATTGTATGTCTGACATTACAATTTGAGATATAAAGCAGATTTCTTTCAAATACATTTATGTTGGTGGCGGAGAATTTTTTCTCTTAGCTTAACACCCTTCTCTGAGACGTACGAGCTCAGAGGTTATGTAGTTGATGGTTATCAGCGATATATTCCCAATTTGGTAATGTGACATGCTGAGTGTTGCTGTGAAATGATCATTGTTTGATCATTTGTGATACGATCATTTGTTTGATCATTTATCTTTGTGATCATTACTTTGACCATTTTTTGACCCAAAACATGACTTTGTACCAAAGCGTGGCTTTGTGGACGAGACTTCGTCGAGCCTCACACCCCGGAATGGTCGAAACAGGAAAGATGCAGCAAGGTTATTGGGGGTAGCACCCCTTAGGGTATGTGCATTTCCTTCTGGATAGAAGTGGTATCATGGTATGGTGCCCAGATACTTAACTTATGTTGATATCGTAGATATATATGTATTACTTTGTGATTTGTTGCTGGGGCCCCGGTTAAAGGTTGGTTACAATCGGGAGATGGCATACTCGTGTCAGTAGTTACCCAGTTAGGGGTAACCCGGCCTTGTGTTGGTAGAGATCCGGTTAGGTTCTCGGGTCGTCCCTCCAGAGGCGTACTCATGTGGCCCAGGAAGTTCCTTAGCTTGACCATTGTTGGAAATCCAATTCCTAATATGAAACCCTGTACGGTTTTAGTTATAGAACCTGCCATTTAGTTATGGAGGCGCCCCACCATTTAGATGGTAGCTATAGTAGGCATACGATAATGGTCGTATGTTGGCTAAGATTAATATCCTACTTTCGAAGTGTTTTCTTCACTATGCACTAGTAATAATATCAAAGAATTCTTTTCTCGTATCAATCATATTTAACTATCATAAGAATAAATCTCCTCCAATTCTGCATTTGCATTGTGTGTGTGGCGGGAGGTCTTATGGTAGTCCCATTTTTAAAAGCATACCGAAAATTCTTTAATAAATCTAGTTCTTTGAAAGTAACCGTGTTTTGTTTACTCATATCAGTCCCATGACTGATCCGGAGTTTATTCTTTTCTTTCCTAAACTCTAGGTGCCCATTATTTCCACATGGGCAAACTAGTAGCAGGTTTCTGTATTTTGGTGTAGCTGTATTTTGGAGCTCTTATCTAGGAGATATCTTGGGAGCTTTTGGAGATTTTCAGGTGTTTAGCTTTTGGGAGTACGTTATCATCTCTCTTATTTGAGGACTTTTGGATATATGATCACTGTTCTATTATCATGATGTTGTATTTGGAGTTGTGGTGTATGTATTATATATACGCTGATGTAGTATGGATATTATGTTGATGTTGTAACTGTGATGATACTTATGATATTGATTCCGTTCCGCTGTTTTATATTCATCTAATTGTTGTTATAAGCTCCGGCGATGCGAATTTGATGTCGTTTAACGGACATCGAGTTTGGGTCGTCACAAGTGGTATCAGAGCAGTTGGTTGAGTAAGAACTTTAACTACGGAGTATAACACATTAGATGGCTCATTAGAGATAGGGTGAAGTATACCCTAGAATGAGTATAACCAAGATTGAGACTCTAAATTTATTAGTCTATTTCTTTTACTGCTAATATTCCTTAAGATATTTTGTTCGTGTATTTAAATCAATTTTCTTACTAATTACAGATAGTAAGAAATAAGCGGACGAAGGGGAAGAGTTAGGGGTCAAGGAGGTGCCACAGCACCTGATCAAGGTCCCCCAACGGCAATAGCGACAGCTCAGCAACAGCCGAATCTGGCTGATTTACATAAAAGTTTCTCGAGACTTTGTGGTAAGTCGTTCAACGGCAAAGAGTCGATTGTTGAAACACAAGCCTGGATAAGATCGTGTGAGAAAATCTTCAAAGGGCTAAAATTGGAAGACGACCAGAAGCGACTCATAGCTTCTTGGCAACTGCAAGATGAAGCTTCCGCTTGGTGGGAGACAATCACGGTAGATAAGCCAGAAGACGAGTTTTCTTGGGAAAATTTCAAAGAAGTGTTTGAAAAGCGATATCTGCCATCAGCTGGAATTTCTCGAATGTATCAGGAATTCATGGACCTGAAGCAGGGCAGTTTATCATTTGAAGAGTATCTGAACAGATTTAATGAATTATCTCGTTTTGGTCCCGAATTGGCGAATACGCATTTAAAGATGAACGAAAGATTCATTCGCGAGATGAATAAGAAATTCCATGAAAGAATGACGGGTCACGTTAAGGAATCTTTTTCAGATTTAGTTGATATGGGGTACAGATACGCTACCCTTGATGTGCAAGAAGCCCCGGAAGAGAAAGGTAATTCAGGCAATCAAAGAAAAAGCGGAAATTTGGAGGCAAGAAACCTTGGCAAGGCAACGAGAAGAAGAAGAGCATTCAGGGAAGCGCGGCAGAAAATGTCACTTGTTATAACTGCAAAGAGAAGGGCCATTATTCAAATAGCTACCCAAAACCGAAGAAGCAAGTTAAGAAGGAAGAAACTGTTAGAGGAGCAAAAGAATGTTATAATTGTCACAAGCCCGGACATTTTATTAAAGATTGCCCAGTGATGAAGCCAGCACAGGTGGCAAAGGTTTATGTGATAAAGAAGGACCCCTTATCTTCAAAAGCTGATAAAGGAAAAAGGGTTTTGGAAGGCAATCTTACTATTTATGATAGAACTGTTAGAGTTTTATTTGACACAGAAGCTTCACATAGCTTTATCTCTCAACAAACCGTAAATGAATTAGGACTTAAAACTAAATTTGTTGACGATCCTATTTGCATGGAAAATCCGGTTGGAGGTCCCGCAAATCTTTGTTCATATTGTAGGAGAGTTCCTATTTCATATGCTAGCAATCAATTTCCTATCAACCTTTTTGTCCTCGAATTTAATGAATTTGAAATCTTACTTGGTATGAACTGGTTATCGAGATACGAAGCTATATTGGTTTGTAATAATCGGACAGTTTTAGTCCAAACGAACCTTGGAAATTTTATTGAAATCTCTTGTGAGGATCCAAGTCCAAGGAGAGATAGATTGATGTATAATTTGGGATATCTTGAACCCACTTTGCAGTCTATACCTGTTGTTGGGGTTTTCTCCGATGTATTTGAAGAAGTGAAATCTTTACCTCCTCACCGAGAAATAGAATTCTGAATTGACCTTGTACCCAATGCTCGTCCTGTTGTTCACGCAAGTCGCAGGATGGCACCCAGGGAAAAGATTGAATTGGTTCATCAAACTGAGGAACTACGAGCAAAAGGATTAATTCGACCCAGTGTTTCTGAATGGGGCTCAGCCGTCGTATTTGTTGCTAAATCGGATGGATCTTTGAGATTGTGTGTAGATTACCGCGATCTAATTAAACAAACTCTCAAGAACAAATTCCCTCTACCAAGAATTGATGATTTATTTGATCAGTTGCACGGCGCTCGTTTCTTTTCAAAAATGGATCTAGCCCAAGGATTCCATCAACTACGAATCGCCGAAGATTGTGTTCATTTAACTGCCTTTAGAGGTCCTGATATGTTATACGAATGGTTAGTTATGCCTTTCGGGCTAACCAATGCTCCAGCATACTTCGTAGATCTTATGACTCGTGTGTTTCGGAAAGTTTTGAATAAATTTGTGCTTGTATTCATTGATGATATTTTGATCTATTCTAAGACTAAAGAAGAGCATGTCGAACATCTTGAAATCGTATTGGAAATATCGAGGAGAAATGTTCTATATGCAAAATTTTCCAAATGCTACTTCTAGGTCAATGTAGTCAAATTCCTTGGCCATATTGTTAATGAAGAAGGAATTTCGGTAGATCCTAGCAAAATTTCCACTATTCTTGATTGGAAACAACCCACTACTCCAAATGAAGTTCGAAGCTTTTTGGGTTTAGCAGGCTATTACCAGAAATTCGTTCAAGATTTTTCTAAGTTGGCCAGCCCATTGACTAAGCTAACAATGAAAAATGCAAAGTTCATCTGGACTTCAGAACGTGAAGAAGTTTTTCAGGAGTTGAAAAAGAGATTGACCAGTGCTCTTGTTCTCACTATTATTAACGGGAACCAAGGCTTATCTGTCTATACTGATGCATGTGGTGATGGGGTAGGTGCAGTATTAATTCAAAATGGAAAGGTAGTTGCCTACGCGAGTAGACAATTACGTGCACATGAGAAAAACTACCCAACGCACGATTTGGAACTTTTGGTTGTTGTTTTCGCCTTAAAAATCTGGCGACATTATCTTCTGGGTAAGAATCTTTTAAGCTTTCTTAAAACAATTTATGAACTTAACTAAAGAAATATAATTAATGAATTCTCTTTGTTTTAGGTGAAAAATTCGAATTATTCACCGACCATAAATCCTTGAAATATCTTTTCACCTAGAAGGATCTAAATTTGCGACAACAACGGTGGTTGGAATTTCTGGCATCGTATGACCTGGATATTCTGTATACGCCGGGGAAGGCCAATGTGGTTGCTGATGCTTTGAGCAGAGGACATGCTGTTCTCGCATATCTTGTAATCACTCCTACTCTTCTTAAGAAGATCGCGAGCAAGCAAACTGAAGACAAGTTTCTTCGAGAAATGCGTAGAAGAATAGATCGAGGAGAGGATACTACTTTTGAGATAGATAATAGAGAAGTTATAAGGATGAAGGGCAGAATTTGTGTCCCTGACATTCCAGAACTAAAACGTGAAGTATTGGATGAATGTCACAAGTCCAAACTCAGCATCCATCCAGGAGTCAATAAAATGTATCGAGATATTAAAAGAACGTTCTGGTGGAAGATGATGAAAAGAGACATATCGATTTATGTGAGTCGTTGTGCTACTTGTCAGCAAATCAAAAGCGACCAAAAGAAAGTGGCCGGTTTACTTCAACCTTTGGAAGTAACGAAATGGAAGTAGGATCAGGTATCGATGGATTTCATCGATGGATTGCCACGAACCAAGAAAGGCAATGAAGCGATTTGGGTTATTGTGGATCGTCTAAGCAAAACTGCTCACTTCATTTCAGTTAAATCCACTCGGACTGCAGCAAGCTTGGCAGGTATATATATAAAGGAAATTGTTCGCCTCCATGGTATTCCCAGCAGTATAGTAAGTGATCGTGACCCGATCTTCGCCAGTAGATTTTGGGAGGCATTCCAAGACTCTTTGGGAACGAAATTAAATTTCAGCACTGCTTATCATTCACAATCTGATGGACAGACTGAGAGAGTTAATCGAATTTTAGAAGACCTACTGCATGCTTGTGTTCATGATTTTGGTGGTTCTTGGGAGGACCATTTGCATCTGGTTGAATTCTCATATAATAACAGTTATCAGGCAAGTATAAAAATGGCTCCTTTCGAAGCTTTATATGGTCGTCCGTGTCGATCACCTACATGCTGGATCGAATCAGGTGATAGACTTATTCTTGGACCGGATATGATGAAAGAAGCCACTGAGAAGGTAGACTTTATTCGAAAGAAGTTATTAACTGCCCAAAGCCGTCAAAAGAGCTATTATGACCGACGAAGAAGAAATTTGGAATTTCAAGTTTGAGATTCTGTATTTCTGAAAGTATCTCCGATGCGGGGAGTATTGAGATTCGGGAAAACTGGAAAGCTAGCACCGCAAAATATTGGTCCTTTTCCTATTCTGGAAAGGATTGTTCCTCTAGCATATAGAGTGCAGTTACCCAGCTGGTTGTCTGACGTACATGATGTGTTCCACATTTCTAATCTTCGAAAATATATGCACGATCCAGATAATATTATTGAAGAAGCTGCTCAGTAGGATCTAGAGATCACTCCTAACTTGGCAGTTAAAAGAGAGCCGATAAAAATTGTAGATCGTGATAAGAAGCGATTAAGAAACAAGATTGTGAAGCTGGTCAAAGTTCAATGGAGTGGCGATCCAAAGGACTATACTTGGGAGACTGAAGATAATATGAAGAAATCATATCCCGATTGCAGAATGGACATCTCGGCTTAAACTGTAAGTCATTTCCTTATTTTTCTGAATTCGTCTGTTTTTGTTTGTGTTTCTCTCTCTTTCAATTTCGAGGACGAAATTTTCTTAAGGAGGGGATATTGTAACATCCCGGAATTTCGTTAAATTAAAATCGTTGAATTATTAGAACTTTTAAATTTAAATTGAGAATTTCAAAGGAAATGAAATATTGTAATAAAAATCACATAGTTATTAAATGTTAATAATTAAAACAACTTTCTTTTTAACAAAGTAAAATAAGAAATTATTTTAAAACCATTAAATGAAATATGGGTTATAAATTAATAATTGATAGTATGAGTTTTAAATAAATAATGAATAAAAATATATAACAAGGCAAGAATTAATGTTAAACAATAAAATAAAATATGTGACAAATTACATGCTAATAGTTAAAACTTTAAGATTAAATTAAATTTTAAGAAAATATACTTTTGTAATAAAATTTATATAATTATAAAATGACTTAAGAAAAGAAAGAAAATATACATCCCATATGAAGACATAAGAAATCAAAACTCTTCCATTTAACAAAATAAAGTAAGTTTGTATTAAATAAAAATAATAAAGTAACATTACCTGTAAGTATACAAGGAGGCATGAAGCATTTAATGCTATACACATCAGCCAAACTTAAAGTAAGATTTCCTGTATAAAACATACAAGGAAAACACTGCATCACATACTTCCATTTAATGCTCTCAAATACACCCATACACAAGTACGATTGAAAAGAAAAAAAAAGGTTGCTTCAGCACAACACAAGGAGTGTGTTGCCTGCACATCTCCTTATATAAGTGTGTAGCCTCCAAGTTTGTCCAAAATTTTTTACTAAAGAAAGAAAGAAAAAAATATTAGCAAAGATCAGAAAATAAAAAGGGAAGCAAACATCATTTTTATTCAAGCTTGAAAACAATTTACTGAAGGAAGATTCAACTACAGGTTTCAAACAAAAGTGTTCTCTGTTTTTAAGTATTTCCAGGTAAGTAAATATACTGCTTGGATATTAAAAATATGTGTATTTGATTTATGGACAAGTTGCTTGGCTATGTATGTTTTAAAAAGATGACTCTGCAAATGTTTGTGATACCTGTTCTTCCAAACTTTGGTTTCAGAGCAAAAATTAATGAGAAGTATTTGATAAATCTTCATGCAAATGTTATAAAATTTAGATTTTTTAAATAAAACAAGTTGTTTAAACTTGAGTCACAGTTAAAAAAAAAAAATTTAAGCTTGAACATTTAGCATTTGTCTCTGTAACTTAAAGATCTACAGTTAAAACAAAATCATGTGATTAACTCAAGTATATTGAATCGTTGTTTTGATTATATAACCAGAATAAACACACAAAGAGTTGATTTTTAAAGAAAATATGATGAATTTTCATTTATTATTTCCAGTGCAATTCATGTTTGAACAAAATCTGCATTTCTTCAAATTTCTGGTGATCGATCCAGTTGTAAATGTAGAATCTCGATTTGAAGCAAGATTATTGATTAACGATCCTAGGAAAATTGTCAAATGATTTTTCCATCGCATGAATTGGTGGAACGAGTTCGATTTAGGGTTAAACCCTGAGTTTTGCAGCGTTCTGTAAGAATGGTGATTTCGTCACCACGGGACAATCGAGCTCCATATGCTTGTAGGAAAAGGGTGTACAAAGTGACGACGTGCTATGGTCGAAAGCATGGATTTTTCTGGTGGCTGGTGAAGTGATCACGAGGAGGTTTTTGGTTGGAGTTTTGTTCAGGTTTTTCGATGGAGTGACGAAATTTAGATCTAAAATTTTAGACTTCAAGTTGAATATTGCAATCGAGCTTAGAGATGATTCGTGACGTGCCGAAGGGGGCGAGGTTCACCAGAGCGTCGCCATGGTGGTGTGCACGTGCACGTGAATGTATCAGTGATAATGTGTGCGTGAGTGTGTTTTGTAATCCTACAATTTATATTTAGCTTAGCTAAATAAATAGAAATAGAAGAAAAAGAATGGGAAGGAGAAGAAGATGGATTCGTGAACGAACGGGGAAGACTCTGGGTTTTAGAAAGTTTGCTTGAGTTTTTCGTCGCATAGGCTCGAGTCTTTAAAATGAAGCTACCATGTTTTAAACTTGAGAAAGGGAAAAAAAACAGAGAAGAAGAAAGAGAGCTTGGGGAAGAAGGGAGAAAGCACGGGAAGATTTGAAGAACCGCACGGGGTCAAACCCGAGGCACCTGGGGTTTTAGCTCGGTATGGTGCTATCTTGAACCTTGGAGTTAGTTAAAGTGTAAATGTAATTCAAATAATTTAAAATCCAAATTTGTTTTAAAATGGTAAATTAGTATTAACAATTAACTGTTTTGAGTTGAGGACTTGTTTTGAAGTTAATTAATTAACAAATATTTAACAATGTTTTAAAATCTAATTAATACTTTAAATAAATAATTGAAATAAGATAATTTAAGTTAGTTATTGTTTAAGCTTGTTATGGTAGAAATAAATTTGTGAATAAGAAGATTTCTAAATGTTAAATCAGATAAATAACAAATTATTTTGGAAAACAACCATGGATGATTAAATTAATAATTATAATTAACTAAATAATTAAGGATTTTTATCGTACTTGAAGATTGGTTAATTAACAACCAAGTATCTGATTAATTTATAAATTAAGAATTGTTAATTTGATAATTTAAGTTGATTAATTCAAAATTGATAGGTAAATTAAGATAATTTATTAAGGAATAATAAACTAATATAGTCAATTGAGATTTAATTAATTTTTCATTACGAAAAATAAATCATTGGTATTAAATAGTAGATAAAAATAATCAAGTGGATAAGTTAATTAAATCACATTGAACTTAAGTTGAAGATGATTTACTATCATAAAATATTCTGTACTGGATTGATATTGCTAATGTGATACTGTGATTGCTTTGTGATGAACAGTGATTTTTGTTTGTTCTGTATTGATGTGAAAACCCTGTTGTCCGTAAAACGACATTTAAACTTCGATGCGATAGGGAATCGGATTTCAGTTGGTTATCCGAAACCCACATCGAACCTGTGAATTCTTGTGAAAGACATATCCGCATGCTTTTAAAAAAATTACTTTCACTATACGGTTTAGCCGGGAAAGGACCTTTGTGTCGTATAACCCATTTTGAATATGTGATTCGACGTTATGGATAGCATTTGAAGACTGGTGTTGAAGACCCGGTATTTGCGAGAGCGATAGGATGACCTATCGATTGTCTCTGCACCGAGTAGCTACGGTATAGAGATTTCCTAAGTGATAGGAAGTCCGATCGGGATTGTGGATATCCGAATTGCAAGGACTTCTTTGGAAGTGCCTTCGACTCTGTTCGAACCCAGAACAGACTTGTATGGATTGTATGTCTGACATTACAATTTGAGATATAAAGCAGATTTCTTTCAAATACATTTATGATGGTGGCGGAGAATTTATTCTCTTAGCTTAACACCCTTCTCTGAGACGTACGAGCTCAGAGGTTATGTAGTTGATGGTTATCAGCGATATATTCCCAATTTGGTAATGTGACATGCTGATTGTTGCTGTGAAATGATCTGTAACGACCCAGAATTTTGAACAATCTAAATTTGAAAATATTTAATTAATTTTAAATATTTGAATGATGGTTTGTATTGAATTTTCAATATAGCTTTGAATTTGACGATTAAATTATAGAATTTAATCTATTGAAAATTGAATAAAAATTTGAATTTTTATTTTTAAGCTGTTAAAAAAATATTTCAAAGGCTTGTAAAATTCATATTTATAATACTGAAGATAATAGAAGCTTCAGAATCGAATTTGAAAGTGTTTTGTTCAGTTTTGAACTATACCGTTTAAATTGATATTTAAAAATAGTCGTCCGAGGCACAGTCTCGGAATTCGACGAAACCAGTTCCATTGGGTCCGTAATATTGAATTATTACTGGATTTCAAATTTCGTATTTTTCGGAATTGATATGTGAGCAGACGGTGAGTAAACGCGTTGAAAGTTGTATCGAAACAAAGTGAATTTAAATTTAAATTTTAAATTTTAAAACGACAGCATCCCTAAAATCACGGCAAGGATCACGGCTAAATCAGGTAAACACGTTCTCCTCTGCAAATTCAAGTTCTCTTGTTCCCCCCTTTCCACCTTTAAACACGCAGGAGATCCCAGAAAAAAATCGTGCAAATCATACTACCCACTTCTGCTTCCTTTCATTTTCTTCCCCTATTCGATTTTCTGAGAGAGACAAGAATAAATGGCCACTCACGTCTAAACCCCTTTCCCTTTCTCAAAACCAAATCGAATTTAAACGAGATTCAGTTTTGTTCTAGATCAAAGAATTCACGAGGTCAATTTGTAGGAGAGGGGAGGCATCGAAAATGAATCGCCTCAGAGTCGCGCGCGCGTCGAGAGGCAAGGGTCTCGCGATCCAATCTTGGCGCCTGTTCAAGTCAGGGTCGTCACTGGGTAAGGTTGAGGTGGGCGTAGAGGCGGCAGCGACTAGGCGAGGTCGCGGCATAGCAACAGCAAACGGCCGCAGCGGCAATGTCGAAGGCAAGATCGAGATAGCGATGACGTCTTGAGGATTCTCGAGCTCGAGGGCGATGGCAGGTGTAGCAATCTGGGTTCGTCAACGCGCTAGGCTGGGGTCGCCCGGCAGTTCAGAGATGAAGGCTGTAGGCGGTCACGTGGTCTCTGGGATTGAGTTCGAGCAGTAGGTTGGGATCGCGGCAAGGTTTCGCTTGGGGTAGAAGTCTGTTTGATCTGGGATTCTTCAATTTGCAGTGAGGTATAAATCAAGAAAAATCAAGTCAAGATGGATTGGATGGAAAAATAAAAGCAAAGGTGAGAACTTCTCACTCAAAAGGGTATTTAAAATTATAAATAGTTATATTTAAAATTTGTTGATTGATTGATTAATTGCTTGATTGTGATATTAGATATAGTAGGATATATCTATATATAGCAATATATATATATATATTGGCATATGTATATATTGCAGTTGATTGATTTCCCGCATTATATAGCGGATGAGACCCTATTGCGCCGTTAGTAAGCGGATAATATTTTATAAAATCCCATATACCGCGATATTCCACCTCCAAGTGGAATTGGTATTGTGCTAACATCCGTGGATGCAGGGAAACAGGTTGGAGGGATCCAACTGGATTCCTCACAAATATTTATTTGTTTATAGATATTGTGTGATTATTGATTATCATATCGATATATGATATTGGTGCCATGATTGACTATTGGATGCTGTGGCATCATCGGATTCATTTTTTTTAAAGTTAAAAATAACAATTTTTATTTTTAAAAGGATTTTAAAGTGATTCTTCCAAAGTATATGTTGTATTTAAATTTTTGAATTGATTCACCTTAAAATAAATAAACATATAAGCTTTTATGTTATAAAAAAAATTAATACTTTTATAAAATATAACCCAAAAGGAAAATTTTAAAATAAATAGATTTATAAAATAGTTAAATTTGGGTTTTGAATAATTATCATAAATAGTTATATGAGAGATTTTATAATCGATATTTATAAATTAAATTTATTGGAATTATGAAACGAGTCTATTAAGTGTTGAGTTGATGTATAAAATGAATTTCATTAAAATTTGTAGATTTATAAGTTGTGAAAGTTATCAAATGAATAGATGTTGAAAATAAAAGTTTTATAGGAAATTAACTTATAAAATGGATTTTGGGCATTTAAATGAGATATTTATAGAAATTGTAAATAAAGGAATTTTTTTAAGTTGAAATTATCATGGAATATAAAAAAATCTTATAAGCAATAAGATTTGGAATTGTGAAGCTTAAAAAGAACGATTTGGTAAATGAATGAATGAATTATAAGTACTCAACTTATAATATGGACTTTTGGTATAAAATTAAATTTTATAAATTGAATTGGATTGATAAAGAAAATTTATAAATCAAAGTTATAAATAGGGTTGGAATTTATAAACATTGTTTATAAATTCGAAAATCAAATTTAATTTGATAAATTTAATATTAAAATTTATTAAAGGAGCTATATTCACAATTTTGAACAGTGAATATATTATTAAAGAAAATGGATATATTTTGGGAAAGGAATGTTTTAAATGGAATTTAAAACGATTAAAGGTGTTTTAAAATGCGTTAAGTATCGAATATCTAGATTTCAACATTTGCTTTTGAAATAGACGTTTTCGAGAAATAGAAGGAAATGAAAACAAAGATTTCAACATTTATTGTTGAAATAACGTTTTCGAGAAAATAAGGAAATAATGGACTATAACACTGTTGTTATAGTAAATGATTTCCGAAAGGAAATATTTTTGTATAGTATTGGGATTTATATATCTATTTTAATTTCGAATCCCTATACTAGTGATTTTGGGTTGTCGTAACGATGTTTTACTCAACATTCGTTTTGACCCAATTAAATGTGAATTAAAGAATGATTTTCTTAACGAATGAAATATATAATTAACTATGGGTTAAGTATATTGAATATTTTCAAATTGTTGAAAATAAATGAGATTTATGAATTACTTATTTTTAAATAAGTATGGAAATGCTTTTCCAATATGAAATGAAACGTTTTGAGAATTTATCCTCTTGAAGATAAATTGGAGTTGAATAATTGAACCTATCGAAAACTGTAGATCAATAGATAATTTAAAATATAAATTCAATATGGAATTTATAAATGGAAAGGGAAAATTGGTTTCAAAATAAACGTTATTTATTTTTAAAGTGTGGAAAATTATATATCTTGTAAAGATATTTTTGAAAAAATAAATAATTTGAGAAATTATTTGGAATCTGGTGATGTTGCGCATCTTTATTGATAGTTAAATAACCGACTATCAATATTTACCTTTAAATGGGTATTTGTTGTGATTGCTTGAATTGAATGCCACACTTATTTTAAAATAAGCGCTCACTATTCGGGTTAACCGGGAAAGGACCATGGGGTCGTATAACCCACTCCGAATATGTGATACGTCGTTATGAATTGCATTTGAAGACCGGTGTTGAAGACCGGATATTTGTGAAAACGGATGGATTACCGTCGAGTTACTCTGCATCGGCTGATCTCCGGTACAGAGGTTTTATCACCTTTAGTGACGGGATGTCCGGACGTAATTAGTGAATATTCGGATTGCAAGGACTTCTTTGGAAGTGCCTTCAGTTCTGTTCGATCCTGGAACAGACTTGTATGGATTGTATGTCTGACATTACAAGTTGAGATATAAAGCTGATTTCTTTCAAATATATTTCTGTTGGTGGCGGAGAATTTATTCTCTTAGCTTAACACCCTTCTCTGAGACGTACGAGCTCAGAGGTTATATAGTTGAAGGTTATTAGTGATATACTCCCAATTTGGTAGTATGGCATACCGAGTGATGCTGTGGAATGATCATTGGTTGATCATTTGTGATAGGATCATTTGTTTGATCGTCTATCTTGAAGATCATTGCTTTGATCATTTGTTGACCCAAAGCAGCTTTTGTATAAAGCGTGGCTTTATGGACGAGACTTCGTCGAGCCTCACGCCTCGGAAATGGTCAAAACAGGAAAGATGCAGCAAGGTTATTAGGGGGTAGCGCCCCTTTAGTGTATGTCATTCCTTCTGGATAGAGGTGGTATCATGGTATGGAGCCCAGATACTTAACCTATGTGGTTACTGCAAATTTATTACTTTGTGGTTGTTGGAAATCGGGGATCCTCGGATATAGATCGGTTACGATCGGGGAATGACATATTCGTGTCAGTTGTTACCCAGTTAGGGGTAACCCGGCCTTGTATTGGCAGAGATCCGGTTAGGTTCTCGGGACGTCATTCCAGAGGCATTTCCATGTGGCAATGGGAAGTTTCTTGGCCTGACCATTTGTTGGAAATCCAATTCCCAATACGAAACCCTGTACGGTTTTAGTTGTAGAACCTGCCATTTACTTATGGTGGTCATCACTGTTTAGATGGTAGCTATAGTAGGCATACGATAATGGTCGTATGTTGGCTAAGATTTATATTCTATTTTCAAAATGAATTTTGCCTACACTATGCACTAGTAATAATATCAAATGTTCTTTTTAATGCGTATCAAGCATCTTTGACTATCATAAGGAGAAATCTCCTCCGATTCTGCGTTTGCATTGTGTGTGTGTGCGGGAGGCCTTATGGTAGTCTCATTTTCTAAAAAGCATTGCGAATTTATTTAAAAATTATCCTATTCTTTGTCTTAAAGATAAATAACTGTTTTAAGTTCTCACACCAGTCACATGACTGACCTGGAGTTTATTGTTCCCTTCCTAAACTCTGGGTGCCCACCAATTTCCACACGGGCAGTCTATAGTTAGGTTATCAAGTCATTCAGGATATTCAGGAGTTGCTGGAGGCAAGATGGATGGCATGGCGTATTACTAGTATATAGTATTTCTTTTCCGCTATTTGTTGTCGTATACTCTGATAATGAATGTAATGTGATGTAATGTATAAAATATATAGTTCTTTTGTTTTAATGATTATTCATTTATCTATTATATGTTGTTCCGCTGCGATTATGAGATTCTGATATTGTTTCTGTTGCTGTTCTGTTTTCTTCTTCTCTCTTTTTCTCTCTCCTTCTACCTCTTTCTTCTTTCTTAAACCCTCATGGTTCGATTTTCCGGCCTTCGATTAGGCGGCATTTGATACAGTGGGCGTATTAATGTCGATTTTCGGAAGTCGAAGAATCGGGTCTTTACATTTGGTATCAGAGCATATGGTTAAGCGACAACCATGGCTCTGTTGGGTGTTACTCATTAGAGATGGAGTCAATAGTACTCTAGAATGAGTTGAGTGTAATAATATATATGAGCGCGTATTTGTTAGTGAATATGAAATTGTTTTGTATTGCGTTGACTTATCGGTTGATTGTTTATAGATTCTGGTCGGTGCAGTCTAGCTAATTGTGTCGATAGGGGTTTCTAAACTCTTAAACAAGATAAACCGACACAGTATTGTTCTAAAAATCGGGTAAATGAAAATAATTTTGCTCAAACTATTTTCGTATATAAAAGGAATGGTTTTCTGTAAATTATGTATATGGATGCTTGGATGTTAGGAATAGATAACATTAAAACTATTACCATTGAAATTGAATAAGAAATTGAAATCATAACTTCAAAGATAAGAAAATAAAAACCATATGCAAATGAAGTTTAAGAATGAAAATTATAAATGTGATTTATAATTGGAAATAGAATTCCAGAGAAGTTTTGGAAATGTTTTTGAAAGAATTTGGAAATTTTAGAAATTAAATTACTTTTTGATTTGAAAATGATTTTCAAAAGTTTTGAAAAGTATTTTGAAGAGATAAAAGCTCTAAACTCTTTTCGGTCGCTGGAAAATAACTTCGGTAATGACTGCAGCATTATCGATGTTCATTTTCGGGTTTCCAAAAGAGGAATTGCTGCCAAATATTTTAAATGAAAGTTGTTTGGAAAATTTGGGTTTCGTTTTGGAAATTCAAAGGATAATTTGAATTATTTTCAATAATGGTTTTGAAAAAAGTTGAAAAAAGACTCTGGAATCCTATTTAGAATATTTTTGGAATAATAAATGAGTTGATAACTTATACAACTTAAATGTTGATAGAATAAATTTAATTTAAAGAATAGAGTTAAATTAAAGTATGTATAAGTGAATAAATTTGGATAAAAGTAAATTCGAGAATTTAATCTAATGAACTCAATAAGTTGAGATAAAATGAAACGGTGAATGAACAAATGAAGCTACATTCGCAAATAAATGAAATTGGAAATTGTTTACAAGGAAATGAACTTGAGTTTGAAGTGAACTAGCTTAAGTAAATTCGAGATGAATATGAATATGGAATGTAAACAAAATTGAATGGAATCAATTGCAAATGAAGTAGAATTAAAATAAAGTGAATTGGTATCAATTTAAATTAGTTATAAACTAGAATGAATATGAATTCGTTTTGTTTGAAAAAAAAAATGAATCAAATATCAAGAAACTGCATTGTAAGCCATTGAATTTAATGTAAAATTTGATGAAAGCGACTAAAATTTGTATTGAAACTTGATAAATTGCAAATTGAAGTAAATTATTGAATGAAACTAATTCAAACTAATATGAATCAATTGTAAATGAGAGCTGCAATTGAAAGATAAAAATCCAATATTCAGAAGTTAAATTGAATTCAAATGAAATTGAAATGTAAAATTGAATGAGAATAAATATGTAACTTCAATAGTGAAGTAAAAATGTATAAGAAGCATATATTGAATATTTTGTAAAGGAAACGTGCAAAATGGTTTGAATGTTGGAATTGGATACTACTACTAGCAGGTTATACAGGTGTTATAAAGGAATTGGGATTTTGATTTCAAAGATAAAAAAATTGAATTGCTCGACAAAAAGGTACGTATTTCAATTTTAGTATGAGATTTGATGATTTCCTTCTCCAGCCACTTGGCTTTCTCTTTTCTTTTTGATTCTGAGGGGCCGTGGTGCCATTTTGTAGTCGTACCGATCGAGCCGCGCAAAGGAGACGCTGGCGAAATTTTTCGAAAATTTAGGGTGTTAGAAATTTTTGAGAAATTTTTGAAAGTTTAAAATTTGAATTTGAATTTAAATTTGAATTGTGAAGTAAACAATATTGTTGAAACTTATAACTTAAGTTGGACAGCTAGTTGAAATGATGATGAATCTCTAATAAAAAGACTTAGGTTAGTAAGTTGATAAAACTATTTGAATTGTGGAAAATAGTAAACCAGTTAAGGACCATTTCTTCCTAACTTGCAATTTCGGGACGAAATTCTTTTAAGGGGGGAAGATTGTAACGACCCAGAATTTTGAACAATTTAAATTTGAAAATATTTAATTAATTTTAAATATTTGAATGATGGTTTGGATTGAATTTTCAATATAGCTTTGAATTTGACGATTAAATTATAGAATTTAATCTATTGAAAATTGAATAAAAATTTGAATTTTTAATTTTAAGCTGATAAAAAAATATTTCAAAGGCTTGTAAAATTCATATTTATAATACTGAAGATAATAGAAGCTTCAGAATCGAATTTGAAAGTGTTTTGTTCAGTTTTGAACTATACCGTTTAAATTGATATTTAAAAATAGTCGTCCAAGGCACAGTCTCGGAATTCGACGAAACTAGTTCCATTGGGTCCGTAATATTGAATTATTATTGGATTTCAAATTTCGTATTTTTCGGAATTGATATGTGAGCACACGGTGAGTAAACACGTTGAAAGTTGTATCGAAACAAAGTGAATTTAAATTTAAATTTTAAAATTTAAAACGACAGCATTCCTAAAATCACGGCAAGGATCACGGCTAAATCAGGTAAACACGTTCTCCTCTGCATAGTCATGTTCTCTTGTTCCCCCCTTTCCACCTTTAAACACGTAGGAGATCCCGGAGAAAAATCGTGCAAATCATACTACCCACTTCTGCTTCCTTTCATTTTCTTCCCCTATTCGATTTTCGGAGAGAGACAAGAATAAATGGCCACTCACATCTAAACCCCTTTCCCTTTCTGAAAACCAAATCGAATTTAAACGAGATTCAGTTTTGTTCTAGATCAGAGAATTCACGAGGTCAATTTGTAGGAGAGGGGAGGCATCGAAAATGAATCGCCTCAGAGTCGCGCGCGCGTCGAGAGGCAAGGGTCTCGCGATCCAATCTTGGCTCCTGTTCAAGTCAGGGTCGTCACTCGGTAAGGTTGAGGTGGGCATAGAGGCGGCATCGACTAGGCGAGGTCGCGACATAGCAACAGCAAACGGCCGCAGCGACAATGTCGAAGGCAAGATCGAGATAGCGATGACGTCTTGAGGATTCTCGAGCTTGAGGGCGATGGTAGGTGTAGCAATCTGGGTTCGTCAACGCGCTAGGCTGGGGTCGCTCGGCAGTTCAGAGATGAAGGCTGTAGGCGGTCACGTGGTCTCTGGGATTGAGTTCGAGCAGTAGGTTGGAATCGCGGCAAGGGTTTCGCTTGGGGTAGAAGTCTGTTCGATCTGGGGTTCTTCAATTTGCAGTGAGGTATAAATCAAGAAAAATCAAGTCAAGATGGATTGGATGGAAAAATAAAAGCAAAGGTGAGAACTTCTCACTCAAAAGGGTATTTAAAATTATAAATAGTTATATTTAAAATTTGTTGATTGATTGATTAATTGCTTGATTGTGATATTAGATATAGTAGGATATATCTATATATAGCAATATATATATATTGGCATATGTATATATTGCAGTTGATTGATTTCCCGCATTATATAGCGGATGAGACCCTATTGCATCGTTAGTAAGCGGATAATATTTTATAAAATCCCATATACCGCGATATTCCACCTCCAAGTGGAAATTGTATTGTGCTAACATCCGTGGATGCAGGGAAACAGGTTGGAGGGATCCAACTGGATTCCTCACAAATATTTATTTGTTTATAGATATTGTGTGATTATTGATTATCATATCGATATATGATATTTGTGCCATGATTGACAATTGGATGTTGTGGCATCATCGGATTCATTTTTTTTAAAGTTAAAAATAACAATTTTTATTTTTAAAAGGATTTTAAAGTGATTCTTCCAAAGTATATGTTTTATTTAAATTTTTGAATTGATTCACCTTAAAATAAATAAACACATAAGCTTTTATGTTATAAAAAATATTAATACTTTTATAAAATATAACTCAAAAGGAAAATTTTAAAATAAATAGATTTATAAAATAGTTAAATTTGGGTTTTGAATAATTATCATAAATAGTTATATGAGAGATTTTATAATCGATATTTATAAATTAAATTTATTGGAATTATGAAACGAGTCTATTAAGTGTTGAGTTGATGTATAAAATGAATTTCATTAAAATTTATAGATTTATAAGTTGTGAAAGTTATCAAATGAATAGATGTTGAAAATAAAAGTTTTATAGGAAATTAACTTATAAAATGGATTTTGCGCATTTAAATGAGATATTTATAGAAATTGTAAATAAAGGAATTTTTTTTAAGTTGAAATTGTCATGGAATATAAAAGAATCTTACAAGCAATAAGGTTTGGGATTTGTGAAGCTTAAAAAGAACGATTTGGTAAATGAATGAATGAATTATAAGTACTCAACTTATAATATGGACTTTTGGTATAAAATTAAATTTTATAAATTGAATTGGATTGATAAAGGAAATTTATAAATCAAAGTTATGAATAGGGTTGGAATTTATAAACATTGTTTATAAATTCGAAAATCAAATTTAATTTGATAAATTTAATATTAAAATTTATTAAAGGAGCTATATTCACAATTTTGAACAGTGAATATATTATTAAAGAAAATGGATATATTTTGGGAAAGGAATGTTTTAAATGGAATTTAAAACGATTAAAGGTGTTTTAAAATGTGTTAAGTATCGAATATCTAGATTTCAACATTTATTGTTGAAATAGACGCTTTCGAGAAATAGAAGGAAATGAAAACATAGATTTCAACATTTATTATTGAAATAGACGTTTTCGAGAAAATAAGGAAATAATGGAATATAACACTGTTGTTATAGTAAATGATTTCCGAAAGGAAATATTTTTGTATAGTATTGGGATTTATATATCTATTTTAATTTCGAATCCCTATACTAGTGATTTTGGGTTGTCGTAACGATGTTTTACTCAACATTCGTTTTGACCCAATTAAATGTGAATTAAAGAATGATTTTCTTAACGAATGAAATATATACTTAACTATGGGTTATGTATATTGAATATTTTCAAATTGTTGAAAATAAATGAGATTTATGAATTACTTATTTTTAAATAAGTATGGAAATGCTTTTCCAATATGAAATGAAACGTTTTGAGAATTTATCTTCTTGAAGATAAATTGGAATTGAATAATTGAACCTATTGAAAACTGTAGATCAATAGATAATTTGAAATATAAATTCACTATGGAATTTATAAATGGAAAGGGAAAATTGGTTTCAAAATAAACATTATTTATTTTTGAAGTGTGGAAAATTATATATCTTGTAAAGATATTTTTGGAAAATAAATAATTTGAGAAATTATTTGGAATCTGGTGATGTTGCGCATCTTTATTGATATTTAAATAACCGACTATCAATATTTACCTTTAAATGGGTATTTGTTGTGATTGCTTGAATTGAATGCCACACTTATTTTAAAATAAGCGCTCACTATTCGGGTTAACCGGGAAAGGACCATGGGGTCGTATAACCCACTCCGAATATGTGATACGTCGTTATGAATTGCATTTGAAGACCAGTGTTGAAGACCGGATATTTGTGAAAACGGATGGATTACCGTCGAGTTACTCTGCATCGGCTGATCTCCGGTACAGAGGTTTTATCACCTTTAGTGACGGGATGTCCGGACGTAATTAGTGAATATCCGGATTGCAAGGACTTCTTTGGAAGTTCCTTCGGTTCTGTTCGATCCCGGAACAGACTTGTATGGATTGTATGTCTGACATTACAAGTTGAGATATAAAGCTGATTTCTTTCAAATATATTTCTGTTGGTGGTGGAGAATTTATTCTCTTAGCTTAACACCCTTCTCTGAGACGTACGAGCTCAGAGGTTATATAGTTGAAGGTTATTAGTGATATACTCCCAATTTGGTAGTATGGCATACTGAGTGATGCTGTGAAATGATCATTGGTTGATCATTTGTGATAGGATCATTTGTTTGATCGTCTATCTTGGTGATCATTGCTTTGATCATTTGTTGACCCAAAGCAGCTTTTGTATAAAGCGTGGCTTTGTGGACGAGACTTCATCGAGCCTCACACCCCGCAAATGGTCAAAACAGGAAAGATGCGGCAAGGTTATTAGGGGGTAGCACCCCTTTAGTGTATGTCATTCCTTCTGGATAGAGGTGGTATCATGGTATGGAGCCCAGATACTTAACCTATGTGGTTACTGCAAATTTATTACTTTGTGGTTGTTGGAAATCGGGGATCCTCAGATATAGATCGGTTACGATCGGGGAATGACATATTCGTGTCAGTTGTTACCCAGTTAGGGGTAACCCGGCCTTGTGTTGGCAGAGATCCGGTTAGGTTCTCGGGACGTCATTCCAGAGGCGTTTCCATGTGGAAATGGGAAGTTCCTTGGCCTGACAATTTGTTGGAAATCCAATTCCCAATACGAAACCCTGTACGGTTTTAATTGTAGAACCTGCCATTTACTTATGGTGGTCACCACTGTTTAGATGGTAGTTATAGTAGGCATACGATAATGGTCGTATGTTGGCTAAGATTTATATTCTATTTTCGAAATGAATTTTGCCTACACTATGCACTAGTAATAATATCAAATGTTCTTTTTAATGCGTATCAAGCATCTTTGACTATCATAAGGAGAAATCTCCTCCGATTCTGCGTTTGCATTGTGTGTGTGTGCGGGAGGCCTTATGGTAGTCTCATTTTCTAAAAAGCATTGCGAATTTATTTAAAAATTACCCTATTCTTTGTCTTAAAGATAAATAACTGTTTTAAGTTCTCACACCAGTCACATGACTGACCTGGAGTTTATTGTTCCCTTCCTAAACTCTGGGTGCCCACCAATTTCCACACGGGCAGTATAGAGTTAGGTTATCAGGTCATTCAGGATATTCAGGAGTTGCTGGAGGAAAGATGGATGGCATGGCGGATTACTAGTATATAGTATTTCTTTTCCGCTGTTTGTTGTTGTACACTCTGATAATGAATGTAATGTGATGTAATGTATAAAATGTATAGTTCTTTTGTTTTAATGGTTATTCATTTATCTATTATATGTTGTTCCGCTGCGATTGTGAGATTCTGATATTGTTTCTGTTGCTGTTCTGTTTTCTTCTTCTCTCTTTTTCTCTCTCCTTCTACCTCTTTCTTCTTTCTTAAACCCTCATGGTTCGATTTTCCGGCCTGCGATTAGGCGGCATTTGATACAGTGGGCGTATTAATGTCGATTTTCGGAAGTCGAAGAATCGGGTCTTTACATGATCATTGTTTGATCATTTGTGATATGATCATTTGTTTGACCATTTATCTTTGTGATCGTTACTTTGATCATTTGTTGACCCAAAGCATGACTTTGTACCAAAGCGTGCCTTTGTGGACGAGACTTCGTCGAGCCTCACACCCCGGAATGGTCGAAACAGGAAAGATGCAGCAAGGTTATTGGGGGTAGCACCCCTTAGGGTATGTGCATTTCCTTCTGGATAGAAGTGGTATCATGGTATGGAGCCAGATACTTAACTTATGTTGATATCGCAGATACATATATATATGTATTACTTTGTGATTTGTTGCTGGGGCCCCGGTTAAAGGTTGGTTACAACCGAGAGATGGCATACTCGTGTCAGTAGTTACCCAGTTAGGGGTAACCCGACCTTGTGTCGTGACGCAGCGGAAATACGAAAATTAAATGAAATGGTGAAAATGGCAATCGGTGGATTGAAAATACTGCAAGGCCCAAATTCGTTGATCCGAAGATATCGAATTCTAGCTATCTCTGACACGTTGATCGCGCACGATACCGTGAAAAGAGACCTACAATTCTTCGAGCGTTGATCAAGCGCACTTGATTCCGCGAATTGGCTTCAACGAACGTTGATTCGAGCGCACTCGAATACCGTTGGTCGAGATAGGAGATCACACTCAACTACCGATTTAATGAAAGCACAAAGCTAACAAACAAGAATTTTATTCAAAATGAACCATGTTACAAATGACCAACACAACCACTATTTATAGCGTTTTACAACCCAGACCCTTAAGTCATTTTCGACCTAACACCCCACGACTTACGACTTAACCAAGGTCGCTCGCGACTTAATCATTCAGCGACTCAATTTATTACAACACCACACACACATGGCCGACCAAACTACTTGCTGACCTACGAGTTACAAACACAAGCGACACAACAGTATTACGACTCAACAACAACACACGACCTATCGTTACAAGACAGTATGCGACTCAACAAATACAACGACATACGACTTAACGACCTAAACACACATGACCTATCAGCAACAGGGATACTTCACGCGACTTATGAGTTAGGTCGTTCGTGACCTAAAGAAGCGGCAATCAGGAACTCTTCACAATCTTCTTCACACGACCTATCACTTTCGTGGCCTATCAACTTCACGACCTATCACCTGAGCGACCCATCAAGTTGACTCGTGAGCGTTCTTCGCTAGGTCGCGAATTCCCACTAGGTCGTAGCCAACCTAAGACATGTTGTCCCGGTTCCTGTAACTCGCGAGGTTGGTCTTTCTGCCTTGTTAGGTCGCTTGGCCGACTCATCATCACGTTAGGTCCTGAACGGCCTTCACTAGGTCGTGAGGGACCTAAAATTCCCGACCGACCTAAAACCGTAGCCTCCTCCAAACGACCTAAGGGGCTTGTACAATTCAACTTCCTTGAATCTGTAGATCGCGCTGCATCATCCTCCTCCGGTTGACAGAAATTCGACCTCGAATTTTCACCGTCTTCTTCCACAACAAGTTCATTTCCATGAAATGGAATTAAGTATTTGACGTTGAAAACATCAGAAGTACGAACATCATCTGGTAATTTCAATTGATACACATTCTCATTGATTTTCTTCAAAATTTCTACAGGACCAATCTTTCGTGCCTTCAATTTATTGTACGTTCCTACCGGAAAACAGTCTTTTGTCAACACTGCATAAACCAAATCACCTTCCCCAAAATTCACACTTCTCCGTTTCTTATATGCTAGTTGTTTATACTTTTCATTAGATGCAAGCAACCGTTCGTGAACTATTATGTGGTATTCCTATAACTCGTTTACGAAATCACTAGCCCGCTTAACAACTCCCTTCTGATATGGCACTGTTGTCAAATCCAACGGTCCTTTCGGAATTGCAGAGTATACAACTTGAAATGGACTGAAGCCTGTGCTTTGATTAACCGCATGGTTGTGAGCAAACTTCGCTTGACACAATTTCAATTCCCAGCTCTTCAAATTGTCTTTCACAAGACATCTCAATAAGTTTCCCAACGATCTGTTAACCACCACCGTTTGCCCATCAGTTTGCGGATGGTAAGCGCTGCTAAAATTCAGCTTCGTTCCGATCATCTTCCACAAGCTTAGCCAAAAATGACTCAGAAAACGAGTATCTCTGTCCGAAACAATAGACTCTGGCAACCCATGAGTCGATAGATCTCTTTAAAATATAACTGAGCGACATGAACAGCATCCGCCGTCTTCTTACAAGCAATAAAATGTGCCATTTTCGAAAATCGGTCAACCATCACATAAATGGAATCATTACCCCTTTGAGTTCTAGGCAAACCCAAAACAAAATCCATGCTCACAACAACCCAAGGTTTAATCTGTACAGGTAACGGCATGTATAATCCTGCATTTGTCCCTGTTCCCTTCGAAACCTGACAGATATGACATCTCTCCACAAACCTTTCCACCTCTTTCCTCATTGACAGCCAGAAATAAGATTTCGTTATCAACTGCATTGTACGATCACGGCCCACATGTCCTTCCTCCTGCAATTCTTTGATAATCTTCATTCTCAAACTGCTATCTGGAATACACAATTTATCCCCCTTGAACAGGAAACCATCAACTAACATGTACTCATCCGTCTTTCCCTTCTCTACTTCATTTACCACCTTGGCAAAATAAGGATCATCGAAATAATTCTGGAAGCATATCGAACCCCATTACTTCAACTTTCATCGTCGTCAATAAATGATTCCTCCTGCTCAATGCATTTGCTACTCGATTTGTCACCCCTAACTTGTGTTTCACGACAAAAGTAAACTGTTGCAGGTATGCAATCCACGATGCATGCCTAGCTGAAATTTTCTCCTGTCCTTGCAGATGTTTTAAAGCATCATGATCAGTGTATAAAACAAACTCCTTATGGAACAGATAGTGTCTCCAATGTTTAACAGCTTGTATAATCGCGTAAAACTCCACATCGTACGTCCTATATCTCAATTTGGCTCCAGACAACTTCTCACTGAAATAAGCAACTGGCCTTCCACTCTGACTCAATACTCCACCAACCCCAACCTTTGACGCATCAGTATGTAACTCTAACAACAACTGAAAATTCTGTCAAACTAGAATTGGTGCTGTCGTCAACAGTCTCTTGATCTTCTCAAAAGCAACTCCCGCTTCCTCTGACCATGCAAACTTCTTTCCCTTCATACAATCAGTAACTGGTGCCATCACGCTACTAAAGTGTGGAATGAATCTTCGGTAGAATGACGCTAGCCCATGAAAACTTCTCAGTTCTGTTATTGTCCTCAGTTGAGGCCAATTTCTGATTGCTTCAACTTTATTCTGATCCACCTGGATACCTCCTCCTGATACAACATATCCCAAAAATAAAACACTATGCGTCATGAACACGCATTTCTTCGTTGCAGCATAAAATTGTTCCTGTCGTAGTACCATCAATACTTCTCTCAGATGATGCAAGTGTTCCTCTGGACTTCCACTGTATATCAGAATATCATCGAAATACACCACCACGAATTTCCCAATAAATGGTCTAAAAATCTGATTCATCACCCGCATGAATGTACTTGGTGCATTCGAAAGACCAAACGGCATAACCAGCCATTCATACAACCCCTCCTGTGTTTTGAATGTTGTTTTCCATTCATCTCCTGGTCGTATTCGAATTTGATGATATCCGCTCTTCAAATCAATCTTCGAAAAGATAGTAGCCCCGCTCAACTGATCTAACAAATCATCCAATATGGGCATTGGGAATCTGTACCTCACAGTGATCTTATTCAGTGCCCGACTATCGGTACACATCCTCCACGTTCCATCCTTCTTCGGCACTAACAATGTTGGTACAGCACAAGAACTTAAGCTCTCTTGTATGCGCCCTTGTTCAAGCAATTCTTCTACCTGCCTTCTCAACTCCTCATGTTCCTTTGGACTCATTCTGTAATGTGGTCGATGTGGCAACACAGCTCCTGGAACAACATCTATTTGATGTTGAATATCCCTCAACGGTGGTAACTCCGTTGGCGGCTCTTCAGGAAATACATCGTCAAATTCTTTCAGTACTGGCTTCACTTCTTCAGGAATTTTAACCACTTCATTACTCTCACGTCCAATCAACAAAAAGACTTCAGGCTCCTCTTCAACTTCTTTAACAAACTCCTTCAAAGATAGCAATGTTTTCAGTTCTTCAATCTCCACTAACTTGTTTTCCTTCTGCTGTTGCTTCTTGGGAACTAAAGTGATTTTAGTACCTTCAAACACGAAACTGTAGCTGTTAGCACGACCATCATGTTGTACTGCTCTATCAAACTGCCATGGTCTGCCCAACAACATATGACACACATCCATGTCCACAACATCACACCAAATTTCATCTTCGTATTTCTTCCCAATAGAAAAATTAACACAAGCTCTTCGTCCAACTTTCACCTCACCACCTTTCCTCAACCATGCTAACTTGTAAGGTTTAGGATGCTTCTCAGTTTTTAATTCCAACTTCTTTACTGCTTCTGTAGAGATAATGTTGTCACAACTCCCAGCATCAATAACAAACTTGCAAACCCTTCCCAGGATAGTGCATGTAGACTGAAAGATGTTATTCCTCAACCAGCTAGAATCATCCTCTTGCTTTGGTGTTAGACAAGACCTCCTCATCATCAAATTACAACCCTCATCTCCAGACAACTCTTCCTCCACCTCAACATAAGGTGAATTGGAACATTCATCTTCTACATCTTCTTCTTCAACCTCAGCTGCCATCACTCGTTTCTTTGGCTTCGGACATTCATTGCTCTTGTGACCCACTTCTTGACAATTATAACACTTGAAACTGTTATTGACCTTTGCCTTCATAACATCATGCACAACTGGTTTATTAGCAGCCTTAGAAACATTGGAACTTCCACTAACACCCTTCACTTGATTGTTGGAATTTGTAAACACACCACCTCCTCGTCTTCCCTGCTTCTCCCAAGCGACCGCCTTCTGGTGTGCTTCAGTCACAGTTCTAGGATCAAACGTATTCACCATATCTTGAATCTGCATTCGCAACCCTCCAACAAATCTAGCTGTCAATTGTTCCTCTGTCTCCATAATGTCATTCCTTGCAATTAGTTGATAGAATTCATCAGCATAATCATTAACAGTCTTGCCTCAGATTCTGCATTCTCTAGTACATAAGTGATTGATAGTTGTAAGGTAAAAATGTAGCTTTCATTAACTTCTTCATTTTTCCCATGTAACAATCTTTGACTTCCCCATTCTCTCCCGCGTAAGTTTAGTTTGCTGCCACCATGCTAAAGCTCTTCCCCTCAACCTCGTAGCAACTAACTTCTCTCTTCTATGCTCAGGAACTTCTTTAAAGTCAAAAATTTCCTCAACATTAGACAACCAATCTAAGAATTCTTCGGTAACCATACTACCCTTGAATTCTGGAATTTCAGTTTTCATCCCCGATTCCCAACGACGATCATCTTCAACATCCCGATATGAATTTCGTACTTGGTCTCGATCTCGATAATGAACACTATATCTATCACCATCTTCATCAAAAACAGATGTACTTCGATAACGATCTCGACCACCCACATCTCTATGATCACGCATATTCCTTCTACTTGGTCTTTCAACATCACGATATGGCTCATATTCATACTCCCGTGGAGTCCTTCTCTCTTCACTTCTATGCTCATGATGTTCTCTTCTCAATGAAACTGAAGATTCTCTTCTTTCTCGGTAAGATTGCGGCGACACCCTCCTCGCTTCCGTAACCGATGGCGAAACTCGGTTTCCTCCATGGTTCGAGACTGGTGACCTTCTCCTTTGAGTTTGATTCATATCAATCATCAGCTTCTCCAGCTTTCCAATGCCTTCATCAAATTTCTCATTAATGCGTTGTTCCATATGCTCGGTTTCTTCCCTTCTATACAACGCTTCCATATTTTGATGTCGGTTAGCTCTTCTCGGCGGCATGCTTGAATCAATCACAGATACTTCAACAAATCAAACATAATCTTCAAACAACTTCAATCTTCAAACTCGGCTCCAAGTCTTGGCTTAGCTATGATTGGCTAAGTCTAGCTTTGATACCAAAAAGGACGCAGCGGAAATACGAAAATTAAATGAAATGGTGAAAATGGCAATCGGTGGATTGGAAATACTGCAAGGCCCAAATTCGTTGATCCGAAGATACCGAATTCTAGCTATCTCTGACACGTTGATCGCGCAAGATACCGTGAAAAGAGATCTACAATTCTTCGAGCGTTGATCAAGCACACTTGATTGCGCGAATTGGCTTCAACGAACGTTGATTCGAGCGCACTCGAATACTGTTAACGTAAAAATCAGACGCTAACACCCCGGTGTAGATTGAAGTTGAGCGAAAGCACCACCCGTGAACACGGAAACTAAAACAAGTAGAGAAATCACAGAGAAAGCAGAAAAAACAATAGTTTTTATAGTGGTTCGGCTTAGGGTAAGCCTACGTCCACTTTAATTCTCTTTATTACTGAATCGATTACAACTTTACAACAATCTTCAATTACAATTCCTACAAGACAAACTACTAGAACTTTGATGTAGAAGAATTCTTTAAATCCATGTAGATTGCGTTAGACTTCCTCTCGAAGTTAGTTGAGATGCCTTTCGTACTTGAAGTGTCGGGTGAGTCGAGAAATCAGCAGAGTATCGGCGCTTAAAGAGGTCGGCCAAAAGTCCCCCTCATGTTTGAGGTAGGTTGGTATTTATAGGGAAATTCCCCCCCCTTTAGGTCGTAAGTCGTAACCGGTCTAAGATAAGTCGTGGCCGACTCATCTGGCCCCTCCATGGTTTCACAGGAGTTCATTTGTACAAGTCCTAAGTCGCCCACGAGTCAACATCTAAGTCGCAAATGAGTCAACTGGTCATCTTCATGCGGCATTGAACTTTCACCCAGTAGCTTTAGGTCGTGGAAGACTTAAGCTAGGTCGTGAGTCGTGTATGAGTTAACTGATAAGATTGTTCCCTTCAGATAATAACCCAAGTCCTGAATCGTGTACGAGTTAAGTGGCCACTGTGCCAAGTAGCTGCATTGAACTTGTCTTCCTTTGCTTGGGTCGTGAATGACTTAATATAGGTCAAAGGTCGGTAGCTGTCTTAGATCGGTAGCTATCTTAGGTAGTTGAGTCGGCGTTCTTGTTAAAGCATTAAGTCGGCAATTGTGTTAATGCATTAGGTCGGTAAATGTTCAGCCTTAAGTCGGTATCCCTTTTAGGCCTTAGGTCGGCAACCCTCTCAAGCCTGTTAGGTCGGTAACCTTGTTGAAGTATTAGGTCAACATCCTTCTTAGCCTTGAGTCGTAGGTCGTGAAGTACTCTGAGTCGGCAACTTCCTTAAGGTATTGAGTCGGTCTATTCTCTTAGGGAAGTTAAGTCGACAAGCTGTTGGGTCGTCCATCTTTAGGTTGCCAGAAAAGAGGAATAAACACTTGCCCCTCGAAGTACACGCCTAGGTCGTAGGTCGTGTGCTTCGACCAAACTTTACTAAGTCGCGGGCGACCTAAGAGATGGCTTATTCTGCACATCTATTTGCTTCTTCCCTATATAAGCGTTAGCTCGTTTTCTTCCTCCTCATCAACTGCTCCCACATCCTTTTCTACCATTAGAGACTTTTCGAGTTCCCAAAGGCGAATCCAAGTTAATCGACCAACAATCCATCTTACTATTATCCCACGTAAGTGAATTTGGTCCCTTATTCAATCGCGACTATTATTGAAACACGAACCTTTACCTCCTGACCCCAAATCGACTTTGCACGCCTTGCATGGCTCTCGAGTTAAGTTGCGATTGATTTCAATCGTTATTGGCAATGTCGTCATTGCGATTCATAGGATTATAGCATTGTGCTAGGTATATGGTAGCTCTGTGGTGATTTGGATCAGTTTTTTGGTTTTTCTTGAGAAGATGGTGGATTCTGTTATTACTGGAAGTTAACGGGTTATCGGGTTGAGTGGAGTGAGATACTACCTTGGACGCGACCCAGTGATTTTGGGTGACCTAACCTTTGGCCGACCTAATCCTTAAATCGTGGCCGAGTTAACCCTTGGGGGAAAAACTGCCGACCTAGTCTTCTGCCGATCCAACCCTTAAACCGTGGACGAGTTAACCCTGGGGGAAAGCTGCAGACCTAATCTTCTGCCGATCCAACCCTTAAACCGTGGCCGAGTTAACCTTTAAAACGTGGCCGAGTTAACACTTGGGGAATTTCGCACCACTGGAGCCTCCTTCCTTACTACTCCTCATGACTTAAAGAACCACCGATTTAAGGAATTGGAAACTTTAATCTTAACTCACGAGAGATTCCTTGAGTCACAACCGAGTTAACACTTGGATGCCCAACTTGAATTCGTACTTAAAAGCATGGTTCCAATTTGAATTCTTAACTTGATCTATTGTACTGAACTGCTTAAATTCTAGATTGTTTCAACTTTGCTGCCTTATTTCACAGACCACATTAACTTATAGGCTAACAACCTGCTGAAAACAATAATCATGAAAAACCAAGGCGAATATACTGCCATTGACTGCCCACATCAAATGACAGATTAGTCGACATAAAGTAATCAACTTTAATACACTGTATGAAATGCTGTGAACCAATCAACTAAAGTGAAGTATTAATGCAAAGCATCGCTAACTTGAACTGATTTGTTTGCATCAACATTACACTTACATATTAAAACAACGTACCCTGGACTTTATAACTGACAAATACTTGCTAGTTTTTATTCCAGTTACATTTGCTCATTGCTTGATTGATTTTACACAACACTCCACACACTTTAGGAAATGTGCACCTTAATGTTTGAATATCCAGTTGTTTGTGTAGAATGACTTCCCATCAAGAAGAAGAAGGGGTAGCTCAAGCTGAAGAGACCTTTCCGATAGCTATTCCCGTGGAGAACCCCCCAGAGAGAACTTCGACTATCTTAAGTCCGAGAGTGTTTATTCAGCTGCGCACTCAGTTTGGCTTTGCTGGAAATGATGCTCTACTACCCGGACCAAATGATATTGCCGACAGTCCTCCTCATGGTTTTGTCGCAGTCAATCGTCAAATGTGCTTAAGCGGGGCGATTCCTCCTTTTAACGACTTCCTTCGAACCCTTCTCCTTCGGTTGACAATTTCTCCATTCCAACTTCATCCTAATGGCTATGCCATCTTGATGGGGTTGTGTGTTTTGTTTAGGAGAACTCTTGATCGCTTGCCAAGTTTTGAAGAAATTCGCTACTTATCCTCGTTTGCAAAGAGTAAAGACCATCCTTCCCTTATTATCGTGAGAAGCGCTAGAAACCGCAAGCTTATTTCTGATCTTACCGAAAGTGTTCATGGATTTTTGAACCAGTTTTTCTTTGCTCGCTGCCCCCCAGGGTTTTACGCCATCTGGAGAGTAGGAAGTAAGATTACCTATTTCTATTTTCTCCATTTCCAAACTTTTCGAGATCTAAATTACCGATTGCTAATTTCATTCTTTGCTCTTTTCAGCACTTCCTCTCCCTTCTAGAGATCCAAGCCATAAGCAAATTTTTGAAAGATTAAGTGATGTGGCCACAGAAGAGAGAAGTATAAATTTTTTGTTGAGGGATGAATTTCTGCATCAGTACGGGCTTTTACACATTTCTCGTTCTACACATCCTCATGAGGTCCCAGACTCCCCGGCTAGAGCATTAGATGCCCCGGTTTCTTCTGACGCACCCGTACCAAAAGAACCTGCTCCTGAGACTTCTCTGGTGAAGTGCTCTACTATCGTCGATGTTGCGGGGTCATCTGGCAAATTCACACTTGCCCCAGTTATTGAGGAAGAAGAGCCTCAGGGATCTCCCCAACGTTTACAGAAGTCTGGTGAAGAAGCCGGGAAAACAAGCCCTGTCAGGCAGAGCGGGGATGACACTTTCGAAGGGTTGACCGATCTCTTTGCCACCTCACAGGAGATCTTTAAAGATGACCCTTTCACTACAAGGGTTTCTTCTTCAGTAGTGGAAGCGACTTCTTCTTTGCAACAAGCTCCGTCGACCCAAGAGTTGACGTCAACTAGTTCCCTACGGCTACTCCGCAATTGAAGAGTGGTTCGTAGTTTGATGCGCGTAGTTTGCACATCACACACACTTAGAATCTTTCGGCATTTTCATACACCTAATTCCTTGTACTTTGAAGACTCTACATTTACACTTCTTTTCTCTGAAGACTTTTAAGACTTGTCTCTTTTTTTTTTATTTCAGATTCTCCGATGGGACGCAGCGGCTCTTATTATGACGACTTTCAGCGCTACGGGAGGCGTAGTCAATATTATTATAGGCGCTACCTTCCCGTTCACAGGGAAACCGATGAAGAGAGAGCCGCCCGAAAAGCTCAGGAGAGGAGGGATCAAGAAGAGCGTTATGAGAGAAAAGAAAGGGAGGAGCACCATGATTCTTCCCAGAGAGGTGACGATTCTCACAAGAGAAAGTCGCATGATGATCGGGGAAAAAGCCACATAGTTGAGGACCCAAGCAAGCGTGCCCGGCACGGTGAAAAGCATGCTTCTACAACTCCTGAAAAGGTCAATGCCCCCGTCTCACTTGACATTCCTTCTGGTTCTCCTGCTCTCGGGAAGACAGACATTCAGACAATAATCAGCAGGCCTAAATTCCAAGTTTGATCAGGCCCGGCTACTCTGCAAAGCCGGTTCCCGCACTGGTGCCTGAAAGGAGTGCGGTTCGATCTTGACTTGGTCCCTATTGACAAGCCTGCCATGCTGCGAAATCTCGATGCCGTCAGGCTTGATATTGAAAGGATGTCGAACTGGCAAAAGCTTGTTGACGAGCTTCAAAGGGTCAACCGTGCGAATATAGTGGCCATGCTTACTATGGAGAACGATAAGGCCGAATGGCAGATGGTTCTTGAGCAGCATGATACAGAAATGAGAAGCATCACTACTTACAATGAAGAGCTTGAAGCGAAAGTTGAGGAACTTAAACAAGAGTTTGCTACTTCTTCTACCTCATATACTCAAAAAGAAGAAGTACTTCAAAAGCAAGTTCGCGATGCTCACGTCGCTCAGCGACATGCCGGGGCACAACTTGAAGCTGAGCAGAAAACAGCGGGAAGGTATCGTGCTGAGGTTACAGAGTTACGGGAGAAAGTCAACTCTCAGGAAGCGGAAATTCAAATGCTAAAGCTTCAACTCTCCAAAGCTGAAAGAGAGCGTGACGAGGCCGTTGCTTGTAGAATTGCAGCCGAAGAATCTCATGAGGCAGCGAAGACCAGCATCAGCTCAACATTATTTGACTTTTACCTGCACAGCATCTTGGGGCACGGTAGTCTCGCCTTTCTAGGCCCCAAATATGAAGTTACACTGGATGAAGTGTGGGAGGCTTCACTTGACATGCTTGGCGGTAAAGGTGCTGGCTATGCCGAATCAGCTCTTGAGGAGCATTACTTGGATGAAGATGCTCGCGCTGCTCTTGCCAAGGGAAAAGAACAACTTGCAAAATTAAGAGCTGAAATGGCAGAAGGGGAACGGTTAGGAAAAACTACTTCAACTATTCCAGTCCAGCCTTCTCCTTCGGCCTAAATCGACATTATTGGCTCCAGTTCTCATTCTCCATCCCTGGTCAAAGTTACAACTAAGATTACAAGTACACAGGGTGGAGATGAAGGTGAAGAGAGCGCCGAAGCACAGGCTTATGAGGTTGATATCAGGAAGTCAACTTCTCTAGGTAACTCTATAGTTAATCTTGCCCAAGTAGACTGCTCATTTGCTTCTTATGAGTTCGATGAGCTTCTCGACTATTTCCTGAACCTCAATGAGCCTTTATCTCCTCTGTTTACTGACTTTAACTTCTTTTCTTCTGTAGAGAAAGCATCGAGCATTGTTCAAACTTCCCCTCCTCCAATTATTCCTCCTTCGGTTCTCCAGGCCACTTCTCCGTCCGCCTCTCAACCCGGGTCGCAAGAGGAGCAATTAGAAGCTCTTCATGGCTTAGATGATCCTATTGCTTCTCAAGAACATGGGGGAGAAGGGCTTCGAGAAGGCAATGAGACTCTGGAGCGAACCACTTCTGATAACATAAAATTATCTGCTCTTGTTACTCCGGGAAGTGAGTCTTCTTCAAGGAGGAGGAGGAAGCGTGTCACTTCCAAGAAGAGAAGGAAAGACATTCTTGTTTCTGAGGAGGAAGTGAAAGTCGATCCGGCAGTAACCCTTCCTCCTTCATCACCGACTCTCCCAAGCGTCCTGAAAAGCTGCCTATTAGGTCAGGTGAAGGTTCTAAGGGTGGTGGCAAGAAGAAGTAAGGGGTCCTGCTTCGATTTATCTTTACTTTTTGCTTTTTACATGTACTGGCCGGAGATTGTGTGGGTACCGGCCTCCGCTTTTCTTTTTCTTTTTATTTTGAAACCTGTACCTGTACAAAATTTTGACAGTATTGAATAAAATGATTCATTTTGTTTGTACAAACTTCTGTCTATATTTGAGAATGCATTTACTATTCATTTTTGTACAAGTTTCTTTATATGATATTGCAGTGAGCTTGTGGTATGTTGTTTGAGCGTAGTTTTTACCAATGTAGTTATACCATGTTGCCCCTATACCATAAGCTCGTTGCAATATTTTATACTTTGAGGGGACTTGTGTTCTTATTTTCTGAAGAATAATTATTCCATACTTGGAGGAATATTATTTCGTTAAAAATAGAGTACAGCTCCCTCCATATGAGTTTTTACGCTTCATCTTTCAAAGATATCACTTTTCCTTTTGTGCATACACACATTTTTACCAAGTGAATTCTTCTATGTGGTAAAGCGGGCCTCTGAAGGGCACTTTAACTTCTTTTTTGAGGAAGAGTATTTTCCAGAATAGGCGAATCATTCTTCCTTTGAGAGTTAAAGTGTGCCTTTGAAGAGGGCTTTTTTTTATATATATTGCGCCTCAGTGGAGGGCTTTCTGATCTTTGCTTTGCGTTCCTGACGAAGTGCTTCTTTGAAAAGTTGTACCTAAGGAGGGCTTTTTCACGTTTCAACACTTGGAAGTTTTATTTCAATCTCGGTGAAACGTGTGCCTCCGAAGAGTTGTGCCTTCGAGGAGGGCTTTCCACGTTTCAACACTTGGAAGTTTTATTTCAATCCTGGTGAAACTTGTGCCTCCGAAGAGGTCTTTCTGTTTGATTGCACCTCTGGGAAGAGGTTTTTTGTTTGACTGTGCCCCTGGGAAGGGGTCTTTTTGTTTGATTGTGCCTCTGGGAAGAGGTCTTTTGTTTCTGTCCCTTGGGAGAGGCTTTTATTTTTCCCTGTTCGCTGGGAAGCGGGCCTCCGAAGAGGGCTTTTCACATTTCGTCTCACGGGAGTGTATCACCGATCATGGTGAAATGTGTGCCTCTGAGTAGGGTTACTGCCTGGAAGTTTGGAGTTTCTTTCTCTCGGTTGGACGGATTCACGGGAGTGTATCGATCGATCAGTCCACAACTTTGTATCGAGAAAGATCTCTCTTTTTCTGGTTTGGCCCGCTCGAGGTCTTTTAGCATTTCAACTGTGGTGAAATGGGCCTCCGTAGAGGGCTTTTCACGTTTCAACACTTGGAAGTTTTATTTCAATCTCGGTGAAACGTGTGCCTCTGAGTAGGGCTTTTGCCTGGAAGTTTGGAGTTTCTTTCTCTCGGTTGGACGGATTCACGGGAGTGTATCGACCGATCATTCCACAACTTTGTATCAAGAAAGATCTCTCTTTTTCTGGCTAGGCCCGCTCGAAGTCTTTATCCTCCGAAGAGTTGTGCCTCCGAAGAGGTCTTTTGCTGTTTGATGCTTGCTCGCCCATGTCTCTTTGCCATCTATTCATATTGGCGATCCCCATTGTCTTTTGCAAGTGTCATCCCTTTTTAGTTGCCAATAATTTCCCTTATCCAAAGAAATATACTTCATAGTTAAGCGAGTTGGTGGTGGTAGAAACAGGCTATTTAACTGGTTGTTTGTTTGTTCAAACATTTGCAGTTAGTTAGAAATTGTCCACTTCCATCCACATTGCTAACTTTTGTGCGAAACACTTCTTTTGTAGGATTTGAGTATGGAAATTTTGAATGGCTTAGTGTTTGCTTGCTGAGTGATGTCGGAGATCGATTGGTCTTGCGATGGTTAAGCTTTGCTTTTATGGCCTGTATTATTAAATCGACATTTTAGTGACACACTTAACGTATTTTATATGTCGAAATAAAACAAAGCAGTTTATAATAGTAGAGAACACAAGATTTATAGTGGTTCGGCCAAAAGCTGGGCCTACATCCACTTTATAGCTTTTCATTATTCACTTGCTTTACAATTGCTTTCAGTACAAGAATCATATATTCGTAATTCTTTTACAACATTTCAGCAATGCTCTCAAGTAAAATAGGGACGCAAATGATTGCTGTTCCAAGCTCTTGGGATTGGTTCTCCTTCGACAGTTGTGAGTTTGAACGTGCCATCAAGGAGTTTCACGCTTATAACATATGGTCCTTCCCAGTTTGGCCCAAACACACCTATGGCTGTCATAATTTTCTTCAGGACTAAGTCCCCAACTTTAAAGCTGCGCTGACGAACTTTGGAATTGAAGTGCCTGGCTATTCTTTGCTGGTGAGCTGCAATTCTAAGTCTAGCCTCTTCTCTTCTTTCATCGAGGAGTTCAAGTGCTTCCAATTGCAATTTTTCATTCTCATTTTGATCAAAATGGATCCTTCTGTGTGAGGGGACTTCAGTTTCCACTGGAATCATCGCTTCTGATCCGTATGCCAATGAAAATGGAGTATACCCAGTCGTAGTTTTGTGGGTGGTTCTGTATGCCCATAGTGCAAGCGGTAACTTATCGACCCAACCACCTTTTGCTTTTTCCAGCTGCTTTTTGATGGTTGATTTGATGATTTTGTTCACTTCTTCCACTTGCCCGTTTGCCTGCGGATGAGCCACTGCTGAGAAGCTTTTTCGGATCTTGAATCGTTTGCAGAAATTTTGGAACTCCTCACTTTCAAACTGAGTACCATTGTCTGTGATTATCTTCTGAGGCACACCATACCTGCAAATGATATTTTTAGTCACAAAACTTATCATTTTCTTAGAGGTAATGGTAGCCAATGGTTCGTCTTTAGCCCATTTAGTGAAGTAATCAACAGCAACGATAGCATATTTAATTCCCGATTTGGCAATCGGCAAAGGCCCAATGAGATCTATTCCCCAGATGGCAAACGGCCATGGACTGACCATTTGAGTTAGCTCAGTAGAGGGTGCTCTAGGAATTTTGGCGAATCTCTGGCATTTATCACACTTTCGGGAATAGTTAGCAGCATCCTGATTAATTTCTGGCCAAAAGTATCCATAACGGAGGATTTTCTTTGCTAAAGTTTGACCACCTGTATGATCCCCACATTCTCCTCCGTGTACTTCAGTCAGAATTGTCTTTGCTTCTTCCTTTGTCACACATCGGAGTAATGGCATTGAAAATCCTCGTCTGTACAAACGACCATCTTGAACTATATATCTGGAGGCTTTCCTCATCAGCTTTTGTCGTTCTTTTGAACTTTCTGGCAAAGAACCATTGAGAAAATATTCAAGTATCGGAGTCATCCATGATTCTTGACCTTGGGATACATTCATAATCCAATCAACATCCATTTCATCTGTGCTTGGAGCTGACAAGACTTCGACGGGAATTAATCCCAATAGTTGAGCTTCATCAGTACTTGAATACTTTGCGAGAGAATCCGCCTTCATGTTCTCTTCTCGGGGTATATGGTTTATTGAATAATAGTTAAAATCTTGAAGGAGCTCCCAGGCTTTTGATAAATAGACGGGTAGATTCCCTCCTTTAGCTTGAAATTCCTTCCTGACTTGGCAAACAATAAGTTGAGAATCACTTAAGATCTGTAATGCCTTGATGTTTAGTTCTTTAGCGATCCTCAAACCAGCGATGAGAGCTTCATATTCAGCTTCATTGTTTGTCGAAGGGAATTCTAGTCTCAGGGCATAACATAGTGATCGCCCTTCTGGGGTTTCAAGGACAACCCCTGCTCCGGAATAGTAATCATTCCTCGCGCCATCGACATACAATTTCCATTGGACTGGGATGCTATCAGTGACTTCTTCCTCGCTATCACCCATATCCGTACATTCTGCGATGAAATCTGCCAAAGCTTGTCCATTGATTGCTTTTCGAGGATGGTAAGTGATGTCATATTGGCTGAGTTCAATATTCCATTTCAAAAGACGGCCCGAAGTCTCAGGACGGAATAGGACTTGCTTTAGAGGTTGATCAGTGAGGACTTTGATAGGATGAGCTTGGAAATACGGCCTCAATTTTCTTGATACGATCAACAAACAATAGGTGAGCTTTTCTAATCTTGAATAGTTCATCTCCGCCCCAGTGAATCTTTTGTTGATATAATAGACTGGGCGTTGAATCCTTGCGTCTTTCCGTACCAACACTGCACTGAGAGCATGAGACGAAATTGCCAAATATATGAAGAGATCTTCACCACTATCAGGCTTTGAAAGTATCGGAGGCACTTCCATATGACGAACCAACTCATCAAATGCTTTCTGACATTCAGGAGTCCACTCAAAGTTTTTTCTTCCTTTCTTCAGAGCATCAAAGAATGGAATGCATTTGTCAGTAGCTTTGGAAATGAACCAACTCAAAGCAGCAACCTTTCCATTGAGAATTTGCAATTCCTTCTTCATTCTAGGAGCCTTGACCTCTCTCAGAGCAGTGATCTGAGCTGGATTGGCTTCAATGCCCCTAGCGCTCACAATGAAACCCAAAAACTTTCCGTACTCCACTCCAAATGAACATTTCAGAGGATTAAGCTTCATTCTGTACTTGCGGAGTACTGCAAACATCTCTGCTAAGTGATCCATGTGGTCCACTGCTTTCTTAGACTTTACTAGCATGTCATCAACATAAACTTCCATTGTCTTGCCAATCTGTGGTTTAAACATGGCATTAACAAGCCTTTGGTAAGTTGCCCCTGCATTCTTGAGTCCGAAAGGCATGACCTTGTAGCAGTAGAGTCGAACATCTGTGATGAAGCTAGTATTCTCTTGATCTGGCTCATGTATCATAATCTGGTTATATCAGGAGTATGCATCCATAAAAGATAACAATTCATGTCCTGCCGTCCCATCCACCAACTGATCGATCCTGGGCAGCGGGAAACAGTCTTTGGGGCAGGCTTTGTTCAGATCTGAAAAATCAATGCATACTCTCCACTTTCCGTTAGCCTTTTTCACCAGCACTGGATTTGATACCCAATTTGGATAAGTAGATTCTCTGATGAAACCGTTCTCTATGAGCCGATCCACTTCTTCTTTTAACGCTGTCGTTCTCTCAGGACCCTGAGTCCTTCTCTTCTGTTTCACAGGTGTAAACTTTGGATCAATGTTCAGAGTATGTACTGCAATCTCTGGGGATATTCTGCACATGTCAGCATGAGTCCAAGCGAATACATCCAAATTAGCCTTCAAAAATGAAATCAGAACATTCTGAACTGTTGTGTTGAGCTGTGAACCCACATTAAGCACTTTGTTTGGGTCCTTTGGGTCAACGGGCACCGGCACTGTTACCTCTACCGGTACTACCCTATTCTCTCCTGCACTGGTTTTCCTTGGATCCATCTCTCTTCGTGCCCCACTGCATTCGCCAGTGCAGGGTCCACCCTGTAATTGCTACAAGGTTGGTTCCTTGATGCGGACCGGAGCCGCTGCACCTTTTCCCATTTCCCTTTTCCTTGATTCTCGTAACTCTGCAAAGTAACATTCTCGCCCCGCATCTTGGTCTCCCTTAATCACATAAACTCCGTTATCTGTGGGGAATTTTAGAGTCAGACACCATGGGGCAAGAACAGCTTTGAACGCAGCAAGAGTTGGTCGGCCTAAAAAGGCATTGTAGGCAGAGAATTCTTCAACAATTATAAAGGTTTGCTTTCGAGCTACCTTCCTTAGTCCCTTTCCGAGATCTACAAACAAATCAATGGTCCCAATCGGTTGTTTGGGTTCTCCAGCAAACCCAGCAATCTTAAGTGACGAAGCTTGAACGTCAGCCATTGGAATTTTCATTTGATCGAAGGTCTTCTTGAAGAGGATGTTGCATGAAGCTCCACAATCAACTAGAACTCTTCTCACAGTTGCTGGCCCAATACCAGCGGATATGACCAAAAGATCTATGGTCGGAGCCTCGATACCCAAAGAATCCCTGGCACTGAACACAATATCATCTGTGGAAGTCTTTTGTTGCTTTAAAGGCACATCATTTTCTAAAACAAAAACATTCTCTTCAGCTGGTGCATGCCTTAAGGCCCTGACATACCTTTCCATCTCGCCCCAAATTTTGCCTGCTGGGTGGGGTCCTCCATTTATTATATTGACAACAGGTCTTTTCGATTCATGCTCTACGGGCTTCTCACTTGAGGCAGGACGGTGAGCGGGAACTTGTTGTCCTTGAATTGACGAAGCTGGGGCATTTCTGTTCCTTTTCACATACTGCTGGGGCTTGTTCTCTTTCAAAAGTTGTTCAATTACCTCTTTCAACTGACGGCATTCGTTGGTGTCATGGCCGGGCTGGTTGTGGAACTGGCAGAACCTTCCACTTTTTTTCCATTTTAATCGCAACTCTCATTTTAGGTGGTGTCGGATAATTGACATCATCTATGGTTGCAAAGAAGATGTTTTCAGGGGTATTGGTCAAGGGTGTGAAATTGAAAGAACGGCCTTTCTTAGCGTCTCCCTGTTTCTTTCCACTATCATTCCTCCTTTTCTGAGTGTTAAGTTCTTTCTGATTCGAAGCGACACCATTGTTCCCGGCTTCCGCTGATACCACCTTAGCCGGTGTTTGGAGGCTCTCCAAGCGCATGAATTCATCCGCTTTCTTGTAGAATTTGTCAAGTGAGTTTGGTTCTTTCATTTTCAACCATTTTCCAAATTCACTCGATTTGTCAATCGCCCTCATCAAGTATGTCAGGACCATACGTGGCTCAGCATTATCTACCTCGGCCAATGCTATGTTAAAGCGATTCAAAAATGATCTGATGGATTCTCCCGGATTTTGCTTTAGACTTGACAGTGACATTATATCCTTCGCTTTAGAAGCATACAATCGAAATTGCTCCTTGAATTTCCTGGTCAAATCGGAGAATTGATAAATGGACCTGACTGGCAGCTTTGTAAACCACAATAGAGCCACACCTTCGAGATATACAGGGAAATATCGACATTTAATTTCATCTGACGCCCTGGCACCAGTCATATGCCAGTCGTACTTATACAGAAACTCATTTGGATCACTCGTCCCCTTGTAAGCCGGAATAGTAGGGGGAACGAATTTCCTGGGAAACTCTGCCTTCAAGATCTTTTCAGTAAATGGAGTTTTGCTTGAAGCAAAACCCCACTCTTTCTCGTCTTCATCTCTTCGCATACTTTCCTTCATGATTTGACGAACCATACCCGAAAAATACTCTTCATCATTTACAGGCTCTGGAGGGCACACATCAGCCTCTCACTCTGAATTCTGCCTTGATAGTCGTTCACGGAGGGTCGGCTGCGGTCCTGATCCTCCAGCTTGAGGAGGAGTCCTTTCTATAGGGTCTGCGGCTCTTTAAGAAATGTTCCCTTCAAGATCCTGAACTCCCACAGTAGGGTTCCCATCATTATTAACCGGTTGATGATTTTCCCCTAGTAGATCATTCAACTTACTCAAGATCAGGGCATTCTGGGCATTCTGGGCTTCCAACTGCGCATTCTGAGCATTCAATTGCTGATTCAATCCCAAAACTACGGCGTCCAATTCTGCTCGTGTAACTCCAACAGTTGGAGCTGCTTAACTTGAAGGAGAAGAGGTAGCGGTATTCTCTTGAACATTGTCGGATCTTACAGAACTTTGTTTTCTCCCAGGAGCCATTATTTCCAATAAACTTCTGGTTTTAAAAGAAATCCTTTCAACAATCCTTCGTGGAGCAATAGTGGAAGTTTTCCTGAGTTGGTTTCTCAGTGAAAGCACCAAAAATGTTAACGTAAAAATCAGACGCTAACACCCCGGTGTAGATTGAAGTTGAGCGAAAGCACCACCCGTGAACACGGGAACTAAAACAAGTAGAGAAATCACAAAGAAAGCAGAAAAAACAATAGTTTTTATAGTGGTTCGGCTTAGGGTAAGCCTACGTCCACTTTAATTCTCTTTATTACTGAATCGATTACAACTTTACAACAATCTTCAATTACAATTCCGACGAGACAAACAACTAGAACTTTGATGCAGAAGAATTCTTTAAATCCATGTAGTTTGCGTTAGATTTCCTCTCGAAGTTAGTTGAGATGCCTTTCGTACTTGAAGTGTCGGGTGAGTCGAGAATTCAGCAGAGTATTGGCGCTTAAAGAGGTCGGCCAAAAGTCCCCCTCATGTTTGAGGTAGGTTGGTATTTATAGGGAAATTCCCCCCCCCCTTTAGGTCGTAAGTCATAACCGGTCTAAGATAAGTCGTGGCCGACTCATCTGGCCCTTCCATGGTTTCACAAGAGTTCATTTGTACAAGTCCTAAGTCGCCCACGAGTCAACATCTAAGTCGCAAATGAGTCAACTGGTCATCTTCATGCGGCATTGAACTTTCACCCAGTAGCTTTAGGTCGTGGACGACTTAAGCTAGGTCGTGAGTCGTGTACGAGTTAACTGATAAGCTTGTTCCCTTCAGATAATAACCCAAGTCCTGAATCATGTACGAGTTAAGTGGCCACTGTGCCAAGTAGGTGCATTGAACTTGTCTTCCTTTGCTTGGGTCGTGAATGACTTAATTTAGGTCATAGGTCGGTAGCTGTCTTAGATCGGTAGCTATCTTAGGTAGTTGAGTCGGCGTTCTTGTTAAAGCATTAAGTCGGCAACTGTGTTAAAGCATTAGGTCGGTAACTGTGCAGCCTTAAGTCGGTATCCCTCTTAGACCTTAGGTCGGCAATCCTCTCAAGCCTGTTAGGTCGGTATCCTTGTTAAGCCTGTTAGGTCGGTAACCTTGTTGAAGTATTAGGTCGGCATCCTTCTTAGCCTTGAGTCGTAGGTCGTGAAGTACTCTGAGTCGGCAACTTCCTTAAGGTATTGAGTCGGTCTATTCTCTTAGGGCAGTTAAGTCGGCAAGCTGTTGGGTCGTCCATCTTTAGGTCGCCAGAAAAGAGGAATTAACAAATACCATAGGTGGAGATAGGAGATCACACTCAACTACCGATTTAATGAAAGCACAAAGCTAACAAACAAGAATTTTATTCAAAATGAACCAAGTTACAAAATGACCAACACAACCGCTATTTATAGCGTTTTACAACCCAGACCCTTAAGTCATTTCCGACCTAACACCCCACGACTTACGACTTAACCAAGGTCGCTCGCGACTTAATCATTCAGCAACTCAATTTATTACATCACCACACACACATGGCCGACCTAACTACTTGCCGACCTACGAGTTACAAACACAAGCGCCACAACAGTATTACGACTCAACAACAACACACGACCTAACGTTACAAGACAGTACGCGACTTAACGAATACAATGACATACGACTTAACGACCTAAACACACACGACCTATCAGCAACAGGGATACTTCACGCGACTTATGAGTTAGGTCGTTCATGACCTAAAGAAGCGGCAATCAGGAACTCTTCACAATCTTCTTCACACGACCTATCACCTTCGCGACCTATCAACTTCACGACCTATCACCTGAGCGACCCATCAAGTTGACTCGTGAGCGTTCTTCGCTAGGTCGCGAATTCCCACTAGGTCGTAGCCGACCTAAGACATGTTGTCCCGGTTCCTGTAACTCGCGAGGTTGGTCTTTCTGCCTTGTTAGGTCGCTTGGCCGACTCATCATCACGTTAGGTCATGAACGGCCTTCACTAGGTCGTGAGAGACCAAAAATTCCCGAGCGACCTAAAACCGTGGCCTCCTCCAAACTACCTAAGGGGCTTGAACAATTCAACTTCCTTGAGTCTGTAGATCGCGCTGCATCATGTTGGCAGAGATCCGGTTAGGTTCTCGGGTCGTCCCTCCAAAGGCGTACCCATGTGGCCCAGGAAGTTCCTTAGCCCGACTATTGTTGGAAATCCAATTCCCAATATGAAACCCTGTACGGTTTTAGTTGTAGAGCCTTCCATTTACTTATGGAGGCGCCCCACCGTTTAGATGGTAGCTATAGTAGGCATATGATAATGGTCGTATGTTGGCTAAGATTAATATCCTACTTTCGAAGTGTTTCTTCACTATGCACTAGTAATAATATCAAAGAATTCTTTTCTCGTATCAAGCATATTTAACTATCATAAGAAGAAATCTCCTCCAGTTCTGTGTTTGCATTGTGTGTGTGGTGGGAGGTCTTATGGTAGTCCCATTTTTAAAAGCATACCGAAAATTCTTTTACAAATCTAGTTCTTTGAAAGTAACCGTGTTTTGTTTACTCATACCAGTCCCATGGCTGATCCGGAGTTTATTGTTTTCTTTCCTAAACATTGGGTGCCTATTATTTCCACACGGGCAGCCTAGTAGCAGGTTTCTGTATTTTGGGGTAGCTGTATTTTGGAGCTCTTATCTAGGAGATATCTTGGGAGCTTTTATAGATTTTCAGGTGTTTATCTTTTGGGAGTACGTTATCATCTCTCTCATTTGAGGACTTTTGGATATATGATCACTGTTGTATTATCATGTTGTTGTATTTGGAGTTGTGGTGTATGTATTATATATACTCTGATGTAGTATGGATATTATGTTGATGTTGTAACTATGATGATATTTATGATATTGATTCTGTTCCACTGTTTTATATTCATCTAATTGTTGTTATAAGCTCCGGCGATGCGAATTTGATGTCGTTTAACGGACATCGAGTTTGGGTCGTCACACAAACCTTTCCACATCTTTAGTTGACCCTCCAAGATAAGTCCGTGCCCAATCCATGCTTGTCCGAAGTCATTTAGGCTTTGTAATCCATGTTGTTGCTTGTTGTTGCCTTGTTTTGTGAATTCAAGCACACATATGCCTTCATCTCTTTTGTATTGCTTTGGCCGACCCCTACATGACCTCAAACTGACCTTAACCTGATCCAAAACCATCCTATTATAGTGCCTTTCCAGTCCATAGCTGAAGCACAAGTGGTTGAATGCAAGTGCAAAAGTTTAGCTATGTATTGTGCTTATATTTCTAGCTTTGTTTATGATAGTTTGGTTTGAAATTTACGTATTATACTTTGTATTTTTTGTTATGAAACAAGACTATTAGCTTTGGCTCTCCCACACTCGAATCCTTGTCATGCTATCGTGCCTTTGTGGATCTCGGTTTATGTACTTTGGTTGTTGTCTTCAGCTTACACCAGTGAGTTATTCTCACCAGACAGTTTTATACTTATATGACTAGTAAACCGATCACATTTGAATCTGTAAAATGCATCACCATGTTACATCTGCTGTGTTATGATCATATGATGTTCACCCATGCTTATTTACATGTTATATCATCTATTACTGTTATATAATGCTATTCTGTTTTTTATATCAGTTTATCACACTGCATGTTCCCTTTAGATTAGAATCACTATGGGTTGAAATGATACATACCCGAACGGACTTTAGAATAGGGGAAAATCGTAATGGAATAAAATGATAGGCCTGAACGATTTTCAATTATATCATTTTACTTAGGACTACGGGTTCGAAATGATAAAACACGGGTTTTCTTTGTAAATTACGGATTGAAATGATATATTATCCGTATTCACTTTACCTAGGCTAGAAAATGATATACAGACCCGTGGTTAAATTATGTTTTTCTTAAAATTTTAAAATATTTTAGAAATGTAAATATTATAATATTTTGATTTAAACTTAATTAAAAATGATTTTTTTAAGTATTATTGATTTTCTGAAAATTTATAAGTGAAATAAATTAATGGTAAAGTTAGAAAATCTGAAATGTAAGTTATTTTAGAAATTATAATTTGGTAATAAATGCAATTTAAATTAAATGTGAAATATGATAAATTTATGATATTATTAATTAAAATGAATTTAAAACGATTTTATAATATATTTATGTTTTTTGAATAAATTAAGATGTGAAATAAATGAATATTTAAGTTGAATTTTGAAATATAAGTTAAATTGGAAATGTTTTAATTTTTTTTAAAGGTGAATTTTAAGTTAAGTAAATAAGATGAAAAATAAGATATTAGAAAATTCAAACTTAAGTGTTAAGTTAAAATTTTAATTTAATGAATTAAAATTTAATGCTTGAATTCAATATGTGAATTATTATTAAATTTTGATTTTCGAATGAATATTTAAATTTATAAAATCATGAATATAAGGATTATTAAATGATTGTTTTAAAAGTGAAAATGTATGATTTCATAAGTTTAAAATGATTTAAATAAAAATTTAATTGTTTATGAAAGTATAGTGAATATTTGAAATTTAATTAACAGCATTTTTGAAATGCTATTATTTCTAATGTAAAGGATATTACAGCATTTGTAAATGTTGTAATTGATAGAAATGAACCAAATGGCTAAATGAACTACGGGCTATTACAACACTTTGTAAGTGGTGTAGCTGCTGGAGTTAACTAAAGTTTTAATTGAAATCTAAACCTATCACAACATTTTACATGCTGTCTTTTGCTAATTGAATTGTTTTTAAACATAACTTTCCGTAGCATTTTCTAAGTGCTGTGAAAGTTAAATTTTCACTGTTTTAATAAATTTAAGTGAATAAATGAACTTTAAAAGGGCTAAAATTTTGGAAATTAAATATTTGATTTTAAATACAATGACTTTAAATTTTAATGGTTTAAATGAAGTAATTTGATTTGAAATATAAGCCATTTTGAAATGTTACTTGGAAGGATATTTAAATTAAATAAAATGAATATGGTTTTGGAAAGATATGATATTTTGATATTTGAAATGATATTGAATTTCGGAATTGATATTTGATTTAGAAGTATAAAATAACATTTTTGAATTTTAACCCCGAGATGTATTTAATTTATAGTTTAACGGATCCATGGAGGATGGGCGGTCTCAGGAATCCTTTAAGTTACTTGTATCTTTATTACAATTCACTTGAGTTGGTTTACATTATATAAGTATATATGTCCTGACTCGAGTGTTTTGTGTTTTACTTTACACTCGGGTCAGCCTGAGTATTTACAACTTATCTTTGGATTTCTTTCCTAGAGCTAGGAATCGCTGGAGATTCTGCTTGTCTAGTTATCTGTTCCCATTCAGTTTCAGTTGTTCTATTTCAGTTCTGGTATTTATAAACATCTATATATTTGGGATTTCTATTGTATATGTTTCAGACTGATATTATGTATTATGTTTTGAGAGTTTGTTATAGTAGCTTCATTAACTACTATGATATTTTAATTTCCGCTGCGAATTATTATGATATTTCTATGTCTGTAATTATGAGGTTGTATTTCGTTTGCTCCAAATTTATTTACAACGCGGTATTTTGAGCAATTCAAGCCCGGCATGTGTGGATGCGAATGACTGAAAATACCGGGTTGTTACATATAGTTATATGGAACTATATATTCGAATATCATTTTTAGTCCTTTTTATTTATTGTTTGACTCGGTTGTAAGTAAGCTTTGATTCTTCATCTAATTTATTGCCTGTTTTTACTACAAATATATATATATATATATAGTAATGATGATGTTAAGGCATATTGATCTCACTATTTGATATTTACCTATATTATTTGCACTTTCCCTAGTTAGAATATTTCCTATTATATTATTACTTAGGCATCAAGTAACTAAGATATAAATATAAATAATGTATTTTTGTATATCAATTAAGCCATTAGTAAAAGTATTGACTTTTTATGATTATTAATTTTTTTCCTCTCCCCCTCTTCTTCTTCTTTTTATTTCATTTTATTAAATAATTTCAATAAATGATAAATGCCAAAAATTTCACATATTTGTTTGGTTTAATTTATCTTGAATAATTAAGTGCATGTTAAAAGTGAAAGAAAGACTGGAGTTTAGAAATTATCACTACAACAAAACGCCCTAATATAGATATATTTTTTGCAATGGTCATAATCTACTAGTTGTAATTAAGGTTTTTACAATGTTTTGTTTCAGAAAGTTCTAAAATTTACTTTCAACAAAAAAATTTCGTTAGTTATTGCATGTGGATATTACAACTATTTTTCTTTTGCCAATTGTAATCGACGTTAATTTTCATTAACTCTTTTGTTATGCTGGTTATAGTAGATATCTATTAGCTCCTTTCGGTCACCTATTCTAATAAATAATTAATACGTAATAAGTAATAATTAATAATTACAATTAAATTAAAATAATTAACAATTAATAAAAATTTAATAAAAAATAATAATTAAATAAATGGTACTTAAATAATAATAAAAATTAGACATTAATGAAAAACATGTTTGGTTTCAGTTGGTTGCTATTTCATACTATGAGATTACAGGTCACGGGTTCGATCCTAGAGATGTACTTTGTCGAAATTAATGGAGCATGTTAAATAAGAATAATAATTAATTAATTATTAATGTGTAATAATTAAAAACTGCTATTAAATACTAATAATTAATTATTAACTTGAAATATGAAATAACCATATTAATAATTAATTATTAATTAATATTTAATAATTAATCAATAATAAATTAATTAAAAATCAAAAGTCAGTCAACAAATAATAAATAATAAATATTTAATTATAATTAATAATTACTATTAAATAATAGTAATTAATAATTAGAAATATAAAAATTATAATAATTACTTAAATAGAAGTTAAACAGTTATAATTAAATGCTAAAATTTAATATCAAATAATAATAATAATTAACAATTTTAATTAGATAATAATAATTATAGATTATTTTGAAATATGAAATAATTACTATTAATATTCACTGATCCACCTAAGTGAAATATAATTTCTTAATGAGTTTAGATATTCGTATAATATTTAAATATAAATTGTCACTAATGGTTCTATCTTCAGCAAGCGAGTAGAGCATTTGAGCGGGCCAACCATATGTTGCATGTATGATAATTTTTCCTATTTTACTTATAAAAATTAAAATAAATAATATTTTTGTATAAAATAATTTCCCTACTAAATAATAGATAATTAATAAATAATTTTTACTAATTAAGATTAAATATATTAAAATTAATGATAAGAATTATTAACTAGTAATATATACATATTAACTAACATATAATAATCTATATTCAATTATAACTATGGGTTTAATATAATAATTGCTAGTGGTAACTATTAATTACTATTAAATATACAAAAGTTGGTAATTAATAATCGTAATTGTTGTATAATAAAATATAGATAATAATTAACATTATTAACATCGAGTTATAATTAAGAAGTAATAATTAATAATTATTAATTACTATTCATTGTCTAATAATAAATAATTAAGACTAATATTTAATATTTAATAAGTAATATTTTGAAATTTTATCTAAAATAAATTTAAAAATATTGATAAAAGTTAGAAAACTTCCGTAAAATTTAAAAATACCATTTTTAATTTTCATAAAATCTAATTAAAATATTTAAAATTTTGAATTTATTTGAATAAAGAAAAAGTATTTATTAAGTTTAAAGTCCATAAAATTTTAATACAATATAAAAATATTCAAATGTTTATAAAATTTAAAAAAGTTAAAAAAATTATAAAGTCGAATAATACAAATATTATGTTAGTAATTATTATTTTCATATGCACGTGGATGTTCACTTTTGTAATTAGTGGAATTTTTGTTCGTGCATCCAAATATTGGACCCAAATTCCAAAACTAAGTTTGGCTTCGACATACTTTTCGTTCCCCTTTCTCAAATCCGTGGCTCTCTCGTTCTCATCGACCACTACTATTTTCTTCAATCTCTCTTTCTTTTTGTTCCTTATCATTTGTTCTCTAACTGGCTTGCCACCATCGCCATCAACTACCTCACATACGACTGGGCCAACTTGCCTTTACCCACTACAACCCATTATTGCGCCAAATTAGAAAGCTTGAAGCGAAGTCGATCTCTTCCTAGAAAGCATAGGCAAAGACTCTTCCATGCGCTCACCACCCGATTCTCCACGTCGATCTCCTTATTTCGTCCATCGATCAAGCAAAGATCTTAATGCCACTGGCTCTAGAAGCAGCTATTAGGTCACCATGCACATTTCCTTCATGTGTTTATCCATCATGTGCATTTATTAGGTGACCATGCTATTTTAAGTATTAGCGCCTGCATTAGTTTAAAATAACATACAATTAAAACCATACAGACTTTATTCATGAGAAACTTTAGTGATATAATATATCATATTTGAGTTCTCGTTTCATTGTTGTGAGCATATTAGTAGTTCTTTCTAGCTTCTAACGTGTAATGGAGTACAAAATAGCATACAACATTTTAGCATTAGTGCCTCAAATTGTTTTTGCAAAAACAAATTATTTTCCTTCTGTAGTTTTGCAACTAATTTCGATTACATTGGCCAAAGCATACAAGACAAAAGGCTTGTTTAAAATAGTATTAGGTTGTCCTTTGACCTAGGTAATGATTTCGCTCTTGGTTAACAATTATTAAAAATTTAGCAATTTACAATAATTTATAAATGTCTTTTACTTAATTAGCATTATTGTTTGTTAATTAGAATCATTTTAGGCCATAATATTTGGGACTATTTTCTACAGCCTATAAAGTATGTATTTTTCTAACTTTTGAATTATCTACTAACCAACATTCTGATTCACGCTGTTCAATATTCTTTTTTACAAATTTCGTTACCTCCATCAATGTCTCTTTTGTTGGCCAATTTTAAGTGAATTTTTTTTTGTTTTAATCATAAAGCGTTGCTGCTTTCAATGGGAACCTCAATATCGTGTGATTTGTAGATATTTTTCTTCTGTAGATATTTTAATTTTGGAATTTTATGGGTTAAGCAATTAAGCTTGATGACAGGTCAGCTATTACACATAACATTGTTGGGCTATGAATAAATGGGTTTGGTCGTCTTGCAATGTAGCGAATTAAAACGGTTTCATTAGAGTTATATGGTTGATTTTATAACTTGAAGTGGTTGTTAAAATTACATTTAATATTCACTGTCCATATATTGGACGCCTTTGAACTATGACTGTAGATTGTGTATTGCAATGATTGACCCTTTCTTAAATGCAAGGTTTATTTAACTTTGAATTTAGAATACACTAATTTTTGGAATCCCTTCATTTTACTGGATACAGTTTATATAGTTTGTTTTATAATGTAGGCATATGAGACAGCTTAAGCTAGATAATATGCTTGGTACTTATAAAACGGCACACAATTTATTGGTGGTTTCTATTAAAAAAACATAACACAATAATAAGTTAAATGTAGATTCTTTTCTATCAAAGATGACTTGGGGATGGCGAAGTTAATAATTTTTACAGCTGTCGCACCTGAACCGAATAGTCATATGTAAAAAAAACAAATAGTGCATGTTTTCACCGCCATTATCGCTTAGAACATTGTTATCAATATTCTAAAATTATGCTATTTTAATCCCATTTAGAACCAAATATCTTCACCTATTTTAGGCGCAATCAAAATAATTCATTTACACGACGCTTGAAAGTTATATCAAATTTGAATCTACATTTCAACAAGTTGGAAAATTAAATCAGACAACAACTGGATGAACTTTTTATTCTTATTTTTTTCAGAAGTTCATACTTCAGCAAACTACAATGCATAGTGTTTAGATATGTATTCACGCATCAATAGTTTGGAAACCAAGAACAATCTTCCATTTTGTTCAAATGTACATCACTCGTTAAATAACATGTTTATTATAAATGTAAATCAATCGTTAAATAATATGTTATCTTTGATTTGGCATCTATTCATGATAGATTGCTTGATGGAGGCATTGACTCTATGTTTGAAAATTGATTGCTAGGCTACCAGTTATAATTTATATCAATCTTAAAGCATAATTTTATCACTTTACAGGGTTGTCAGCGAACTTGCTACTTCTATTTAATTATTATGGTTTAAGGAGAATTAAATGGAAGTCTTTCAATATATATGGAATAATAACTCAAAACTGCTTATGTCAACTTAATAAAACTTAATGGCACATCTTTACTAAAGTAAAATGCATTACGTATGATTCTATCACCCTTTTTTTTCTTTTTTCTTTTTTAAATTTGTGTATGAATTTGTAAATATAACCAATTATATTTATATTGTTAATAAAATATATTTGTGTTGTTAAGTAACTATTTTAGTGCACCCATGTACCATTAGGAGCGGATGCTTGAAAGGTTTGGGTCGATTCGGTGGTGGATCCTGAAGCCGTTCTATATAGACTTACCGTAGACATCTATAGTTTTGGATAGGCGGTTGGGATGATTTTTGCTTGACACAAGGTCTTTATCTCTTTTGATCAATATATATCGGTCCTCCTATGTGACGACCCGTCTTCCATTAACCAGAAAGACGTATCATGAATTAAGAAAGAAAGAGATAGAAAGAGAAAGAAAGAGAAGAATGAAGAAACAACAACAAAATCTCAACAGCGGAACGAATAATTTATATTAATAACAAAAGTATTACATAGTATACAACAACTATCAGAGTTACACAGAATTTTCATCACATACTAGACAGTTATAAACACCTATCTAGTTATTACAACTCAATACAACTCAACAAAGAGATACCAACACAAAGAACAAACAGAGGAAAGTATATATCTATATCGCAGAAGCCTCCTGCTCCATTGCTCCTACAGAATTCGTCAAAACTAACCTGAATCCCTTGGCTACTCGTAAAAATCTGAGTACCCAAGAGTTTAAGAAAACAGAAGATAAACTCTGGGTCAGACATGGGTTTGGTGTGAGTAACACGTTAAAGTTGCTTAACTTTGAAAAACCTTTGAAAAGAAAGGGTATCACGTAAGCCTTCCCACACATAAACATGGAAAAGTTTTTACCATGCGCTAACCAAAACATTTGATAGGAAATCCAGTGATACTATAATAGGTCTAGGGTTTTCAAGTAAATATGAAATAGCCGAAATTGTTACATTCATTAAATTCCAGCTACTAGCCACAAAAGTGGGTAATACAATCAAAACTGTTGGCACTTATTGGATTTTGGATTCCATCAATGGCAGGGCTACCGGGGTACCGTCCGTCATAGTATGTGGCCTAGATCAACGTACCGAGGATCACTCCCAATCCCCTGCAACACAAGACCGGAACCATCCCATACTGGACAGTCCCGAACAAGACAACCCCGCAGTTGGCGTACGTTCCAACCGCCCACACAGCCGAAATAAAAAAGGGACTTCTAGACAGGGGAAAATCTCGTCCTACTTGGGCATGACCCACTTAGCCTTGCTATACGTCCCCTGTTTTAGCCATTCCCGGTTGACGAGGCTTGAGGCTACGATTACCTTTAGAGAACACATCTCTTAGAATGCTCATCGTCCGCTTGACGATGTTCTGAAAGCATTCAATCTATACAAGTTCGTTCCGGGTTCGAACAAAACCGAAGGCATTATCTCGTTACACTCATTTTGGAATCACCCTCAGAGTTAACGACGATAACCCTTGCACTCTGAATCTTTATCTCGAATCTGAAAGTACTACTCCGTCAAACTCATCACGGAATCACCCTCAGAGTTATACTGACGAATAGTTCTTACACCTCGAGTCTTCACTCTTCACACGAGATTCACAGCCTATCGTAAATTTGGATCGATGTGGTTTTCGGATATCCAAATTTGGAAACCCGATCCCAGTCTCATCAAAATCCAAAGCGTGTCTTTTAAGGCCAAGTTGTTTTAAAGGTTTAAAATAATTCAATTATCTAAATACACACAGATAGATAGTCCACAAATAGATAATCAACATTATCATCACAACAGATAATCCATATTATCATTATCAAAAGATAATCCAAATCATCATCAAAATGCAACCAATGCATCCGTATCACTCAGCATTACTTATCTCATATCTGAGATTCAAATCATTCAAGGCAAACTTTATCATCCATTCATATAAGCAATGATTAAAAATCACACCAAATATAATTAATTTAAAACGAATTAAATTAATTACTTCATCAATATAAATCTTTCTTACATTACTATTAATTAATTATCAATCAATTAATTAATCATCAATCAATTCTTCATTTTAATTAATCATCCTTGAATAATTAACCTTTAATTACATTCAAGTAATTATCCACTTATTAATTTCTCAAATTAATTATACTTAACGAAATACAGTAATTAATCTTTAATTACTTCCTTAATTAATTAACTATAATTAATTACATTAATCCTTAATTAATTACCTTAATTAATTCCTTCATTTATTAATTATTTCTTAATAAATCCATTCTTAATTACTTCATTAATTGTAATAACTAATGATCTCTAATTACATTTTCTATATAAATTAATTGCATTAAGTAATTAATCTTTATTTAAACCATAATTGTTAATCACCCTTGATTAACTCCATTCAGTAATTAACTACCCTTAATTACTTTACCAAATAAATTAATTACTCCTTAATTAATTATCTCCAATTAATCCCTTGATTAATTTTACAAAGTAATTATACTCAAATTACTTCCATCATCAATCACCTTCAATTAATTACATCCAGTAATTTACTCATTAATTACTTTCCTAAGTAATTTCTCTTCATTAAATTACATTAAGTAATTATACTTCACAAATCATCAAATGATTATTCTAAAGTAATTAAACTGAATTAATTAACTTAATCTAATCAAATTGAACTCAATTAATTACAATAAATAATTAATTCCTCAATTACTTCCATAAGTAATTATACTTAACAATTTACACAAATGATTATCTTTAAAATTAATTAATCTAATTAATTATTAAAAATTAATCACATTAATTAATTATTAAATAATCCTTAGTTAATAACTTTCATTAACTATTAACAATTCATTAATTATTTTTCTAAAGTAATTAACTTATTTTAATCATTATTGACTACAAATTAATTAACCATTAATAATCCATTAATTAACCCCTAATTATTTAATTAATTAAGTGTTAACTGTAACTTAATTAATCCTTTATTACTTGATTAATTAATTACAAATCATTAATTAAAATCTAATCTTATTAATTAATGATTCTTAAATTACAAGTTAATTAGTCTAAGAATAATTAATCTTAAACTTTTAAGTTTAAAACCCTTAATTACTTTATGTAATTATCTATTCCATTAATTTATTAAATAAATTAATTATCCATTTAATTACCCTAATAATTAAATGCATAAAAATCATTAAATGCTAATTTAACTTTAAGATAAAACTTTTTCTTATTTATGGTTAAATTATCATTCACAAAGATATTTGAAAATATTCATTTCCAAATTTCATTTAAAATTTCATTTTAAAATACAAACTAAGTACTGTCAGGTTAAATACATAAACCTGCATCAACAAAATACCCGATCCCACATCACAATGTCTTCGAGTCCAACAACCTAAAGCTTCGAGCAAATAACGAATTAACCCGATACAAAACACGAGTAATCATCTTCCACAAAAACTGCTGACACGCCACCTACACCACCACTATAGCCAATTCCGACCTCTCGCGACGACACTCGCAAGTCGGCAACCATCCTTCAACCTAATTCCGACCATCAAATAAACTGCAGAACCCCAAAATCAAAAAACGAGCTGTCAAGCTCAAACTGGAAAAAAAATGTCGAACACTGGGAATCGCTTCAAACACCAAAATCCGACCACTAGAGAAGTTTCACCTCCAGCCACTACTTCTTCCACACCCCCATCAATCACCTACTCGAATCTGGAAGAACTCGATCATGCATAGGGTTCGTGGCGATCAATTTTATGTTCAACTAAAGAAACTAGGGTTAAAAACTTTAATCCTAAATCACCACTGCCTCAATGCTTTGATCCACTTCCTACCATTTTTCCCTGTTTCTTCTATCACCATTCCATCAACCAGAGAAGCCACTGGCCACCCCGACCACTAGATTGACAGTTCCAACTACAAATAGGATTTCTGGTTAAACCAGAAATACTTAATCGTATTCAAACTAAAAATTCTAATTTTAGTTTTAAAATTCAAGTTTTTGCTAATGTAATCGGTTTATACTCTTGAATCAAAGAATCTGAATGATCAAATTCTTACTTTTAAAAGTTTGTTCTGTTTTATTTGTGTTTTCAGAGACATTATAGGTTTTTCTTTATATTAAATAAAATTAAAACTTTAACTTATGTTACACGGCTACATTTTGCTTAAATCTTAGTCCTTAACATAGATTACATCCAAAGAAATGGAATTTTAAGAAATTCTAGAATCTGGAAACTTAAGTATAGAAAATAAATTACACTGCAGCAAGCACTACTACATACAATCATATATATATATATCAGCAATGAACTTGTAAATGGCATACAATCATGCATATTTCCAGAGTAAAACAAGCAATTAAATTTATACTTAATTTGAAAAATGTGATGTTACTCACTGATTAGAATGATGAACAGAGCAAACTATTTCTGAAAATGCTTGAAACTGAAAGGTGCTTTGACTTAAAAACTTTGAGTTGCTGAAGTTCTTTAAAACTGCAGTTTGCTTTTTTAAAACTTTCATCTTGACTTACTACAATGCTTTCCCTGATTTATAGCTACATGCATGCTTCCAGAAAATAATGCAGGCTTGAATGAAATTGCAAAATAGAAATGCAGAGATCTGCAGATGCATGCAGGTTTGGATGTTGCTTTCAAAACAGAAAAGGACTGCAGGCTTTTAGAGTTGCAATTTGATGATCAGGTTGATGTTTTGAAGAGGCTACAGGTTTGAGGATGATTTCAGATAGTTTTTGGTTTGATCTGGTTTTTGAGGGGAAATTTACAGATTTTGTTTTGATCAAAATTTCTATTTTGAATGAAGAAGTTTGCAGATTTTTTTTAGCTGAAGATTACTTAAGGTTTTTTAAAAAGAAGAATAGAAGAAAATAAGGATGAGAAGTAATGTGTTAATATAAATAAATTTTTGCTTTAATTAAAATAAAAGAAAAAGAAAATCAAATAGGACACTTGTTCTAATCTTAACATTTGTCACAATATTCATTTTATGCTTAACACATGTCATTTATGTGTCTTAAGAAACTTACACTTGTAATTTTAAGTATTATTATTGTTATTTTAATTTAAATTGTTTATAAAAACTTTTAAATCTTAATTTATTATTTCTTATGTATATATAAATGAATTCCTCCCGTTTTCTTTTATTAAAGAGAAATGAAACAAAAAATTATAAATATAAGCTTATTCAAATACTTTTGTATATTTATTCTTTTAAAATTCAAAGCATTAAATTCAAATTTAAATCAAATTATAAAATCCAATTTAAGAATCAAGTTATATATATATATATATATATATATATATATATATGCATATATAACTACCATTAAATTTAAAAACAACAAATCCTATTTCTAAAAAATCTATCTATGTTTATAAAAACTAGGTATTAAAATTATTATTTGAAAATAACAAATTTGACACTTTAAATAATTTATAAAAGAGATTATAAATTACTTCTGTTACTCAATAAATTAAGATCATATATAAATTGTATTTTAACTCTTATATATAATTTCAAGACAAAGCTTTTATGTTAATCTAATTTAAATTCATGTTTAAGCTAACTAAATATATTTTAAACAAATAACATTTACTTTTAGGTATTTACAAACCATATAGATATTTATTTAAATTGCTTTGAAAAGTTAAATGTTAAATTTCAATCTAAATTTCCAATTTACCAAAAATAAATTAAAATTAGAAAATTGATTCATTTACTAAATTCCAAACCAAAGCTTATATATTTATAATATATACAATTATATATATTATAAACAGAAAACAATTTATTAGCTTTAAAAAGATAAAATCTTCCAATTTAAATATTTATTAAAAGAAGATTATTAAATCAATTCAAAATTTGTTATCAAAAATTATCAAGTCAATTTAATTTTTAACACGGATTATTAAATTTATGTTGCCAAAAATTTCGAGATATCACATCCTATTAACATGCGTTAAGCATTTGGTTATGTTTTTAATAGAGTTATGAATTCACAAATGGTGTGAAGTTGAACTTTTTTTGGATTTTTTTGAACATAAATGGTTCATGTTGTTTCAGGTAATGTGAATGATAACAGCTATTATTAGCGAAATATTGGTTTTAAAGATAATGTTCTGAAATTTTTGGTTAATAACAGTTGTGGAAATAAAAATTATAACCTTTGACAGGTAATGTAAATAGATTTACTACAACGGTATTTTCGAATACAAATTTAAGATTTGAAGGAAATTCTTATGTCAGCCAAATATGAGATAGTGGAACTAGGCTATAATAGTAATCTTCCAAAAGACTTAGTTCATTCTCATATATTTTAAAGGTTCTATACATCTGAAATACTCAATAGCTATTACAAATAGTTTTGACAATTCACTAACACCATGGAGCTTTCGTAGGATTTGGTAAGAAGGATTATAGAATTCAATTTGAAAATGAAAAATATTCTTCTAAAACATACAATAGATTTGATATAGTAATAAACAACACAAATTAAGTATCGTAACTCTAAAGCACCATGCACATCTCAAATAAGATAACTTGAACAAAAAGAGCTATAACATCAATGTTCCATAATAAATTTACATAAATTGATGTACACACAAATATCAAACATTCCATGGCTAAAAATGTATATTTACATAAAATAGCAAACCTACATCTTATCTGACAGTCTTCCATTTAAACGCAACAACAACGTGAACAAAGTTTAGCAAGTCGATTGATCCATTTTGGAATTGATTTTCCAGTTAATTTGAAGCAAACATCCTTGCTAAAATGGTCACAGTTCTTGTAAATATATTATTGGAATCACCACTGTAGTTGCGAGAAAGAACATCCATGAATAAGCCTAACTGGAGTGGATCATAGGAAGTTGTTCCAACAACAATTGATTTCCTGAATTTGTAGTTCAGACATTTTTTGGGTTCTACTTCAAATACACCACATGATGGAAAATCAGTTGCCCCAAACGAATACTCTACTCCATGAACTGTGCGCAAATGTAGGAAATCCTCTATAAGATACTAATGTATTGAATGTCACTCGAATAAATGAAATTTCCTTAAAAAAAATTTCAAATAGGAAAACCAAAGCATTTTAAAAGAAAGTACTTTTTCCCTAAAGTTTTTCTTTTTATGTCAGAATTGGTATTCGATGTAATCATGATATGAGCCAACTGACCAATCGACTGTACTAGTGAAGACTATATGAACAACTATTGTAATAATACACATAAACCAATGTTAATAACACTTTTGTAGGAAACTTATGTGGTATGTTGGATTTGTAACAATATTAATTTCGAATGATCATAGAAAGAATTTACACTTTAAAACAAGTTTCTACAAGAATTGAGATACAAACATTAAGAATACAACTTAAAATAATAACAATTTTTTTACAATATTTTGTTAAGTAACAATAAAAAATTCATATTAACCATGATTAAATATCATCTCTTTACTTGGTTGATAAATCATCTTAAGTTTACATTGATAAAATGCAGCGGTTTTATTAAGGTAAATATCTAGTAAATTCTATAATAAATAAATGACTATTTTTAACATGTCAACAACAATATTCTAGTCACATTTCATATATAAAAAATTATATATGAAAAACCATTAATTCTGTAGATAATAAAATAAGAAGCCCCATAACTACATCAACTAGTTCCTATATAATGGAGCATAGATTGAGCAACTCCGGTTGTCACATTGTAAATGTGGCATGCAATGAAATTTGAATACTAGTATGTTATGATGGGAGTAAACAGCACACGCGACTCTATACTTTTTATAGTCTTGCTTCAGTAAGAAAATATTTAATCGCATCCCATAATATAGGAATAAGATAAAAAACTGCAAGGTCGATAAAGACCACAATAAAGGAAAATAATTCACTTTTAGTTCATTGCTCCATATATTTAGTTGCTTCCATCTACAATAGAGTGAATATAATTTGTGTTTTTTAATTTTTTTTTTTGAAGTTGATACGTTCGTTAGCAATATTACATCTATATTAAAATCACTCAAGAATGTTTTTAACGATGTCAAATATTGTAGATTAACCGAAGATATTTAACTCATGTATAGAGCATTCATGTTGTCTAAAAGGAATGACATGTTTATGTATTATGTTTTCATGTAAGTGGACCAAATTGGTGATAAAATGTCTTAAATGAAAAATGTGATGTATAAAAAATTTGCCAAACTTTAGTTTACTAAGAAGATTTTGATATTTTATCTAATAATCATAAACAGGAAAAAATAGGAAATAAACCATTATTATTGTTCCTTAAAAGGGTGTCACTTCTATAATTGCGATGAAGCTTGTCAGTATTTGAAGCACCATAAAAGCATTGTTTAATAGTTCATTCAATCATTATTTAAATAAATGTTGAACCAACCAATATGTACAATGATGTCAATATCACTAATATAAAAATTTAAACACAAATACGAGCCTATAAAAAAAGTGGTAGGTATAAAAATCAACCACGATATAATCAATAGCACGTTATTCACCTGCAAAATGAAAAAATCTAAATAATATTATTCCGTAGTATGTTTTTAAATTTTTCCATCTATTTTACTACCTGTTTCATGCTTTCATGTTGAGTACTACCTAACTAATGTACAACTATGATTTATCAAACAGTTTCATCAATTAGACTTACAAACAAAGTTACTATAAACTGCAGATTAAACCTATTTTAGAAGATATTAACAGTTTTTTGAAGTATATACAATTATTCATTGCTAGAGAACAAAATATAAATAATTTAAAAAGTAATAATACGAAATTCATTTTATAGTTGGTACGTTTATATTTTAGAGGATTTTTAAGTCTGAATTGGCTTCCCAAAAAGATGAATAGTGCATTTAGTTGCAATAGGAAAAAAATTCAAATTACTCCAAACAATGAAATAAAAAGAAGAATAAATTTATTAAAAACATATTAGTATCAATAATTTAGAACCAAGCTTTGATCTTGCCTATATGTAAAGATGTCAGGCCCACACAGAACATAAATACATATGCTTGGGTTTTTTTAAGCTCAAATTATTGTTTTTAAAAAATAAAATTTTGTTTTGCTATGGTATATCAAAGAAAAATATTTCTTATAATAATCTAAATAAACATAAAATACATTTTAAAAAGACATTTAGCCTGAGCTATGCAATAATTTAGGTTATTGTAAATTACAGGTTATTATATCTCAGTTATGACCAAGTCATTTATTATATCCAAAAAAATGCATCAACAAATTGGTTCGTATTGCCTTACGAACCTACAAAAATAATTTTTTGAAGTAATTCCATATGATAAATAAAAAAAAATGATATTAACTACTTATTTGAGTCAAGGTGGTATGGCCTTTCAATAAGAAATTGATTAAAGTTATCTAAGCCAAATAAACTGCCCTTCCCTTTAAAACAGATTTTATGTTGGGTTTAATTAATCAATTCCTTTGTTTCAAGCACTATAGAATAAATGGTTGGACTTGAGATTGTACATAGGAGACCATGTCAAATGTTTTAGATTTTAATGTATACTTAATTTTATGATGGATTTGACATGTTCTTTTTCTGGAAATACCTATTAACATTTAACATGCAAAATTAACGCGTAATAGTAACGTTGTAGTTATTATAATTAATATTTGACATACACAATTCATTGGAATTTAAATTGTAGTCAAAACATTTAATATACTTTATTTTCTAATTAATAATGTACCTATAGATGAAAGGGCTCTTGGAGTTGAAATTTATTAAAAATTAATTAGGGTGACAAATTTTATATTTAACATACATATATCAAAGAGAATGCTTTAACGATACATAAATTATTTGTATATACAAAACCTGATAAAGCAAACCAAAACACAAAATACACTAAAATAAATGGCCAATTCTATTAACACTCCACTTTCTTCCAACATGTGTTTTATTAAAAAACACACACGACTTTTTTCTTCCTTACTCCATTTTACGTTGAAATTACCCTTGTTTCTTTTATCCCACTTATTCTTATTTTCCACACTTCTCATGGCAATAATAAATGATTTTCATCTCACAACATTTAAAAAATTCATAATGGTCATGGACAATTTGATCTTCTTTTTTATCCAATAATGCAATCTAAAAGAGAAAAAAACATGCTACAGCTTAATAAAGTATAAAAATGATAGCAAGCTTATGTAATATATTTCATGCATACTAGGTTTATTATTATTCCGCATGGACTATGCACTATCTTAGTAGCAATTCAAGTATCAAATAAGCTTGGTTGATATAATATCCTAGTTACTATATATGAACCTTAGAAAACATACATAGTTATCTTCTAGTAATAAGATATCTTCTTTAAAAATTCTATCCTTATAGTTATGAAAGTATACCAACAAAAGAGAATGAGATGGAAAATATGAGGACATGAAAAGAACTAAAACAGCTCAGTAAAAATAATTACAAGGATAAAACAGTCGTTTATTTTCAAAAAAAAAAATTGGCAAAAATGGAATAAAGTGGTGTGTTAAGAATGAGCCAAAAAAACAATAAACTAATCAAATCGAACCTTAAAAAGTTTCTTGTAATTCAAGGAAAATAGGAAAGAAATAAATGGATATATTTTTTAGCAAAAAATAACATATTCCATGGGCTAGCTGATTATACAATAAAAGAATATGAATGTAAATTGCAATATTTATAGATTGTTCATAGAGATATAAATATACTTTGTGTGCAAAATGAAAAATTATTCCCTAAGGAGGGAATAGGAAATGAAATGAGAGTAAATATGTGGAAATAATACCAAAGGTCATACATTTAACTTTTTATGTATTAGAATACAAGTATAAGATGTACCTAGAGAATGGCATTAAATGGAATGAAAATGTGATTCGTAATATTGAAATACCTGAAGCTTGGCAAGAAGATATTTTCTTTTTGTCTTCTGTATATCATCAACCAAAGGTCTATATGTAGAAGGATTAAATTCTCCTTCAACATCTAGTGAGATCTCGAAGGTTGAAGAGGAAGCAACAATGAATGCGATTCTAATGGTGGAACCAATAATGGTGTCATAGGCGAGGCTGCAAATTGCTAGGAAATTAGTGAAAAGGTGGAGAGAGAAGATTGCAGTTGTGTATGAAAAGCATGAAATGATGAATGTGAGTTTTAGGCAAAGAAATAGTGTACACAGATCTAGGTTTTTGAGTGTTAAAGACATAATGGTATGTATAATATGTTTTTGGCTACCAAAATACTATAGCACTGAAAAATGAAATTTTATGATATATATTATAGATTTTACTTAGAGAGGTATAGAGTGAAGAATGGAAATGGGTTTACAAAGAGAATGACAAATTCTCTCTAGACTTCTCCTTTAATTATTTTTACCTTCATCTCGTACTTATTTGGCATTAAAAGAATTTATTAACACTTTAATCTATTTTAAATTCAAATGAAATGCTTTTTTAATCTATTGCAAATTATCAAAAAATTTCTAATTGATTAAGTATGCTATATATAAAATTATCAATTGATTAATAACTTTTGTTAATTTACCAAGTAACTTCAGAATTAGTAAATCAACCAATTAGCTTCCTCTAACTAAATGAGGCAATTAATTTCCTTTAATTAATTATTTTTTTGAAATTAAGGAAAATAAATTCATTTTCAAAATTATACTCTCACTAAAATTAAATATAAATTTCGTGTGAAAATTATTAGAAAACTCCTTAATTGACTATGCAATATACTAATAAATCAATTGATTAGTATCGTTTTTAAACCTATTTATTAATTATGAAATTAAATGACTTTTGCCATGTTATTAATTTTTTAAAATTATGAATGCTTGTGCGTGTATAGTAAGCGTAATATGTATATAGTCCCAATCACTTACTTTATCGATATTATCTTATTAATCATTCTAACATGTTATTACTTTTTTTTCACTTTCTATAATGTTATTTTACATATAAGGTCTTATTTCAATATCCCGCAATTAATATCTTTCGCTACTCTCAGAATCTAAAAATGGAAAGAAAACCAAAGTCTCAATAAAACAACGGGGAAATAAGGTAAAATTTTCATCAAATCTTAATATAGGAGATGAAAGTTGTGCATACTCTCCTAGACATTTTGTAACAAATAGTATCTAATTCTAGTCTTGAATATAGATTATAGTGCAATGAAAATTAAAATCTAACTAAACTATATAAATGACCGAAAAGTTTACCAAATGATTATATCGTTGCTACTATGCAGTAGCGTCAGCCATGCTATATTACTCATTGTCAAAAGATTTTGAGTTTGTATATTACTGAATTGGGTACAAGATTGTATTCCAAATTTTGGTTGACATCAAATTTCATTGATTGGTCAATAATGAATGCTTTCCATTTATAATTAAAAAATATCTTGCTCAAAATAATAGATTTCAAATGGTTTTTGTTATGAATTGGTTGCACGGGATTCTGAAATTGGGAAATATAATTCTTCACACTACTACAAAATTAGGTTGTTACTTTTTTTTTCTTTTTTCCTACCCAATTCAATCTTTCTGACTTGATAATAGCTTGAAGTTTAAAGCTGCTTGCATAGAAATATGTAGAGAAAGCGTAGGATTGTTTTCAAAATTTTATAGTTATATGGAACTATATATTCCTATGTCATTTTCAGTCCTTTTAATTCATTGTTTGACCAGTTTGCAAGTAAGCTTTATTCTTCATCTAATTTATTTCCTGTTTTTACTATATATATATATATATATATATATATATATATATATATCTGTGTGTGTGTGAGTGTATGTATTGTAATGATGATGTTAAGACATATTGCAAAAGATCTCACCATTTGATGTTTACCTATATTATTTGTACTTTTCCTAGTTATAATATTTCCTATTGTATTATCACTTAGGCTTCAAGTAACTAAGATATAAATATAAATCATGTATTTTTGTATATCAATTAATCCACTAGTTAAAGTATAGACTTTTAATGATTGTTAATTTTTTTCCTCCCCCCTCTTCTTCTTTTATATTTTATATTATTAAATAATTTCAACAAATAATAAATGCCAAAAATTTCACATATTTGTTTGGTTTGTGTGACACCCCACCTCTATACCCACGCTAGCCAAGAACACTCCGGAGTAGTGCTGTCAACTAGCACGGAGAATAAGGCTGTTGAGGAGCGACCATCCATGTAATTTCTTATCACACGGTGGCTATAAATAATCTTCGAAAACAAACATAGAAATAATCATATCACAAATCAGTCACAGATATCCATATCACAAAGGCGGAAGAAGATATGAATATATAACTAACACATGAAAGTGTACATCAGAGTAGTGGTCAGTAAGATCCACGATAATACAAAAGAATAGCAACACGTGCTATACAAAAGAATACAACTATGAGTCTATATCTCAAGTGTATACAACAAAAACTGCTAATCTAAACAGTTAGCCAAAAGTCAGAGTGATGAATCCATGGGAAGAAGTCAAGCAGAAGCACCTGTAACATCTCGGTCTGACCCGAGTATTATTTAAGAAAATAATAAACGGGTCAGTCTAGCTATAAATATCAGATGACATGATATAACATAAAAGATATGGCATAAACATAAACATCCATAATGACATACCACTATAAGTATGTAAATAATGATCAACAGAAGATCAATCAATAAGAGATAATCAATATCACAAGAATATTCTCAAAGATTCGGAAAGGGCATCATACCCCAAACTTGTACTCATAACAAGTCAATGACATAAATTCTAGAAATCAATGCAAGAAGTCCAGAAATCATAGAAAAGAGAAAGAGGCCTATCACATGACGGTCCGAAGACCAAGGGGAGCTACCCCACATGTGTGAATGGAATCACACAGATTAAGGTCCAGACTAACCAAAAAGCAAAAAGGTATGTGTGAGTGGAATCACACAAGTGGTGTCTAGTCTAACCTCGCAACAAGAGACATCGCAAAGTTGCTAGTCTAAATCATCAGAATGATCGTCATGATCAACGAGAAGTGTCAATTACACTAAGCTAGTAAATATAGAAGTTTAGCTTCATGTCCCATAACCACTTGCTTAACTTAAATATTTACGAACAAACTGTAAATCTTCACTAATAAAATTGTCACAAGAGGTTCAATCGATCAAGTCCAAGAATTAACCGACGAAGTGAACGCAAGTGTTTCATACCACTTGTTTTACTAAGTCGTTTAATTAGATTTCTCATCCGAGTGAGGTAAAGGTCTGTATGTACTAATAGATTGGAAAACAGTTTAAGAAAAGAGCTTTGTTATTAAAAATAGAGTTGAAATTGTTTGTTAAAAGAGTTTTGATATTTACTACTAGTATTGAAACCTTTATATTATAAAGTGACAAAACACGGAAGCAATTGTAGAAACAATCAGTCACAAAAATCGCATACGGAGATGTGAATAAAATCCAAGGAAATCAGCTCAATGTTTTTCAGATAAGATCCCCTACGGAGGGGGGGTCCAGGGGGGTGGCAACCCCCCAAGGTGGGGGTGCGGGGGCAACGACCAAAGAGGGATAGGGTCTAACGACCTAAGAGGGATAGGGTCGAGCGACCTAACGGTTGCGACCTAGGGGTCTAAGGGGTCAAGCGACTTAGTGGTTGCGACCTAGAGGTGTTCGTGACCTAACGATGACTCACGACCCAACATGGCCGACTTAACAGAGGTCGCGACCTAACAGGATAACTCGTGATCGACTGAAGGGTTGCATGACTGAAGGGTTCCACGACTTAAGGGTTGCACGACTTAAGAGTTGCACGAATTAAGGGTAAGGCCAGGAGCGACCTAACGAGATAAGGTCCAACGACCTACGAGTTAAGGGTCCAACGACCTATCGGGATAACTCGTAACCGACTTAAGGGTTGCGTGACTGAAGTGCTGCACGACTTATGGGTTAGGCCAGGAGCGACCTAACGAGATAAGGTCCAACGACCTACGAGTTAAGGGTCCAACGACCTATCGGGATAACTCGTAACCGACTTAAGAGTTGCGTGACAGAAGGGCTGCACGACTTAAGGGTTGCACGACTTAAGGGTTAGCTCGTAAACGACTCACGACCTATGGATGAACGACTTAACTCCGAACGAGCTAAAAATGGCCAGAACGACCTAGGGTTAACTCGTGAACGACTCACGACCTATGGACGAACGACTTAACTCCGAACGAGCTAAAAATGGCCAGAACGACCTAGGGTTAACTCGTGAACGACTCACGACCTATGGACGAACGACCTAACTCCGAACGACCTAAAAATGGCCAGAACGACCTAAGTGCAGAAAATTCAACAAAACGCTAAAAATTGGAGTTTTTCGCCAATCCAATCCAAACCAAATGCTAACATGCATGCAAAAATGATAGGGAATCATTCCTAACAGTCCAATATAGTTATAGGCTAGAAGTGTGAGATAAAAATCTCACCTTTGCACCAAATATCAATGAAAATGAAGTTTTAAGCAAGCAAGAATCAATCCTTCTTCTATCTAAGCACAAGAAGCTTGAATCCAATGTCTTCTTCTTGAATTTGGAGTAGAAAGATGGATTGCAATTGAATTTGAGTTTTGGAATTTTAATTTCCCATTCCCTCCACTATTAATGCCAAAGCTTGATTAGTTAGGAAATTTATGAAGAGTGAGGAGAAGAGGGTTGGAACTTGGGCTTAATAGGCTAAACTAACCCAAAGTCCAAAGCGGGAAAATTTAGTGAAATTCCACTAACTCCAAACCTATCGATGTTTATACTTAAAAAAGTTGTAAACGGCATTTCGAACTCAATGGAAGTGGTCTCGAGTCCTAATTTGACCGTTTGCAAAAAGTAGCTTTTCGGACCAAAATCCGATTAACGAGTTAATATTTAAATAAAATATTTAAATACAAACTCGATAAATATGCGGGTTGTTACAGTTTGATTTATCTTGAATAATTGAGTGCATGTTAAAAGTGAAAGAAAGATTGGAGTTTATAAATTATCACTACAACAAAACTGCCCTAATATAGCTATATTTTTTTCAAAGGTCATAATCTACTAGGCGTAATTAAGGTTTTTACAACGTTTTGTTTCAGAAAGTTGTAATAAACTTACTTTCAACAACTTTTTTTGTTAGTTGTTGCATATGGATATTACAACTATTTTTCTTTTGCCAATTGTAACAGATCTTAATTTTCACCAACTCTTTTGTTATGCCAGTTATAATAGATACCTATTAGCTCCTTTTTGTGACGACCCGGAATTTTCTAGCAATATCAATTTAATAATCTGCATCAAATATTAAATTGATTTGATAATAAAATTTGAATTGATACTTTTCTTTTAATAAATATTCAATTGATAAATTTTATCTGTTAGAAATTAATTGTTTGTTTTCTATTTATATATGTATATATTTGTATACATTGTAAATAGATGATTTTTTTTAATATTTAACTAATAAATTTTGTTTTAAATACTAATATTTATTTTAGTGAATTAGAAATTATGTTTTATTTAATATAAACTTTTCAAAGGCTAAATAAATAAATAAATACAGGGTTTTAAATATATAAGTAAATGTTTCAATAGTTCAAGACTCATTTTAACTTATGTTTAAATTTAATTTATTAATAAAAAGATTTGTTTTCTTTTCTTTTAGTATAACTTGATTAAAATATGGATTTAAAAATATATATGAGTCTTTGAAATAATTTTTGTAAATCAATACATTAACATAAACTAATAAATATGTAGTGAAATATAAGCCTATAAAATAAATTGGTTAAATCATAATAGCATAATAACTATAAAGTTAAATTAGTTTTCAAACATAGACATAAAACAGGATATACATAAAGACATACTGTATAAGTTAAATAAAAGTAAACATATAGGATACACTCATAGATTAAAGCTAAGTATAGATACATTTTAAATTTACAATAACAAGACAACAATAAATAAACTAGAAACAAAATCATTTTTTTTAAGTTTGTAAACTATTATCAATGTACTGCAGCATATGTATATGTTTAAGCATCAAGAACAAAAGTTGAACCTGAAAATCAAGGCAGTAACAAAATCTAAAATATATGCAAGCTACTGAACAATAGTAAACTGCAGTATATAAATATATGTATATGTTTAAAAAGAATTTAGTAACAATACAGTATGCAGGCCGAATTGTATGAGATAAAACAAAGACAGCAACAAAATTAAAGATATAAAATATCTTTGTGTGCAGGCCAGATAAATATACAACTGCATATATATGTGAAGTTTGCTAGGGAAGATAGTATTAAATATCCTTAAGCTAACAAACAAAAACTAATTAATGAAAAAAATCTTTTAGTACACTTAAGTATTCATATCAGCCACCCTTAATAAAATATCTCTGGAAACATCTGTACAAACAAAGATTTTATGTACATATTTGTTTCAGATTGTTGAAACATAATCATATACCCTGTCTTCTTATTTTTCTATAAAGCGGTTTCATTTTTATTCAATTCGAATTAATTAAAAAGTAAAGTAACTTCATTTCAAACTCAAACAAACAAAGCTTCAGTGTAAACAACAACTTAAAATCAATTAATACTGAGAAACAAGAGAGTTCAACCTGAAAATTGCAAGCCTGAAAGCAAAGCAAAAGTGAAGCTTCAGCTGTTTGCATGCCAGCTTCAATAAAGTGCCTTTGTTCTTCTATTTATCTGTGAGTAACACTTTTAACAATTACTTAAGTTTTAAATTCTGATGCACGCCTATATTGGAATGTTTAAATGAATTGTGTGAACATGTATATCTTCATTTTCTCTGGATATTTGTGAGTTATGATTCTGCATATCTAAAGCCTGCAAAATCAAACTGTTTTCTTATAAAAAAAAAGCTCAAGTATATTTACATTTGATTGATAATTTATGCCTGAACTAAGTATGAATATGTGTTTATACCCTATTGGATGGTTGTGAAATGATCCCTACATGTTTATAATCTGTAATACACCTATGTATATTAAGTTTTCAAGTTCATGCTTATTTCAAAAATCATTTCTGGTGATCTATGGATTGTTAGGACTTAAGATCCAAACAAATATTGCTTGTTTGATTCTGAACAAAGAGTTAAAAATTTATTTAGTGTAAATTAAGACAGGAATTGCTCTGGAAATAAAAGTTTAAACAGTAAGTTCAAATCTCTGTAAACATTCAAACATGAAATTCTACAATTCAGGTGTATAAACTAAATCTTTAAACTATGACATGATTTTTAAAGCTAGAATCAAAATTTTTAAATTAGAAATGAAAGTGCAATTTTGGGTTGCACTGTTTTTGGGTTTTTGGAAATCTCAGGTGATCTATGGGATTAGAGTTGGTCAGATTGTGCGGGGAGGTAGGGGAGCTTGCCAGGGTGATGGGAAAAATGGGCGGAGGTGGCTACGGTGACGGTGGCGACAGCGGCAGACGTTCAAAGATTGTAAACCTAGTTTTTGTTTTGGTTGGGTAATGGTCTCGTTCGGTGACCAGATGCGATCGAGATCAACGTGGGCTTGGGAATAGGTAGAGGGAAGGTAGTTGGAGCTGTAGCCGGAAGTGGTGGTACTCCGGTGGTCGAAGTTTGGTGTGCGGCGAAGTTTCCAGGATCGAGTGGTAAACTGTTGTGCTCCAGGCAACTCGATTTTGATACGAGGTGCTGCAGTGGGTTTGGATGGACGTGACGACATATGGAGATGATCGCCGATGGGAAGCAGTTGCAGTGGATGGCCGACGATGGCCAGAGGGATGGTGCACGTGCACAGGCACGTTGATGGTATGGGTTGTGTGGGTAGTTGGGGAAGAAGAAGTACAGGAGTTCGAACGTGGGTTACTTCGGGGTCAACACGAGCTTTGCGCGCTGTTTTTGTTGGGCTTGATCTTGTTTCAATTGGGAAGACAGGAAGGAGGAGAAGATTTGTGCAAGGGGGAAACTCGAAGCAGCTTGAGTTTTTACTCGGGGAAACCCGCATATTACTCGAAGAAATAGAAGGGGGTGTTCGGGTTTTAGAGTACAGGTTTGTAACCTGAAACAGATGTTAACAGTTTCAACTGTATTTGAAACTTTTGTTTTAAAATCAAAGCTAAAAGCTAGTGCTAAAATAAAATTTAAATAATGAATTTAAGTTAGTTTTGAATATGGTTGGAAATAGTCGGTTTTCAAAATTTAAATTATTCTAATATCTTAAAAGTGTTTAAAAATTTAAGTATTTTCAACTAGAGTAAGTCCAAATTAAAATTTAAAGGTGTTAAGGAAAGAAGCATAAAATAGGAATTAGGACTTGGACATGAAATTCCAGATTTGTAATAAAATAAAGTTTTATAATTTAAATGTATTCAAATAAGTTTTAATTGTAATTAAACATGTGTGTTGCAAAGGGGTTTTCAAATAAATTAGTTATAAAACTTTAGTAATGATAAATTGGTTTTTAATTAGAAAGTACATTAAAATAAATGTTTTAAAACATATTGAAATTTTACTTTAAGAATTTTTATATGCATTAACTCCAAAGTTGATTAAGTAAGAATAATTAATGATTGAAATTAATTAAACTAGTAATTATAGTGTAAAAGTAGTAATTAAAGTTAATTAATGAATTAATTTACTAATGTGTGATTTAGAACTATAGATTAGATTTTTAAATGGTTAATTAATTTATAATTAATAATTAATATAAGTTGATTATGTTAGAAGGAAATAATTAAATAATTATTAATGAAGTTCATTAACCAGATTATGTTATAATTAAATAATATGATTGATTTTGTAATAAATTAGTTAGGTTTATTAATTCAATAGTTTAAATGAAATTATTTATTGAAAAGTAATTAAGAAAATTATTACTTATTAATTGTGTAAATTGATTTGATTTGAGTTAATTAATTTAGTTTAATTAACTGATATTGTGGAAGTAAATTACTTAGGGAAGTAATTGATGAATAATTACGGGATGTAACTAAGAAATTGATTTATTTGAGAATAATAAATCAACAAGAAAAATTAATGGAAATAAATCGATATAAATGTAATTTATGGATTTATTCAAGATTAATTTCTGTAAATACATTAAAGGAAATTTCTGGAATGCAGTAAAGGATATTTAAATCAAAGATGATTAATTTGTAAATATATATATATATATATATATCAGTAATGGATAATAAGATTTAAATTAAGTTAATTAATTTTTAATTAATTTAAAGAAATCATTTGATGATTTGGTTTGTGTAGTTACATAGTGTAATTAATGGAGTGTAATTACTTAGGGAAGTAATTAGATAATAATTACTTGATGAAAGTCATGAATTGTGAGCGAAGTAATTTGTGTAATTGCTTTTGTAAATAAATCAAAGGATTGATTTATAGGAATAATTAATCATGGAATGATTAATTTGTTAATAAGTAATTGAGAGTAGTTAATTACTGGTTTGTTATTAATCAAGAGATGATTAATAATTGTGTTTAAGTAAAGATTAATCACTTAATTATTTTAAATAAGTAATTCAATATAAATTGGAGATCATTAATTAATATAATTAATGATGAAATTAAAAATTGTAATTAAGGAATAATTAATAGATAAGTGATTAAATGTTAATCTATCATGAATGATTTAGAATAATTCAATTGAGAATTAATTAATTAAAAATTAAATTACTTCTTGTAATTAGAGAATGGTTAATTAATTTGATTTATATTTAATGAATGATTGGGAGAGCAGGATTTATGGAATGAGTAATTAATTTAATTAATTAAAATGGAAGTAGTTAATTTAATTCATTTTAAATTAACTATAGCTTGTGAATCACAAATCATTGCTGATGGATGATGTTGATATTTCATTGATTGATTATGATCTCAGAAATGAGTTGGATAATGTCTATGTGATATGGATGTATGTTTTAAGTATGATAATGTTTAATTATCTGTTTGGATGTTGATTTTAATTATCTGTTTATTATGATGATGTGATTATCTGTTATGAGATGTGAATTATCTATCTGTGCATATTGATGATATTGAATTCACTGTTAAGACTAAATAGACAACTTGGCCTTAAAGACACGTTTTGGATATCGATGAGACCGAGATCGGTTTTTCGCATTAGGAATATCCGAAAACCACATCGGTTCCAAATTAACGATAGGTCGTGAATCTGAAGTAAAGATGAAGGTTCTGAATGCAAGGGTTATCGTCGTTAACTCTGAGGGTGATTCCAAAATGAGTGTAACGAGATGATGCCTTCGGTTTCGTTCGAACCCGGAACGAACTTGTATGGATTGAATGCTTTCAACACATCGTCAGGCGGACGATGAGCATTCTAAGAAATATGTTCTATAAAGGTAATCGTAACCTCAAGCCTCATCAACCGGGAATGGCTAAAACAGGGGAGGTGCGGCAAGGTTAGGTGGGTCATGCCCAAGCAGGACAAGGATATTCCCCTGTCTAGATGTCCCTTTTTATTCAGCTTAGTGGACGGTTGGTCTGCAGCCAACTGCGGGGTTTATCTTGTTCGGGACTGTTCAGTAAGGAATGGTTCCGGCCTTGTGTTGCAGGGGATGAAGGGAGTATCCTCGGTACGTTGATCTAGGCCACGTACTGTGACGGGCGGTAACCCAGTAGCCCTGCCATTGTATGGAATCCAAAATCCAATAAGTGCCTACGGTTATGATTGTATTACCCACTTTTGTGGCTAGTAGCTGGAATTTAATCATGTAACAATTTCGGCTATTTTCTATTTACTTGAAAACCCTAGACCTATTATAATATCACTGGATTTCCTATCAAATGTTTTGGTTAGCGTAAGGTAAAAACTTTTCCATGTTTATGTGTGGGAAGTCTTACGTGATACCTTTTGTTTTCAAAGGATTTTTCAAAATTAAGCAACTTTAACCTGTTACTCATACCAGACCCATGTCTGACCCGAAGTTTATTTTTGTTTTTCATAAACTCTCGGGTACCCAAATTTTTACGGGTAGCCAAGGGATTCAGGTTTAGCTTTGACGAATTTTGGAGGAGCAATGGAGCAGGAGGCTTCAGCGTTATAGATATATATTTAGTTCCGCTGTGTGGTATCTCTGTGATGTATTGTGTATTGTGTTGTATAACTAGACAGGTGTTATAACTGTCTAGTATGTGATGTACTATATGTATCACTCTGATTGATGTTATATATATATGTAAATACTTATGTTATTATTATATTTCATTCGTTCCGCTGTGAGATTCTGATGTTGTTGTTCTTTCTTCTCTATCTTTTCTATTTTCTCACCTCTTTCTTTCTTATTAATGATGCTTCTTCCTGGGAGTAGGAAGTAGGGTCGTCACAGTGGTATCAGAGCGCTAGGTTGAGTGAATACCTAGGCTCTTAAGTGATTTCTTTCCTGAGAGAGCGTATTTGTAAATTTGATATATATATATATATATTTATTTCTATCTATTTGTTGGATTACCTGTCCGGGTTTTCCAATATAAGTATAAGGGTAGATTGAGTAGTGGTGTGTGTAACACGACTACCTGTGGTTGGAAGTATATTTGACGAGACTGTAGACCTAATATCGTCTCGAGTAAATTTGTGGTGTAAGGATTTCACCTAATCTCTGGAGGGAAAACTGTTGAGATTTGGAGTCTATTTTGTTGTACAAGAGTGGATGAGTAGAATTTGGATTGAGTGAGTTGAGCAGTAGCTAGAAATATTATCTTGGTAACTCAAGAAGTAATAGTTGTAGGTTGAGATGCAGTAGCGATGGACTGTTTCCGAAGAAGTTCTCAAGGATCTTTGGATAAGGAAGTGTGTCTGCATCAATTTTGAGTTTGAGTTCAGCAGAATGTTGTGTTTGGCGTTGAGGCCCGAGTTTTCCGAGGAATTTCTGGATTAAGGAGTTTTGGCATCAGTAGCAGTGTTGCAGCTCAGATTTGTTCTACCAGCACGCGAGGAGGTCATCTTTCAGCAGTTTTGTGAATCCATTTCTTCAATGGATTGGCTAGAGTAGTTTAAGCTGCTCAGATTGGTAAGGAGAGAGCAGTTTTCTTTGGATATTAGCTTGGATTGATCGCAAAAGTGACCTGCGATAGTTAAGTGTTCTCTGGGATGGCAGAATTTTTTTGGATGAAGAAGTCGGTGGTTTGTCTTAGCATCTGAGGAGTTGCGTTTGATATCGACTGGATTTCAGAAAAGTACCGATGGTTCAGCTTAGTAATAGAATGGTTTCTAGAGAGAGGAATGGATACAGCAGCTTAAGTATTGGAGGAATTTCTGAGTTCTATTTTGGATCTGTTAAACCATATTTTTGTCATGTGTTGTCCAGTTATGCTTATGTGCATCATTAGCATTTTTATCCATCCAAATCAGAGTTGTGCAGCGGAAGCAGTTGGGAGTGCATTTGTTTTTCTTTTCTGGGAAAGAGAAATTGTTTTCTACTGAGGATAGAAAAGGTTGAGTTCTTGGTTTTGGAAATTATTCTACTGGATTGTTTTTGAATTCAGATTGTTTTAGGAGTTATTAGCGAAGGTTGAGCTGATTAGTGGATTGAAGGCAGCTCTGGGTTGTCAGAAGGAATTTGGATTTGGGAATCGGAGATTTGATTTTGGAAGAATTTTCTCTGATTCGATGGAGTTTTGTAGATTAGGAGTATAGAATGATTGGATTCTATAGATCGAGTATTCCGGTATTAAACTGGGAAACTCTAAGGAACTCTATCCATAATTTTATCTGGATAGTTAGCTTTGTTGATTGAGTAGATTGGTTGTGATGATTGTTAGCATGTGATTGATATATGCTTATGGTTTAAAATTAATTCAAAATCTTAAATATATTATTAAATTACCTTTGCTTTTAAATTTCGGGGACGAAATTCTTTTAAGGGGGGATGAATGTGACGACCCGGAATTTTCTAGCAATATCAATTTAATAATCTGCATCAAATATTAAATTGATTTGATAATAAAATTTGAATTGATACTTTTCTTTTAATAAATATTCAATTGGTAAATTTTATCTGTAGAAATTAATTGTTTGTTTTCTATTTATATATGTATATATTTGTATATATTGTAAATAGATGAATTTGTTTTAAAATTTAACTAATAAATTTTGTTTTAAATACTAATATATTTAGTGAATTAGAAATTATGTTTTATTTAATATAAACTTTTCAAAGGCTAAATAAATAAATAAATACAGGGTTTTAAATATATAAGTAAATGTTTAAATAGTTCAAGACTCATTTTAACTTATGTTTAAATTTACTTTATTAATAAAAAGATTTGTTTTCTTTTCTTTTAGTATAACTTGATTAAAACATGGATTTAAAAATATATACGAGTCTTTAAAATAATTTTTGTAAATCAATACTTTAACATACACTAATAAATATGTAGTTTATAATAGAAATATAAGCCTATAAAATAAATTGGTTAAATCATTATAGCATAATAACTATAAAGTTAAATTAGTTTTCAAACATAGACATAAAATAGGATATACATAAAGACATACTGTATAAGTTAAATAAAAGTAAACATATAGGATACACTCATAAATTAAAGCTATGTATAGATACATTTTAAATTTACAATAAGAAGACAACAATAAATAAACTAGAAACAAAATCATTTTTTTTTAAGTTTGTATACTATTATCAATGTACTGCAGCATATGTATATGTTTAAGCATCAAGAACAAAAGTTGAACCTGAAAATCAAGACAGTAACAAAATCTAAAATATATGCAAGCTACTGAACAATAGTAGACTACAGTATATAAATATATGTATATGTTTAAAAAGCATTTAGTAACAATAGTGTATGCAGGCCGAATTGTATGAGATAAAACAAAGACAGCAACAAAATGAAAGATATAAAATATCTTTGTGTGCAGGCCAGATAAATATACAACTGCATATATATGTGAAGCTTTGTGACGACCGCCCATGACTCCCGCACGGAAACAAGGGAATGGTGCGCTGAAAGTGTGCCAGGCAACCATGAGTGACCGTCAAGGGTAAAAGAAACATTTCAGACTCTATCGTAAAACTCACAGCGCATGGATAAAATACAATAGGGAAATATAATATAGTGAAGCTCCCATAGAACAGAATATCATCATCTAATCATAATAGCTTTATACATGGTCTGAATCATGAATACAAGAAGCCTCACTACATAGCACTCAGAGTAATCAACAAACAGCGGAATATCCAGTACATAGAATATGAAAATAATATGTAAAGCCTCCTGCTCGTCTTTGTCATCATCAGCGTGAGCCACTAAGATCAGCACCTGCCACCTGTCACCTAGTCTGCCCATCCCAAAACATGGATGAACAGCCCAAGGTAATAAGAGGAGACATAAAACCTTGAGTCAGACAACAGTCTTAGTGAGCAGTAAACCAACTTTCAAACATACCAAAAGAGCATAAAGGATAAAGGAATAGGAACCAAACCATCCCACTCCACCTCTTTCTACAGTGATAGCCCCCAGACTCAAACTAAAGTGAAGCAAACATAACATAGCAGACAATTAAAGTAAAACAATAATCACTCGAGCCAAGGTCGATGTTTTCCAAATACAAACCCCCAAGGCCTAAACCAAGATCAGATAAGCAACCAGAAAACACCGCTCTTGAGACCGAATGATGGTACAACCAAACGTCCAAACATCCATGACTCTGGCTATCACTGTTATCATTGCCTTGATTTCACCGTTAGTTGAACGACCATCTGTCAAGGGCTAATCGTAACCCCGGTTCTAGACATAACTCCGCACGTCGTCGCAGCCCGTGCCTAGGAATTTTCGCAACTACCCAGAGTACTAGCACGTCGTCGTAGCCCGTGCTTGGAACGTCGTCGCAGCCCGTTCCAACGTACTCTTGCTTTGAGCATGCTAGAACCTTCAACAACGATGAGATCTCAGCCTCCTAGTCATCCTCCTCGACGACTATTTCCATACTAGCTCAAGCGCCTCTCAAGCTAACCATTATCCACCAACTCGCATCGTATCATCGAGTTATCAACATGCTTGGGATGATCCCGTCTGGATTAAACCAAGGCTATCTCACATCATGCTTCGCTTTATCGCATCATAGCAAAGTCCCATCTCAACATCATGGCTTTCCTCATCGCATCATGGCAAAGTCCCATCTCAACATCATCTAATTCATACATATGAGCTTCAACATCCGCTTCATATGCCACAAGCAGCTTTCACCATTCAAGAGCCTTTCCACTTAGCTTTTGAATCATCTTCGACCATCTTGTCTAGATCTAACTATCAATCAACTAACATACATAGCAATCAATCAAATCAATCATTAGCTTAAGCAATCAAGTGATCAAATATGGTCTAAGTAGGCATTTATAACTACAATGGCAATTTCGTAAATAAATGAGCATAAGTCTAACATGCATGGATCATAGGTTTTTAGCATAGATCTAACAAATATAAATCATGGGTTTTTATCTCTACAACTTGATGAATGAACTTGCATAAGTAAACATCTTCATAAGTAATGGATCTACACTTGGATCTAAGGAAAATGTATGAAATCACTATCTACAACACTCCAACAAACCACCAATCCAATATACTCCTTTGGGTCCGCGTGAGAGATAACCACCACTCACCGAATCACCCAAACACTTCAAAAACTAATCACTTCAGATCTGGACAGCGAAGCTTCAAGCTTGATTCGTCGAAATCCCGCTTGAAACGATGAAATCTAGCTTGGTTGGATGAAGATCTTTAACTTTGGCTCTTGGATCTTCGATCTTGGATGGATGTTAGAACTAGATTGGAACGGAGAAAAGGAGATGAAGAAATGTTGAAGTCGAGCTCTCAAAATAGCAGCACTTCGTCGCTTCGAAATCCGGTGCCAAAAAGTGAACCAAACCCCTCTATTTATAGGCTGGAACGCCCCTTAGGTCGCTCGCTTTTAGGTCGCTCATGACCTAACTATGGCCGACCTACGACCTAACAGCCCCACACGACCCAACGACCTAACCAACACGGCCTAACGACTTACGACCTAACAAGGGCCGCGACTTAACACTACAAGCAGCCTACAGACTCGAGTCAACGACTCAACAGGTATGCACGACTCACAACTCAAGCCCCTAACGACCTAAGACACAACGTCCCAACACGCGCGACTCAACATGTTCGCGACCTAACTCGCACGCGAGTTACGACCTAGCGACTTAACTATGTTGCCGACTCAACACAAGCACGACTCAACACAGGATCACACGACTTAACTATAAGACGACCTAAAACACACACGACTCAAGCGTTAGGTCGTTCACGACCTAACACTAAACCGACCCAACGACTCAACGAAGCCACGACCCATCACTAAGTCGTTCACACGACTCAGCGACCTAACTACAACACATACCATCCACTAGGTCGTTACTTCCTATAGGTCGCTACAACTATTAGGTCGCTCATTCCTCTAAGCCGCTCACCACTAGGTCGCTCCCCACTAGGTCGTTAGAATCCTTAACCCGCTAACTACCTTAAGTCGCTCCTCCACTTTAGGTCGCTCAACACCTTAGGTCGCTAATCACCTTAACTCGTTAACCCGCTAGCTTCCTTAGGTCGTTCCAAAACTCCTCCGACCTAAATATCCTACGACCTAAGTCCCTATCTCGCTCTACCTCACTAAGTCGCTAGTATCTATAGGTCGCTCCAATTCTATAGGTCACTAGCTTTCCCTAACTCGCTCACACGACCTAAACTACCAAACGACCCAAGCTTCCTACGACTTAAACACCACACGGGTTAACTTCCACACGACTTAAGCTTTGGTCGACTCAAACTCTAAACGACTTAACAACATCAACGACCTAAAGCATACAGTTTTTACAATGTTTCGATCCGTAAAAATACGGGTCGTTACAAGCTTGCTAGGGAAGATAGTATTAAATATCCTTAAGCTCACAAACAAAAACTAATTAATGAAAAAAATCTTTTAGTACACTTAAGTATTCATATCAGCCACCCTTAATAAAATATCTCTGGAAACATCTGTACAAACAAAGATTTTATGCACATATTTGTTTCAGATTGTTGGAACATAATCATATACCCTGTCTTCTTATTTTTCTTTAAAGCAGTTTCATTTTTATTCAATTCGAATTAATTAAAAAGTAAAGTAACTTCATTTCAAACTCAAACAAACAAAGCTTCAGTGTAAACAACAATTTAAAATCAATTAATACTGAGAAACAAGAGAGTTCAACTGAAAATTGCAAGCCTGAAGCAAAGCAAAAGTGAAGTTTCAGCTGTTTCCATGCCTGCTTCAATAAAGTGCCTTTGTTCTTCTATATTATCTGTGAGTAACACTTTTAACAATTACTTAAGTTTTAAATTCTGATGCATGCCTATATTGGAATGTTTAAGTGAATTGTGTGAACATGTATATCTTCATTTTCTCTGGATATTTATGAGTTGTGATCCTGCATATCTAAAGCCTGCAAAATCAAACTGTTTTCTTATGAAAAAAAAGCTCAAGTATATTTACATATGATTGATAATTTATGCCTGAACTAAGTATGAATATGTGATTATACCCTATTGGATGGTTGTCAAATGATCCCTGGATGTTTATAATCTGTAATACACCTCTGTATATTAAGTTTTCAAGTTCATGCTTATTTCAAAAATCATTTCTGGTGATCTATGGATTGTTAGGACTTAAGATCCAAACAGATATTGCTTGTTTGATTCTGAACAAAGAGTTAAAAATTTATTTAGTGTAAATTAAGACAGGAATTGCTCTAGAAATAAAAGTTTAAATAGTAAGTTCAAATCTCTGTAAACATTCAAACATGAAATTCTACAATTCAGGTGTATAAACTAAATCTTTAAACTATGACATGATTTTTAAAGCTAGAATCAAAAATTTTAAATTAGAAATGAAAGTGCAATTTTGGGTTGCACTGTTTTTGGGTTTTTGGAAATCTCAGGTGATCTATGGGAGTTGGTCAGATTGTGCGGGGAGGTAGGGGAGCTTGCCAGGGTGATGGGAAAAATGGCCGGAGGTGGCCACGGTCACGGTGGCGACAGCGGCAGACGTTCAAAGATTGTAAACCTAGTTTTTGTTTTGGTTGGGTATTGGTCTCGTTCGGTGACCAGAGGTGATCGAGTTCAACGTGGGCTTGGGAATAGGTAGAGGGAAGGTAGTTGGAGCTGTAGCCGGAAGTGGTGGTACTCCGGTGGTCGGAGTTTGGTGTGCGGCGAAGTTTCCAGGATCGAGTGGTAAACTGTTGTGCTCCAGGCAACTCGATTTTGATACGAGGTGCTGCAGTGGGTTTGGATGGACGTGACGACATATGGAGATGATCGCCGATGGGAAGCAGTTGTAGTGGATGGCCGGCGATGGCCAGAGGGATGGTGCACGTGCACAGGCACGTTGATGGTATGGGTTGTGTGGGTAGTTGGGGAAGAAGAAGTACAGGAGTTCGAACGTGGGTTACTTCGGGGTCGACACGAGCTTTGCGCGCTGTTTGTTGGGCTTGATCTTGTTTCAATTGGGAAGACAGGAAGGAGGAGAAGATTTGTGCAAAGGGGAAACTCGAAGCAGCTTGAGTTTTTACTCGGGGAAACCCGCATATTTCTCGAAGAAATAGAAGGGGGTGCTCGGGTTTTAGAGTACAGGCTTGTAACCTGAAACAGATGTTAAGAGTTTCAACTGTATTTGAAAATTTTGTTTTAAAATCAAAGCTAAAAGCTAGTGCTAAAATAAAATTTAAATAATGAATTTAAGTTAGTTTTGAATATGGTTGGAAATAGTAGGTTTTCAAAATTTAAATTATTCTAATATCTTAAAAGTGTTTAAAAATTTAATATTTTCAACTAGAGTAAGTCCAAATTAAAATTTAAAGGTGTTAAGGAAAGAAGCATAAAATAGGAATTAGGACTTGGACATGAAATTCCAGATTTGTAATAAGATAAAGTTTTATAATTTAAATGTATTCAAATAAGTTTTAATTGTAATTAAACATGTGTGTTGCAAAGGGGTTTTCAAATAAAATAGTTATAAACTTTAGTAATGATAAATTGGTTTTTAATTAGAAAGTACATTAAAATAAATGGTTTAAAACATATTGAAATTTTACTTTAAGAATTTTTATATGCCTTAACTCCTAAGTTGATTAAGTAAGAATAATTAATGATTGAAGTTAATTAAACTAGTAATTATAGTGTAAAAGTAGTAATTAAAGTTAATTAATGAATTAATTTACTAATGTGTGATTTAGAACTATAGATTAGATTTTTAAATGGTTAATTAATTTATAATTAATAATTAATATAAGTTGATTATGTTAGAAGGAAATAATTAAATAATTATTAATGAAGTTCATTAACCAGATTATGTTATAATTAAATAATATGATTGATTTTGTAATAAATTAGTTAGATTTATTAATACAATAGTTTAAATGAAATTATTTATTGAAAAGTAATTAAGAAAATTATTACTTATTAATTGTGTAAATTGATTTGATTTGAATTAATTAATTTAGTTTAATTAACTGATATTGTGGAAGTAAATTACTTAGGGAAGTAATTGATGAATAATTACGGGATGTAATTAAGAAATTGATTTATTTGAGAATAATAAATCAACAAGAAAAATTAATGGAAATAAATCGATATAAATGTAATTTATGGATTTATTCAAGATTAATTTCTGTAAATACATTAAAGGAAATTTCTGGAATGCAGTAAAGGATATTTAAATCAAAGATGATTAATTTGTAAATATATATATATATATATATATATATATATATATATATATCAGTAATGGATAATAAGATTTAAATTAAGTTAATTAATTTAAAGAAATCATTTGATGATTTGGTTTGTGTAGTTACATAGTGTAATTAATGGAGTGTAATTACTTAGGGAAGTAATTAGATAATAATTACCTGATGAAAGTTATGAATTGTGAGTGAAGTAATTTGTGTAATTTCTTTTGTAAATAAATCAAAGGATTGATTTATAGGAATAATTAATCATAGAATGATTAATTTGTTAATAAGTAATTGAGAGTAGTTAATTACTGGTTTGTTATTAATCAAGAGATGATTAATAATTGTGTTTAAGTAAAGATTAATCACTTAATTATTTTAAATAAGTAATTTAATATAAATTGGAGATCATTAATTAATATAATTAATGATGAAATTAAAAATTATAATTAAGGAACAATTAATGGATAAGTGATTAAATGTTAATCTATGATGAATGATTTAGAATAATTCAATTGAGAATTAATTAATTAAAAACTAAATTACTTCTTGTAATTAGAGAATGGTTAATTAATTTGATTTATAATTAATGAATGATTGGGAGAGCAGGATTTATGGAATGAGTAATTAATTTAATTAATTAAAATGGAAGTATTTAATTTAATTCATTTTAAATTAACTATAGCTTGTGATTCATAAATCATTGCTGATGGATGATGTTGATATTTCATTGATTGATTATGATCTCAGAAATGAGTTGGATAATGTCTATGTGATATGAATGTATGTTTTAAGTATGATAATGTTTAATTATCTGTTTGGATGATGATTTTAATTATCTGTTTATTATGATGATGTGATTATCTGTTATGAGATGTGAATTATCTATCTGTGCATATTGATGATATTGAATTCACTGTTAAGACTAAATAGACAACTTGGCCTTAAAAGACGCGTTTTGGATTTCGATGAGACCGGGACCGGTTTTCCGCATTAGGAATATCCGAAAACCACATCGATTCCAAATTAACGATAGGTCGTGAATCTGACGTAAAGATGAAGGTTCTGAATGCAAGGGTTATCGTCGTTAACTCTGAGGGTGATTCCAAAATGAGTGTAACGAGATGATGCCTTCAGTTTCGTTCGAACCCGGAACGAACTTGTATGGATTGAATGCTTTCAACACATCGTCAGGCGGACGATGAGCATTCTAAGAAATATGTTCTATAAAGGTAATCGTAACCTAAAGCCTCATCAGCCGGGAATGGCTAAAACAGGGGAGGTGCAGCAAGGTTAGGTGGGTCATGCCCAAGCAGGACATGGATATTCCCCTGTCTAGATGTCCCTTTTTATTCGGCTTAGTGGGTGGTTGGTCTGCAGCCAACTGCGGGGTTTATCTTGTTCGGGACTGTTCAGTAAGGAATGGTTTCAGCCTTGTGTTGCAGGGGATGAAGGGAGTAATCCTCGGTACGTTGATCTAGGCCATGTACTGTGACGGGAAGTACCCCACTAGCCCTGCCATTGTATGGAATCCAAAATCCAATAAGTGCCTACGGTTTTGATTGTATTACCCACTTTTGTGGCTAGTAGCTGGAATTTAATCATGTAACAATTTCGGCTATTTTCTATTTACTTGAAAACCCTAGACCTATTATAATATCACTGGATTTCCTATCAAATGTTTTGGTTAGCGTAAGGTAAAAACTTTTCCATGTTTATGTGTGGGAAGTCTTACGTGATACCTTTTGTTTTCAAAGGATTTTTCAAAATTAAGCAACTTTAACCTGTTACTCATACCAGACCCACGTCTGACCCGAAGTTTAATTTTTTTTTTCATAAACTCTCGGGTACCCAAATTTTTACGGGTAGCCAAGGGATTCAGGTTTAGCTTTGACGAATTTTGGAGGAGCAATGGAGCAGGAGGCTTCAGCGTTATAGATATATATTTAGTTCCGCTGTGTGGTATCTCTGTGATGTATTGTGTATTGTGTTGTATAACTAAACAAGTGTTATAACTGTCTAGTATGTGATGTACTATATGTATCACTCTGATTGATGTTATATATATATATGTAAATACTTATGTTATTATTATATTTCATTCGTTCCGCTGTGAGATTCTGATGTTGTTGTTCTTTCTTCTCTATCTTTTCTATTTTATCACCTCTTTCTTTCTTATTAACGATGCTTCTTCCTGGGAGTAGGAAGTAAGGTCGTCACACTTTTGGTCACCTATTGTAATAAATAATTAATATGTAATTAGTAACAATTAATAATTACCATCAAATTAAAATAACCAACAATTAATAAAAATTTAATAATAAATAATAATAAAATAAACGATACTTAAATAATAATGAAAATTAGATATTAATGTAAAACATGTTTGGTTTCAGTTGGTTGGTATTTCATACTATGAGATTATAGGTCACGGTTTCGATCCTAGAGATGTCCCTTGTTGAAATTAATGGAGCATGCTAAATATTAATAACAATAATTAGTTATTAATGTTTAATAATTAAAAATTTCTATTAAATTCTAATAATTAATTATTAACTTGAAATATGAAATAACCATATTAATAATTAATAATTAATTAATATTTAATAATTAATCAATAATAAATTAATTAACAATAAACAGTTAGTCAACAAATAATAAATATTTAATTATAATTAATAATTACCATTAAATAATAGTAATATAAAAATTATAATAATTAGTTAAACAAAAGTTAAACAGTAATAATTAAAATCTAAAATTTAATATCAAATAATAATAATAACTAGTGCGTGGCCCGTGCTACGCACACGGGCAGTGCTGGTATTTACCTGTAATTATAGGTCCATTTGTATGTAGTCCAATTGTATGTTAAAGCAGTATGTAGAGGTCAGGTGCAGTGCTGGTTCTTAACCCCTTCAGCTTTATGTTCAGTCGTGAGGTTGATGGAAATTGTTGTGAGAAAATAAATTAAGTAGATTAAGAAAGTATATAGAAAAATTAGTTTGAAAGTATATTATGTTGATCTTACAGCGATGAACTTGATATTCAATTTGAAGTGAATTTATTTTAGGCACCAGAAAGGGTAGCAAGTATTTTTCTTCCCTTTGGACTGCATTAATATAATACGTATGTTTTTTGTCATAATTTAATAAATGAATGATTGGATATAATTTTGAATAATAATGGGAGTGGAAAGTACATGCATGTGATGCGGGCAAACAATCTAGGATATAATCAACATTATTACCATTATCCTCCTTAGCTGAAGTGAAGATGAATCTTTTTTATTTCCATGCAACCTCATCTTTCATCCTTTTAAATCTTTACTTAAACCCATTACTACCACAATAGCATAAGAAACAACGTAGGATATAATAGTGTGTGGTCCGTGCTATGCACACGGACACTGTCGGGATATATTTACTAACGTAGAGTTGTCGTCGGATGTTCTTATTAGTTGGGTTTCCACAATGTGTAGTTCTTATTAGTGATATGATTATAGTTTAGTAGATTTAGTACTTAATCTATGTGCGACATTCAGTTTTCCTGAAAAATACAAAAGGAATTAGCATTTTAAAACACTATTTGCAAGATTTTTCGGATCTTACAAAATGACATCGACGTATACGTAATATTATGTTTTTTATGTGTGTGCATGCATAAATCAACCATTTATCTTATTTCAGGAAAAAATTAAACAGGTAAAGAAAAGTAACCAACTATTACGTCAATATCTGTAATAAATATGAAAAATATTAAAATTAGCATTTCCAATAGTTTAGAATATAAAAAACTTGCATCGTCTCTATGTTCAAAAGTAATAAATCACTGTATTAATATATAGAGAAATTTTCTTTTCCACCATAAAGGTCTCACCTCCCATGAAATTTCATTCCTCACAAACCCTCAATACTTGCTCAAGTATAAAACTGCTTGACTATAGTGTGCAACTTTAGTATGTGATAAAGTTTTGAGGTTAAGGCAGTCTGGTAATTAAAAGTGTTGTAAGACCGTTGATAGTCATGTTGTTGTGCAGTGTATTTGTTTGTTAGGAAAACAAAATTTATTCTGAATATAGAGTAAAATTAAGAAAGCTAATTCATTTCATCAGTGACATAAGTACTATATAGGACAGGTGGTAGATTTTCCAATAACTAATACTTGAATTTAGGTTTCTTAACAGTAAAGTTTGAGGACTGTTAGTTGCCTTAATTTTATATTACGTTATATTTTGAAAAACACAGTAAACGAACATTGGATAGCTCATATGTTGCTCTACAAATCAACTGTCTGAAACTATGTTTATCTAAACCCATGCCATAGAAAGTGAAATGATATCTATGGAAACTCGGGTAAGGCACCTAAATTTATACTAAGTCAGTGTATGATAAACTATTTGATTGTAAACTATAATGAACATTGCATGAAATAGGAAAATGAAAAGTGCTAAAAAGTAATAATGAGACCTCATCGTTATCGTCAGCATTGAAATACATGCAAAAATTTACATAAGCTTGTAACAAATACAAATAGCAAAACTAACATGAATGAAAACCATTGCTATCCAAACAACGATCAAACTGAAACAAATAGAAACAGTATTATCACATCCAACTAACATACCAAACAACTAAGATTCTGAACAACTTTAAATGGAAAATCCTCAACAAATCTTACAGGCAATTATCATCTTTTCCTCATTGTTACTTACAAATAGAATTTTTTTCCATTGTTTCCCACCTTTTGATTCACTGAAGCAGTCATTTTTGCTTCGATCGCATGCTGTGACAATTTCTTCGAATCTACTCTGATTTTCAAAATCTTCTCCAATTCTTCTATTTCAAATTCAACGCAAGGTTCAGTCCCCCACTCAACTTATGTGGCTTATGGTGATTCTATTAACCTATATAAAAACCAAAAGTTCAATTAAGAATTTTAAGCTCACTGGGTTTGTTATATCTGATGATAACTCAAACCAAACTAAGAGTAGGGATCTCATAAAACTATAGATTAAGCATCATCGTGTCTTAATAAAAGTTATGGAGCATTAATTGGACATTCGAGGAAAAGTATGAGTTATCTTCTAAGTAATATAGCATATACAATAAAATCATTTCGTATAGTTGATAAATTCTACCGCTGAATGAAATAAACTGACGCTAGCTTCTTGATTTAGTTGACTTTGGCCGTTGCATTAGTAATATGGCTTGGTTTCCGTTAACTCTTTGCCTTAGGTTTTTTGGTTAAGTTCTAACCATTCCGACGTCCTAGGATTGTTCTGTTTTCTAGTGGGTCCTGTGGATTACAAACCCGGATAACAATATATAAAATAGTACAGTAAAATTTAGTATGCTAGAAGATGCGAAATTCACAGGTACGTTCCCAGTTACGCGTCGTTGAAAATTGCATGTACGTATCAAAATCTGCATATGAAGTTGCATCCATTTGAAAACTTTAATCATGTGGAAAAACTTGATGCGTCTACAAATTGATACATGGAACTATATATTCATTTGTAATCAGTGCACAGTTTCAGTGTTGAGCTAATATTTTCATGCGAAATCCAACATATTCCCAAAAATCAATAAAACTGTGAAGATGGTATGGTTTAGCAACTTATACAATCCCCGAAAGCCGATTGAACTTTAGAGTAATGTATACAAAATTACATGTTTACAAAATTTATCCTTTTCAAGTATAAAATGATATCATATGAGATTAACATTAGATTGTTTTCTGAAACCTAGTAACTCGAAATCTTGCACCCCTAAAGTTTGAAGCATACAGACTTGGCATCTTTATTAATCAAAACTTCATATATACAGCACTATGGGTATTCAAGGCTTTTATGTACTTGAATTTGTGGATATTTAAAACTTGATGTATTTGATGGCATCATGTGTACACAAAATCTTTGGGATTTAATCTCAGATGGCATTTTGATTTGAAAACGAAAGCACTTAAAATCTGCTTTAAATCTATATGTATTTGAAGCCACATATATGTATTTAACGCTCAGTATGAATAGGTTTAGTGTGAAAGTGACTATGAATAAATACCTTGATAAGAGTTAGAAGTCTCCGCTGTTTAGCATACAATATCATCTTACTTGATTTCCTGAAAAATACAACAGGGAGCATATTACATGGCTATATATGTTATGCCCAAAAGATACCAAAGAATATATTATATTTCATTTAAATGTATTGACACATGCAAATAGGTGAAATATTGAATAGGAAAGTGAAATGTGAACACGCACGGGAAGGCTTCGTGTTCCTAGTCCTGTCTACACTCTTTGCAATGCATCCCTTAACAATATTATTCAAGTATACGATGGCCTTACTGTAAGCCTAACATATATACTTATTTATGAAAAATAAAACCCTATTAGCAAGTAAAAAAGTACTCACATCTAAGCTGGCAAGAACAATCCACCAACCAAATTGTCTAATTCTGAAGCACATATGTCGCTGCAGAAACAAATACATATTTGTTTATTAAAAAAGAAAGAGTAAAACACATTAATGTGCTTTTCTCAAAATTTTACAACTTGTCCATATTAATTATATAGGATTACGCATATGGACATATTTGTTTATTAAAAAAGAAAGAGTAAAACACATTAACTTTTAGCATTAGCTATATCATTTTTGCAAATAATAAATTTATTCACCATGCTATATACAACTTCAATCGCTTATGTTGTCACAGACATTAATTCAAAGTCTAAGCATTAATATATTCTATATATTGTAGCTCATCAACATGCATAAATTAAAATTTTAGAAAAACAAAGAGTAAATGTCTTAACTATAGTGTTATTTATTATAAATGTTTCATTTCAAGTTGAGATTTTACGACTCAAGCACAGACGTAGAATTATAGCAAATATCATTAGAGGTGATAGTGATTTACTACTTCATTGATAATTTTATAATATTATTTCTTAATATTCTTAATATAAGTTAAGAACAAAAAAAGTTTAGTGTTACTTATTATACATGTAGAATTTTGTAAGTGTACTTAGGTAAATATCTATTGCATCCATTAAACCAAAATATACATGTACTTAATTGTTATAATGATTCGGTTGGGTACTTTAAAGAGTATATTTTAGCTATAACCGTTTCCTTCTTATAATTCGGCATAATAAACAATAGTTGTAAATTTAAAAAAATATCACAATGGACCTAAATGAAATATAACATGCTACTCACCATTACATGGATGTGAATATTTGAGACTGCAATTCGGTAGAAACCGTTCAAACTTCAAACATGAACGCAACTTTAAAACTAAATAATCCGACATCTTGAATAAATGACATTTTTTCATAGTAAAATTACAATCTTAGCATGATATCGATTGAAAATATACAGTAATACATATATAAGTTGTTTATACTTCTATACAGATAACTTTCAGTTTAAATATTAGCATTAGATTAAGATGAGTCACAGGTTTTTTTCTCCTAGATTTTTCCGCATTATTCATGTTATAGAAGGATGAGCTTCCCTTAAGCTTTAAGTCACATGTTTAGTAATTTTAGAACTTGCAGTTTTATTTCAGATTAGTAACCGACTCTTTTTCATATTGAGGATATACAATTCCTAACATCCATGCAATTGTTAATAGAAATAAGTCAATGGTAAAGTCACTCGATTGGCAAACAGAATATAGCCTACATGTATCCTTATCGATTATGTTAATGACATGAATATAAAATTAGACTATAACTTCTATAAACATGATTATTTATCAAGTAAGGGATTTAGAATATGCATACATCATAGAATGTTACTGAAATTCATCTCTATCTTCTTTCATTTACTATTGTCAACACCAGACTCACTTGTATGAATCCCAGTTGACCGAGTAATATGTAGTTCTTACTATTAATCACCTACTGATATACTGCGATAGAAATAGTGTAATGTCCCGCTTTTTCGCACACTTTAAATCGACACACGTGCCAATTCAAACCATACGGAAGGGCGGATTGTTATGGGGTAAATAAGAAAAAAACAGAGAAGAAAAAAAACTAAACAGAATCTCACAGCGGAAGGATAAAATATAATAATCAAATATATAGTTTATAAATCTGTTTACAAAACCATTTATATAATACATATCAGAGTTACACATACCAATAACAATGCAGCGGAACAGTGTGTAGTGCACTAGTATAAATAGTAATAATATAAATCTTCGTCTTCGTCCCCCAGAGCTAAATCTTGCAATCCTGAAACGCTCGGACTGACCCGAGCGAATTTGAAAAGACAAAAACACTCGAGTCAGAACTAAAAGATCTTATGTGAGTTAAATTAACAGAAATAAATATGAGTGCAGTAACTCAAGATATGCTCGGGATTTACATCTCCTAAGGATCCGTTAAACTATTTACTATGTAGTATATTGCGCTATTATAATAGTGTCTATTTATAAAATAAACTTACTTTTAAATAGCGTTAAGGCTTTACATTTTCCACCTTAACACGTAATAGTCCCAGTAGTCCATCCAATATCATGGTCCCTCCTGATCGGGAAGCCACCAGAGGATACCACACGGGCTACGGGAGAAATCTAAACTCGTACAAGGCGTGATAGGGTAGGTGACACGGCACAACTAGGCAATGCCAGGATAGATATACCAATTGCTATCCGGGCCGGTGGAAACGCGCAGCGCGCAGCTACCGCCCCCCTCGAACAAACTCCCCCAAAACAAAAATAAAAGTGGCCACTGAATCAATCCAAAGTCAAAGTATAATAACGAAGAGGAGTGTCCGATCAGAGGAATGACCTCATTGGCCCGAAAATCGCTCCTGTTTTAGCCACCTTATGCCAACTCACGGGAGTCGGGTCGACGTATTTACCTTACAGGAAACGCCGCCACAAACCTACTTCATTCTGGAATCTCCACCGCGTACACGGTTAGTCAAAGTGGTTTTCGGTATCGACAGAGAGTATGTCCATATACGATCCCGGTCTCTTTGCCAACCAATCGTTATTATAACACCGCGGTCATTTAAAAATAATTATTCTTTTAAAACCAAAATAAAATATCCCTTTCAAAACCATATAATATGATATCATTTCCTTTTAAAACCCAAAACAATATGATATCATCTTTATTTTCCAATATATTCTTTTCCAAAGTCATAGGATTTTCAAAGTAAAATATTTAGAAATCAAAACTCTTGAATATAATATTTTCAAATTATACTATCTTGAAAATCATAACTTTGAAACAAGTTCCATTTCTAAAATGGTTAAATATTAAATTTCCTTTATAAACCAAAATAGCTTCTTTCGATTTCACAAATCAATTTCAAATATCGATTTAAACTACCAAATACCATTTCAATTCTTATGTTTCAAAGCTTTAAATATTTCACCATTTCAAAAACAAACTCATTTGACAAACCCATATATATCAAATTCAATTACTTGTTATTCAGACTTGAAATGTTTACTTAATGAATTCAATATAATTTAAGTAAAACCTTTAACTTCACATAATTGGAAAATCTTTCAATTTATTAAACTTGATATATTCATTTAAATCAACCTGATATTCATTTAAATCACTTTACACAAAAATCAAGTTATAAAAATATATCCTTTAAAAAAAATTAATTTTTATTAAATTTCAATTTAACTTAATATTCATCTTCCAAATCTTATTCTCATTTAAGTCATAAAAACTCCAGAAATTAGATTTTAAATAAATGCTTAATCATATTTGATCTTAAAAATCAAACTTTATTTTATACTTCAAATCAAATTTATACAAAGCTTAAACCCGAAAATTACTATATATATATATAAATAACTAATTCAATATCCCATAAACAATATATATATAGCTTTACAAAACCATAAAAACATTCCAAAATATATTTTATATATATACCGCGGTGCCTGTATAAAATTTTCTACCCTATGGTCAAGTGATACGGATGTTTATCATTTCAATCCGCAATTTAATATAAATTGCGATTGTATATCATTTCGAACCGCAATCCCGAATGAATGAAATGCATAGCAACTTGCAATTAATAAAATAAATCATCCATTCATCCATCAAATCATACATCCATTTATAACAGTCATCATCCAATTTCAAACAATCATCAATATATAACAGGTGATAAATAATGGTATCAATTATCAGTTTATACTCAAAATAAATTTAATAACTGTTAATTGGCAGTTTATATGCAAAAATAAACGTAAACTTAACTGGCAGTTAATATGAAATAAAATTTAACATAACTATGCCTGGCAGATAATATGAAATAAATAAATTCTAACTGTCAAATTTATATGCAATAAATAAATAAATTCACAGTTATATTAAATAAAAGCGTTTAAATAGAAATAGTGAATAAAACATGCCAAACAGTCATAAAAAATTTTCTACTCGTATCTAAAGTCAAATTAACAAACATAAGAAATTTTATAAGTTGTGAGTGGGTTAAAATACTCACCTTTCGAATTTAAATCGAATTTAAATCCGATTTAAACCCAAAATTCAACGGTCTCCAAACCAGTGTCAAAAGATCTGGAATTTTATTACGATCCTAACAAAAAAAATCTCGCGTGAAACGGAGTTCGTAGGAGAAAGTTATACGCATTAATGGTGATTGAAATTTCAAAAAAAAAAGAAAAAAGAATAGAAATAAAAGAACACCTTCAAGCGCCACGTCATCCCCCTTTCTTTCCCTCTCTCCCTCATGCGTTTTGCTTCCAGATTTTTCTGAGAAGTTTGAATTTTAGCTTTTGATTTGGTTTGGAATTTTTATTTGGATCTAGGATTTGTTTGTCTGCCATTGAGGAGGAGAAGGAGCTGATGAAATTTTACGCGCAGACAAATGAGAATAGGCGGAGGCTAGGGTTTAGCGGGGTATTTATAGATGAAGTTGGAATAGACAAATGCATCCGAATTTAAATGAATTCACAATCTGTCAAATTTAAATCCCAATAATCCATTTATTTGATTTTTAGATCTTATTATGAATAAATGGTCAACTTACCATTCCTATCATTTCTGATTGCAATTAGCTTCAAATTTATTAACCAAACCTCCATATCAAATAAAGATTTATTGCAAAAATTTTAGTGTTTACCTTTAATTAAAGTGAATTCAATAAATTATAAAATCTTATTTCAAATGAAATTTTATCCCACTCGTATTCAATTCTCTTTATTAAATCAATCATCATCTTATATATATATTTAACATTAGTATATATCAATTTACCACAATTAAATAAAATTTTATTCCCAAATTGATTTACAGCCTAATATAACATTTGAATTTTATTCCTAATTCATAAATTACTACCTTAACTAAATTTTACGTTTCCCTTTTAATTTACATTTTCACCTTACGTTACTACATTAATTATCCTTAAAGTAACGTCTATTATAAATAACAATATTATAATTACTTACCATTTTATTTCACAAATTAATACATTTATAAATATATGCACATCTACAAATTAAGATTCTAAATCCAATTTCTTATTCCATCTAGGTTCCATTCTACACTTTATGAATAACTAGCATTTCCTATTCATTTGTTACATCTACTTATATTCACTTTATGAATAGTTTGATATTCCATTTATTACCAACTTTAATTATTGCAATTTATTATCTACATACAATTTAAATCTATTCATTTAATATAACAAATCAAATTTCCATTCACACCTTATTATCAACCCACAATTTATTGCAATTCATTATCTTAGATAGATTTTATACAATTAATATCAACTTTACATTAAATTTCTATCCAATGAATACTTATTCATCAATCAATTCAATATTTACTTTTCTTTCCCTCTATTTGATACTTAACCTAGTATACATTTAATGGGTAAACATAACATTGAATTATAATGCATTTCTCATGCATGCTTCATTTCATATAAATTCCTCTTTATTAACTAAGTCACATTAACAAAACAAAATATTTTTTTTTATTTCAATCGATTACCAGTCTAGACTTAACATATTAAATAAACGGTTGACCTAAAACGATTGTTACCCCTTTAGCATTCAAATTCACTTACGACTATTATTAACACAATGTTGCCATTTGATTTATATATATTTAAATAAATTATATGAATGCGTAAAACTTTAAAAATTATCTTACCTGCAAATTTACTCACAAACATCCTAAATTACCAACTTGCAATTTATTTTTAATTACTAAATTTGCATTGATTATATCAAGTTGAGATTTAATACGTATTATTTCCTCAAATAAATAAATCTTTGGATTTAAATTCCCAAAACCATAAATTATGTCCTACCATAAATCTGTGCTTTTATTATTTTACGTTCACACTCCCGTTACTCAATAATACATCACCAAGTAACGATATCCTAAACTAACATTAATTTATATATCAATCCTTATAACTCAATAAATTTGTCAAATATGAATAACCTTAACAATACTTACACATATTATCTTACTTACAATAATGTAATATTAAACGTTGAATTTCATTTATTTTGCAATACTTCAATTCAATTAATAAATACTGCTCCTATACTTAAATCTATATTAACAAATCGTTAGATTTGGATCGATAGAAATCGGTTTACCAAAGCTTACGTACACATTACGTAAATAAACAACTATATAAATTTGCCACCTATTAGCTCTAAATTTTATTCTTAAGTTTGTTACCTATCAATTTAGATTATACTTCCATCTATAATGCAAATCTAAATCTCCTCTAATTGCATAAATTAGGGCAATTTATTGCAATTGATTTCCCATTAAACTTCATAAATTAACAAATTGAAACCTAAATAAAAACGTTTATTTATTTAAAAATCTTGTTGTTTAATTGAATTGACCATTCACGGATATAATTTACATTGTTCTCCAATTATTACTTAAATACATCACACAACGTTAAATCTATATTCAATACAATTTGTTACTAAAATTAATTTAACGAAAACAGTTACGCCCTTAAAATTTCTCTTCATTCATTAATTGCTAATTGTTATTCAATTAAACCCATTTATTTGATTTCCCTATTATGCATCAATTATAAACCCATCATCTTAAAGGTGATGTCTACATTTTATACTATAAATTTACCCCTTTATATTCCAATATCAATGAATGCTCACATACAAATTTAGATCTTAACTCCAATTAATTATTCCATTTAATCCATTAATTACTAACTTTAATTATTGAAATTTGATTGTCTAACATACAATTTGAACCTATTTCCAAATTTTCATAATTAATTAACCCTTACAATAGTTTACAAATAAAAGGGATTGTATTAAATAAATTATTTATTGTCCTGCATTTCTTTATTTCACTCATCTACATTCAATACCCATAATCAATATTTTATTTCACTATTAAATCCAATACTTGCATTACTTTACTTATTCTAACTTATATCCAATGCAACAATTTCCACTATTTCTATTAATTACAATATATAGTTAAATTTGTAAATTTTAATTTCCCTTGGTACATCAAATTTCACATACTCTTTCATATAAATAACTAAGATTTTTATTCCTTTATAAATTTAAATTAAAAATCCTATTAATTATATTCATTTTAAACATCGAATTTACATGGGTCGTTACACTCTCCCCCACTCAAAACTTTTCGTCCCCGAAAAGGAAAAGATGGAAAAGAAGAATTAAATACAATACATCTTATTCAAAATATTTAACTTATAAACAATTAAATTTACAAAATTAATTACTTTAAATAAGATATCCTAATTTATAACTATTTAATCCTTTATATTTAGATTATTAAAGTTTGGAAAAACATTTTCAAAATATTTCTAAGATACTGCAATTTCTTATATAATCCAAAGGGTTACAATTTATATAAAGTGAAATATTTAAGTGGTTTCAATCCTAACAACAAATCAATACAACAACCATCAGTTCAACAAACAGCATACACACACATACAAAACAACCATTAAATCAAACAAACAAATAGTTGTTCGGATTCAAAACTTTTAAATTGTTCGGAATGAAGAATAACTACTAGTGCATCATTTACTCAACAGTCTTAGATAAAACCAAATAGATTATTCATTCACCCCAAATCAAATTTTAAAGTGCCCTTGCCCAAACAACCATCAACAACAAATTCAAACAACAATCAACTTAACTTATTAATAATTTCATCTCATACCTTTGTTATTTGATTTTCTCTTTTTATTTAAACCACATAAATTTTCCTTTTTATAATTTATATTTATTTCTAACAAACTTTAAATTTTATTTTCTCATTCAGTGGTTGTTTCCTTTATTTCTACTTATTACTTACAATTATTCATTTTCATTTATTCGGGTCATGTAAGTTTCTTTTATTTGTATTATATTTAATGCACTTCTCAATTTCAATCATTTATTTAATGCTTACATTCTATTATAATTAATTATAGTAACCCTTTTTTAATTACACTTAAATTCTTAACCTTATAATATCCATTCTCATAAGTAAAGGATTTTATTAATTCATTCACTAACGTTTTGCTGTCATTTATTTTTCTTTTTACTTAAAATTTCTCAATTCCATTAAATAAGGTCATGCCAGTTTCCCCCCTTTTCACTATAATTATTCATTTATTTATTATCGCATGATCTTATTTAGTTACCCTTTAATTACTTAAGTTTAAATCATCTATTTGTCATACTTACCTTTAATTATATTTACTTGGTAAAATTTCAATTAATACTTAAGTTTAAACATTAAATTCTCATTTATAATAGCAAATTCATTGAATACTTCATTCCCTACTTTTACTTGTACAATTTCATTACATTCCCTATTAAACATTTCAACTTTTAATATTTGGTAAGTTATATATGTTTTTAAAGAATATACTTGAAAGTTATACAAGTTTCTCATTTCCTATGGTAAATTTAACATTTAATAATAATATTCTTTTTTTCATAAGTTATAATTTCAACTTTCATTTAAGACCATTTTTAACCTATCATTAAATCTCTTATTTCCTTTAGAGGTTTTAATTTATTAATTACCTATGTTTCAATTCACTACAATAATTGAAACAATTAATTAATGGAAGTTTAAGAATTTAATACCGGGTTAAATTTTCACTTTATTTTAAAATAATAGATAAATATATTCTTACAACTTATATATCTCTAATTATTTTAAAACAATTTAAAATTTAGATATTTTAAAAATGAATCTGTAGTAGAATTTACTACAGTGGCCTTTCCCCTTCGAAACTCGAAAATGAAAGTCGATGATACAGCCGCCATCACCGAAATTATTTTCCAACGACAAAGAGGAAAGTACAAAACTTTTTCTTCTAAATCTTCTTTAAAACAATTCTTCCGAATTATATTGAAATATTTATATCAGAAAGTACTTATAACAATATTATTATATTCCAAATCATTTGAAAGAAGTTTTCAAAAACCCCGGAACTTAAGTTCTAAATTCCCAAATTACATTTATTTATTTTTAATCTTATTTACCTATTATTTATAAATTTTATTCCGAACAACCAATATATTGCAACCAAATATAGATATCATTTGAAAATTTTATTTTATATATAGAAAATATAATAGGCAAAATTATTTCATTCACCTATATTAAAAACAAGTATTATGTCGGTCTGTCCTATTAAGTGTTTAGAAATTCCTATTGATGTCACAGCGTCCCATGCACCAACCAGAATTTATAAATACCAAACGGAACAAATTAACACAATATTAAAACCTTTTATAACACTAATAAATACGCTCTCTCATATATATACACTCAGCGACTCCCATAGGGTATTACTACCCTATTAGTAAAGAGTCAAACCCCACAAAGCTAAGGTTTATCGCTAAACCAAAGCTCTGATACCAACTGTAACGTCCCGCTTTTTCGCACAGTTTAAATCGACACACGTGCCAATTCAAACCAAATGGAAGGGCGGATTGTTATGGGGTAAATAAGAAAAAAACAGAGAAGAAAAAAAACTAAACAGAATCTCACAGCGGAAGGATAAAATATAATAATCAAATATATAGTTTATAAATCTGTTTACAAAACCATTTATATAATACATATCAGAGTTACACATACCAATAACAATGCAACGGAACAGTGTGTAGTGCACAAGTATAAATAATAATAATATAAATCTTCGTCTTCGTCCCCCAAAGCTAAATCTTGCAATCCTGAAACGCTCGGACTGACCCGAGCGAATTTAAAAAGACAAAAACACTCGAGTCAGAACTAAAAGATCTTATGTGAGTTAAATTAACAGAAATAAATATGAGTGCAGTAACTCAAGAGATGCTCGGGATTTACATCTCCTAAGGATCCGTTAAACTATTTACTATGTAGTATATTGCGCTATTATAATAGTGTCTATTTATAAAATAAACTTACTTTTAAATAGTGTTAAGGCTTTACATTTTCCACCTTAACACGTAATAGTCCCAGTAGTACATCCAATATCATGGTCCCTTCAGATTGGGAAGCCACCAGAGGATACCACATGGGCTACGGGAGAAATCCAAAGTCGTACAAGGCGCGATAGGGTAGGTGACACGACACAACTAGGCAATGCCAGGGTAGATATACCAATTGCTATCCGGGCTGGTGGAAACGCACAGCGCGCAGCTACCGCCCACCTCGAATAAACTCCCCCAAAACAAAAATAAAAGTGGCCACTGAATCAATCCAAAGTCAAAGTATAATAACGAAGAGGAGTGTCCGATCAGAGGAATGACCTCATTGGCCCGAAAATCGCTCCTGTTTTAGCCACCTTATGCCAACTCACGAAAGTCGGGTCCACGTATTTACTTTACAGGAAACGCCGCCACCAACCTACTTCATTCTGGAATCTCCACCGCATACACGGTTAGTCAAAGTGGTTTTCGGTATCGACAGAGAGTATGTCCATATCCGATCCCGGTCTCTTTGCCAACCAATCGTTATTATAACACCGCGGTCATTTAAAAATAATTATTCTTTTAAAACCAAAATAAAATATCCAATTCAAAACCATATAATATGATATCATTTCCTTTTAAAACCCAAAACAATATGATATCATCTTTATTTTCCACTGTATTCTTTTCCAAAATCATAGGATTTTCAAAGTAAAATATTTAGAAATCAAAACTCTTGAATATAATATTTTCAAATTATACTATCTTGAAAATCATAACTTTGAAACAAGTTCCATTTCTCAAATGGTTAAATATTAAATTTCCTTTATAAACCAAAATAGCTTCTTTAAATTTCACAAATCAATTTCAAATATCGATTTAAACTACCAAATACCATTTCAATTCTTATGTTTCAAAGCTTTAAATATTTCACCATTTCAAAAACAAACTCATTTGACAAACCCATATATATCAAATTCAATTACTTATTATTCAGACTTGAAATGTTTACTTAATGAATTCAATATAATTTAAGTAAAACCTTTAACTTCACATAATTGGAAAATCTTTCAATTTATTAAACTTGATATATTCATTTAAATCAACCTGATATTCATTTAAATCACTTTACACAAAAATCAAGTTATAAAAATCATATCCTTTAAAAAAATTAATTTTTATTAAATTTCAATTTAACTTCATATTCATCTTCCAAATCTTATTCTCATTTAAGTCATAAAAGCTCCAGAAATTAGATTGTAAATAAATGCTTAATCGTATTTGATCTTAAAAATCAAACTTTATTTTATACTTCAAATCAAATTTATACAAAGCTTAAACCCGAAAATTACTATATATATATATATAAATAACTAATTAAATATCCCATAAACCATATATATATATATAGCTTTACGAAACCATAAAAACATTCCAAAATATATTTTATATATATACCGCGGTGCCTGTATAAAATTTTCTACCCTATGGTCAAGTGATACGGATGTTTATCATTTCAATCCGCAATTTAAAATAAAATGCGGTTGTATATCATTTCGAACCGCAATCCTGAATGGATGAAATGCATAGTAACTTGCAATTAATAAAATAAATCATCCATTCATCCATCAAATCATACATCCATTTATAACAGTCATCATCCAATTTCAAACAATCATCAATATATAACAGGTGATAAATAATGGTATCAATTATCAGTTTATACTCAAAATAAATTTAATAACTGTTAATTGGCAGTTTATATGCAAAAATAAACGTAAACTTAACTGGCAATTAATATGAAATAAAATTTAACATAACTATGCCTGGCAGTTAATATGAAATAAATAAATTCTAACTGTCAAATTTATATGCAATAAATAAATAAATTCACAGTTATATTAAATAAATGCGTTTAAATAGAAATAGTGAATAAAACATGCCAAACAGTCATAAAAAAATTTCTACTCATATCTAAAGTCAAATTAACAAACATAAGAAATTTTATAAGTTGTGAGTGGGTTAAAATACTCACCTTTTGAATTTAAATCGAATTTAAATCCGATTTAAACCCAAAATTCGACGGTCTCCAAATCTATCCAAACCAGTGTCAAAAGATCTGGAATTTTATTACGATCCTCACAAAAAAAATCTCGCGTGAAACGGAGTTCGTAGGAGAAAGTTATACGCATTATTGGTGATTGAAATTTCAAACAAAAAAGAAAAAAGAATAGAAATAAAAGAACACCTTCAAGCGCCACGTCATCCCCCTTTCTTTCCCTCTCTCCCTCATGCATTTTGCTTCTAGATTTTTCTGAGAAGTTTGAATTTTAGCTTTTGATTGGGTTTGGAATATTTATTTGGATCTAGGATTTGTTTGTCTGCCATTGAGGAGGAGAAGGAGCTGATGAAATTTTACGCGCAGACAAATGAGAATAGGCGGAGGCTAGGGTTTAGCGGGGTATTTATAGATGAAGTTGGAATAGACAAATGCATCCGAATTTAAATGAATTCACAATCTGTCGAATTTAAATCCCAATAATCCATTTATTTGATTTTTAGATCTTATTATGAATAAATGGTCAACTTACCATTCCTATCATTTCTGATTGCAATTAGCTTCAAATTTATTAACCAAACCTCCATATCAAATAAAGATTTATTGCAAAAATTTTAGTGTTTACCTTTAATTAAAGTGAATTAAATAAATTATAAAATCTTATTTCAAATGAAATTTTATACCACTCATATTCAATTCTCTTTATTAAATCAATCATCATCTTATGTATATAATTAACATTAGTATATATCAATTTACCCCAATTAAATAAAATTTTATTCCCAAATTGATTTACAGCCTAATATAACATTTGAATTTTATTCCCAATTCATAAATTACTACCTTAACTAAATTTTACGTTTCCCTTTTAATTTACATTTTCACCTTACGTTACTACATTAATTATCCTTAAAGTAACGTCTATTATAAATAACAATATTATAATTACTTACCATTTTATTTCATAAATTAATCCATTTATAAATATAGGCACATCTATAAATTAAGATTCTAAATCCAATTTCTTATTCCATCTAGGTTCCATTCTACACTTTATGAATAACTAGCATTTCCTATTCATTTGTTACATCTACTTATATTCACTTTATGAATAGTTTGATATTCCATTTATTACCAACTTTAATTATTGCAATTTATTATCTACATACAATTTGAATCTATTCATTTAATATAACAAATCAAATTTCCATTCACACCTTATTATCAACCCACAATTTATTGCAATTCATTATCTTAGATAGATTTTATACAATTAATATCAACTTTACATTAAATTTCTATCCAATGAATACTTATTCATCAATCAATTCAATATTTACTTTTCTTTCCCTCTATTTGATACTTAACCTAGTATACATTTAATGGGTAAACATAACATTGAATTATAATGCATTTCTCATGCATGCTTCATTTCATATAAATTCCTCTTTATTAACTAAGTCACATTAACAAAACAAAATAATTTTTTTTATTTCAATCAATTACCAGTCTAGACTTAACATATTAAATAAACGGTTAACCTAAAACGATTGTTACCCCTTTAGCATTCAAATTCACTTACGACTATTATTAACACAATGTTGCCATTTGATTTATATATATTTAAATAAATTATATGAATGCGTAAAACTTTAAAAATTATCTTACCTGCAAATTTACTCACAAACATCCTAAATTACCAACTTGCAATTTTTTTTAATTACTAAATTTGCATTGATTATATCAAGTTGAGATTTAATACGTATTATTTCCTCAAATAAATAAATCTTTGGATTTAAACTCCCAAAACCATAAATTATGTCCTACCATAAATCTATGCTTTTATTATTTTACGTTCACACTCCCGTTACTCTATAATACATCACCAAGTAACGATATCCTAAACTAACATTAATTTATATATCAATCCTTATAACTCAATAAATTTGTCAAATATGAATAATCTTAACAATACTTACACATATTATCTTACTTACAATAATGTAATATTAAACGTTGAATTTCATTTATTTTACAATACTTCAATTCAATTAATAAATACTGCTCCTATCCTTAAATCTATATTAACAAATCGTTAGATTTGGATCGATAGAAATCGGTTTGCCAAAGCTTATGTGTAATAAACAACTATATAAATTTACCACCTATTAGCTCTAAATTTTATTCTTAAGTTTGTTACCTATCAATTTAGATTATACTTCCATCTCTAATGCAAATCTAAATCTCCTCTAATTGCATAAATTAGGGCAATTTATTGCAATTGATTTCCCATTAAACTTCATAAATTAACTAATTGAAACCTAAATAAAAACGTTTATTTATTTAAAAATCTTGTTGTTTAATTGATTTGACCATTCACAGATATAATTTACATTGTTCTCCAATTATTACTTAAATACATCACACAACGTTAAATCTATATTCAATACAATTTGTTACCAAAATTAATTTAACGAAAATAGTTACGCCCTTAAAATTTCTCTTCATTCATTAATTGCTAATTGTTATTCAATTAAACCCATTTATTTGATTTCCCTATTATGCATCAATTATAAACCCATCATCTTAAAGGTCATGTCTACATTTTATACTATAAATTTACCCCTTTATATTCCAATATCAATGAATGCTCACATACAAATTTAGATCTTAACTCCAATTAATTATTCCATTTAATCCATTAATTACTAACTTTAATTATTGAAATTTGATTGTCTAACATACAATTTGAACCTATTTCCAAATTTTCATAATTAATTAACCCTTACAATAGTTTACAAATAAAAGGGATTGTATTAAATCAATTATTTATTGTCCTGCATTTCTTTATTTCACTCATCCACATTCAATACCCATAACCAATATTTTATTTCATTGTTAAATCCAAATACTTGCATTACTTTACTTATTCTAACTTATATCCAATGCAACAATTTCCACTATTTCTATTAATTACAATATATAGTTAAATTTGTAAATTCTAATTTCCCTTGGTACATCAAATTTCACATACTCTTTCATATAAATAACTAAGATTTTTATTCCTTTCTAAATTTAAATTAAAAATCCTATTAATTATATTCATTTTAAACATCGAATTTACCTAGGTCGTTACAAATAGCATTTAGTAAAGTTGGAAAAATAATAGCACATAAATTAAAGAGTAAGTAGTACTATGTAGTATGCATAATAATTTACAGCTTAAACAAACCATGTCCTATAAATATCGAAAGCAATATATGTAAATTTAAGGTTGCGTTGATGAAAGGTTCAATTTCTCCATCCAATGCCAAAGTATAATTCGATAATACTATATACATTCAAGAGAAGTTTAATAATCTACATCTTCTTTCAATTTATTATCACTTGCAAAAGATTCTCTTCCATGAAATTTTCTAATATTTATCATGTTTTGACTATGCATATATTTGTATATATTGCAAAGGATCAGTGGAAAGAGAATTTTGCACCAGTTCGGTATTTTTCAAACTAAAAGAGAAGCCAACTAAAAAATGATTTAAACCAGTTTGGGTTATTTTGGCTATATTGCACTAAACCAAATCATCGATTTGGACTTTGAAAAGGCAAAAAAATGTATTAAAGTAATGGTAGTACATTTCAATATTTCCAAAATTTACAATTACTTTGGTCGACTTAAATATAGTTATTACCAAGGTGCAATATAAGATCAATTTCATAAACAGAAACCAACCAACGTGAATTTTAGCACATCAGGTCAATAAATATAAATCAAATATGAACACAAAATTATGTGATTCTTACCTTTTTCTGAACTGTAATAGAATAAGCATAATTGTTATGACAGTGAGTAAAGATCAAGGTTTCATTTTTAGATTCAACAAATTACATTGAAATCATACGACTGGATAAAATTGAAAAGCAATATACCAATAAATGGTTCAGAATTTTACCGAGGTCCTATATTGCGTTTAGTAGTATTTCCCATTGGTGGTGAGTGGGTCACAGAGCAGTCACTACGAATAACTACTTCATCGTCATTCTCTATTAAATCTCCATCTTTTGATTTATTCCTGTGATAACTAATTTTACATTACAGAATGTGTAGGTAAAGAAGGTGGGTTAAATGGATAAACAATACAGCAGAAGGAAAAAAACGGAAATTCAGGAGTACCACATTTGGAACTCAATTGGTTTAAAACTGTCAACCAAGTCGTTTACATGCAGTTTGTTCTAAAAAAAGGCAACAAAACTATTCCAAATTCCTTTTACAGGAAATTATTGTCAAGGACAAAATTTCACAGCTTTTTAGCCTCAAGGACAGACCTTCAATATTTTATCACGAAGGACAACTTTCTGTAAGTATCAGTTTTTAGTTATTGATAGTAGTTTTTAGGTATCAGTTTGTAGTTATCGGTAGCAGTTTTTAGGTATCAGTTTTAGCTAGGTAGCAGTTTTGTTGTCCTTGTGAATAATTTTGGAAAATGTTTGTCCTTATGAATAATTTTTAGAAGATGTTTGTCCTTGTGGTAAAAATATTGACGTCGTGTCCTTGAGGCAAAAAATATACAAATCTTTGTCCTTTAAATTAATTCCCCCATTCCTTTTACTCAGTTAATCAAGTTCAATCAAGTACACATTTGGAATAAATAAATAAATATATAAATAAATAAGATAAAAACTTGTTCAAACTCTTTGTAATATAGGCCTTTGACCATTATTACTACTGATATGACAGTTGCTCTACGTTCAAAGATTTTGGGTTCAACTGCTATAAACATGTAGTAGCCTTGCCTCTACAGCATAAAGATTTGGAAATTTAAACAGAGATAATGGGATCAAACAAAATGAAAGGCAATGGAGGGAATTGTATCACCATTTATTATTTATGCCACATCATTTGAAGACATCATTCAAGCCAGCAAGCAAATTGCGTTTCTACTTTCCCATTTAACTAAAAGATTAGCCAATAATAAATAAAAGCAGCATTTAATTATTAACTACCCACTCATATATTACTTTCTTTCATCATTATGAATCCCTTATACGATTATATTTTACTGATCCAAAAGTCAGTATGAACATTTATTACTGCATTTTGAATCATGAATGAATAGTCAGAGACTCGGAGCATCAAAGTAAATTTAGAAGTTTTCTATATGCATACATATCAAAGAACTCATTAATAACAATACACAGTAGTAACACCATTTAAATAGATAAGCTTTTGTGGAAGAAACTCATGAGTTTAACATGATGAAACAATATGCAGTTAAAATGGTAATGTATTTGCGTCGACTCATAAAAAGATGTATTGAAACTACGAATGCAAGCATAATACTATGAAAAGTAATACAAATAACACCAAATCTCATAATTTTGGACAACAGAGAATATTTCAGTTCAAACAATTCCTTCTCCTAGTATGAAAATAAATAGGAAGTATGTGAATTTTACTCCTCTTTTTCACAATTAGTTACATTTGAAGAATTTAAATACAGTTAATCATCACCCTTCTTAAAATCAATCATGACCGAATAATCACATTTGACACTATTGGGGAAAATATGTAAATCATTCTGTAATTTTAACAGTACGGAGTAATAACAAATAGCGCTATCATTATATATTCAAAATCTAAATTTAATCAAATTGAATAACTACTGAATTATGTCAACAAATGATCAGGTCAGTTTATGTGTGAATCAATAGTAAGTAGACGTGAATTTCGAAGAAGTAAGTAAAATAAATAAATGGAAGAAAAAATTGAGAAAATCACTACCTAGGAAAGGAGAAATGAGATTTACCAGTATGAATTAGGATACAAAGGGCACATGGATTTATTTCGTTCATTGTGTTTGGAATTGGTAGAGAAATAGTAAGGTTTTGTGGGAGTGAATAGAGGATCCGCCATTACGGACTGTGTAAGGTTTGGTGGGAGGAAATCGAAACGGATCTGTTTTGGCGGAGAAGAAAGGGTCAGGAAATATGATTTAGGAAATGGAAACAACTGCGGTTAGGGATTTGGAAACGTGAGAAATGAAACGGTTTGAGATGCCACATCGTACGGGACAAGTGTCGTCCAAATAAGCAACTGGTTTCTGTTTTCCTTATAAGTAATAGATTAACAATTTTAATTAGATAATAATAATTATAGATTATTTTGAAATATGAAATAATTACTATTAATATTCAGTAGTCCACCTAAGTGAAATAAACTTTCTTAATGAAATTAGAAATTCGTATAATATTTAAATATAAATTGTCACTTATGGTTCTATCTTCAGCAAGCGAGCAGAGCATTTGAGCGGTCCAACCATATGTTGCATGTATGATAATTTTTCCTATTTTACTTATAAAAATTAAAATAAATAATATTTTTGTATAAAATATTTGCCCTATTAAATAATAGATAATTAATAAATAACATTTACAAATTAAGATTAAATATATTAAAATTAATAATTAATATTATTAATAAGTAATATATATATTAACTAACATTTAATAACTTATATTCAACTATAATTATGGGTTTTATATAATAATTGCTAGCAGTAATTATTAATTACTATTGAATATACAAAAGTAGGTAATTAATAATCATAATTGTTATATAATAAAATATAGATAATAATTAACATTATTAATATTCAGTTATAATTAAGAAGCAATAATTAATAATTAAGAAGTAATAATTAATAATTAAGAAGTAATAATTAATAATTACTATTCATTATCTAATAATTAATAATTAAGGCTAATATTTAATATTTAATAAGAAATATTTTGAAATTTTGTCTAAAATAAATTTAAAAATATTTATAAAACTTAGAAAACTTTCGTAAAATTTGAAAATACCATTTTGAAATTTTCACAAAATTTAATTAAAATTTTTAAAATTTTTAATTTATTTAAAATAATGAAAAAAGTAATTATTAAGTTTAAAGTCCATAAAATTTAAATAAAATATGAAAAGATTCAAAATTTTATAAAATTCAAAAAAGTTAAAAAAATAATAAATTCAAATAATACAAATATTATGTTAGTAATTATTATTTTCATATGCATGTAGATGTTCACTTTTGTAATTAGTGGAATTTTTGTTCGTGCATCCAAATATTGGACCCAAATTCCAAAACTAAGTTTGGCTCTGACTTACTTTTCGTTCCCCTTTCTCAAATCCATGGCTCTCTCGTTCTCATCGATCGCTATTATTATCTTCAATCCCTCTTTCTTTTTATAACTTATCATTTGTTCTCTAACTGGCTTGCCACCATCTCCATCAACTGCCTCACATACGACTAGGCCAACTTGCCTTTACCCACTACGACCCATTATTGCGCCAAATTAGAAAGCTTGAAGCGAAGTCGATCTCTGCCTGGAAAGCATAGGCAAAGGCTCTTCCATGCCCTCGCCACCCGATTCTCCACGTCGATCTCGTCATCGTCCGTCGATCAAGCAAAGATCTTAATGCCGTTGGCTCCAGAAGCAGCTATTAGGTAACCATGCACATTTCCTTTATATGTTTATCCATCATGTGCTTCTATTAGGTGGCCATGCTATTTTAAGTATTAGCACCTGCATTAGTTTAAAATAACATACAATTAAAACCATACAGACTTTATTCATGAGAAAGTTTAGCAATATAATATATCATATTTGAGTCCTCGTTTCATTGTTGTGAGCATACTAGTAGTTCTTTCTAGCTTCTAACGTGTATAGGAGTACAATATAACATACAACATTTTAGCATTAGTGCCTCAAATTATTTTTGCAAAAATAAATTATTTTCCTTCTATAGTTTTGCAATTAATTTCGATTACAATAGCCAAAGCATACAAGACAAAAGGCTTGTTTAAAATAGTATTAGGTTGTCCTGTGACCTAGGTAATGAATTTTCGCCTTTGGTTAACAATTATTAAAAATTTAGCAATTTACAATAATGTATAAATGTCTTTTACTTAATTAGCATTATTGTTGCTAATTAGAATCATTTTAGGCCATAATATTTAGGACTATTTTTTGTAGCCTATAAAGTGTGTATTTTCCTAACTTTTGAATTATCTGCTAACTAACATTCTGATTCACACTGATCAATATTCTTTTTTACAGATTATGTTACCTCCATCAGTGTCTCTTTTGTTGGCCAATTTTGAGTGGATTTTTATGTTTTGATCATAAAGCATTGCTGCTTTCTATGGGAAACTCGATATCATGTGATTTGTAGATATTTTTCTTCTTTAGATATTGAAATTTTGGAATTTTATGGGTTAAGCAATTAAGCTTGATGACAGGTCAGCTATTACACATAACATTGTTCGGCTATGTATAAATGGGTTTGGTCGTCTTGCCATGTAGCGAATTAAAACGGTTTCATTAGAGTTATATGGTTGATTTTATAACTTTAAGTGGTTGTTAAAATTACATGTAATATTCACTGCCTATATATTGGACGCCTTTGAACTATGACTGTAGGTTATGTAGTGCAATGATTGACCCTTTCTTAAATGCAAGGTTTATTTAAATTTGAATTTAGAATACACTAATTTTTGGAAGTCCCTTCATTTTACTGGAAATAGTTTATATAGTTTGTTTTATAATGTACGCATATGAGACAGCTTAAGCTAGTTAATATGCCTGGTATCTTATAAAACGGCACACAATTTATTGATGGTTTCTATTAAACAAACATAACACAATAATGTAGATTCTTTTCTATCAAAGATGACCTGGGGATGGCGAAGTTAATAATTTTCACAACTATCGCACCTGAACCGAATAGTCACATGTAAAAGAACAAATGGTGTTTGTTTTCATCGCCATTATCGCTTAAAACATTGTTATCAATATTCTAAAATTATGCTATTTTAATCCCATTTAAAACCAAATATCTTAACCTATTTTAGGCGTAATCAAAATAATTCGTTTACACGATGCTTGAAAGTTATATCAAATTGAATCTGCATTTCAACAAGTTGGAAAATAAAATCAGACAACAATTGGATGAACTTTTTATTCTTATTTCTTTCAGAGGTTCATACTTCACTATACTGCATAGTGTTTACATATGTAATTCATCAATAGTTTGGAAACCAAGAACAATCTTCCATTTTGTTCAAATGTACATCACTCGTTAAATAACATGTTTATTGTAAATGTAAATCAATCGTTAAAATAATATGTTAGCTTTGATTTGGCCTCTACTCATGATAGATTGCTTCATGGAGGCATTGACTCTATGTTTGAAAATTGATTGCTTGGCTACCAGATATACTTTATATCAATCTTAAAGCATAATTTTATCATTTTGCATGGTTGTCAGAGAACTTGCTACTTCTATTTAATTATTATGGTTTAAAGAGAATTAAATGGAAGCCTTTCAATATATGTGGAACAATTACTCAAAACTACTTATGTCAACTTAACAAAACTTTTTGCATATATTTACTAAAGGAAAATGCATTACGTATGATTATATCACCCCTTTTTTCCTTTTTTCTTTTTAAAATTAGTGTATGAATTTGTAAATATAACCAATTATATTTATTTTATTAATAAAATATATTTGTATTGTTAAGTAACTATGTTAGTGCACCCTTGTACCATTAGGAGCGGATGCTTGAAAGGTTTGGGTCGATTCAGTGGTGGATCCTGAATCCGTTCTATATAGACTTACTATAGACATCTATAGTTTTGGACAGGCGGTTGGGATGATTTTTGCTTGACACAAGGACTTTATCTCTTTTGATCAATATGTATCGGTCCTCATATTAACATACGTTATGGATTTGGTTATGTTTTTAATAGAGTTATGAATTCACTAATGGTGTAGAGTTGAACTTGTTTTGGATTTTTTTGAATGGAAATGATTCGTTTTGTTTCAGGTAATGTGAATGATAACAGTTATTTTTAGTGAAATATTGGTTTTAATAATAATGTTCTGAAATTTTTGGTTAATAACAGCTGTGGAAAGAAAAATTATAATCTTTGGTAGATAGTGTAAATAGATTTATTGCAACGGTGTTTTCGAATACAAATTTAAGATTTGTAGGAAATTCTTAGGTCAGCCAAATAAGAGATAGTGGCACTAGCCTACTATAGATAATCTTCCAAAAGACTTAGTTCATTCTCATATATTTTAAAGGTTCTATACATCTGAAATACTCAATAACTATTACAAATAGTTTTGACAATTCCCAAACAATATGGAGCTTTCGTAGTGTTTGGTAAGAAGGATTATAGAATTCAATTTGAAAATGAAAAATATTCTTCTAAAACATACAGTAGATTTGATATAGTAATAAACAACACAAATTAAGTATCATAACTCCAAAGCACCATGCACGTCTCAACTAAGATAACTCAAACAAAAAGAGCTATAACATCAATGTTCCATAACAAATTTTTCATAAATGGATATACACACAAATATCAAACATTCCATGGATAAAAATGTATATTTACATAAAATAGCAAACCTACATCTTATCTGACTGTCTGCCATTTAAACGCAACACAAATGTGGACCAAGTTTAGCAAGTCGATTGATCCATTTTGGAATCTATTTTCTAGTTAATTTGAAGCAAACATCCTTGCTAAAATGGTTACTGTTCTTTGTAAATAGATTGTAGGAATAGCCACTGTAGTTGCGAGAAAGAACATCCTTGAACAAGCGTAACTGCAGCGGATCATAGGAAGTTTTTCTGACCACAATTGATTTCCTGAATTTGTAGTTCGGACATTATTTGGGTTCTACTACAAATACACCACATGATGGAAAATCGGCTTCCCCAAACGAATACTCTACTCCATGAACTGTGAGAAAATGTTGGAAATCCTCTATAGGACACTAATGTATTGAATGTCACTCAAATAAATGAAATTTCCTTGATTTCTTTTTCAAATAGGAAAGCTAAAGCATTTTAAAAGAAAGTACTTCTTCCCTTAAGTTTTTCTTTTTATGTAAGCATTGGTATTCGATGTAATCATGATATGTACGAACTGACCAATCGAATGTACCACTAAGGACTATGTAAACAACTATTGTAATAATACACATAAACCTATGTTAATAACACTTTTATAGGAAACTTATGTGGTATGTTTGTTCTCTAACAATATTAATTTCGGATGATCATAGAAAGAATTTACACTGTAAAACTTGTTTCTACAAGAACTGAGATACAAACATTAAGAATACAATTTAAAATAATAACAATTTTTTTTAAAATATTTTATTAGGTAACAATAAAAAACTCATATTAACCATGATTAAATATCATCTCTTTACTTGGTTGATAAACCATCTTAAGTTTACATTGATAAAATGTAGCAGTTTTAGTAAGGTAAATATCTAGTAAATTCTATGCTAAGTAAATGAATATTCTTAACATGTCAACAACAATAATCTATTCACATTTCATATATAAAAAATTATGTATGCAAAACAAATAATTCTATAGATAATAAAATAAGAAGCCCCATAACTACATCAACTAGTTCCTATATAATGGAAATGCGAACTAGGCTTAGTTAGGTTCAAAAATAAATGAAAATAAAAAAAACAAAAATGTGCAAAATTACCTTCCACTCCAGAATGAAATGCACCAAGGCGGGCCCAGTAATATAAACGATTAGTTGAGGTAAAGTCACAAATGTTAAGAATAACCTGTGTCTCTGTTAGCCTTCTCTCACGTCTTTCCATTGTCACGTGCTCTAAGCGTGCGGTAATCATTACTAAATATTCTTTCAAGTTCTTTGGATATCCATTTGAATGATCATAATGTATTCCCGCATCTTCTGTCGCGGAACGTAAAGTAGCTAGTTGCGCAATAACATCTACTATTTTTTGCGCAATTCCTTTGTTTCAAGCACTATAGAATAAAATGTTGGACTTCAGATTATATCATAGGAGAACATGTCAAATGTTTTAGATTTTAATGTATACTTTATTTTATGATGGATTTGACATGTTCTTTTTCTAGATGTACCCATTAACATTTGACATGAAAAATTAACGCGTAATAGGAACGTTGTAGTTATTATAATTAATATTTGACATACACAATTCATTGGAATTTAAATTGTAGTCAAAACATTTAATATACTTTATTTTCTAATTAATAATGCACCTACAGATGAAAGGGCTTGTGGAGTTGATATTTATTGAAAATTAATTATGGAGATAAATTTTATATTTAACATACATATGTCAAAGAGGAAGCTTTAACGATACATAAATTATTTGAATATAGAAAACCATATAAAGCAAACCAAAATACAAAATACACTAAAATAAATAGCCAATTCTATTTACACACCACTTTCTTTCTACACTGTTTTATTAAAAACACATGCCACTTTTTTCTTTCTTACTCCATTTTATTTTGAAATTACCCTTGTTTCTTTTATCCCACTTATTCTTATTTTCCACTCTTCTCATGGCAATAATAAAAGATTCTCATCTCACAACATTTTAAAAATTCTTAACAATCATGGACAATTTGATCTTCTTTTTTATCCAATAATGCAATCTAAAAGAGAAAAAAACATGTTGCAGCTTATTAAAGTACAAAAATGATAGGTAGCTTATGTAATATATTTCATGCATACTAGTTTATTATTATTCCACATGGACTATGCACTATCTTAGTAGCAATTCAAGTATTAAATAGGCTTGGTTGCTATCGTATCCTAGTTACTATATGTGAACCTTAGAAAACATACATAGTTATCTTCAAGTGATAAGATATCTTCTTTAAAAGTTCTATCCTTATATTTATCCAAGTATACCAACAAAAGAGAAGGAGATGGAAAATATGAGGACATGAAAAGAACTAATGTGATGAGACGGATTTTTGCCCGCTCGAAAATCGACATTCATACCTCAAATCGTTTTCGAATGCCCTAGATTCGACCGTTCAAATCCGATTCGCTGGAGCTTATAACAACATTAAGTAAATAATACAGCGGAATAAAAGAATAATACATTGATATACAGCTTTGATACAATATCTGATACAACAGATGATCCAATAGATATCAATATACATCAGAGATATGATACAATAAATAGCAGCGGAAAAGGAAAATAGATAACATCTAGCAGCGGAACAATATAAATCTAAGATAGTCTTCAAAAGAGAACTTCGAGAACTGCAACTCCATCTCCAAGAATCAATCCAGCAATAGCTCGAACTCCCAATAACGATGCACCAAGCTAAGCAAGACTGGTGTGATCCAAAGACTGAACTAACTCTAGATAATCTGCTAAACCTGACCATCTGAAAAATCCAACTCTAGACTGCTCGTGTAGAAAATAATGAGCACCTAGAGTTTAGGAAAGAAACAATAAACTCCGGATCAGTCGTGGGACTGGTGTGAGCAACAAAAACAGTTTATCTTTTAAAACATTCAACAAAAGATTTTCAAAGTCAATTCGCAATGCTTTTTAAAAATGAGACTACCATAAGGCCTCCCGCACACACACACAATGCAAACGCAGAATCGGAGGAGATTTCTCCTTATGATAGTCAAAGATGCTTGATACACATTAAAAAGAACATTTGATATTATTGTTAGTGCATAGTGTAGGAAAAATTCATTTCGAAAATAAAGATATAAGTCTTAGCCAGCATAGACATTTCGAACTATGCCTACTATAGCTACCATCTAAACAGTGGTGACCACCATAAGTAAATGGCAGGTTCTAAAACTAAAACCGTACAGGGTTTCGTATTGGGAATTGGAATTCCAACAAACGGTCAGGCCAAGGAACTTCCCATTGCCACATGAGAACGCCTCTGGAAGGACGTCCCCGAGAACCAAACCAGATCTCCACCAACACAAGGCCGGGTTACCCCTAACTGGGTAACAACTGACACGAGTATGCCATCCCCCGGTCCTTTAGGACCTTTAACCGAGCGCTCGTCACCATCATCACACAATCATAAATAAAGTGTTTCAACATGAGTAAGTATCTGGGCTCCATACCATGATACCACCGTTTTCCATAAGGAAACGCACATACCCTAAAGGAAGCTACCCCTCATAACCTTGCCGCATCTTTCCTGTTTTGACCATTCCGAGGTGTGAGGCTCGACGAAGCCACGTCCACAAAGACACACTTTATACAAAAGTCGTGCTTTGGGTCAACAAATGATCATAGAAATGATCATAAAGATAAACGATCAAACAAATGATCCTATCACAAATGATCAACAAAATGATCATTTCACAGCAACACTCAGCATGTCACATTACCAAATTGGGAATATATCGCTGATAAACTTCAACTACATAACCTCTGAGCTCGTACGTCTCAGAAAAGGGTGTTAAGCTAAGAGAATAAATTCTCCGCCACCAACAGAAATATATTTGAAAGAAATCAGCTTTATTTCTCAATTTGTAATGTCAGACATACTATCCATACAAGTCTGTTCCGGGCTCGAATAGAACCGAAGGCACTTACAAAGAAGTCCTTGCAATCCGGATATTCAGTAATCACGTTCGGACTTCCCATCACATATGGAGTCTTTATACCGGGGACCATTCGATGCAAAGACATTCGACGAGTTGTCCTTACGTTTTCGAAAATATCCGGTCTTCACCACCGGTCTTCAAATGCTATCCATAACGACATATCACATATTCAGAATGGGATATATGACACAAAGGTCCTCTCCCGGCTAAACCGAACAGTGAGCGCAGTATTTCAAAAACATATGGATATTGGGATTTCAATTAAGTCACAACTTAAAACCCAAAACTTTTCTTCAAATGGTTTAAACCAATTACCATTTCAAATCTTTTGTTAAAATAAGATTTATTTCACCTATTTTCACAATTATTCATTCCCGGATTTCAAAACAATTTCGTTTCAAAAGAATTAATTCATCAAATCTTTAAATCAAAGATTTGTCTCCTATCTTTTAAATTGTTCCCAAATATTTATTTTCAAAATTCGTTCCCGAATACTTATCTATAACTTGGAAAACTATTTTAGTTTAAACTTGAAATCCCTTTCAATACGATTTGAAAGCTTTATTTTGGAAAAACCCCATTTCATTTATACAAGTTACCATCTTTGGTTTAATTTGAATTCCCAAAACAATACTTTAAATATGGTTTCAAATTAACTTAGCATCTTTAATCCCTGGTTTCAAATCATATATATATTTCAATTCCTAATTTTGAATTCAAATTTAAATCAAATTATTTAAATTTCAAAACTTAATAAAAAAATATTTTAACTTGAAATTCCATTTTAAAAGCTTTTCACATTTATTCCGATTCCATTTCCAAAACATTTGAATTTACAAATTCAAACTCAAAACTATTTCAAAAATCTACGACTTAACAGATTTCCTCGTGAAATCCATAATTGTGTGTATGGTGTGGTCCAGGGGTTTAACACAATAGTGCAACATCATTCAATCATGACAGATCAAATACAACAATATATCTGATAAGCGATATAATTTATAACGCTAACCTTCATTCACAGATCACAGATATATTTATATATCACAGATAATAAATTACATCACAGATCACAACACAAATCAGGATAATCATAATGCATCATATAACAGGGATATCAAACATTTTAACATCCAATATAATCCAAACATCCATAAATAGGATTAATTTAATTATCTGATTAGTTTAAATCAGATAAATTTCTATGAGTAATTTTGCTAGTTATGGTAAATTAATAATTAATTTATTACAAAACATTAAACAAACTATTTTTTTATCATTAATTAACCCTCAGTTAAAATTTAATCCTCAATTAATTATTTTTAATTAGTTTGCAATAACTAAGTAATTTCTCTGTAATTAATAATTAATCTTTAATCACTTTTATCAATACTTAGCATCTTTAGTTTATTATCTTCATTAACTAATAACATTTCTCAGTTACTTTTAAATTTATCTCTAATTATAAATTAATCTACATCATTAATTTATAAATTTAATAAATAAATCATTCCTTAATTATCTCATTAATTTAATCATTTAATACTTTAATGATCTCTTTATCAATGGTTTAATTAATATTAAAGTGTAAAACATTACACTTTTGAATTTAAATTTAATTTACATTTTGAATTTAAGATTCAAAATGATTTAACATTTAAACATTTATTCAAATTTAAATTCAATTTATAAACCTTTTTAAAACAAATTAACTTTTAAAATTTTGCATCCTTAAAGGCTTGCTTAAAATTTTGCTTTTGGAAACTTTGTTTATATTTCTAAAACTTTGTTTTAAAGCTTGTTTAAAAATTGTAATCTGAAACTTTATTTATTTTCAAATTCTTTTAATTCTACTTAATTACCTAACCTTTAAGTTATAAAACTTTGTTAAATTCCTGGAATTCAAAGATAGGTTTAAGTCCAAGCTTCTAATAAACTCTACTTTCTCATAAACCAAGTATCCATTCTAAACTTGAATCTACATTTTATACTTTGACATTTAATCTCAACTTTGCTTTAAAATTAAATTTTAAAACTTCAGAAAAATACAATACGTTCTGGTTCAAATAATCTGGGTAAATATTTACCCAAAGCCATGGCAATGCTTTTTGATTCTATTTCCAACCAACAGAGAAAACACACGTTCGTCTTCCTCCCCAGGCAACTCACTCCCCAGTACACAGACGTGCACGGTGCACGTGCACAGCCGCGAACGATGACGTCGATCATCACTGATGATCACCGCAAGTCACAAACCACCCTCGCATCTCACCACGATCATCCAAACCACGTTACGCTCGCGAAATCAAATTTGAGTTGTTCAAACTCAAACCTGGAACGAAGAACACAAACTGGAACCAACGACTCATCACCTAAACCTTCCTCGTCCATGCACTCTCGATCACCAGCTCCCTCAAAATTCTGGCCACATCACCGCAACCTTCCTACGCAGCCATCCCCCTCGATGCGATCGCCCCAATTGCTTCGTCGACGTCGCAGTTATCAAATTCCGATCCTCTCTCTAAACTTATGGTTAAACCCTAATCTGAACTCGTTCGACCAACTCACGTAGTACAAAATTCTTTCGACAATTTTCCTGAATTCTACGAAGATCAAGCGAGCTCCAAAAACGAATTACAAGATCGAAAATTTGTTAAATTATCAGGAATTGACAAAAAAACAATTTTTGCTTCATCTCGAACTTCCCCTTAAACACGTTACTAAAAATCATTATACTTGTTTTAAAAATCCTATTTTCTAATGGTGATTCAAGTTATATAAATGAACTGACAATTCGTGACATTTGAATTTTTACATATATTTAAATTCTCTCTGTAAAATCTAATTTCCAGAGGTTTTTGCAAGTTATTTTAATTGAAATAAAATTTTAAAGCTTAATTCGTAAACAAACAAACATTCTTTATTGGTATTTTCAATCCTAATAGTTACTAGATTAAGAGATAGAATTTTATTTACAAATCTAAGTTTTTGAAAGAAACAGGAACAGGAGCATCACAATGTTACAGGCATACACAGATCCACCCATTCACATATATCTATATACATTCCCAGATATTCATAAGCAACAAATTCAGAGACTTAAGTTTAAATAAGGTGATGTTACTCACCTGTTTTCCAGGAAAAGAAGCAGAGTTGCTTCAATTTGAAACTGGCTTGTATGTTGCTTACTGTTTTTTTTCTCTCTTGTTAAGTTGCTTTGGAGCTTCACTTGATTGTTTGATCTGGTTTTGTTCCTTGTTGAATTGAATCTGAGCTTGTATAAGTTGAAGTTTTGTTTCCAGATTTTCTTAGCTTTTGATTTCCAGTTTGAAGAAAATATGCACAGGCTTTTATGCTCAGATTTTTTTTTTCCTTTTGGCTTATGGGGCTGATGCATACTATATATTGTACTAGAGGTATGGCATTAATTTATTTCTAGAGGTGTAATGCATTAATTGCTTTAGTACATATTACTTTGTTTATCCCTTTATCTCGGCTGAAATGATGTTGTTATGTACAATATCAAAGACCTTATTTTGCAGCCTAGCCTACTTGTCTTCATTTGTTTATACATAGATGCTTTGTTTAACACTTATCATTGCTTGTTCAAATCTTTACAAGCTGCATACCGTTTCTTGTGTTGCATTAATTACTTAGTACTTCAGGTTCTTCATTTAAAAGCTATTATCCATATTTTATTTACAGCCTAGCTTACTTGTATCATAATTTTTTTTTTATTCTGTTTCTATACTTACTCTTTTATTTCATTACATTCTAATTGATATGATTGCTGCCTGCATTAAATGAGTAAATACTTCATGCTTCATAATAGATGTATTATATATTTGCTTCTAGCCTTGCCTTTTCATCACTACTTTACAGGCTACACACACCCTTACTTAGCTTATTATATACATTTATGTTTCATAGATATTTTACATCTTCTTTGTTTGTACGTACTTTATTTTCTTTTATTCACTTTGTTTTACCATTGTCTTGTTTATATACTTATGTTATATAGATATAAAGTGGTTATTGTTATTTGTTAATACTTGAATGTATTTCTTTATTTTATTTAAAACTTTACTTTGTTTGTTTATACATATTTCTTAATTTTATTTTATTTTGTCTATGTGTACCTGGTTTGTTTTTGTTTTAAAATCTTAAAGATGTTTATACTGTTTTCATATTATCCTACTTTTCTTTTGTTTCATATTTTTACATTGTGTCTTGTTACTTTACTTTGCATTTCAATTTAATATGTTGTTTAATTTATATTTTTAATCCAATTCAATCACTTTTAAGTTTTCAAATCTTACTTACAAAATATATAAGTAAATACATCTTATTAAATTTGAATTTTTCAAACAAATCTACAATTTAACCCAAAAAACAAATTAAATTACAAAATTAAATTCGTCTTCAAATCGGGATCGTTACAACTAAAACATCTCAATAAAAATAATTACAAGGATAAAATAGTCGTTTATTTTGAAATAAATTAAATTGGCAAAAATGGAATAATGTGGTGTGTTAAGAATGGGCCAAAATAAACCATAAAGTAATCAAATCGAACCTTAAAAAGTTTCATGTAATTCAAGGAAAATAGGAAAGAAATAAATAGATATATTTTTTAGCAAAAAATAACATATTCCATGGGCTAGCTGATTATATAATAAAAGAACATGAATGTAAATTACAATGTTAATAGATTGTTGATAGAGATATAAATATACTTTATGTGCAAAATGAAAAATTATTCCATAAGGAGGGAATAGGAAATGAAATGAGAGTAAATATGTGGAAAGAATACCAAAGGTCATACGTTGAACTTTTTATGTATTAGAATACAAGGTATAAGATGTGTCTAGAGTATGACATTAAATGGAATGAAAAGGTGGTTCGTAGTATTGAAATACCTGAAGCTCAAGAAGATATTCTCTTTCTGTCTTCTTGTAACGACCCGTATTTTTACGGATCGATAGATCGTAGAATTATTAGGTCGTTAGTGTTGTTTATGTTCTCCTTAGCCTAAGTCGTATGGGAGGTTAACTCGTATAGGGATAGGTCGTGTACGAGTTACGAGTTATGGGTTTCTGACCGACCTAAGTATCGACCGAGTTAAGGTAGTAACCGACCTATAGGATGACCGACCTATAGTGCTTGACCGACTTAAGGAAGTTGCCGAGTTATAGAAGTTAACTCGTAAGGATATTGACCCGTGTGGAAGTTAGGTTGGGTTAGAGGAACTAACGGGCTAAGAGATGAGTCGTGTACGAGTCAGTGGGGTTTTAAGTCGTAAACGACTTAGGAGATTACGACCTAGTTAAGACGTGTTAACGAGCTATAAGAGTTAACGAGTTAGTGTGTTACGACTTAGTGATTTGGGACGAGTTAACGACCTAAGGGACTCACGAGTTAGCATGTTAGCAAGTTAAGAGGAGCATCGACCTACGAGTTAGTGGGTTAGTAGAGATAGTGAGTCACCGGGTTAAGGGTTAGGTCGGCACATACTAAGTCATTAGCGACTTAGTGATAGGTCGTAACTCGTGTTTCTCGTTAGGTCGTATACGAGTTAAGTCGCGGCATAGTTGATCCGCGTTCGTTTTAGGTCGTAAGGTCATCTGGGCCGTTGGTTTCGTTAGATCGGAGTATATGTTAACCCAGTTAGGGCGTAACTCGTGAAGTTGTTGAGTCGGCTACCCTGATGAGTCGTAAGTCGTTATGATTAGGTCGCATAGGAGTTAGGTCGGCCGTGTGTTAACTCGTGTGACTCTGGGTTTGGTTAGGTCGTGGTTTTCGATGAGTCGTAGGTCGTAGGGTGATGAGTCGTGAGCGACGTAAGAGCTTAGGTCGGAGACGACCTAAGACCGAACGAGTTAAGGCTTTAGGCCTATAAATACCACGGTTTCACTTCATTTTGGCACCGGATTTTGAGGCGACGAAGGGCTCCCATTTTGAGAGCTCGACTACAACATTTCTTCACTTCTTTTCTCTACTTTGATCTAGTGCTTACATCCATTCAAGATCGATGATCCAAGAGCCAAAGTTGAAGATCTTCATCTAACAAAGAGAGATTTCATCGTTCGAAGCGGAATCTTGTCAGATCAAGCTTAGTTCTTCGTTGTCCAGATCTGAAGTGGATATCTTTTAAGGTGTTTAGGTGATTCGGTGAGTGGTGGTTATCTCTCACGCGGACCCAAAGGAGTATATTGGTTTGGTGGTTTGTTGAAGTGTTGTAGATAGTGATTTTATGCATTTTTCTTTAGATCCAAGTGTAGACCCATTACTTATGAAGATGTTTACTTATGCAAGTTCATTCATCAAGTTGTAGAGACAAAACCCATGATTTATATTTGTTAGATCTATGCTAAAAACCCATGATTCATGCATGTTAGATCTATGCTCATTTATTTACGAAATTGCCAATGTAGTTATAAATGCCTATTTAGACCATGTTTGATTACTTGATTGCTTAAACTAATGATTGATTTGATTGATTGCTATGTATGTTAGTTGATGGATAGTTAGATCTAGACAGGATGGTCAATGGTGATTTAAAAGCCAAGAGAAAGGCTCTTGAATTGGAAAAGCTGCTGTTGGCATATGAAGCGGATGTGGAAGCTCATATGGATGGATTTGATAGGATGAAGTTTTGCTATAATTAGAGGAAGCAGAACATGATATCGAGATGGGACTTTGCTATGATGCGTTGGAGCAAAGCATGATGTGAGATAGTCTTGGTTTAATCCAGGCAGGGATCATTCCAGGCATATTGATAACTCGAGGGATGGTTCGAGTTGGTTGATAATGGATTGCTCGAGAGGAAGCTTGGGCTAGTATGAGAGTAGTCGTCGAGGAGGATGACTAGGAGGCTTGGACTTCATCGTTGTTGAAGGTTCTAGTAAACTCAAACCAAGAGTATATGGGGCGCCCAAAACGACTAAAGGCAGGTGGTCGGGGCACCCAAAAGACTACAGGCAGGTGGTCGAGTACTCTGGGCAGAGTAGGTGAGTCCTAGGCACGGGTCACGATGACGTGCAAAGTTTGTCTAGAACCGGGGTTACCATTAACCCTCGACTTCCGGCTGAAAGAATGTGCCAGTCATTCAATTAATGGTGGTATCGAAGCAAAGATAACAGTGATAGCTAGAGTCATGGATGTATGGTTGTATCATCATTCGGCCTCAAGAGCGGTGTTTTCTGGGTGCTTATCTGATCTTGGTTTAGGCCTTGGGGGTTTGTATTTAGAAAACATCGACCTTGACTCGAGTTATTATTGCTTTACTTTAATTATCTGTTTTGCTATGCTTGCTTCTCCTTAGTGTGTGTCTGGGGGCTATCACTGTAGAAAGTGGTGGAGTGGGATGGTTGGGTTCCTATTCCTTTTTATCCTTTATGCTCTTTTGGTATGTTTGATAGTTGATTTACTGCTCACTAGGACTTTGTCTGACTCAATGTTTTATGTCTCCTCTTATTACCTTGGGTTGTTCATCCATGTTGGGATGGGCAGACTAGGTAGCAGGTGACAGGTGCTGTTCTTGGAGATTTACGCTGATGATGACGAAGAGGAGCTGGAGGCTTTTGCATATTATTTTCATATTATATGTACTGGATGTTCCGCTGCTGCATTTGCTTGGAGTGCTTTGTAGCGAGGCTTGATGTATTGAATTTTCAGATGCTTGTACCTCTATTATGATGTCTATATGATAATTTTCTGTTATGGAGCTTCACTATATATTTCTCTATTGTATTTTGTCCATGCGCTGTGAGTTATACGATAGATTCTGCGATGTTATTCTTACCTTAACTATCGTCCATGGCTGCCTAGCACACTTTCAGCGCACTATTTCCTTGTTTTGGTGCGGGAGTCATGGGCGGTCGTCACATTTGGTATCAGAGCTTTGGTTAATCGATTTTAGCCAACGCTCGTTAACGTAACTACGTAAGAGAGACGTAATTGTATTTTGATGGATGATTACTATATATAATATATAGTAGTTTAGATGGATTTGAACTCCTTATGCAGTTGTTTCTCAAAGGTGTTCTAATCATTTCTTTTTCTAGACACTAAGGATGAGTCGAAGAGGGAGACCAGCTGCAAGGGAAGGCCGTGCCGCTGAAGGAGTTGCTAATTATGGAGCTATGTTTGAAGCTATGATGACTTCTATCATGAGAAGGATACCAGCTCCAGGGCCATCAGTGGATGTTGGAGTTGAAGTTCAAGCTCCGAGATCGGTGGATTTTGCTAAGTTGTGTAAGGACTATACTGCTCTTGGAGGAAAGGTTTTCTTAGGGACAGAGTCAACCATTGAAGTCCAAAGATGGATAGATGCTTGTAGAAGGATTTTTGGTGACTTGGGAATTGATGATGCAACTAAGAGGAAGCTTGCATCGAGACAGCTTCAAGGAAGAGCTGCTGATTGGTGGAACTCTATCACCATTGATACTCCGGAGGAAGAAATTACTTGGGTGCAGTTCCAAGCTAGATTTGAAGCTAAGTTCATTCCTACGGCTCAGAAGTCTGTTTTGTTCAAGAAGTTTGTTGAGCTCAAGCAAGGTGGAAGATCGGTTCTTGAGTATGTTTCTGAATTTGAGGCTTTGTCCAAGTATGTCCGGTCGTATATTGAATCTTCATATCAGAAGAACGAGAAGTTTGTGACAGGCTTGGACAGTTATCTAGGGAGACAGTTGGTGGATCATTTGGACGATCCATTTGAGAAGCTTGTGGAGAAAGCTCTCAGGCACGAGAGTTTGTTTCCTAAGGAAGGATCTGTTGTTGCTGTGACCAAGGAGGAGTCCAAACCACAGCAGGGTGGAAACAAGAAGAGGAAGCAGCAACAGCAGAAAGGTAAGAATGGCCAGAAGAAACCGAAGGGCGAAGTGACCTGCTATAACTGTCAGCAGAAGGGCCATCTCTTCAGGGATTGCAAAAATCCTAAGGTGCCAGGGAAGTGTTACAACTGCGACAAGCTGGGACATATTAAGAAGGATTGCCTAGAACCAAGGAAGGATAGGCAGATTGTGAAAGCTTATGCTTTGGAGGCTGTTCCGTCGTCCTCAAAAGCTCCTACTATGGAAGAGAAGGGGAAGAGTGTGGTGGTTCAAGGTACTCTTTCCATTTGTGATGTTCCAGTTAGGGTGTTATTTGATACTGGGGCGTCGCATTCCTTTGTTTGTAATGAGTTGGTAAACCGGTTGGGTTTGGAACCGGACATTGTTGATAGACCATTGGTTGTGACTAATCCAGTTGGGGGTTCGTCTTGTTTGTGTATGATATGCCGTGGTCTAGTTGTATCGAGTCATGATTGCTCTTTTGTTTGTGATTGTTTTGTTCTGAACTTTGCGGGGTTCGGAATTATTTTGGGTATGGACTGGCTTAGGAAGTATGCGGCAAAGGTTGATTGTAAGAGATTGGAGGTGACAGTCGAGAATGTGGAGGGGCGAAAGGTTGTGATACGATGTAAGCATGAAGAAGGCGTCTTCATGAGCTTCATGTATTCGCTGGTTGTTCCACGGGATGGAATGTCATCGGTGCCAATCGCGAATGGATTCGAGGATGTCTTTAACGAGGTCAGAGGGTTACCGCCGCATAGGGAGATCGAGTTTCATATCGATCTAGTTGAGGGAGCCAGACCCGTTGTGATGCCTCTTAGGCGGATGGCGCCTAGGGAACAGCAAGAGTTGAAGGTGCAAGTTGATGACCTTTTACGGAAAGGATTCATTCGGCGTAGTGTGTCCGAATGGGGTGCACCAGTTGTGTTCGCAACCAAAGCGAATGGATCGTTGAGGTTGTGTGTTGATTATCGTGAGCTGAATAAGGTGACTAAGAAGAACAAGTATCCATTGCCAAGAATAGATGACTTGTTTGATCAGCTTCATGAAGCTAGGGTGTTTTCTCATTTGGATTTGGCAACGGGATTTCACCAGTTAAGAGTGGCGAAGGATAGTGTGCCGAAGACTGCTTTCAGAACACCATCCGGTTTCTATGAGTAGCTGGTAATGCCGTTTGGATTGACCAATGCACCAACATATTTTGTGGATCTTATAAATAGAGTGTTCAGAGATCAGTTGAACAAGTTCGTACTTGTGTTCGTGGATGATATTCTGATTTATTCCAGAACTAAAGAAGAACACAAGAAGCATTTACGGATTGTTTTGGAAACCTTGCGGAAACATCAGCTGAAGGCTAAGTTTTCGAAGTGTCACTTCTGGAAGAGTGAAGTGAGATTCTTAGGCCATGTTATTTCTGGAAATGGAATAGCGGTTGATCTCGCTAAGGTGGCAGCAATCCAGGATTGGGTCAGACCTAAGAATGCATCTGATGTGAGAAGTTTTCTTGGATTAGCAGGATATTATCGCCGGTTTATCAAAGACTTTTCCAAGATAGCTGCACCGTTAACAGGATTGACGAAGAAAAACCAAGTGTTCAGTTGGGATGCTAAGTGTGAGCAAGCTTTTGGAATCCTAAAAGAGCAACTGACAAGTGCCCCTGTTTTGACTATTCCAAGTGGGAATGATGAGATGGTAGTTTATACCGATGCATGTGGTACTGGACTTGGAGCAGTGCTAATGCAAAAGGATAAAGTTGTTGCGTATGCAAGTCGACAACTAAAGCCGCATGAAAGGAATTACCCGACTCATGATTTGGAGTTAGCGGCGATTGTTTTTGCTCTGAAGATGTGGAGACATTATCTGTTGGGAGTTCGATTCGAGTTGTTTACGGATCACAAGTCGTTAAAGTATCTTTTCTCCCAAAAGGATTTGAATCTTCGGCAGCAACGATGGCTAGAGTTGTTAGCATCATATGATTTTGGTATAGCCTATACTCCGAGAAAAGGTAACGCGGTAGCTGATGCGTTAAGTCGAAGACATGCAGGATTGGGAGCCATGTTTTCGGAATGGAAGAGTCTCGAGTATTTAGCTGGATTTAACTTCAGGCCTAGATGTGAATTGGAATCTGAGATGTTGGCAAACTTATCGATAAGGCCTACTCTTATGGAAAGAATTGGCGAGAGTCAAAAGCGAGACGATAAGCTTGTCAAGATTATCCGAGATTTGGAATCTGGATTGGACCCAGAAAAGGATAAAGGATTCGAAGTCGATCGAGAGGGTTGGCTTCGGAAGCAAGGACGACTAGTTGTTCCCGATATAGATGAATTAAGAGATGAAGTTATGAGAGAAAGTCATCATTCAAAATTAACAATTCATCCAGGTGGAAATAAAATGTACCGGGATATGAAGAGAACCTATTATTGGGAAGGTATGAAGAAGGATGTTGAAAATTTTATTTCCAAATGTATGAACTGCCAGTTGGTAAAAGCTGAACAGAAGAAGCCAAGTGGATTGCTTCAGCCATTAGAAGTTCCTACATGGAAGTGGGAGCAAATATCGATGGATTTTATTGATGGTTTACCTAGAACCAGAGCGGGAAATGAAGGGATTTGGGTCATCGTAGATCGATTGACTAAAAGTGAAAGATTCATTCCTGTTCGATCAACTAGGACTGCATCGAAGTTAGCTGAATTGTATGTTAAGTGGATAGTTCGATTCCATGGTATTTCGAAGAGTATTGTGAGCGATCGAGACCCATTGTTCACTAGTGGATTTTGGAAGAGCTTCCAGGAAGTTTTGGGAACCGAGTTGTGTTTGAGTACCGCTTATCATCCCCAAACAGATGGTCAGACTGAGAGAGTCAACCGAGTTTTGGAAGATCTCTTGAGGGCATGTGTTTTGGATTTCGAAGGATCATGGGAAGATCATCTTCATTTGGTGGAGTTTGCATATAATAACAGTTATCAGTCAAGTATTGGTATGGCACCATATGAAGCCTTGTATGGAAGACCGTGTAACTCTCCGACATGTTGGTTGGAAACTGGAGAAAAGCTGATACTTGGGCCTGAGATGATTCGTCAGACTTCGGATTGTATAGAGATCATTCGACAACGAATGAAGGCAGCCCAAGACCGTCAGAAGAGTTTTGCCGATAAGCGTCGAAAAGATTTGGAATTCGACGTAGGTGATATGGTTTTTGTGAAGATTTCTCCTCTGAAGAATGTTATTCGATTCAGGAAGAAGGGGAAGTTGACTCTGAGATTTGTTGGACCATTTCCGATCATCGAGCGAATTGGAAAGCTCGCTTATAGATTGGAGTTACCGGAAAAGATGTCGGGTGTGCACAATGTTTTTCATGTATCGTATCTACGGAAGTATGTGCACGACTCGAATACAGTGGTTTCTGCTGATAGCTGTGAAGATTTGGAGGTTGATCCAGTGGTTACGAGACCTCGTAAGCCACTTCGTGTTGTTGAAACCGACACGAAACAGCTTAGGAGGAAGATGATTACGTTGCTCAAGATACAATGGAGTGATGATGTTAACGACTATACATGGGAGGAGGAAGAGAGGATGAAGGCAGCTCATCCTGAACTCTTCGAGGTATGGCCCTAAGGTGTCGTGACATCTCATGAATTTGTAACTTGTTCTAGTCTTAGAATTCTGCATGCTAGGCTAGAAATTGGATGCATGGTTTGTTGATTGTTATGGATGGTAGGCATGCAGAATAGTTTTGGTTGCTGTTGTTTGTTTGGAATTTCGGGGGCGAAATTCCTAAAGGGGGAGAGAATGTAACGACCCGTATTTTTACGGATCGATAGATCGTAGAATTATTAGGTCGTTAGTGTTGTTTATGTTCTCCTTAGCCTAAGTCGTATGGGAGGTTAACTCGTATAGGGATAGGTCGTGTACGAGTTACGAGTTACGGGTTTCTGACCGACCTAAGTATCGACCGAGTTAAGGTAGTAACCGACCTATAGGATGACCGACCGATAGTGCTTGACCGACTTAAGGAAGTTGCCGAGTTATAGAAGTTAACTCGTAAGGATATTGACCCGTGTGGAAGTTAGGTTGGGTTAGAGGAACTAACGGGTTAAGAGATGAGTCGTGTACGAGTCAGTGGGGTTTTAAGTCGTAAACGACTTAGGAGATTACGACCTAGTTAAGACGTGTTAACGAGTTATAAGAGTTAACGAGTTAGTGTGTTACGACTTAGTGATTTGGGACGAGTTAACGACCTAAGGGACTCACGAGTTAGCATGTTAGCAAGTTAAGAGGAGCAGCGACCTACGAGTTAGTGGGTTAGTAGAGATAGTGAGTCACCGGGTTAAGGGTTAGGTCGGCACATACTAAGTCGTTAGCGACTTAGTGATAGTTCGTAACTCGTGTTGCTCGTTAGGTCGTATACGAGTTAAGTCGCGGCATAGTTGATCCGCGTTCGTTTTAGGTCGTAAGGTCATCTGGGCCGTTGGTTTCGTTAGATCGGAGTATATGTTAACCCAGTTAGGGCGTAACTCGTGAAGTTGTTGAGTCGGCTACCCTGATGAGTCGTAAGTCGTTATGATTAGGTCGCATAGGAGTTAGGTCGGCCGTGTGTTAACTCGTGTGACTCTGGGTTTGGTTAGGTCGTGGTTTTCGATGAGTCGTAGGTCGTAGGGTGATGAGTCGTGAGCGACGTAAGAGCTTAGGTCGGAGACGACCTAAGACCGAACGAGTGAAGGCTTCAGGCCTATAAATACCACGGTTTCACTTCATTTTGGCACCGGATTTTGAGGCGACGAAGTGCTGCCATTTTGAGAGCTCGACTACAACATTTCTTCACTTCTTTTCTCCACTTTGATCTAGTGCTTACATCCATTCAAGATCGAAGATCCAAGAGCCCAAGTTGAAGATCTTCATCTAACAAAGAGAGATTTCATCGTTCGAAGCGGAATCTTGTCAGATCAAGCTTAATTCTTCGCTGTCCAGATCTAAAGTGGATATCTTTTGAGGTGTTTAGGTGATTCGGTGAGTGGTGGTTATCTCTCACGTGGACCCAAAGGAGTATATTGGTTTGGTGGTTTGTTGAAGTGTTGTAGATAGTGATTTTATGCATTTTTCTTTAGATCCAAGTGTAGATCCATTACTTATGAAGATGCTTACTTATGCAAGTTCATTCATCAAGTTGTAGAGACAAAACCCATGATTTATATTTGTTAGATCTATGCTAAAAACCCATGATTCATGCATGTTAGATCTATGCTCATTTATTTACGAAATTGCCATTGTAGTTATAAATGCCTATTTAGACCATGTTTGATTACTTGATTGCTTAAACTAATGATTGATTTGATTGATTGCTATGTATGTTAGTTGATGGATAGTTAGATCTAGACAGGATGGTCAATGGTGATTTAAAAGCCAAGAGAAAGGCTCTTGAATTGGAAAAGCTGCTGTTGGCATATGAAGCGGATGTGGAAGCTCATATGGATGGATTTGATAGGATGAAGTTTTGCTATAATTAGAGGAAGAAGAACATGATATCGAGATGGGACTTTGCTATGATGCGTTGGAGCAAAGCATGATGTGAGATAGTCTTGGTTTAATCCAGGCAGGGATCATTCCAAGCATATTGATAACTCGAGGGATGGTTCGAGTTGGTTGATAATGGATTGCTCGAGAGGAAGCTTGGGCTAGTATGAGAGTAGTCATCGAGGAGGATGACTAGGAGGCTTGGACTTCATCGTTGTTGAAGGTTCTAGTAAACTCAAAGCAAGAGTACATGGGGCGCCCAAAACGACTACAGGCAGGTGGTCGGGACACCCAAAAGACTACAGGCAGGTGGTCGAGTACTCTGGGCAGAGTAGGTGAGTCCTAGGCACGGGTCACGATGACGTGCAGAGTTTGTCTAGAACCGGGGTTACCATTAACCCTCGACTTACGGCTGAAAGAATGTGCCAGTCATTCAATTAACGGTGGTATCGAAGCAAAGATAACAGTGATAGCTAGAATCATGGATGTATGGTTATATCATCATTCGGCCTCAAGAGCGGTGTTTTCTGGGTGCTTATCTGATCTTGGTTTAGGCCTTGGGGGTTTGTATTTAGAAAACATCGACCTTGACTCGAGTGATTATTGCTTTACTTTAATTATCTGTTTTGCTATGCTAGCTTCTCCTTAGTGTGTGTCTGGGGGCTATCACTGTAGAAAGTGGTGGAGTGGGATGGTTGGGTTCCTATTCCTTTTTATCCTTTATGCTCTTTTGGTATGTTTGATAGTTGATTTACTGCTCACTAGGACTTTGTCTGACTCAAGGTTTTATGTCTCCTCTTATTACCTTGGGCTGTTCATCCATGTTGGGATGGGCAGACTAGGTAGCAGGTGACAGGTGCTGTTCTTGGAGATTTACGCTGATGATGACGAAGAGGAGCTGGAGGCTTTTGCATATTATTTTCATATTATATGTACTGGATGTTCCGCTGCTGCATTTGCTTTGAGTGCTTTGTAGCGAGGCTTGATGTATTGAATTTTCAAATGCTTGTACCTCTATTATGAAGTCTATATGATAATTTTCTGTTATGGAGCTTCACTATATATTTCTCTATTGTATTTTGTCCATGCGCGTGTGAGTTATATGATAGATTCTGCGATGTTATTCTTACCTTGACTATCGTCCATGGCTGCCTGACACACTTTCAGCGCACTATTTCCTTGTTTTGGTGCGGGAGTCATGGGCGGTCGTCACACTTCTGCATATCATCAACCAAAGGTTTATATGTAGAAGGATTAAATTCTCCTTCAACATTTGGTGAGATCTCAAAGGTTGAAGAGGAAGCAACAATGAATGTGATTCTAATGGTGCAACCAATAATAGTATCATAGGAGAGACTACAAATTGCTAGGAAATTTGTGAAATGGAGGAGAGAGAAATTGCAGTTGTGTACGAAAAGCACGAAATGATGAATGTGAGTTTTAGGCAAAGAAATAGCGGACGCAGATCTAGGTTTTTGAGTGTTAGAGACATAATGATATGTATAATATGTTTTTGGTTACCAAAATGCTATAGCACTGAAAAATGAAATTTTATGATAAATATTATAGATTTTACTTAGAGAGGTATAGAGTGAAGAATGGAAATGGGTTTGTATAGAGAATGACAAATTCGCTCTAAACTTCTCTTTTAATTATTATTACGTTCATCTCATATTTATTTGGCATTAAAAGAATTTATTAACTCTTTAATCTATTTTAAATTCAAATGAAATTCTTTTTTTGTCTGTATAACTTTGGAAATTAATTATAGTAATTGATTGCAAATTATCAAAATTTTCCTAATTGATTGAGTATGCTATATATGAATTTATCTACCGATTGCTAACTTTTTTAATTTACCGAGTAACTTCAGAATTAGTAAATCAACCAATTAGTTTCCTCTAACTAATTGAGGCAATTAATTTCCTTTAATTAATTATTTTATTGAAATTAATGAAAATCAATTCATTTTCAAAATTATACCCTCATCAAAATTAAATATAAATTTCGTGTGAAAATTATTAGAATACTCCTTAATTGACTATGCAATATGCTAATAAATAAATTTGATTAGTATTGTTGTTAAACTTGTTTATTAATTATGCAATTAAATGACTTTTACCATGTAGTCAATTTTTTAAAATTATGAATGCTTGTGCGTGTATACTAAGCATAATATGTTTATAGTCCTAATCACTTGTTTAATCGATATTATCTTATTAATCATTCCAACATGTTACTACTTTGTTTTCACTTTCTATATGTTATTTTACATATAAGGTCTTATTTCAATATCCCGCAATTAATTTTATATCTTTCGCTACTCTTAGAACCTAAAAAATGGAAAGAAAACCCAAGTCTCAATAGAAAAACGGGGAATTAAGGTAAAATTCCATCAAATCTTAATATAGGAGATGAAAGTTGTACATACTCTCCTAGACATTTTGTAACAAATAGTATCTAATTCTAGTCTTGAGTATAGATTATAGTGCAATGAAAATTAAAATCTTACTAAACTATATAAATGACCGAAAAGTTTACCAAATGATTGTATCGTTGCTACTATGCAATAACGTCAGCCACTCTAGATTACTCATTGTCAAAAGATTTTGGAGTTTGTATATTATTGAATTGGGTACAAGTTTAGATTCCAAAATTTAGTTAATATCAAATTTAATTGATTGGTCAACAATAAATGCTTTCCATTTATAATTAAAAAATATCTTGTTCAAAATAATAGATTTCAAATGGTTTTTGTTATGAAATTGGTTGCACGGGACTCTAAAATTGGGAAATTTAATTCTTCGCACTACTGCAATATTAGGTTGTTACTTTTTTCCTTTTTTCCTACCCAGTTCAATCTTTCTGACATGATAACAGCTTGAAGTTTAAAGCTGCTTACATAGAAATATGTAGAGAAAGCGTAGGATTATTTTCAAAATTTTATAGTTATATGGAACAATATATTCGTATATCGTTTTCGGTCCTTTTTATTCATTGTTTGACCAGTTTGTAAGTAACCTTTTATTCTTCATCTAATTTATTGGCTGTTTTTACTATATATATATATATATATATATATATATATATATATATATATATTGTAATGATGATGTCAAGACATATTGCAGAAGATCTCACTATTTGATATTTACCTATATTATTTGTACTTTTCCTTGTTATAATATTTCCTATTATATTATTACTTAGGCTTCAAGTAACTAAGATATAAATATAAATCATGTATTTTTGTATATCAATTAAGACATTAGTAAAAGTGTTGACTTTTAATGATTGTTAATTTTTTTTCCTCTCCCCCTCTTCTTCTTTTATAATTTATTTTATTAAATAATTTCAACAAATGATAGATACCAAAAATTTCACATATTTGTTTGGTTTAATTTATCTTGAACAATTGAGTGCATGTTAAAAGTGAAAGAAAGATTGGAGTTTAGAAATTATCATTACAACAAAACTGCCCTAATATAGCAATATTTTTTGCAATGGCCATAATCTACTAGTTGTAATAAAGGTTTTTACTACGTTTTGTTTCAGAAAGTTGTAATAAACTTACTTTCAACAAAGTTTTTTTAGTTGTTTCATGTGGATATTACAACTAATTTTCTTTTGCCAATTGTAATAGATGTTAATTTTCATTAACTCTTTTGTTATGCTAGTTATAATAGATACCTATTAGCTCCTTTTAGTCGCCTATTGTAATAAATAGTTAATATGTAATAAGTAATAATTAATAATTACAATTAAATTAAAATAATTAACAATTAATAAAAATTTAATAATTAAATAATAATTAAATAAATGATACTTAAATAATAATAAAAATTAGATATCAATGAAAACATGTTTGGTTTAAGTTGGTTGGTATTTCAGACTATGAGATTACAGGTCACGGGTTCGATCCTAGAGATGTAACTTGTTGAAATTAATGGAGCATGCTAAATAATAATAATAATTAATTATTAATGTACAATAATTAAAAACTGCTATTAAATACTAATAATTAATTATTAATTTGAGATATGAAATAACCATATTAATAATTAACTATTAATTAATATTTAATAATTAATAAATATTTAATAATTAATCGATAATAAATTAATTAACAATCAACAGTCAGTCAACAAATAATAAATTATAAATATTTAATTAAAATTAATAATTACCATTAAGTAATAGTAATTAATAATTAGTAATATAAAAATTATAATAATTAGTTAAACAAAAGTTAAACAGTAATAATTAAAAGCTAAAATTTAATATCAAATAATAATAATTAACAAATTTAATTAGATAATAAATTATTTTGAAATATGAAATAATTGCTATTAATATTCGGTAATCCACCTAAGTGAAATATACTTTCTTAATGAATTTAGAAATTCGTATAATATTTAAATATAAATTGTCACTTATGGTTCTATCTTCAGCAAGCGAGCAGAGCTGTGACGACCCGGAATTTTCGAGCATTTAAAATTGGAATATTTAATTGATTTTAAATATTCAATATAATAATTTTAACTGGAATTACAAAAATCTTTTTGTTTGATAATTAAATAATAGAATTTAATAATTAGAAGTTGAGTAAATTGTTGAATCTCGAAGTTTAAAGCCTATTAAAAATAATTTGAAGGCTTGTAAAATTTATACAGATAATACTGAAGAGAATAGAAGTGATGAAATCAAATTTAAAAATGGTTTGTTAAGTTTTGAAATTTATATCGTTTAAATTGAATTGAAAAATAGCCTTTCGAGGGACAGTCTCGGAATTCGACGAAACCAGTTCCATTGGATCCGGAATATTGTATTATTATCGGATTTCAAATTTTGTATTGATCGGAGATGTTGTATGAGCGCACGATAACTAAACGCATTGAAATTTACATCGAGACGAATTGAAATTAAATAAAATATATATAATAATAATCAACATCAGTCGCTTCCTTTCCTATCAGCCGTGATCCTGTCATCTTTCAGAACACTGTAGCGAGTTTTCTCCCACATGCTACCCTCCCTTCAAAGCACGTTCCTCGTGCTTCCAAAACAATCTAGCCGACCTACCCTCGTTTTATTTTAACAAAGCTTTGCCTAAAAATAAAAGCAAACGAATATGGCTTCCGGCAAAATCTAATTTCAAACCGAGTTCATTTTCTTTTCTTTCTTGCTTCTCTCCAAATCGTGCATTCCTCTTTCGAAACCCGGTCACGAATCAATGGCCAAGCTATACTAAATAAAAACTCGTTCTCCCTCCTCTCTTCGTCCACAACGATTTCAGTTGAAACGAGAGTAGTATGGTATCAACCTAATTCCCAAATCGAGCTCTAGGGAGGGGCTTCCATTTCAAATCGAGCCGCGTTGGTGTAGAGTTGCAAGATAGGGAGTTGACCGAGTGTTCAGAATCGTGGAATGTCGAGTGGTTCCAGAGCTTATGGATAGAAGTCGGCTCGATTCCGAGCATCTTGTCATCGCGAGTTGAGGATGGAGAAGTAGCGGTGTTGTTCTTCTGTCGACGGAGGACCGCGTTCGCCGTTCGACCATAAGGTAGTAGTTATTTATTCATTCATTTTATTGAACCAATAGGTATATAGATCTGGAGAAATTCCAACAGTCGGTTGTAGTTCAAACATATATAGATTAGAGAGTATGTATAATATATTCACTTACTGTTTAGGATTTAAATTATGTACAGAAAACAAATCTCTATTTTATTAAATTTTACAGACATATATATATTCAGTTTTGAAGGAAGAAAGAGGAAAAATATAGGATTTTAAAGGCTATAGAGTTTATATGAATCTGTATAATGTATATACATATTTAATTAACTGAAGTTACTATAGATTTTGAAAGTATAAGGATTTAAATGGGAAAATGATAGATGTGGTGGTTAAACTATTTCAATTAACTTATTTAATTTTTGGACTAAACATAATCGGTTTAAGGAAATTTTTAATTTAAGAATTTAAGTCGAACTATAAGTTAACTTAAATAAGTGAATGATAATAAATGGTTTGATTTAAGTGTTAATTAAGTTAATTAAAATTTATTTAATGGTAACTTTTGGTTAGACCATTTCAAATGTTAATAACACGTATAATGCTTGTACAAGGTCCAAATCATGAAGAAATCCAGCCGGGATGGAAATTGGGTTGCAAATTTAAAGGTGAGTTAATCTCACTCAGTTTAAAAATTTAAATTTAAATCCAAATGGTTAAATTTAAATAATTGTTTGAATGCTTGAATTGATTGATGTGATATAGTATGATATAATTTTGAAAGTGGCATATTTTGTTGTGCTAACGTCTGTGGATGAAGGGAAAACAGGTTGGAGGGATCCAACTGGACCCCTCAACTTTATTTAATTATTTAATATTCTCTGTTCTGGATATTTGATATTTTGTAATGAATTATGTGGAGATATTGAATGCTATGGCTTGATTGTTATAATCGGGCAATAATGAATTACCAAGTATATATTATTTGAGTTTGGAAATGAAAGTAAAAGAAGTAAAATTGTAAGTAAAATAATTATGGAAACTTGAATAAATTGGAAAAGAAATAAAGTGCTTTTAAAATTCTAATGAATAAAGTTTAAGTTTAGTAAGGGAAATTTGAATAATCAGAAGATTAATGAATTTTGAATTTCAATGTTATTATTTTAAAAGAATAAAACATTTATTTAAAATTTAAGATTTAATTTATTTAAAGGAATAAAGATGGAATTGGGAAGAAGCTGAAATTGGTATATTTCAGTTAAATGATATAAAATCAAACGGGAAAAAAAAATAAAAGTCCATAATTAATGAATTTTGAGATAAACTGATAAGTAAAGAACTTACGTCAAATGGAATAAATTGGGAATCAATTTGGGAAAATTGATTTAACTAATTGAGATTGGGAATTCTCCTTGGATAACCAAGTACGTTTTTTTTGAAGTAAATTTTAAATATAAGTTAAAAGTTTTAAGTTGTTTTAAAAAGCTAGTTTTGGAAATTTTATTATTTCTAATATCTAAATTCAAAAGAAAGTATTTCCTTTAATATTTATAGTAATAATTATTTAAAAAAAAGTGACTTATTATTTTGTTTTCAAAAGTCAAAACCTAGTTTTATATTTTATTAAGTAAGCTTATTTTCAAAAATTCATAGAGCCTGTATTTTTAACAAATTATTAAAATAATTTTAACTTGAATGTTTTAAAGTATATTTCAGTAAAGTGTTAAATTATCTTAAAAATCTAAAGTTTGTGCTTGGTGACTCTAGTGGAGAATAGCAATACTTGGAATTTGTTCTGAGAAAGGCAGATAGTTTTGAAAACTGTTTTCAAAGGAATTTGAAAAGTGAAATATATCTTGTAAAGATATTTGCGATTAATAAACAATTTGGGGAATTATTTATTGGTTGATGGTTGTTGTGAATATTAATTGATAGTTAAATAACCGACTATCAATATTGGACAAATACGCTGATCGTTTCGAAGAGACCGGGATCGAGATTTATTTCTCGAAAACCACTTCGATCCGGTTTGTACGTTTCGTGAAAACGATTTTGGATTCGAAGATAGAGCAGTGAAGGGCAAGGGCTAGTCGCTACTAATCCTGAGGATATTTCCAAAATGGATGTAGTAGGAATATGTAACAACCCGGTATTTTGCATCAATTATAATCGACAATTTAAATGATTAATATTGACACAAATTTCCATTTGAAGTTTTTAAATTTGAATTTAAAATTCTTTTAAAAAAATTTAGTAAAATTAAAGGGCTTTAAAAATATAATAGTAGCCCTTGTTTTTATTTGGGCCGTGATAATCTCCTTAGCTAATAACCCGTCCCTTTACCATTTTTCTTTTATTTCGTTCGTAACCCTAAAACCCTCAAAAGAAAATAAATTGCGGTCTCGTTCGTCCTCTTCTCCAAATTAGGGCTTGGAATTGTGGTGGCCGACATTACTCGATCGTTGCTCGTCTCTTGTGGTGCTCGCGTTGCTTGCTTCGACAATCGGCCGCTCCTTCAATTCGTCGACAAGGTGAGTGAATTCTCACATCTAATTCGAATCAGTTGAATTCAGTTGCTTATTCTGATTTCTTTGTCTCGTCTTTGACTTGATTTTACCGATTGACTGATTTTGATTATGGCTTGACTTGTTCGATTTTGGCCATTTTGATGTTTATCTCCATAGCTTTATCGACTTGCTTTCTGTTTGATTTCAACCTTCATGTTAAAACTTGCTACTGTTGATTCCATTTGACTTCGGTTATACCTTACTTTGATTTTTGCCAAGACTGCTACTTGAATTCTCTGGCATGTTTTACCTTGCGTGTACTTTGTGCACTGTGCCTCGTTTGGATCATCTTGTAGTCAGATTCGTAGTGTTTGCATTTGTCAAATTGTGCATTACCTTTGTATACTTACTTCGGCCATTTATTTCCGACCTGTAGTGTTGCTGTGTCTGTATGTATATCAGGTTACATGCCATTCACTATAGCTTCGAGTCAGATTTACATTGCATATCCACTTGAGTTTTTGTTGCACTACAATCTGTTTTGACCTGTAGTTGGCACACTGCTTCCATCCTGTTGCTTTCACTGCATCTACATTTTTACCAGTTTGCAGTCTCACTTCCATACTGCTATGTTGTGTTTGCATTTACTTGCATTCACTCCAGATGTTGTTGACTTCCCTTGAGCATATTGATACATGTTAATAATGTTGCATCATTGATATCAGTACCCGACCTTGTCGGACATTGCTTTGACTTAGTTCGAACTTGTTGCCACCCTTCTTGAACTTGTTTCACTGATGTATTGAGTTCGTGTGAACTTAATTAGGTGCCGTCTGCATTTTTCATGGCCTCTGACCTTTGAGGCACACAGACTTCATGTTGTTCACTTGTGTCTTTGGGACCATTGCAGATTGATTACATGCAGTTTTGAGTTCACACCACGTTTGATCATTTATGGCAGCTGTCATGACCATTTGAGATAGTTTGCTTACCTGTTTTATGAAGTGTTGAGTATTTGTAAGGCAGTTTGCATTCATTTGATTTTGTCATCGCTTGATTTCATCAAGTTGCAACAGTTTCGACCTCTTTAGGTTTGCAGTCCACTTGAGTACATATGTATCTGTTATGTGCAATGATATTGAACTTTTCACTGTATGTTAAAATGTGATATTCTCAATTTCACTTAAGTTATTCAGCTTATATTTTCATACCACCAATACTTGCTGTCTTGACCATGTCCCCTGTTGCATTATAATTGCATCTGTAGTTGTCGATGCTTCTGTGCAATGGCCTGAGTCATTTGTAACTGCTGTTACATGTTGTTAGGCCTAGTTGACTTCGACTTTGTTTATGACACTTGCACTGTTTCACTGGTGTATGCATTTAATGTTTTGAATCTTGCTCTTGTATACCATCACTTGTCTCTGCCTAATTCAATTTGCACATGGGTTTGGAGTTGTAGTCTTTCACTTCGGCTAGCACAAGAATGTGCAGCCTGGATGCTTGTGTTGAGCCTAAAATTTATTGGGCTTGACCTCGCATCTTGTCTCTACAATATAATCGACACTCGCCCTTATGACACTCACAGCGATGCGTGTGAATTTTCATTGGGTATATCGTCACTGTTGTGGCAAGGCAGTGCACGCAAGCGTGAACTACAGCCACACGGTATTCATTGGGTACGTCATCACTGTAGTGGCAAGGCAGTGCACGCAAGCGTGAACTGCAGCCACACGGTATTGGTTTTATTGTTATTTCTTTTGCTTTTGATTTATGGAACTATTTCGTATTCCATATGTTGTAGTGGCGTGGCAGTACACGCTTGCGTATACTGCAGCCCTACTCGAGTTGACGTTTTAATTGATGTTTCCAATTACTTGATTGTTTCCTTTGTCCAATTCATCCTTATTAGTGATTGGATAGACGAGATTTATTGTGATTGTCATCTATTCGTTATTTAATTATTATTGCTTCTGTGCATTAATAATTGAGTTTGAATTAGACTGACCCGGGTATTATTTTCTTTTGAATGTAATACTCGGGTCAGACCGAGTATTTTCAGGTTGTAGATATTCTGCTTTGGGATGCTGCTTGAGCTATGAAGACTTTTCATATCTTTTGGGGTTGTCGAGTCATAGTATAGGTTGATATGTATTCATGTATATTAGTCGATAATGTACTTGTATATGTAACTTCCTGAGTCGCTGTTGTAGTTGTATCACATGTACCGTGTCAAATGTATTGTAACCGACATCAGTTATTATATATATGAGACTTTCTGTTTTATCTGTGTTCCGCATTTATATTTATCTGTGTTATTATTTTATATTTTGTCCTAGGCTATTTGAGCCACTATGTAGTAGCTTTGAGTTTGCATCGGCATGTCGGATTCCCTCCTGAAATGAATGCACGTTTTTACTATCTGACATATCGGTGCTCGCATAAAGCAATTACACGGATGGTCGCTCCTCAAGAGCCTCATTCTCCGTGCTAGTCGATAGCACTACACCGTAGTGTTCTTGGCTAGCGTGGGCATAGAGGTGGGGCGTCACAGTTTGGTATCAGAGCCTGGGGTTTAGAACAAATATAAAACATAACTTAGATAGTACATGTGTTACAACTATTTGTCGATGTTTTATTTCTCATCTTTGCCTAAGATCATCTTTGATTGTTAGGAATGAATTCCTAACGCTTATTCATGAGCATTGCTGCTATTCTCTGTCGCACTTGCTCAATTCAGTTTGCACTACTAAGTATCCTTGTGTATATGCTTTACCAAGTTGTATATTGCTGCAACTCGTACCCACTTCGATTTGAACTCGCATTGTTTATTCGAATTGCTGTATATACGCATTCTTATCTCTGATTCGTGTACTTGATGCAGTCTGCATATAATTGGGTTTTGGGTATCAATCTTCGAGACAAATTGCATTTCAATTGTCGACACTGTCTGCTTATCCTTGGTTTTTGGTTTTCATGTGCCTCTCTCTGATAGTTTTAAAATTTCTTTGGTATAAAAGAAATTGTCTTTGACTTTGCCTTGTCGATGTCGACATTGACTTGACTTTTACTTTTGTTAAAGTCATTCATGCATTTATGCTCGTTTTGCTTTGTCTTTCCAATTGTTGATCGATTCTTCTTTTCCGATTAGTTGTTATCTCCTTTGTCGACTTTGATAACTTCTATTTCTGGAATATTTGGATATTCCTACTTTGATGGATTTAGAATCAAATTCTTTGGATTTTAATTCACGTCTTCGAATGTGAATTTTAGTGAATTCATTTGGTTTCCGAATTTAATCGATTCTTGTTAATTCCCCGATTTGTTGCTATCATTTATTAGCAACTTTGATAACATTTTCTTCGGGATTTTCGTGAACATACCTTTTGATGGGTACAGTATCAATTTCTTTGGATTCTATTCACATCTTTGTATGTGAATTCTTGTGATTGATTGTTTCTACAATCATTTTTGTGATTTGTCACTTTAAAAATATAAAGGTTTTCTATACTAGTAGTAAATATCAAAACCCTTTTCTCCAAACAATTTCAAAACTATTTTACTACAAAACTCTTTTCCTAAACCATTTTCCAATCTATTAGTATATACTAACCTTTACCTCACTCGTATGAGAAATCTAATTAAACGACTTAGTAAAACGAGTGGTATATAACGCTTGCGTTTACTTCGCCGGTTAATTCTTGGACTTATTCGATTGAATCTCTTGTGACAATTTTTCTAGTGACGATCTTCAGTTTGTTCGAAAATATTTAAGTTAAGCTAGTGGTTATGGGACATGAAGCTAAACTTTTATATTCACTAACTTAGTGTAATTGACACTTATCGTTGATCATGACGATCATTCTAGATTTAGACTAGCAATTGTGTGATGTCTCCTTTTTGGTTAGGCTAGACACCACCTGTGTGATTCCATTCATACATACCTTTTCGGTTAGCCTAGACACCACTTGTGTGATTCCACTCACACATACTTTCCTTTTGTTTGCGAGGTTAGACTAGAGACCACTTGTGTGATTCCACTCACACATACCTTTTTGATTTTGGGTTAGTCTAGACCTCAATCTGTGTCATTCCGACTCACACATGTGGGGTAGCGCCCCACGGTCTTCGGGCCATTCGTGTGTCAAAATTAATGGCTTGCAACCATGAGATAGCGTCTCGTTATGCGTTGCACGTGTTGATGATTTTTCATGCTCACGTGTAGGTGAGATTCCGTGCTCCCGTTCTCGCTTTGCGTTGCACGTATTGATGATTTTTCATGCTCGCATGTAGGTGAGATTTCGTGCTCCCGTTCTCGCTTTGCGTTGCACGTGTTGGTGATTTTCATGCTCACGTGTAGGTGAGATTCCATGCTCCCGTTCTCGCTTTGCGTTGCACGTGTTGGTGATTTTCATGCTCACGTGTAGGTGAGATTCCGTGCTCCCGTTCTCGCTTTGCGTTGCATGTGTTGATGATTTTTCATGCTCGCGTGTAGGTGAGATTCCGTGCTCCCGTTCTCGCTTTGCGTTGCACGTGTTGGTGATTTTCATGCTCACGTGTAGGTGAGATTCCGTGCTCCCGTTCTTGCTTTGCGTTGCACGTGTTGATGATTTTTCATGCTCACGTCTGGGTGAGATTCCGTGCTCAGGTTCTCGCTTTGCGTTGCACGTGTTGATGATTTTTCATGCTCACGTGTAGGTGAGATTCCATGCTCCCGTTCTCGCTTTGCATTGCACGTGTTGGTGAGTTTTCATGCTCGCATGTAGGTGAGTTTTCGTGCTCCCGTTCTCGTTATGCGTTGCACGTGCTGATGGGTTTTCTTGCTCGCGTGTAGGTGAGTTTTCATGCTCCCGTTCTCGCTTTGCGTTGCACGTGTTGATGAGTTTTCATGCTCGCGTGTAGGTGAGTTTTCATGCTCCTGTTCTCGCTTTGCGTTACATGTGCTGATGGGTTTTCATGCTCGCGTGTAGGTGAGTTTTCATGCTCCCGTTCTCGCTTTGCGTTACATGTGTTGATGAGTTTTCATGCTCGCGTGTAGGTGAGTTTTCATGCTCCCGTTCTCGCTTTGCGTTACATGTGCTAATGGGTTTTCATGCTCGCGTGTAGGTGAGTTTTTCATCCTCCCGTTCGAGTTTTCATACTCGCGTTCGAGTTTTCATACTCGCGTTCGAGTTTTCATACTCCCGTTCGAGTTTTCATACTCTGGTTCGAGTTTTCATACTCACGTTCGAGATTTCATACTCCCGTTCGAGTTTTCATACTCTCATCTTGTGATTTCTGGATTTCTTGTGTAGATTTCTAGAATTTGTGCTTCACCAATTTTCATGATTTCTATTGATAATTTTTATCAATTTTTGTGCATTGGTGAACTCGTGTGTTATTGACTTGTTATGAATACAAGTTTAGGGTATGATACCCCTTTCTATCTTTGAGAAGATTCTTGTGACACTCTTGATGAATGAAAATCCACTTATCGAAGTTGCTACTAATATCGCTATTTTAATCACGTGTTTTAAAAATTGTTTCAAAATAAAAATCGTTTTCAAAATTTTTATAGTTTACGCTTTCAAAAGAATGAGGAAGCGATTTAAATGTTTCAGCAAAATCGAGGACTATGACCCCTTTCTTTTACTGATTCGTTTAATTCCGGACTTGTCCGTTTGAGATTAAAAATTTGTGAATTCCTTCTATGAAATTAAAAGAATATTTTGTGATTGTATTGCCCATTGAGTGCTTTAAGAATTCTGGTCGATGCGCTTGATCAACGTTATCGATAGGAATCTCCTAGACGTTTCGATGAGACAATCAGACACAGTAAATTGAATTTCAAAACGTAAATTTTTCTGAAAAGATAATTACATAAAGTAAATTGTAAATTTCGAAAGTTTTATCTTTTCGGAAAAGAATATTATTTAAAACAACTCTTTTCCGATACTTCTATCCTTGCGATTCCCGAGGGGAACCAAGACTTTATCGTTTGTACCAATGCTAATCATATTGGTTTGCATGCCATTCTCTTGCATAAGAGAACGTTATGTCTCTTGTGTTTCTAAATCATTAATGCCTATTGAGACTAGATATGCCACTCATGATCAAGTGCTCGTGGCTATTGATTTCGTTCTTCAAAATTTGGCATCATTATTTTCGGGTGAGAAATTTGTTCTCTACCCTGATCATGAATCTTGGGAATATTTATTTTCTCATAAGGAACTTAATTTACGTCAATCACGTTGACTCGAGTTCCTTGTATCTTATGATCTTGATATTATTTACCACTCCCGGATGGGAAATCGTGTTGCTGATACACTTAGTCGTAGGCAACAAGTGGTTGTTTCTTTGATGATGTCCCAATGGAATCATCTTTTTACCAAGTTCATCAGACGTTTCGATGTACTTCGTTTTATTGAGCTTCGTCTCATTCCTTTTATGGACTTACGTCTGATGTTCTTTTATGTTGATTGGTTCATTGGACGTACCGTTTTTGTACTTTGTCGGCGTTCCGAATTAATGAAGCTTTGATTCATCTGGCGTACAGTTATTGTACTACGCTGTTGTTCCTAATTATTCGTATCTCACCTATGAAAGGTGTTGTGCGTTTCGGTCGGTCGGGAAAGTCAGTGCCTCGATATATTGGGCCATTTCCTATCACTGAACGTATTGGTTTCTTGGCTTATCGCCTCTTATTACCGGCTCAATTTTCTGTTATTCATGACGTGTTTCACACGTCTTCCTTCTACGGAAATGCCTTACGGATTCCGATTTTATTCTTGAGCTCGGTATTATTGAAGAAATTGAAGTTTCACCAGATTTGACTTTGAGAAACATTCTATTCACATCAATGTTTCGGGGGTTCAGCACCTTCGAAATAAAGATGTTCTTCTCGTGAAAGTTCAGTGTTCTCTAGTTCTATGGATTTCACTTTGGAATCCAGAGAATTCATCGAGCAAACACGTTCTGACTTTCTCTTTCATGCTCTATATGGTGAACTTCTTATTTTCAAATTTCGTCATTTTATGATGACATGCTTTTATGGTTGTTACCTTTTGTCCATTTATTCCTTAAGATTGCGAGGACAGAATTTCTTTAAGGAGGGGAGTTTGTAACAACCCGGTATTTTGCATCAATTATAATCGACAATTTAAATGATTAATATTGACACAAATTTCCATTTGAATTTTTTAAATTTGAATTTAAAATTCTTTTAAAAAAATTTAGTAAAATTAAAGGGCTTTTAAAACATAATAGTAGCCCTTGTTTTTATTTGGGCCGTGATAATCTCCTTAGCTAATAACCCGTCCCTTTACCATTTTTTTTTATTTCGTTCGTAACCCTAAAACCCTCAAAAGAAAATAAATGGCGGTCTCGTTCGTCCTCTTCTCCAAATTAGGGCTTGGAATTGTGGTGGCCGACGTTACTCGGTCGTTGCTCGTCTCTTGTGGTGCTCGCGTTGCTTGCTTCGACAATCGGCTGCTCCTTCAATTCGTCGACAAGGTGAGTGAATTCTCACATCTAATTCGAATCAGTTGAATTCGGTTGCTTATTCTGATTTCTTTGTCTCGTCCGATTGACTGATTTTGATTAGGGCTTGACTTGTTCGATTTTGGCCATTTTGATGTTTATCTCCATAGCTTTATCGACTTGCTTTCTGTTTGATTTCAACCTTCATGTTAAAATTTGCTACTATTGATTCCATTTGACTTCGGTTATACCTTACTTTGATTTTTGCCAAGACTGCTACTTGAATTCTCTGGCATGTTTTACCTTGCCTGTACTCTGTGCACTGTGCCTCGTTTGGATCATCTTGTAGTCAGATTCGTAGTGTTTGCATTTGTCAAATTGTGCATCACCTTTGTATACTTACTTCGGCCATTTATTTCTGACCTGTAGTGTTGCTGTGTCTGTATGTATATCAGGTTACATGCCATTCACTGTAGCTTCGAGTCAGATTTACATTGCATATCCACTTGAGTTTTTGTTGCACTACAATCTGTTTTGACCTGTAGTTGGCACTACTTCCATCCTGTTGCTTTCAATGCATCTACATTTTTACTAGTTTGCAGTCTCACTTCCATACTGCTATGTTGTGTTTGCATTTACTTGCATTCACTCCAGATGTTGTTGACTTCCCTTGAGCATATTGATACATGTTAATAATGTTGCATCATTGATATCAGTACTCGACCTTGTCGGACATTGCTTTGACTTAGTTCGAACTTGTTGCCACCCTTCTTGAACTTGTTTCACTGATGTATTGAGTTCGTGTGAACTTAATTAGGTGTCATCTGCATTTTTCATGGCCTCTGACCTTTGAGGCACACATACTTCATGTTGTTCACTTGTGTCTTTGGGACCATTGCAGATTGATTACATGCAGTTTTGAGTTCACACCACGTTTGATCATTTGTGGCAGCTGTCATGACCATTTGAGATAGTTTGCATACCTGTTTTATGAAGTGTTGAGTATTTGTAAGGCAGTTTGCATTCATTTGATTTTGTCATGGCTTGATTTCATCAAGTTGCAACAGTTTTGACCTCTTTAGGTTTGCAGTCCACTTGAGTACATATATATCTGTTATGTGCAATGATATTGAACTTTTCACCGTATGTTAAAATGTGATATTCTCAATTTCACTTAAGTTATTCAGCTTATATTTTCATACCACCAATACTTGATGTCTTGTCCATATCCCCTGTTGCATTATAATTGCATCTGTAGTTGTTGATTCTTCTGTGCAATGGCCTGAGTCATTTGTAACTGCTGTTACATGTTGTTAGGCCTAGTTGACTTCGACTTTGTTTATGACACTTGCACTGTTTCACTGGTGTATCCATTTACTGTTTTGAATCTTGCTCTTGTATACCATCACTTGTCTCTGCCTAATTCAATTTGCACATGGGTTTGGAGTTGTAGTCTTGCACTTCGGCTAGCACAAGAATGTGCAGCCTGGGTGCTTGTGTTGAGCCTAAAATTTATTGGGCTTGACCTCGCATCTTGTCTCTACAATATAATCGACACTCGCCCTTATGACACTCACAGCGATGCGTGTGAATTTTCATTGGGTATATCATCACTATTGTGGCAAGGCAGTGCACGCAAGCGTGAACTGCAGCCACACGGTATTCATTGGGTACGTCATCACTGTAGTGGCAAGGCAGTGCACGCAAGCGTGAACTGCAGCCACACAGTATTGGTTTTATTGTTATTTCTTTTGCTTTTGATTTACGGAACTATTTCGTATTCCATATGTTGTAGTGGCGTGGCAGTACACGCTTGCGTATACTGCAGCCCTACTCGAGTTGACGTTTTAATTGATGTTTCCAATTACTTGATTGTTTCCTTTGTCCAATTCATCCTTATTAGTGATTGGATAGACGAGATTTATTTTGATTGTCATCTATTCGTTATTTAATTATTATTGCTTCTGTGCATTAATAATTGAGTTTGAATTAGACTGACCCGGGTATTATTTTCTTTTGAATGTAATACTCGGGTCAGACCGAGTATTTTCAGGTTGTAGATATTCTGCTTTGGGATGCTGCTTGAGCTATGAAGACTTTTCATATCTTTTGGGGTTATCGAGTCATAGTATAGGTTGATATGTATTCATGTATATTAGTCGATAATGTACTTGTATATGTAACTTCCTGAGTCGCTGTTGTAGTTGAATCACATGTACCGTGTCAAATATATTGTAACTGACATCAGTTATTATATATATGAGACTTTCTGTTTTATCTGTGTTCCGCATTTATATTTATCTGTGTTATTAGTTTATATTTTGTCCTAGACTATTTGAGCCACTGTGTAGTAGCTTTGAGTTTGCATCGGCATGTCGGATTCCCTCCTGAAATGAAATGCATGTTTTTACTATCTGACATATCGGTGCTCGCATAAAGCAATTACACGGATGGTCGCTCCTCAAGAGCCTCATTCTCCATGTTAGTCGACAGCACTACACCGTAGTGTTCTTGGCTAGCGTGGGCATAGAGGTGGGGCGTCACAAAATAGTGCCTTCGGTTCCGTTCGAACCCGGGACGGACTTTTATGGATGAATGCTTGCGAAACATCGTCAGGTCGACGATGGGCGTTCTAAGGGATATATTCTATAAAGGTAAAGCTTAGCCTTAAGCCTCATCAAATGGGAATGGCTGAAAATCAGGGGATATGCAGCAAGGCTTCGTGGGTAGCCCCCATTGGAGGGTGAGGTCATCCCTGTCTAGATGTCCCTTTTATTTCGGCTTAGTGGGCGGTTGCTGATCCCAACCACGGGGTGATCTTGCTCGGGACTATCCAGTAAGGGATGGTTCCGGTCTTGTGTTGTAGGGGAGTTAGGGTGGCTCCTCGATACGCTGATCTAGACCAGGTACTGTGACAGGTGGTACCCCAGTTCCTAGCCATTAGTTGGAATCCATTTTCCATACGCGCCCGCACGATTTTGATTGTGCCGAACTATTGCTGAAACGTGAGATGCAAGCATTTCAGCTAGATTCTATTTTACTTTCTATAGACACTATTATAATATCGGTGGACTTTAATAAAAATGTTTTAGCTATCGTAAGTTAAAAACCCGACATGTTTATTTGTGGTGTGGTCTTACGAGATGCTTTTGTTTTCAAAGGATTTTTGAAACTTTAATAATCAATTGGGTGTGATTTTCTCACGCTGGTAATCCAGACTGACTCGGGCGTTATTTAACTGTAATGCTCGGGTCAGACCGAGTATTATAGAATACAGGATACGATGCTGTGGAGCTCAGGAGACGAGCTGGATGATGATACGTACTCTCGTACTTGTATCTATATATATTTCTGCTTTGTTGAGTTGTTGTGTATCCATTTGTATGACATTGATGTTGAGCTGTGATTGATGTACTCTGATGATGTAATATATAAACAAAGATATTTGATGTTTGAGTAAAGAGTATTTATTATCTATTATATTTTATTCCGCTGCGATGGTTAGATTCTGATGTTGTTTTCTATTTTCTTCTTCTACCTCTCCTTCTTTAACCCAAATGGTTCGTATTTCTGTGCAACTTGAGTTGATTTAGGTAGAATAGTATTGACTCAAGGGGTACGGATTTGCGGGCCGTTACACTTGGTATCAGAGCTTTGGTTGGTGATAACCTTGGCTCTGGTGGGAATTACTCATTTAAAATAGAGTCTAAAGTACTCTAAAATGAGTTTGAGCGTATTAATAGATATGAGCGCGTATTTTTAGTGAACATAAATTGTTTTAATATCGTGTTGATTTGTTTATTGAGTGGCATATGGACCTTCGTCGACACAGTCTGCGCAACTGTATTGAAGGGGTTTCTAAACACTTGAATAGAACAATTGACACGGTATTGTTTTAAATGCGGGTAAATGAAATAATTTGTAACAACCCGATATTTTCAGTCATTCGCATCCGCACATATCGGACTTGAATTGCTCAAAATACCGTATTGTAAATAAATTTGGAGCAAATGAAATACAATCAAAGAATCACAGACACAGAAATGTCAGAATAACTCGCAGCGGAAATTAAAATACCATAATAGTTCATGAAGCTACTATAACAAACTCTCAAAACATAATACATAATATCAGTCTGAAAAACATGCACAATAGAAATCTCAATTACATAGCAGTTTATCAATACCAAAGCTGAAATAGAATAACTGAAACTGAAGGGATAGATAACTAGACAAGTAGAATCTCCAGCAATTAATAGCTCCAGAAAGAAATCCAAAGCTAAGCTGTAAATACTCAGGCTGACCCGAGCGTAAAGTAAAACAAAAAACACTCGAGCCAGGACAATATATACTTATATAATGTAAACCAACTCAAGTGAACTGTAGTAGAAATGCACAATAACTTAAAGGATGCTTGGGATCGCCCATCCTTTAAGAATCAGTTAAACTATAATTTAATTACATCCCGTGGTTAAAATTTCAAAATGGTATTTTATACTTCAAAATCAAATATAATTTCAAAATTCAATATCATTCAAAATATCATATCTTCCAAACCACATTCATTTTTATTTAATTTAAATACCATTACAAAACACATTTCAAAATAGTTTATATTTCGAAACAAATTACTTCATTTTAAATCATAAAATGAAGTTATTATATTTAATAATTAAATGATTAAATTTTCAAAATTTTAGTCTTTCAAAATTCATTTATTCACTTAATTTATTAAAACAGATGAAAATTCAACTTTCGCAGCATTTAGAAATTGCTACGGAAAGTTACATTCAAAACAGTTCAATTCAACAAAAGATAGCATTTAAAAATGTTGTAATAAGGTTACATTAGTTTCAAATAAAACTTAGTTAAATTCAACAATTATAGCATTTACAAAATGCTATAATAACCTTTAATTAAACTTAGCCATTTAGTTCATTATTATCAACTACAGCATTTACAAATGCTGTACTATCATTTACATTAGAATTAATAGCATTTCAAAAATGCAGTTAATTAACTTCAAGTATTCAATATAATTTCACAAACAATCATATTTTTATTTAAATCATTTTTAGCTTATAAAATCATATAATTTCACTTTTAAAACAGTCATTCAAATACCCTTATATTCATGATTTTATAAAGTTAAATCTCCATTCAAAAAAATCAAAATTTAATAATAATTCACTTATTAAATTCCAACATTAATTTTTGAATTCATTAAATTAAAATTTAACTTATCATTTAAGTTTAAAATTTCAAATATAACTTAATTTCATTCTTATTTACTTAACTTAAAATTCACTTTTAAGCCAAATTCACAAATTTCCAATTTTAGTTATATTTCCAAATTTCAACCTAAATATTCATTCATTTCACATTATAACTTTATTCAAAAATCATTAATATATTATAAAAATCATTTTTAATTCATTTAATTGAAAATATCATAAATTTATCATATTTTAATATTTAATTTAAATTCTATTTATCACCAAATTATAATTTCCAAAATAACTTACATTTCAGATTTCCTATCTTTACCATTTATTTATTTCACTTATAAATTTTCAGAAAATCAATAATGCTTTAAAAAAATAATTTTTAATCAAATTTAAATCAAAATATTATAATATTTACATTTCTAAAATAATTTAAAATTTTTAGAAAAACATATTTTTACAACGAGTCTGTATTTCATTTTTCTAGCCTAAGTAAAGTGATACGGGTAATATATCATTTCAACCCATAATTTACAAAGAAAACCCGGGTTTGATCATTTCAAACCCGCAATCTCAAGTAAAATAAAATAATTGAAAATCATTCAGGCCTATCATTTCAGCCCACAATGATTTTCTCCTATTCTAAAGTCCGTTCGGGTATGTATCATTTCAACCCATAGTGATTCTAGTCTACAGGGAACTTGCAGTGTGATAAACTGATGAAAATAACATAATAGCATGAAATAATAGTAACATATGATATAACAGGTGTAAATATAGGTGTGAACATGATATGAACATAATGTAGCAGTTATAACAGGATGATATGCAATTTACAGATTCAAAAGGGGTCGATTTACTATTTATATATGTACATATTGTCTGGTGAGAATAACTCACCTGTTCAGAGCTGGAGATAGCTACCAAAGCAAACAATACAGACAACACGAAGGCATGACAATGCGAAAATGAATTAAGAGTGGAGAGCCAACGCTAATTGTCTTGTACATATGAAACAAAACAATACATATAACATGAATTTCAAACCAAAATATGACATTAAACAAGCTAGAGTTAAGGAACAACAATTAATCAAACACTTGCACTTGCTTCCACCATCACTATGGTCAGCCTATAGGGTGATGAGGTACTGCCATGGGGTGTATTTTGTCAGGTATGGGTCATATATGGTCGGCCTAGCAAGGGTAGTGAAGGTATGGAAGTTGCTATGTGTGAAAATACAAGTACAAGGCAAACAAGTGGATTTTTGTGCAATTTCAAGCTTCGGGCAAGGCTACAAATGGCATGGCCAGACCTTTTTGAGGCTAGGAGATGGTGTAGCAGTGGTTTTGGTTCAGTTATGGGCTGGAGAAGGTCATGCAAAGGGCGTCTAAGGGTGTGGTGAAGTGGTGGAAGTTACAAGGTGTGAATACAAAGGATTTAAGGCAAATAAGTGGCTTTTGTGCAACCATATGGCTCAACCAAAGGACCATTGGGCTCGGTCCCTACAAGGTGAAGGTCAGGTGGGGTCTGGAGTGTCGTCTAAAGATGGTGGAGGGACTGGTGGTGGCGGCCAAGGAGGTGGTTTAGGTGAAAAATGAAGAGCATGTGCATAAATGGTTCGGCTAGGCTAGTTTCAAGGTGATTTTGCCACATTTGGTGATGATAGCTTCAAGGGGGCTCATGGCCTGGTCAAGTCAGAGGGAAAGGATGTTGGAGTGTCCACGGGCAGTGGTGGATTTGGTCGGAGGAGGTGGTGGAGGAGTATGGCCAAGCAAAGCATGAAGAGACAAGTGCAAAACCATTAAAACATTGAAAACCAAAGGAAAAAGAGAAGAGATTTTTACCCAAACTTCTATAACAAATGGCCGTATGTTTTTTTAAGTTTGAGAATGTTTTTTCTCGTGGAAAAGAAATGAAATGTGGCTGGAAAGAAGGAGGAATGGTACGGCACAAATAAAATAAAGGAGTAGGTTGAGAAAATGAAAAGGCGGAATGTAAAAAGACTTTGGAAATATAAAGAGTCCAAAAACCTTTCAAATTTCCATCCATTTTCTTTTATAAGTTTAAATATATGAAAATAAATATAATTTTAGTTAAAATATGAAAATATAACAAATAAAAAAAATATAAATAAATAAATATTAATTATATATAATTAAATTAAGAAAATAGCAAAGAAAATGTAAACTAGGCTAGAAAATTCGAAAATAAATGAAATGAACTTTGAAAAAATTTTGTGTGCTTGAAAAATATCTATTACTTAAATAGGAAAAGAAAAACCACATCATTTATACGATGACACGTGTCCTTTTTTAAAAGGGTATTTTCGGAACTAGATCATATTATTTGCAGGTAACCGATGCGTTTTTCCTGCATCTGTTGGTTTGAATCCCAAAACCGTATTCCCTTCTTCACTCTCCGCTTCTCTCTCCACGGTTTACAATCCATACTCCGCTCTTTCTTTCTTTTCCTGTTCACTAATCTTACCCCAAACCAACCAACGTCTTTTCCTCATCTTTCCGTTTATCAAGTTCGAACAGATCCGTGCTTTGGTTGATGAAACTACAGTTTGGTATCATCTTTCCCCAATTATTCACTGATTCATGCTTTGGTTGGAGACATTCCAATTAGGTAACTTATTTTACTATTTTCGTTAACGATTTTGGATTAAACAGTTTAAACCTCAAGCTATTTATGTTGATTGATTAATATGTCAATGTCTGAATACGTCAGGTTCGGATAATACATATTGGCATAAGCAATTCAAAATGAATATTCGCAGATTAGAGAACAATATATAAGTTTATCTTAATCAAACTATGGTTGAAATTTGTTTCCATCTATTGAATTTCACTGTAAAATTTATTTGATAATCTATAGTTAAAGAATTACTAAAACTACACGGTTTTTCCAAGATTCGAGGCTTAAAACATTCTATATTGCTACAATATAGATGTCTTTGATACGGTTGTTTTTGGAGATTGATACAGTTAGTGCCTTATGTCAGTTATTGCTAGAAATTATAGTGTACTTAACCGAGTTTACAAATATATTGATTGAACAATATATCTAGAATAAAAACCCATCAGTAAATTTTATATGAGCTGGTAGAAATGCAGTAAAACTGAACCACATTATGCTTAACATACATCCAACTGGTGCCATTATACTTTTTAGTCCAACCTATATTTAACTCAGGTTTATAAATTGAAAAATCAAGTATATAATGCAAACCAAGATGACTTGACAAACAAAATAATCCTAGATGTGTTGAACAGTGGCACGCATACAATTACAATCATCTATTGTTACATTTGACTTATAGGATTTAAATATAATTGTTATTTTTATACTATAAATGACCAATAAAAAAGATAAACGATTTTATGATATCCTTACTCACTAACACATGCCAAAAATCAAAACAAAACTTTTACTGGAAGTAATGTTGTATTAAGTCAATTTGCTTCACAATATTCATCATACTATTTTATTTTCCCATACTCCAGTTTTACTTTTTCCTACCGTCTTTTATTTCCATGCTTGGGAAGATGACTAAAAAAACATTAGGGCTTTAGGTTTACTGTATGTTTAATACAAAATTAGACGCTACGACACTATTTGTAGAAATACAGTAGTTTGGTAGGTTTTCTGTAATTCATATTATCTAGAAAATGCTACTAATAATCTTTTATTATTATCATCCTTCTTACCTTGCAGCATTTTTGTGGCTCTATCATTTTCAGGTAGATGGAACTTCCCTCTGTTTGCAACGTGATATGAGCTTTTACGCGTAGAGGAATAGTTCTTATGGATAAAACCCTTGCTCAGATGGGTAGTACAAGTTCGTATATTTATGTAAAGAAGGTATTTTTTACTTCATTACATTGAACTACTATTAATTTATAACATTGCCTTTACATACAGATTGTGAATTCTTATATTATGTTGCCTTAAATTTTTTACTTTCATAAAGCATCAGTAACATTAACCGGTTATTCCACGAGTAAGAGTTTATGAACATCCTTTGACAGAGCTTTTATTCATAATTTGTAGTTCACCATTGCACGTTAACTGCTCAGTAGACTGAATATGTATGCTTCACTCTTATGTGGACTTTTTATTTCAACGAAAAATAGTAGAAAAGGCTTATTCATGCAATAAATAAGAACCCAAATTATGTAACATGAATTAACTTATCACATCAGCTTTTTTCTAATCATAATGACTTTCTTATGTATCTTTGGGATAACCGTCTTCTATGTTATTTCCCCATTATTTCTTCATTGATCACAAGTCTTAACAATTTTTTCCACTCAATCGTTTCATCAACCGAATATTTTTGGCCATATGAAACTTATAAAGAACGTAAAAATTGTATGCTGCTATTAAAACTATTGTCTCTTAGCTTTTATACTTATTGAGTTTATTATAACTACTTCATGTTGGAATAATTGATGAGCGGTAAGACCTTGGCAAAAGAATAAAACTCAATTTATTCGCTCTTCCCACATGTGGAAAAATAAGTGCAAAAAACATATGTATGGGAATTTGGTTTCATGAGTAGTCAACACAAGTATAGTTTCTTAAAAAAGATTTTAAGTTATCATTGGTCAAAATCAAATTTGCAGTGCTATATGCATAGAAATAAATCAGTTATATGTAATCACTTTTCTAATTCAAACAAGTTTTGGCCACTTTAAAACAATATTTATTAACACATTTAATAATTTACTATCTTGGTTGCATAATGTACAAGTTTTGTTTTATCCAAGGCAATCCCCCACATTGATTCTTGGAGTATCCGCCCAGTAAGTTGCATATAATCTTAAATAGAGTAATAATATTACAAGAGAATATTTATTTTCGCTGCCAAAACCATTATTTTTAAAGCAACCAATAATAGCTATATAGGTGCTATATTTTACTATCCACTGTGTCTCAACAAAAATATGCGTTCCACCATACAAAATGCAAAATAAAAAAAATATAATTGATGCAAGTGTGTGTGTGTGTGTGTCATGTTGCATGATACCGCTTTTAGGCTAAAAAAATTTCTAGGAGTAGCGGAAGTGTTTGGTAGAATGAGTTGTAATTATATAATTGGTCAACTACTGCATTTTGGATAATATTTTCATTATATGATCATAATTAAGAATACAAAATCGATAGGCTTATTCATGCAACTTCTTTTTATACTGTGGCGATTGATGGAAAAATAGTTTAGTGTTTATTACATTAATTTAAGAAGTTTGCTAATGATGTTAATGTATAAAAAAATATTGGTTGAATTAAGATGCCTACATATTATATTCTCATTTTCATGACAAATTCGATCACATGATTCGATTTGTTAATATGCTTTAGGCTAGCTGATTGATTTCAGATTCTCTGAACATCTAAAAATTTACCACAGGAAGCATGAAATATTATGCATCTAATGTGGATTATATGGACTAGAGTACTCCCACAATTACTTACATTCACATATTACCTAGAAAATATATTCCTATAGATTTAGCAATAGTTGATTAAACAAAAGATTGAGATATGGGAACTCACAGCATTACAAAGTTGGATAGTTGAAACATGGCATCAATAGAGCATGGTATAAGGATATATTAATAAGTCTGTATACATGAGGTATATTACGTGGTCATCTTTATATTGCTGTGAGTTTTATTGTGCCAATAAAATATGTGTATACAAACTAGCTCAAACCTACATATATACCCGCATATGCCAACAAAGATTGAGGAGGTAAGTTCAAACTAATATAAATAAAACAACTATTTAAATATGCACGATATGTGTACTTAACAGGCAATAGCTCAAGAGAATCACAAGCTCAAAGTTTAAAACGCACGCAAGTACCAATGGAAAAACATACATCCCTGACCCTCAGGCTTCGCACTATGCTTGCCTGGTGTACATATACTCACCTCTCCCCATGTTTCCATGTTAACACAGTATCATATGAATAAGAAAACTTACTTTTATCATATTATATTTAGATGAATTATTTTTCCAGTTAACTTACGCATAACTTTCATTTGCATTCACTCACACTTTGGGTTTCCTCTCTCTTACATTCTCATCAGACAACAAATTATGTCTACACATGCATATTCTTATATATGCAATACTCACATACCGTATAGCAGCGAAAACACTCTTTCTCAAATTGACAGAAATGCACACATACAACTCATAACACACACAACCTACACACACAGACATACTCATATATTTACATATATGCGTGCACAATAGGCTACGCAAAAACCCAACTATATACATACACATGTCTACAGAATGCAGACCATGTAAATACAATTGAATATTGAAGTGCAGGATACAAAAATCCGAATGAGATGAGGGAAAGAAAGAGACAAAGTAATATTCGAAGGTTTTAGGCCAACGCATACATTTTTAAACTTACATTTTTAAACTATATTATGATTATTATACCTTAAAAATAACTTAATGCATTGAATTTAGGATCAGTGGTTATTTTTAAAGAAGTTTTGCAGCCATTTTTGGTGTATTATCTACAATTTTATATGCATATGCATATACATCATTTACAGAATTCTAAATATTATTATGTTCGTATCATGCACAGGCCGTTACGAAACAAGAAATAAGAGAAGCACAAAGAGATAAGAAAGAGTAGAAGCCGTGCAAAACTGAAGCACAAAAAAGCTCAAAAATGTAAGTGCACAGGTAAGACCATTTACATTCACTTTATATAGGTAATAGAACACTATTTTTTGACCAAAATAATCATTATGTATGCTGATAGCAAGCTTAGTGAGCAGAACATAGAGGGAAGGAAAATCTGTAGTGAGCAGAACATAGTGGAAACCAAATTAATATTGTATAGGAAAGGAAAAGGTTAAGTGAATAAATCTAACTTGAATACACACGGAGATTAAATTTTAATGAATAATCAATGCTAAGGTTATTTTTGACATTATAGAAAAGCTTTTCCAAGCTAAATTATTTCATTATATAGTTGCAGAATATTTGGGTACATTACATCCTTAATTTATATTTTTATGCATGTGTGCACATATACATATAAGTGGACGTACCTATTATTGGTTAGAATCACTTCTTTACTTTAATTATAATTGAAAAACAACGGTCATTATACTAGCTACTGCCTTTGATTGACAGTGCAACTTGGTTCTGTTTCACCGCACCACTGCTTGATAACATTTCATTTTTAAATTCATCAAACCATATTCTGGTTTTTTAAATCCGAATGAGATGAGGGAAAGAAAGAGACAAAGTAATATTCGAAGGTTTTAGGCCAACACATACATTTTTTAAACTTACATTTTTAAACTATATTATGATTATTATACCTTAAGAATAACTTAATGCATTGAATGTAGGATTAATGGTTATTTTTAAAGAAGTTTTGCAGCCATTTTTGGTGTATTATCTAGAATTTTATATGCATATGCATATACATCACTTACAGAATTCTAAATATTATTATGTTCGTATCATGAACAGGCTTTTACAAAACAAGAAATAAGAGAAGCACAAAGAGATAAGAAAGAGTAGAAGCCGTGCAAAACTGAAGCACAAAAAGCTCAAAAATGTAAGTGCACAGGTAAGACCATTTACATTCACTTTATATAGGTAATAGAACACTATTTTTTGACCAAAATAATCATTATGTACGCTGATAGCAAGCTTAGTGAGCAGAACATAGAGGGAAGGAAAATCTGTAGTGAGCAGAACATAGTGGAAAACAAATTAATATTGTATAGGAAGGGAAAAGGTTAAGTGAATAAATCTAACTTGAATACACATGGATATTAAATTTTCATGAATAATCAATGCTAAGGTTATTTTTGACATTATAGAAAAGCTTTTCCAAGCTAAAGTATTTCATTATATAGTTGTAGAATATTTTGGTACATTACATCCTTAATTTATATTTTTATGCATGTGTGCACATATACATATAAGTGGACGTTCCTATTATTGGTTAGAATCACTTCTTTACTTTAATTATAAGTGAAAAACAACGGTCATTATATTAGCTACTGCCTTTGATTGACAGTGCAACTTGGTTTTGTTTCACCGCACCACTGCTAACGATAGTAAATGACATCAATCATTTCTAGGAAATGAGTTTTCTATTTCATGAAATTAGTTGAGAAGAATTTCACTGTATTTGTCCCAAAAAATACATAAGAGATAATCCAGACCAAAACAACAGTTGGAAATATGACCAAACTGCACAAGCTATATTTCAATTTTTAAACATGTATCATGTTCAATACTGCTTTCCGACTAATTAGACTTCCTGTCAAATTAAGTGTACAGGTGAAGCAGTGAGTATTGACAGAATTTTAATTGTTGATTGAGAGGACTATGGCTTTGGGAGTACATGGATTATAGAGGAAGAATGCAGTGATGGTTTGGTTGATTAATGATATAATGATACAAAATTGGGTGCGTGAAAGTGTACAGAGGAAAGATGATTTAGTAAAAATAGTTGTTAATCATATAACAGGACAATTTGTGTTAATTTCAAAAATTGGTCAGGTGTTGTTGCAAAAGTTTATTTTTCTACCTTATATAGGTTATAATCTGATATGTGTTGGAGAAGCTAAAATGCTTGATTTTAATAAGTCAATGATTCAAAACTTGATAGAGGATAGAGATAAACTGGAAAAAAATATGCATTTATGCAGGGTGGTAATATCAAAGCTGATTTGTTGATGCGTGCAAAAACATGCACAGGAGTTGCTAATGATTTGCATGAAACAGTTTGTTCAAATGATGCTATGTTTATCAGTCGATTGTGTTGGCCATTGGAAATTTTTGAGGGCATTTATTCCTGTAGTGATAATATAGGAGACTGTACGTAATGATGTCAAGTTGCATGACAAGTTGGATGTGTCGTTTCAAGATTTATTTTGTTGGATTGGGGTGGGAGTGAACTTTGTGAATTTCATGGATGTTACTCAGATTTAATTAAAGTTTATTTTAATATTCAATTTACAGGTTAATTTCTATTCTGGCTAGGCTTTATTAATCATTTTGAGACCTTGGTATGAAACCACAACCTATGCATTATCAATGCCTCAAGTATCAAGATACAGGTGTGCCCTCTTGAAGTTTAGTGCTGCTAATATTAATGTATCAAATCCGCTGAATGGATGGATAAGTAGGTGCGGTGACTTTGAAACTAAATTGTCATGGTCATGAAACAGAAGACATGGGCTATTCCTAAAGGTTCTTACTAGATGTTCCTACATGAAACAAAATATTCCTAACTTTTAACATATTATATTTTTGAAGTAGTAATGCAATAATAGTATCCTTTGCTATGGTTTAAGGGGAATAATTTCTTGGACCTGTGTCAAATTTGGGTTTCGTTTTCTTGGTGGATGCCTGTATTCTTAACCTTTGAAGTATTCTATTTTTTTCCAGAATGGTGAAACTAATTCATTATCCGATATGAGGCATTAAGCACACATGTTTGCATGTTTCTTTTCTTAACATTTTTTTAGGTGTAAAAATTGCATTCAACTGGTCAACAAAAATTGTTGGTCACTTTGTCAAAGGCAACAGTTGTGTATTCTCTTCCATGATACATTCGTCACACATGAAAAACTTCAAGATGGTAATTGATTCGTTGATATTAGAATAATTTTTAGAATTTATTTATGGAATAGAATTGTTCAAATGTAATTACAATTAGACTTCAAAAAGTGAATCAAATATATATAGCTGCATTAAAATATGTAACGCAAAAACTTTCTAAATAAGTCAAACAATCTATATATCTTTATTAATCTTTAATAATAGTTATGGCTTTGGTGCCACATTTTTTTAATATCAATGTGAACTACCAAAGATGCTGGTCTATATATTATCAAATTTTAATCACTTATAAATAACATTTAATATTAAACCTTATTTACAAATTCAAATGCCCCTAAAAGTAGAATCTAACAATTAAACATGCTTTACAAATTCAAAAAGCTTTTAAAAATAGAATCTAAAATTAAACTTGCTTTACAAATTCAAAACAATTCTTTACAAATATACAAATTTTAATATCACTTGAAAGTAAAGAATTAATTTTTTACTAATTTAAACATATACAACTAATAAGAAAAACAATTTACGCGCAAAGCGCGTACCGTAAGACTTTAGTTTTAGTGGGATGAAGCTCAATAATGTCTTTGTATTCTATGTTAAAATCCAATTTTTTTCGTATTTAAATGGTTTGGGATGTTTTATTGGTTGAATCAGCCATAAATAGATTGATGGAGTTGTGATCATTAGTTTCTAAGAGGAGATATATTGCTTAAGCTGGAAAGAAATTTTGTAACCACGACATATGTTGTAAAAACTATTTTAATCTTAGTGGCTATGTTTTTGACTAGGCCTAACCTCCATGAATGTTTAAGACTATGGATATTGAATTCAATGGGACCAGTGTTAAAATTGATTTTATTCGGTTCTAGAACATTTGAGGGATGTAGAGTATTATCCTTTAGTTTTTCGTTACTTTTCTAATACTATTTAAATCCCTTGACAAGCACTAAGGGATATTAAATGTGTTAATGTTGTAAATGCAGGCCCACCTACGCGTGCATATATACTCGTATAAATAATATAAATAGACACTGAAATTTGTTTAAACAAATATTTTTCTTATCATTTACCAACTCATTTCATTAACAGGTTCATGTTGGTTGCAGTTGAGATGAATATCAGAGGTTTGCTTGCAAATTGCTCGAGTTGATTAAATCTTTTTGGTTAGTTCATGTTCATCATCTATCGACTTACCATATGATTCTGTTCAGACTTCAAAAGCAGGTACAGTTCTGTAATATAGTACAATTTGTGTCCATTTTCAAGTTAAATTGAGGAATTTGTTGTGTACTGTACGGTTTTATTGAATTGCTAAGAAGAGAGACTGATAAGGATAAGGATTTGGCAATTAGTACTTCCATCCAGCTGTACTATTATCTGTTTGATATGTTGACGATTTTGCTTCAAGCTTTCGTCAACTTCACTTAAAACTCAAGTACTTGACTAATATAACTGCCATTTTCCTGTTTTAGATCAACTTTATGAAATAGTGATAACAAACATATTGGGAATCACTTATCTTTAGTTAATCTCCATGTCCTAACGTCTGAATTTGTATAAGGGTAACTTCCTTCCACATTGCATATAGAATAAAGATTCAACTTATATTACAAAACTACTTTATTGATAACCTACGCCATATATATAATATATATTTGTGTGTACACACACATTACATCTGCATGAACACATCATAGTATTATACAGCTCTACAATTATCTGGGTTATATCCTAAAAGACTCTATAGTCAGTCTGTACAAACATATACTATGATAACCCATACCCAACAACATATTTTTTAACTCCTCATTCCACAGCTACATACATTCAAAATACGTTCACACATCAAATTCTAATATAGCTTTTCGTACCCAATACACTACCCACACTGCCCAATATCCAAACTAGAATCACGTATTTTTTATTTTGTTGGCAAAATGGGACCATGTTGATGCGTTATTGAAGCTGACTTAGTGCACCTAAGGGCACAGTCACCATTGTATGATTTATAGGATTTTTCATATGGTGTTCTTAAGTAGTTAAGCTTAATAGTGAAACATATTTGCAGTTTATTGCATTACTATATATAGGTTTTACTGTGAAGTATCATCATACATTCAATCCAACATCATCAATTACTATTTGCACTTTTACTCTATGTTATTTTACTCATTACTATTTGGTGAATTATTCACTAATTGTGATGGTCTCAGGTAAATCTACTTATAATAGCTTTAAGTTCAACTATTTCTCACTTAACTGAGATATTGCTTGCAAATTGTAAGTATTAATCCACAATGTTGGATTTATTATGAGTAAAGCCTTGGCTCTTATAAAAGGAATTGCCATTTTATTTAGTCTACCATCTGAATCATGGGCAAGGACTCATGGTCTACTCGGGGATGAAGTAAGAAGCCTGCCCACATAAATTTATAAGATGGAAAGAATTTAGTTTTGTTCCAGAAAATGTACAACTCAAATGTTTTGTTTTGAAAGTGTTAAATTGCCATAAAATTATATGTGCATTGTGGTTGAATCCTGTGCTGTAAATGCTCTGCACTTTGAATGAACGTATTAACTATCCTTTTTTTAGATATGTTTTTTCTTCTTCTAAACAAATCTAAATTTTTATCTTCTTCTGTATGCAAGGATACTTGAAAATACATGTGTTTTGTTATATCTACTATATTAATGAACTAACCTACACACTATATTTGCGCACGAACTCAAAATATAATACAACAGTACATGTACCTTCTACCTTAAAATCCTTTATTCTGCGTAGGGTATATTCTAAGTAAATTTTAACATTAATTTAGTAACCAACAATTCCCGTGTGCGTAGCACGGGCCACGCACTAGTTTATATATAAAGCTAAAGACACAAAAATAAAATGCTTGCATAAAAATAAATAAATAAATTTTAATTAAATATAATTTAAATGAAGAAAATAGCAAAAAAAATGGAAACTAACCTTAAAAATAGAAAATATGTGCAACAAATTTTGGAAAAATTATTTTATCACTTTAAAAATATTAAAATACAAAAATATACATAAAATAACATATTAACACATATTAAAATAAAATATAACAAAGAAAATATGATTTATATAATCTAAAATAGACAAAGTTGCAAAATAAAACAAATTATACTCAAAATTGAAATGTGCATAACTTTCACAGTTTAAGTCCGTTTTCAACGAAACAAAAAGCAGTATTCAAGTTGTTAAATCTATTTTCATAATAAAAGATAAGATTTAGGAGTTTAAATATTTAAATTTGAAATTTAAAAGTCAAAGTTTGACCAGTTTGAACAGAAATTCATCTTTCAGTAAGATATCCAATTTATACCTGTTTGAAATTATAATTCACATAATAATCAATACTTATATTTAAAAATGAAATGTTTGAAATGAAACAAGTTTTAAAAAAATTCAAAATGAAATAAAGTCAAAATTAAAATATACATAAAAATCTAGGGTTGTTACACCCTCCCCCACTCAAATCTTTTCGTCCTCGAAAAGGAAGGAAGCGGAGAAACAACAAGAAAAAGCAATAGGTTGGAATGCATCCCCGAAAGAAGGTAGGGAAAAAAGATAGCTAGGAGGTAAAGCAGGTTGAAAGACAAGGATGAACCATTATTTGAACCATTATACATTTCAATTTAATTTTTTTTTTTTTTTTAGTATGATGAGTAGTCATTTGATTCAAATATGATGGTTCAAAGTAAAAAATATTTAAAACATTTTAAATTTTTAGAAGGGAAAATAACTGATCAAAATATTCTTTATATAGTACTTTATCAAAATACTTTTATAACTCGATGTCTTAACAAGTTTATCCTCGTTCCTGTAGATTCCGGCAGTGCGTTGATCAGGCGCAAAGCTAGACTTCTCCAGGTACTTAGTAGACTTGTTTCAACACCCAATGAAAATACTAGAAAACTCTTTTTAAAAAAACAGATATGGAAAGTACAATCCAAACAAATCAACCAAACCGAAACAGTTGTCTAACCATGGATCGCAGATACACAATGGTTACGCCTGGATCCCCCAGGAAACAATCCGTATCCGTAAGCTTTCTCAGCCCTGCGAGTTACGCCATGATGACGAGTAGAATGCAGGATACACAATGGTTACGCCTGCATCCCCCAGGAAACAATCCGTACGCCCAGGCCAGCTCAGCCAGACATTTACGCTACTAATGCGACCTACATAGAGTGCAGGATACACAATGGTTACGCCTGGATCCCCCAGGAAACAATCCGTACCCCCAGGACAGCTCAACCAGGCATTTGCGCTATGCAGTCGCGATCATAAGACCATGGAGATCGCCATGGAATTCGATGGACACTCGAGTATCATATCCGAAAAACCCAAATCAAAGAGAGAGAATAATATCGATAGAATGAATCCACAGTGTGGCCACAAAGCGGATATCAAGCAGAAGGCACTTTCCATATCTTTACTTCGAAAATATGTATCATATAGTACCTTTCAAAATCACTTTCAAATATCATACTTATATAAAGTCCATTTTATATAAGATTTCATTTCAAATCAAATACTTTTCAAAATACTAGTATATCAAATCACACTTATAAAGATTTCGATTATATAAGATTTCACTTTTCAAAATTGGGTACCCTTTCAAATCAATAATTCCAATTCAACAGTTTACTTATACAAATCATTTGTATATAAGTTCGATAGCTCCCAAATCAAGTATTTAATAAAACAAGGTTCTAAATTTCAAACCATTTCGATATCAAATAAATTTTAAAATCATATATAATGTCACCAAATCATTTCTTTCAAGTTATACATATTCAGTTTCAAAATTTCTTAAAACAATAGGTTTAGAAAATAATCCAAATTTCCAAATCAACAAAATTTAGGTCAAATAAATCCATTTCCATTTCAAACATGTATTCACTTCAAAAGTCATAATACTTTCAAAGTTATGAATCTTTCGAAACTAAAATACTTGAAATCATTACACTTTGAAAATCATAACATTTAGAAATCATGCATTTGAAATCATAAAACATGCCCTTAATTGTTTACATTTCAATTTTTTCAATTAAACCAAAATCTAAAATTTCCAATTTTAATTCAATTCAAACCATCAGTTTCAATTTAGTTTTCCAACAAAACCATTTCAAATATTATCAATTTCAAATATAGATTTGATTTACAAAATAAACTATTAAATCTTAAATATGTTTCAAGGCTTAAGTATACCATATTTCAAAAATAAATTTCATAATTTCATATATCTCAAATTTTACTTCATTATTACTTACATATGTCATTACTTTGCAACATTACATTCGATCGCTCGCTTGATCACACAAGTTCGCTTTCGAACTAGTGTTGTCCATTCGACTTCCCTAATGCGGACTTCGATATGGTTTCTTGACTAGACGCCATCAGTCTCCTTGCATAGCCATATACTATGATTGAGAATTCTAGAATCAAGCCCAAAATCCATATCAAATGTTCGCCATCAAGAATCAAATGAAAAATCCTAACACGAAATGGTGTAATTCACCTCGAACTTGTGTACTCAAACTTGGATCAAATTAATTATGTGAATAAAACAACGTACGTACAACTTATATATCTATTCCAACTTGTTAAATAAATAGTTTTATAAAGATGTTACTAAGTTAAAACATTTAAAACCAAAATTTTCTCAAACATTTGAAGACTAATTTTTATCCAAAACATTTCAAAACTAAATTTCATATTAGTATAATTCAAAATAGTCTTATTTATTTACTTAACAAAACAGTTTCAACTTATAAAAAACCATATCATTTCATACTTGAAACATACAAACTAAACTTATATTCTTTATCAAATACCTTATACCTTTCAAAAAATTTGGCTTTGAAAAACTAACCTTGATTTGGAAGTGCTCGAATCATAAAATAGTCGAAGAAGTCATATTTTCAATCCAAGAGTTGGAAATCAACACTAAATCAGTAAATCAATTTCAAAAGTTAGGTTTCAAAATCTGAATCTCGAGAACTGAACACCGGCTTACTTTAAATCTTTTCATATATATATATATATATATATATATATATATATATGTGGATCTATCTTTCGAATATCAAACCATACTTCGAAATCTGAAATCAAAATTGGTTTCACAAAAATCACTCGCAGAGCAAAGCTACTAGAGTGGCCTCTCTCTCACGCAGAAACTCGAAAATCAATGTCGATGATGCATGCATTCATCACCGAAATTATTTTCCAGCGACATAGTGAGTTCTGGACTTCAATTAACTTTGAAAAACTTCTTTGAATTTCCTTCCAAATCATTGAAATTCATTTGAATACATTTGAAACATTTCTTATTTGAAACATATATATATGTATATATATATATATCTTTAAATCATATTACTATATATATTTTACAAAATCTTAAAACCGATTTCAAAATACCGGAATTCGATTCCTCGAAATTCAAATTCAAAACCTTTGGTTGTAAATCATTTTTGTATAAATCAAGTTCTTATAAAATTTTCAAAATTTCAAATTCTTTCGAAATTCCAAATTTTCATTTTTGAAAGGTATATAATCCTTATCGAAAACATTTCACTTTTATATATAAAAATATGGCCATCCTTAATAATTTCGATGTATGCACAATTTCAAAATACAACCAAATACAAATTTCCAAAGGATGATTCAGGGAAGGATTTCAAACAAACAAAGATTCAAAATTAGAGGGACTCTAATCAAATAGAATTCTAGTTCGAAGATAAACTCAAACGAAGATGAGATAATTTAATTACCAAATAGAGGATAGATAAGCCTATGTAAATCGCAGGCGAACTTAACCGGTCAACCGAGACTTTAGGAATATAATCAATACGGAAATCTAAGGCAAATCGACCTTCGATCGCCAGAGATAGAATCCGGGTAGAGCAGGAGATAGAGAGCATCGACATCCGAGGATACAAAAATCTTCAGCGAATCAATGCCAATTGTAAACGAGTTTCACCCCTTTACAAGTCATTCAAAGATTTACGGAATCATCGCTCTTTAGAGAGGTCATTCCAAAGTAGAGTTACGAATGCTCCAAAATTAAAAGAAAAAATGGGGAAAACAAGACTGGATTCCAGAACAAGTGGGAGTGTTCCAAAGTTCAAGGAATCCTAGTCGATAAGAATCTTAACCAAAAGATTTGTAACAAGGTGGATAACGAAGAGATGAAGTTTAGAAAATCTTGATTTCGAAATAAGAACATTTTTATACCAAAATAATCTTTGAAAAATCTTTTAAAAATCTTTTAAAAATCATTTTATACTTCGAAAATACGTTCTCTCACAAAGAAAGGATTCTGAGATTGATTTCACTCATTCTAGGGTATTTCTACCCTATCTCTAATGAGTTTTTGCTCCGCAGGCTAAGGTTTGCCTAAAACCTGGCTCTGATACCAACTGTAACAACCCGATATTTTCAGCCATTCGCATCCGCACATGTCGGACTTGAATTGCTCAAAATACCGCGTTGTAAATAAATTTGGAGCAAATGAAATACAATCACAGAATCACAGACACAGAAATATCAGAATAACTCGCAGCGGAAATTAAAATACCATAGTAGTTCATGAAGCTACTATAACAAACTCTCAAAACATAATACATAATATCAGTCTGAAAAACATATACAATAGAAATCTCAATTACATAGCAGTCTATCAATGCCAAAGTTGAAATAGAACAACTGAAACTGAAGGGATAGATAACTAGACAAGCAGAATCTCCAGCAATTCCTAGCTCCAGAAAGAAATCCAAAGCTAAGCTGTAAATACTCAGGCTGACCCGAGCGTAAAGTAAAACACAAAACACTCGAGTCAGGACAATATATACTTATATAATGTAAACCAACTCAAGTGAACTGTAGTAGAAATGCACAATAACTTAAAGGATGTTTGGGATCGCCCATCCTTTAAGAATCAGTTAAACTATAAATTAATTACATCCCGTGGTTAAAATTTCAAAATGGTATTTTATACTTCAAAATCAAATATAATTTTAAAATTCAATATCATTCAAAATATCATATCTTCCAAACCACATTCATTTTCATTTAATTTAAATACCATTACAAAACACAGTTCAAAATAGTTTATATTTCGAAACAAATAACTTCATTTTAAATCATAAAATGAAGTTATTATATTTAATAATTAAATGATTAAATTTCCAAAATTTTAGTCTTTCAAAATTCATTTATTCACTTAATTTATTAAAACAGATGAAAATTCAACTTTCGCAGCATTTAGAAATTGCTACGGAAAGTTACATTCAATACAGTTCAATTTAACAAAAGATAGCATTTAAAAATGCTGTAATAGGGTTACATTAGTTTCAAATAAAACTTAGTTAAATTCAACAATTATAGAATTTACAAAATGCTATAATAACCTTTAATTAAACTTAGCCATTTGGTTCGTTATTATCAACTACAGCATTTACAAATGCTATATTATCATTTACATTAGAATTAATAGCATTTCAAAATGCAGTTAATTAACTTCAAGTATTCAATATAATTTCACAAACAATCATATTTTTATTTAAATCATTTTTAGCTTATAAAATCATATAATTTCACTTTTAAAACAGTCATTCAAATACCCTTATATTCATGATTTTATAAAGTTAAATCTCCATTCAAAAAAATCAAAATTTAATAATAATTCACTTATTAAATTCCAACATTAATTTTTAAATTCATTAAATTAAATTTTAAATTAACATTTAAGTTTAAAATTTTCAAATATAATTTCATTTCATTTTTATTTACTTAACTTAAAATTCACTTTTAAGCCAAATTCACAAATTTTCAATTTTAGTTATATTTCCAAATTTCAACCTAAATATTCATTCATTTCACATTTTAACTTTATTCAAAAATCATTAATATATTATAAAAATCATTTTTAATTAATTTAATTCAAAATATCATAAATTTATCATATTTTAATATTTAATTTAAATTCTATTTATCACCAAATTATAATTTCCAAAATAACTTACATTTCAGATTTCCTATCTTTACCATTTATTTATTTCACTTATAAATTTTCAGAAAATCAATAATGCTTTACAAAAATCATTTTTAATCAAATTTAAATCAAAATATTATAATATTTACATTTCTAAAATAATTTAATTTTTTTAGAAAAACATATTTTAACAACGAGTCTGTATTTCATTTTCTAGCCTAGGTAAAGTGATACGGGTAATATATCATTTCAACCCGTAATTTACAAAGAAAACCTGGGTTTGATCATTTCAAACCCGCAATCCCAAGTAAAAGAAAATAATTCAAAATCATTCAGGCCTATCATTTCAGCTCACAACGATTTTCTCCTATTCTAAAGTCCGTTCGGGTATGTATCATTTCAACCCATAGTGATTCTAGTCTACAAGGAACTTGCAGTGTGATAAACTGATGAAAATAACAAAATAGCCTGAAATAATAGTAACATATGGTATAACAGGTGTAAATATAGGTGTGAACATCATATGAACATAATGTAGCAGTTATAACAGGATGATATGCAATTTACATATTCAAAAGGGGTCAATTTACTATTTATATATGTACATATTGTCTGGTGAGAATAACTCACCTGTACAGAGCTGGAGATAGCTACCAAAGAAAACAATACAGACAATACGAAGGCACGACAATACGGAAATGAATTAAGAGTGGAGAGCCAACGCTAATTGTCTTGTACATTTGAAACAAAACAATACATATAACATGAATTTCAAACCAAAATATGACATTAAACAAGCTAGAATTAAGGAACAACAATTAATCAAACACTTGCACTTGCTTCCACCATCACTATGGTCAGCCTATAGGGTGATGAGGTACTGCCATGGGGTGTATTTTGTCAGGTATGGGTCATATATGGTCGGCCTAGCAAGGGTAGTGAAGGTATGGAATTTGCTATGTATGAAAATACAAGTACAAGGCAAACAAGTGAATTTTTGTGCAATTTCAAGCTTCGGGCAAGGCTACAAATGGCATGGCCAGACCTGTTTGAGGCTAGGAGATGGTGTAGCAGTGGTTTTGGTTCAGGTATGGGCCGGAGAAGGTCGTGCAAAGGGCGTCTAAGGGTGTGGTGAAGTGGTGGAAGTTACAAGGTGTGAATACAAAGGATTTAAGGCAAAAAAGTGGCTTTTGTGCAACCATATGGCTCAACCAAAGGACCATTGGGCTCGGCTCCTACAAGGTGAAGGTCAGGTGGGGTCTGGAGTGTCATCCAAAGGTGGTGGAGGGACTGGTGGTGGCGGCCAAGGAGGTGGTTTAGGTGAAAAATGAAGGGTATGTGCATAAATGGTTCGGCTAGGCTAGTTTCAAGGTGATTTTGCCATATTTGGTGATGATAGCTTCAAGGGGGCTCATGGGCTGGTCAAGTCAGAGGGAAAGGATGGTGGAGTGTCCACGGGAAGTGGTGGAGTTGGTCGGAGGAGGTGGTGGAGGAGTATGGCCAAGCAAAGCATGAAGAGACAAGTGCAAAACCATTAAAACATTGAAAAACAAAGGAAAAAGAGAAGAGATTTTTACCCAAACTTCTACAACAAATGGCCGTATGTATTTTTTGAGTTTGAGAATTTTTTTTTCTCATGGAAAAGAAATGAAATGTGGCTGGAAAGAAGGAGGAATGGTATGGCACAAATAAAATAAGGGAGTAGGTTGAGAAAATGAAAAGGCGGAATGTAAAAAGACTTTGGAAATATAAAGAGTCCAAAAACCTTTCAAATTTCCATCCATTTTCTTTTATAAGTTTAAATATATGAAAATAAATATAATTTCAGTTAAAATACGAAAATATAACAAATAAAAAAAATATAAATAAATAAATATTAATTATATATAATTAAATTAAGAAAATAGCAAAGAAAATGTAAACTAGGCCAGAAAATTTGAAAATAAATGAAATGAACTTTGGAAAAATTTTGTGTACTTGAAAAATATTTATAAATAAAGCTAAAGACACAAAAATTAAATGCATGCACAAAAATAAATAAATAAATTTTAATTAAATATAATTTAAATGAAGAAAATAGCAAAAAAAATGGAAACTAACCTTAAAAATAGAAAATATATGCAATAAATTTTGGAAAAATTATTTTATCACTTTAAAAATATTAAAATACAAAAATATACATAAAATAACATATTAACACATATTAAAATAAAATATAACAAATAAAATATGATTTATATAATCTAAAATAGACAAAATTGCAAAATAAAACAAATTATACTCAAAATTGAAATGTGCATAACTTTCACAGTTTAAGTCCATTTTCAACGAAACAAAAAGCAGTATTCAAGTTGTTAAATCTATTTCCATAATAAAAGATAAGATTTAGGAGTTTAAATATTTAAATTTGAAATTTAAAAGTCAGAGTTTGACCAGTTTGAACAGAAATTCATCTTTTAGTAAGATATCCAATTTATACCTGTTTGAAATTATAATTCACATAATAATCAATACTTATATTTAAAAATGTAATGTTTGAAATGAAACAAGTTTTAAAAAAATTCAAAATGAAATAAAGTCAAAATTAAAATATACATAAAAATCTTGGGTTGTTACATAATTTTACCCAAAATATATTTTGATATAAATGAAAGTTTTTGAAAACTATTTAGCTAATATATGGTTGCTTGGATGTTAGAAATGATGATATTAAAGTATTATCATTGTTAGGTGAAAAATTTAACTAGAAATTGTAAATATAATCAAAGATTGAGAAGATAAATTCAATTATGAAATGAAATTTATAAATATGAATTATAAATGTAATTTATGCATTGAAATACAATCAAATGGGAATTTGTATAAATAAAGTGTACAAATGAATTATAGTTAAAATTTATTTAAGCAGGCTTTAGAAATTTAAAATCCCGGAGATTTGGAAATGTCTATCGAAGTGTTTTAATGATAAATGATAGCATTATTGTTTTGGAGATAATTCTGAATGGAAATCTGTTTTAAAATGGATTTTGGAAGTGAGATAGCATTGAATTCACTTCAGTCACTGGAAAATAACTTCGGTGATGACTGCAGCATCATCGATGTTCATTTTCGAGTTTCTAAGTGATGAATTGCTGCCAAATTGATTTGTTCAGGAAAACCTGTTTATTTTTGAAATTTCAAAGGAAATTTGTTGGGAATAAAAACAGGGTTGGTTTAATTTTTGAGAATTTTGATATTGAGATGTTGGAGGTTTCAAAATGTTTGAAACCAATAACCGGGTGTTTGAAAAATCCTGATGAAATAGGTTGTAAGCTTATCAATTGAGATGATTTTTAAATCAGGAAGGAAATATAAGCTTTGAATATTGGAATTTAAATTTAAAATGAAAATGAAACTAACTTGGATTTGGAAATAAAATTTAACTGGATTGAAATCAATTAAATAGGTTGAAAATAATATCCAGTTGTATTCGAATCAAGTTGAAATCGAATTGAGTTAAATGAAACTGAGTTAAAATAAAATTGAATTATTGAATGGAATTAGATTGAGTTAAATAAATTAGAATGACTTGTAAAAGAATTAAAATCGATGGAAATGAAAAAAATATATGCTTGGGTTATAAATAAGCATAAGGCTTGAGTTAAAATAAAAGAAGAATATATTCAAGCCTATGATGGATGGAATTGTGTAAATAGTAAGTTGTGGCTTATAAAATTTGAAAAAGTGGGATAGAAACCCAAAATAAATATTTTTGATGAATTGAAAAATAAAATGAAGATCAAAACTTGAATGATAAAATAAATTTGAACTTAAGAAAATTTAAATGAAGAGATTTTGAGATTATAATCAAGTTCTGGATTATAAGTTGGGGAAAAAACTAATTAGATGATAAATTAGGTAATGAAATTGAATTGTGATTTTATGATGAAGTTTGAAAATAAAACTCACGTTATAAATCAAATTCGACCTGGATTGTTAGTAAAGTAAATGAGATTGAATTATGGGTTCATAAGAGTGAATGGTAATTTGAAATGGATAGTGTATTCAGAACTTGAGTTATAAATTAAAATTTGACTTGGAGTGTTAACAGATTATATATAATTGGAAATGTGTCAAATAAAGGAAAATAAAATCGAATTAAAATAGTGATGGTTTGAATTGCAAATAAAATCCAAATAAGTAGAAATAAATTGGAAATGGCCTTGTAATAAATTGAATGAGTGAATCTGAAAGTTAAATTTTATAATAACTAACCAAATAAAATTGCAGGTTTAAAATGAGATTTAATTGAGAGAGAATTAAGTTGAATAGAAGAGAAAAATTTACTTGAAAAATAAAAGTGAGCTTCAGTATAGAATTTGAATAAATTGACTTAAAGCTAAACAAATGGAAGAGAGTTGAATTGAATTCAACTTAAACTAAATTTAATAATATGGGATTGAATTTGAATCAAGTAAAAATAAATTTGGATCGAAATAGAATTTGGTGGGTTGTAAATAATATTTAATGGAATGAAAATTCTTAAATAAATAATCGTAAACCATTTAAATTATTAAGGGATTGAAATAACTTGAGACAATAGGGAAAATAGAATGTTTCAAGTTTACTAAAATGGTTTAAGTGAATGTGGATAAACTAATTATGTTGAATAAATAAATAGATAGAATGAATAAGAATCAAATGAAAGATGGAAGTAGAACTTATTATAAAAAGAAATGGAAATGAACTTAAGTTTTTTACTTAAGTGTTGAATAAAATCCAAACTCAGGGTTTAAATGAGTTGAGAAATAGTTATTGAATGGAATAGCCTGGATTGTTTTCGAGCTAAATAAAGTAGTTTGGAATAAACAATATGAAATGAAATGCAAGTGAATGGATTCAAATCTGAATGCAATGAAAATGAGAGTACATGGATTGTGAATAAATTTAAAAATGGACTAGAATTAAGTATAAATTGAGTGGAAATCAATTTAAATTGGTTGTAAACATAAAAACTTATTTATTCACTTAAATCTCGTCGAATTGCATAGAATAAATTGTCGTTGGATGTAAATGGAAGTAATTAAAATTCTACGTGTTGATATGGGTAAACTAAATTGATTTTGAGAGCAATTGAATTAAATATGAGTTCAGTTGCGTAAAAATAAAGTAAATGTAAGTTTGTGTGCTGTTAACCATTCAGATTAAGTGAAACAATATGTGATTGGTTGTAAACAATTAAAATTAATGTTGGAATATTTAAATTGCTTATAAAAGTGTTTAATGGGCATTTCTTTTAGAATCCATATGTTTAACTATTGCAACTAAGTGAAATATTGATAGAACTGCATATATTTGGCACTTACATGTTTAAATTGAGTAAGTACAGGTACCTGGAAGCCGTATGGCTGGATTTGGGTTGCATTGACTGCTAAATAAATAAGCTGCTTGCTTAAAAATGCTAAACAAGGTACGCCTACGCAATAAAAATAGGAAATATGAACTGTTTTTGGTTTTTCCGACCGTGTGGGTCGATTTATATATATTTATCTCTTTTGTCAAATTGCAAAAGCTCCTCCGTACAAATTGGACTCTGCCAAAAAATTTCAGAAATTTTGGGAGTTAGAAAATTTTGGAAAATTTTGTTAACGACAAAACGGTTTAAACTGAAAAATTGAAATAAGTTAGTAAATGAAACGAATTAAAGTAATGACATAAATTAGTTATAAATGGAGGATAAAATTAAAGTTCAAGGTTGAAAATAAATGAAATTCATATGTAATGTCGAAATCAATTTGAATATAAATAGATATTAACTAAAGTGGTAAAGTGAAAACAAACAAAGAAGCATATAGAATTCTTATACTAAACATAAGTAAGGAATGGTGAATTTTTAATTGGAGATTGATATTACAAATATATTCCAAGTTGATATTTGAATGAGTAAATAATTGACACTTGTAAGGAAGTCGATAAAATGTTTTTGGAATGTTGTGATTGGATATTAGTGCTAAGCAGGATATGCAGGTGTTATAAAAGGAAAAGAAAATTGGACTTTATTTCAAAAAGGTAAATTTGAAATGCTCGACAAAAAGGTATGTATTTAAAATTGGTGTGAAATTTGATTGGGATTTTAGATTGAGCCACATGGCCTTTTGTTTTCTTTTTGGATTTGGGAGGCCGTAGAGCCATTTTGTAGTTGTACCGAGCTAGCCGCGCAAAGGAGACGCTGGCAAAAAAATTCGGGAATTTAGAGAGTTAGAATTTTTTTTGAGAAATTTGATAATTCAAAATTTAGTTTTGAATTATAATTTAAATGATTGTATAAATAGAGTTAGTTGAGAACTATGGAGAGGTTTGAGAAGTTAGTAAGAATTGTAATGGGCCTTCTATTAAAATGATAGTTGGTAAGAGGTTGAATTGTTAAGAACTGATTGGTTTTGGGAAAATTAAACGGGTATTGGACCATTCTTCCTAACTAGTAATTTCGGGGACGAAATTCTTTTAAGGGGGAAGGAATGTGACGACTCGGAATTTTCGAGCATTTAACATGGGAATATTTAATTGATTTTAAATATTCAATATAATAATTTTAACTGGAATTACAAATATCGCTATTTGTTTGATAATTAAATAATAGAATTTAATAATTAGAAGTTGAGTAAATTGTTGAATCTCGAAGTTTAAAGCCTATTAAAAATATTTTGAAGTCTTGTAAAATTTATATTGATAATACTGAAGAGAATAGAAGTGATGAAATCAAATTTAAAAATGGTTTGTTAAGTTTTGAAATTTATATCGTTTAAATTGAATTGAAAAATAGCCTTTTGAGGGACAGTCTCGGAATTTGACGAAACCAGTTCCATTGGGTCAGGAATATTGTATTATTATCGGATTTCAAATTTTGTATAGATCGAAGATGTTGTGTGAGCGTACGATAACTAAACGCATTGAAATTTACATCGAGACGAATTGAAATTAAATAATATATATATATAATAATAATCAACACCAGCCGCTTCCTTTCCTATCAGCCGTGATCCTGTCATATTTCAAAACCCTGTAGCGAGTTTTCTCCCACACGCTAAGCACGTTCCTCGTGCTTCCAAAACAATCTAGCCGACCTACCCTCGTTTTATTTTAACAAAGCTTTGCCTAAAAATAAAAGCAAACGAATATGGCTTCCAGCAAAATCTAATTTCAAACCGAGTTCATTTTCTTTTCTTTCTTTCTTCTCTCCAAATCGTGCGTTCCTCTTTCGAAACCCGGTCACGAATCAATGGTCGAGCTATACTTAATAAAAACTCGTTCTCCCTCCTCTCTTCGTGCACAATGATTTCAGTTGAAACGAGAGTAGTATGGTATCAACCTAATTCCCAAATCGAGCTCAAGGGAGAGGCTTCCATTTCAAATCGAGCCGCGTTGGGGTAGAGTTACAAGATAGGGAGTTGACCGAGTGTTCAGAATCGTGGAATGTCGAGTGGTTCCAGAGCTTATGGATAGAAGTCGGCTCGATTCCGATCATCTTTTCATCGCGAGTTGAGGATGGAGAAGTAGCGGTGTTGTTCTTTTGTCGATGGAGGACCGCGTTCGTCGTTCGACCATAAGGTAGTAGTTATTTATTCATTCATTTTATTGAACCAATAGGTATATAGATCTGGAGAAATTCCAACAGTCGGTCGTAGTTCAAACATATACAGATTAGAGGGTATGTATAATATATTCACTTACTGTTTAGGATTTAAATTATGTACAGAAAACAAATCTCTATTTTATTAAATTTTACAGACATATATATATATATATATATATATATATATTCAGTTTTGAAGGAAGAAAGAGGAAAAATATAGGATTTTAAAGGCTATAGAGTGTATATGAATCTATATAATGTATATACATATTTAAGTAACAGAAGTTACTATAGATTTTGAAAGTATAAGGATTTAAATGGGAAAATGATAGATGTGGTGGTTAAACTATTTCAATTAACTTATTTAATTTTTGGGCTAAACATAATCGGTTTAAGGAAATTTTTAGTTTAAGAATTTAAGTCGAACTATAAGTTAACTTAAATAAGTGAATGATAATAAATGGTTTGATTCAAGTGTTAATTAAGTTAATTAAAATTTATTTAATGGTAACTTATGGTTAGACTATTTCAAATGTTAATAAAACGTATAATGCTTGTACAAGGTCCAAATCATGAAGAAATCCAGCCGGGATGGAAATTGGGTTGCAAATTTAAAGGTGAGTTAATCACACTCAGTTTAAAAATTTAAATTTAAATCCAAATGGTTAAATTTAAATAATTATTTGAATGCTTGAATTGATTGATGTGATATAGTATGATATAATTTTGAAAGTGGCATATTTTGTTGTGCTAACGTCTGTTGATGCAGGGAAAACATGTTGGAGGGATCCAACTGGACCCCTCTACTTTATTTAATTATTTATTATTCTCTGTTCTGGATATTTGATATTTTGTAATGAATTATGTGGAGATATTGAATGCTATGGCTTGATTGTTATAATCATTCAATAATGAATTACCAAGTATATATTATTTGAGTTTGGAAATGAAAATAAAAGAAGTAAAATTGTAAGTAAAATAATTATGGAAACTTGAATAAATTGGAAAAGAAATAAAGTGCTTTTAAAATTCTAATGAATAAAGTTTAAGTTTAGTAAGGGAAATTTGAATAATCAAAAGATTAATGAATTTTAAATTTCAGTGTTATTATTTTAAAAGAATAAAACATTTATTTAAAATTTAAGATTTAATTTATTTAAAGGAATAAGGAAGGAATTGGGAAGAAGCTGAAATTGGTATATTTCAGTTAAATGATATAAAATCAAACGGGAAAAAAAAAGTCCATAATTATTGAATTTTGAGATAAACTGATAAGTAAAGAACTTATGTAAAATGGAATCAATTGGGAATCAATTTGGGAAAATTGATTTAACTAATTGAGATTGGGAATTCTCCCTGGATAACCGAGTACGTTTTTTATGAAGTAAATTTTTAAATATAAGTTAAAAGTTTTAAGTTGTTTTAAAAAGCAAGTTTTGGAAATTTTATTATTTCTAATGTCTAAATTCAAAAGAAAGTATTTCCTTTAATATTTATAGTAATAATTATTTTAAAAAAAGTGACTTATTATTTTGTTTTCAAAAGTGAAAACCTAGTTTTATATTTTATTAAGTAACCTTATTTTTAAAAATTCATATAGCCTGTATTTTTAACAAATTATTAAAATAATTTTAACTTGAATGTTTTAAAGTATATTTCAGTAAAGTGTTTTTAAATTATCTTAAAAATATAAAGTTTGTGCTTGGTGACTCCAGTGGAGAATAGCAATACTTGGAATTTGTTCTGAGAAAGGCAGATAGTTTTGAAAAATGTTTTCAAAGGAATTTGAAAAGTGAAATATATCTTGTAAAGATATTTGAGATTAATAAATAATTTGGGGAATTATTTATTGGTTGATGGTTGTTGTGAATATTAATTGATAGTTAAATAACCGACTATCAATATTGGACAAATACGCTGATCGTTTCGAAGAGACCGGGATCGAGATTTTTTTCTCGAAAACCACTTCTATCCGGTTTGTACGTTTCGTGAAAACGATTTTTGATTCGAAGATGGAGCAGTGAAGGGAAAGGGCTAGTCGCTACTAATCCTGAGGATATTTCCAAAATGGATGTAGTAGGAATAGTGCCTTCGGTTCCGTTCAAACCCGGGACGGACTTTTATGGATGAATGCTTGCGAAACATCGTCAGGTGGACGATGGGCATTCTAAGAGATATATTCTATAAAGGTAACGCTTAGACTCAAGCCTCGTCAAATGGGAATGGTTGAAAATTAGGGGATATGCAGAATGGCTTCGTGGGTAGCCCCCACTGGGGGGTGAGGTCATCCCTGTCTAGATGTCCCTTTTATTTCGGCTTACTGGGCGGTTGCTGATCCCAACCGCGGTCTTGCTCGGGACTATCCAGTAAGGGATGGTTCTGGTCTTGTGTTGCAGGGGAGTTAGGGTGGCTCCTCGGTACGCTGATCTGGACCAGGTACTGTGACATGTAGTACCCAGTGCCTAGCCATTAGTTGGAATCCATTTTCCATACGCGCCTGCACGGTTTTGATTGTGCCCAACTATTGCTGAAACGTGAGATGCAAGCATTTCAGCTAGATTCTATTTTACTTTCTATAGACACTATTATAATATCGGTGGACTTTAATAAAAATGTTTTAGCTATCGTAAGTTAAAAACCCGACATGTTTATTTGTGGCATGGTCTTACGAGATGCTTTTGTTTTCAAAGGATTTTTGAAACTTTTATAATCAATTGGGTGTGATTTTCTCATGCTGGTAATCCAGACTGACTCGGGTGTTATTTAACTGTAATGCTCGGGTCAGACCGAGTATTATGGAATAAGGATACGATGCAGTGGAGCTCAGAAGACGAGCTGGATGACGATACGTACTCTCGTACTTGTATCTATATATATTTCTGCTATGTTGAGTTGTTGTGTATCCATTTGTATGACATTGATGTTGAGTTGTGATTGATGTACTCTGATGATGTAATATATAAACAAAGATATTTGATGTTTGAGTAAAGAGTATTTATTATCTATTATATTTTATTCCGCTGCGATGGTTAGATTCTGATGTTGTTTTCTATTTTCTTCTTCTACCTCTCCTTCTTTAACCCAAATGGTTCGTTTTTCTGTGCAACATGAGTTGATTTAGGTAGAATAGTATTGACTCAAGGGGTACGGATTTGCGGGCCGTTACAAGAGCATTTGAGCGGTCCAACCATATGTTGCATGTCTGATATTTTTTCCTATTTTACTTATAAAAATTAAAATAAATAATATTTTTTTATAAACTTTTTGCCCTATTAAATAATAGGTAATTAATAAATAACTTTTGCTAATTAAGATTAAATATGTTAAAATTAATAATAATTATTATTAATTAGTAATATATACATATTAACCAACATTTAATAATTTATATTCGATTATAATTATGGGTTTTATACAATAATTGTTAGCGGTAATTATTAATTACTATTGAATATACAAAAGTTGGTAATTAATAATCGTAATTTTGTATATTAAAATATAGATAATAATTAACATTATTAATATTCAGATATTATTAAGAAGTAATAATTAATAATTAAGAAGTAATAATTAATAATTATTATTCATTATCTAATAATGAATAATTAAGACTGATGTTCAATATTTAATATTTAATAAGTAATATTTTGAAATTTTGTCTAAAATAAATTTAAAAATACTCATAATACTTAGAAAACTTTTGTAAAATTTGAAAATACCATTTTGAAATTTTCATAAAATTTAATTAAAATATTTAAAATTTAAAATTTATTTAAAATAAAGAAAAATGTATTTATTAAGTTTAAAGTCCATAAAATTTAAATACAATATGAAAATATTCAAAATTTCATATAATTCAAAAAAGTTAAAAAAAAATATAAATTCAAATACTACAAATATTATGTTAGTAATTATTATTTTCATATGCATGTGGATGTTCACTTTTGTAATTAGTGGAATTTTTGTTCGTGCATCCAAATATTGGACCCAAATTCCAAAACTAAGTTTGGCTCCAACTTACTTTTCGTTCCCCTTTCTCAAATCTGTGGCTCTCTCGTTCTCATCGATCGCCGCTATTTTCTTCAATCCCTCTTACTTGTTATTCCTTATCATTTGTTCTCTAACTGGCCTGCCACCATCGCCATCAACTACCTCGCATACGACTGGGCCAACTTGCCTTTACCCACTATGACCCATTATTGTGCCAAATTAGAAAGCTTGAAGCGAAGTCAATCTCTGCCTGGAAAGCATAGGCAAAGGCTCTTCCATGCCCTTGCCACTCGGTTCTCCACGTCGATCTCCTCATTTTGTCCGTCGACCAAGGAAAGATATTAATATCGCTGGCTCAAGAAGCAGCTATTACGTAACCATGCGCATCTCCTTTATGTGTTTATACATCATGGGTGTCTATTAGGTGGCCATGCTATTTTAAGTATTAGCACATGCATTAGTTTAAAATAACATACAATTAAAACCATACACTTTATTCATGAGAAAGTTTAGTAATATAATATATCATATTTGAGTTCTCGTTTCATTGTTGTGAGCATATTAGTAGTTCTTTCTAGCTTCTAACGTGTAATGGAGTACAAAGTAGCATACAACATTTTCGCATTAGTGCCTCAGATTGTTTTTGCAAAAACAAATTATTTTCCTTCTATAGTTTTGCAACTAATTTCGATTATATTGGCCAAAGCATACAAGACAAAAGGCTTGTTTAAAATAGTATTAGGTTGTCCTGTGGCCTAGGTAATGAATTTTCGCTCTTGGTTATAATTAATAAAAATTTAGCAATTTACAATAATGTATCAATGTCTCTTACTTAATTAGCAATATTGTTTGCTAATTAGAATCATTTTAGGCCATAATATTTGGGACTATTTTCTGTAGCCTATAAAGTATGTATTTTTTCTAACTTTTGAATTATTTACTAACTAACATTCTAATTCTCACTGATCAATATTCTTTTTTACAGATTTTGTTACCTCCATCAATGTCTCTTTTGTTTGCCAATTTTAAGTGAATTTTTTATGTTTTAATCATAAAGCGTTGCTGCTTTCAAGGGTAACCTCAATATCGTGTGATTTATAGATATTTTTCTTCCATAGATATTGTAATTTTGGAATTTTATGGGTTAAGCAATTAAGCTTGATGACAGGTCAGCTATTACACATAATATTGTTGGGCTATGAATAAATGGGTTTGGTCCTCTTGCAATGTTGCGAATCAAACGGTTTCATTAGAGTTCTATGGTTGATTTTATAACTTGAAGTGGTAGTTAAAATTACACGTAATATTCACTGTCCAGATATTGGATGCCTTTGAACTATGACTGTAGATTGTGTAGTGCAATGATTGACCCTTTCTTAAATGCAAGGTTTATTTAACTTTGAATTTAGAATACACTAATTTTTGGAAGTCCCTTCATTTTACTGGATACAATTTATATAGTTTGTTTTATAATGTAGGCATATGAGGCAGCTTAAGCTAGTTAATATGCTTGGTATCTTATAAAACGCCACACAATTTATTGGTGGTTTCCATTGAACAAACATAACCCAATAATAAGTTAGATGTAGATTTTTTCTATCAAATATGACTTGGGGATGGAGAAGTTAATAATTTTCACAACTATCGCACCTGAACCGAATAGTCACATGTAAAAAAAAAAATGGTGCCTGTTTTCATCGCCATTATCACTTAGAACATTGTTATCAATATTTTAAAATTATGCTATTTTAATCCCATTTAAAACCAAATATCTTCACCTAGTTTAGTCACAATCAAAATAATTCATTTACACGATGCTTGAAAGTTATATCAAATTTGAATCTACATTTCAACAAGTTGGAAAATTAAATCAGACAATAATTGGATGAACTTTTTATTCTTATTTATTTCAGAGGTTCATACTTCAGCTAACTATACTACATAGTGTTTAGATATGTAATTCACGCATCAATAGTTTGGAAACCAAGAACAATCTTCCATTTTGCTAGGCTACCAGTTATAGTTTATATCAATCTTAAAGCATAGTTTTATCACTGTGCAGGGTTGTTAGAGAACTTGCTACAACTATTTAATTATTATGGTTTAAAGAGAATTAAATGGAAGTCTTTCAATATATGTGGAATAATTACTCAAAACTACTTATGTCAACTTAATAAAACTTAGTGGCATATCTTTACTAAAGCGAAATGCATTACGTATGATTCTATCACCCTTTTTTTTCTTTTTCCTTTTTTCTTTTTTGAATTTTTGTATGAATTTGAAAATCTAACCAATTGTATTTATATTGTTAGTAAAATATATTTCTATTGTTAAGTAACTGTTTTAGTGCACCATGTACCATTAGGAGCAGATGCTTGAAAGGTTTGGGTAGATTCGGTGGTGGATCCAGAAGCCGTTCTATATGGGCTTACTGTAGACATCTATTGTTTTGGACAGGCGGTTGGTATGATTTTTGTTTGACACAAAGACTTTGTCTCTTTTGATCAATACGTATTAGTCCTCCTATTAACATATGTTGTTGATTTGGTTATGTTTTTTAATAGAGTTATGATTTCTTAAATGGTGTAAATTTGAACTTGTTTTGGCTTTTTTTGAACGTAACTGATTCGTGTTGTTTCGAACAAAAATTTAAGATTTGTAGCAAATTCGTAGGTCAGCCAAATACGAGATAGTGGAACTAGGCTACTATAGATAATCTTCTAAAAGACTTAGTTCATTATCATATATTTTAAAGGTTCTATACATCTGAAATACTCAATAACTATGACAAGTAGTTTTGAAAATTCACTAATACTATGGAGCTTTCGTAGGATTTGGTAAGAAGGATTATAGAATTCAATTAGAAAATTAAAAATATTCTCCTAAAACATACAACAGATTTGATATATTAATAAACAACACAAATTAAGTATCGTAACTCCAAAGCACTATGCACATCACAAATAAGATAACTCAAATAAAAAGAGCTATAACATCAATGTTCCATAATAAATTTACATAAATGGATGTACACACAAATATCAAACATTCCATGGCTAAAAAAGTAAATTTACATAAAATAGCAAACCTACTTCTTATCTGGCTGTCTGCCGTTTAAACGCAACAACAACACGAACCAAGTTTAGCAAATCGATTGATCAATTTTGGAATTGATTTTCCAGTTAATTTGAAGCAAACATCCTTGCTAAAATGGTTACAGATCTTTGTAAATAGATTGTAGGAATCACCACTGTAGTTGCGAGAAAGAAAATCTATGAATAATCGTAACTGGAGTGGATCATAGGAAGTTGTTCCAACCACAATTGATTTCTTGAATTTGTAGTTCGGACATTTTTAGGGTTCTACTTCAAATACACCACATGATGGAAAATCAGCTGCCCCAAACGAATACTCTACTCCATGAACTGCGAGCAAATGTAGGAAATCCTCTATAAGACACTAATGTATTGAATGCCACTCAAATAAATGAAATTTCCTTGATTTTTTTTTCAAATAGGAAAACCAAAGCATTTTAAGGGAAAGTACTTCTTGCCTAAAGTTTTTCTTTTTATGTAAGCATTGGTATTCGATGTAATCTTGGTATGAACCAACTGATCAATCGAATGTAATACTATAGACTATGTGAACAACTATTACAATAATACACATAAACCAATGTTTATAACACTTTTGTAGGAAACTTATGTGGTATGTTGGATCTGTAACAATATTAATTTCGAATGATCATAGAAAGAAATTACAATTTAAAACAAGTTTCTACAAGAACTGAGACACAAACATTAAGAATACAACTTAAAATAATAACAATTTTTTTACAATATTTTATTAGGTAACAATAAAAAATTCATATTAACCATGATTAAATATCATCTCTTTACTTTGTTGATAAATCATCTTAAGTTTACATTGATAAAATGTAGCAGTTTTATTAAGGTAAATATCTAGTAAATTCTATGCTAAATAAATGACTATTTTTAACATGTCAGCAAAAATATTCTAGTCACATTTCATATATAAAAAATTATGTATGCAAAACCAATAATTCTATAGATAATAAAATAAGAAGCCCCATAACTACATCAACAAGTACATATATAATGGAAATGTGAACTAGGCTTAGTTAGGTGCAACAATAAATGAAAATGAAAATAAACAAAAATGTGCAAAATTTCCTTCCACTCCAGAATGAAATGCACCAAGGCCTGCCCAGTAACATAAACGATTAGTTGAGGTTAAGTCATAAATGCTAAGAATAATTGGCGTCTCTGTTGGCCTTCTCTCACGTCTTTCCATTGTCACGCGCTCTAAGCGTGCGGTAATCATTACAAAATATTCTTTCAAGCTCTTTGGATATCCATTTGAATGATCAACATGTATTCCCACATCTTCTGTCGCGGAACGTAAAGAAGCTAGTTGCGCAATAACATCGACTATTTTTTGGTGCATTTGCTCTTTAGTTTGGTAGCTTGGTCAATTTTCTTTTATAAGCTTCCAAGCATTCCTCTTGTTCTAACTCAAGTATCATTCTTTCTCTATCTGTATTTGGTTCACCAATCACATCCTAAATCACCTGTTATAGTAATGTCGTAGAAATTAGTGACTAGAAAATAAATAAGACTTTCTTCGATCTCTTTTTTTCATATATATTCTCCGCATCTATATATTCATATGATTTTTATCATACTAGAATATCGGTTTGTAATGTTGTTGCCTTATCATACTAGAATATGATAAGAATTATATAAAAGGTTAAAATAATGTAAATTGATGGAATCAAAGCATCATTATTATACCTAAGATGGGTGAATAATAAAATAATTTCACAAAATGTTAAATAATCAATAAATATAAAGTGTTCATCTATAAGACAATTGATCCTTACTTCACAGCTCCAACTAAACTTCACCTTAGGAGCATAGATTGAGCAACTCCAATTGTCACATTGTAAATGTGGCATGCAATGAAATTTGAATATTAGTATGTTATGATGGGAGTAGACAGCACATGTGACTCTATACTTTTTATAGTCTTGCTTCAGTAAAAAAATATTTAATTGCATCCCATAATATAGGAATAAGATAAAAAACTGCAAGGTGGATAAAGACCACAATAAAGGAAAACAAATCACTTTCAGTTCATTGCTCCGTATATTTAGTTGCTTCCATCTACAATTGAGTGAATATTATTTATGTTTTCCAATTTTTTTTGAAGTTGATATGTTCTTTAGCAATATTACATCTTTATTAAAATTATTCAAGAACGTTTTTAACGATGTCAAATATTGTAGATTAACCGAAGATATTTAACTCATGTATAGAGCATTCATGTTGTCTGAAAGGAATGACATGTTTATGTATTATGTTTTTATGTAAGTGGACCAAGATGGTGATAAAATGTCTTAAATGCAAAATGAGATATATAAAAACTTTACCAAACTTTAGTTTACTAAGAAGATTTTGATATTTTATCTAATAATCATAAACAAGAAAAAATAGGAAATAAACCATTATTACTGTTCCTTAAAAGGGTGTCACTTCTATAATTGCGATGAAGCTTGTCAGTATTTGAAGCACCACAAAAGCATTGTTGTATAGTTCATTTAATAATTATTTAAATAAGTAACCAACCTATATGTACAATGATGTCAATATCACTAATATAAAAATTTAAACACAAATACGAGCCTATAAAAAAGTGATTGTTATAAAAATCAACCACGATATAATCAATCGCACGTTATTCAGCTGCAAAATGAACAAATCTAAATAATCATATTCCGTAGTATGTTTTTAAATTTTTCTATCTATTTTACTACCTTGTTCATGCTTTCATGTTGATTACTACCTAATTAATGTACAACTATGATTTATCAAATAGTTTCAGCAATTAGACTTACAAACATAGTTACGATAAACTGTAGATTAAACCTATTTTAGAAGATATTAACAGTTTTTTGAAGTATATACAATTATTATTCGCTAGAGAACAAAATATAAATAATTTAAAAAGTAATAATACGAAATTCATTTTATAATTGGTACGTTTATATTATTGAGGATTTTTAAGTCCGAATTGGCTTTCCAAACAGATGAATAGTGCATTTGGTTGCAATAGGAAAAAATTCAAATTACACCAAACAATGAAATTAAAAGAAGAATAAATTTATTAAAAACATATTAGTAGTAATAATTTAGAACCATGCTTTGATCTAACCCATATGTAAAGACAAGAGTTTTATTGTCTGGCTTACACAGAACATAAACAAATATGTTTGCGTTTTTTTAAGCCCAAATTATTGTTTTTAAAAATTAAAATTTTGTTTTGTTATGGTATATCAAAGAACAATATTTCTTATAATAATCGAAATGAATATAAAAAAACATTTTAAAACGACATTCAGCCTGAGCTATGCAATATTTTAGGTTATTGTAAATTACAGGTTATTATATCTCAGTTATGACCAAGTCATTTATTATATCCAAAAAAATGCATCAACAAATTGGTTGGTATTGCCTTACGAACCTATAAAAATATTTTTTTAAGTAATTCCACATGATAAATAAAAATAAAATGATATTAACTACTTATTTGAGTCAAGGTGGTAAGGCCTTGCAATAAGAAATTGATTAAAGTTATCCAAGCCAAATAAATTGTCCTTCCCTTCAAAACTGATTTTATGTTGGGTTTAATCAATTCCTTTGTTTCAAGCACTATAGAATAAAGGGTTGGACTTGAGATTATATCATAGGAGAACATGTCAAATTTTTTAGATTTTAATGTATACTTCATTTTATGATGGATTTGACATGTTCTTTTTCTGGAAATACCTACTAACATTTGACATGCAAAATTAACGTGTAATAGGAACGTTGTAGTTATTATAATTAATATTTGACATACACAATTCATTGGAATTTAAATTGTAGTCAAAACATTTAATATACTTTATTTTCTAATTAATAATGCACCTACAGATGAAAGGGCTCTTGGAGTTGATATTTATTAAAAATTAATTATGGAGATAATTTTTTTATTTAACATACATATATCAAAGAGGAAGCTTTAACGATACCTAAATTATTTGTATATATAAAACCTAATAAAACAAACCAAAACACAAAATACACTAAAATAAATGGTCAATTCTTTTAACACTCCACTTTCTTCCTACAAGGTGTATTATTAAAAACACACACCGCTTTTTTCTTTCTCCATTTTATTTTGAAATTACACTTGTTTATTTTATCCCACTTATTCTTATTTTACACTCTTCTCATGGCAATAATAAAAGATTCACTTCTCACAACATTTAAAAAATTCTTAACGATCATGGACAATTTGATCTTCTTTTCTTATCCAATAATGCAATCTAAGAGAGAGAAAAACATGCTACAACTTAATAAAGTAGAAAAATGATAGGAAGCTTATGTAATATATTTCATGCATACTAGGTTTATTAGTAATCCACATGGACTATGCACTATCTTAGTAGCAATTCCATTATTAAATAGGCTTGGTTGCTATCATATCCTAGTTACTATATGTGAACCTTAGAAAACATACATAGTTATCTTCTAGTAATAAGATATCTTCTTTAAAAATTCTATCCTTATATTTATGCAAGTATACCAACAAAAGAGAAGGAGATGGAAAATATGAAGACATGAAAAGAACTAAAACATCTCAGTAAAAATAATTACAAGGATAAAACAATCGTTTATTTTCAAAAAAATTAAATTGGCAAAAATGGAATAATGTGGCGTGTTAAGAATGAGCCAAAATAAACAATAAACTAATCAAATCGACCCTTAAAAACTTTATTGTTGTGACGCCCCACCTCTATGCTCGCAATACCAAAGGTTATTATAAGGAATAACGTCTGCTATTGCGAAGAATAAGGCTTATTAGAAGCGACGATCCGTAAGTCATGCCTTAGACGAGTATTGATTACATCGATAGGAGTTGTGTAAATTATTCCAAAGATATAAATTCAATCCAAATCTAAAACGAAACTACGGTGGCTAAAGGAAAATCTAGAACAACTCATAATAACAACAACACAGATAGTATAATCACATCAGAACAGAAATATCAGATATATAGCGGAAGACAAGTCTGGAATAAATACTACAACAATCAATCGTTCATATGAACCAAATGTACATAAACATGTCATCAACATACATGAGACGAGAGTCAATGCACCAAAGAAACACCTCGAAGTCTAGACAAAAGATGATGTGAAATCCCAAAAGCCGAAGCTGCAACTGAATCAGAGACAACGATTATCCTAAAATAACTCGGTCTGACCCGAGTATTATTTAAAAGAAATAACAAACAGATCAGTCTAACTTAAACTTCAGAAATAAGTGTATGATAAACAACACTTAAGCAAATAATTATATTCTCGAATGAGACTATTTAGCTTAAATAGTCAACATAGTTTAAATGAATAAATCTAAATAAACTCCATCAAAATCAACTCATTAGACTCCATCGAAATCAACTTCCATATTCATAGTTGAATTCAAAATAGCAATACACAAAATTATAATATCGGATGAGACTATACAACATACGTAATCAGCACAGTTTAAAGGAAGAAATCTCATTAAACTCCATCAAAATAAATTTCCAAATTCACAATTGAATTCGAAACAACAATACCTAAAAATCTAGAAATCAAATAAGATAACTAGAAAATCAGCTTTCACAAAATCTAGAAATCAAAATAAGATAACTAGAAAGTCAACATAAAAGATGGATCGATCCTAGCAGATGGCGAGTTTTAGCTACGCCACACGTGCATCTCATATGGCCGAAGCCTACCAAGTACTATAATTTTTTGCGCCCAACAAATGACCTGAAGGTCCAACAAAGGACCCGAAGGTCTAGTACTGGTAATTGACCCGAAGGTCCATCATATGATCCAAAGGTCCCACAAATGACCCGAAGGTCCAGAAGAGTGGCTCGAAATCCAAAAAAATCATCAAATAGCAATTATTTCAATTAACGAGTTCGGAATTAACCGAAATAGTAAAAGTATGTTTCCATACTCCGCTCTTTTGATAAATCATTTAAATCTCTTCATCGTTTCCTTGTAAGTGCAAAATTGTGTATTTTATATAAATAACATTTTACGTTCTCAAACGGACAAGCCCAGAATTAACCGGATTAGTAAAAGTAAGGGTTCATAGTCCTTAATTTTGCTGAAACGTTTAAATCGCTTCCTCATTCTTTTGAAAGCATAAACTGTAAAAACATTAGAAACAATTTTATTTTAAAACGATTTTTAAAACACGTGATTAAAATAGCAACATCTGCAGCAATTTCGACAAGGAAATTGCGCTTCACAAAACAACGTAAAAACAGATATCAAATCAGCGTTGCGGGATAGCCGCTTAAAATTCACTTTAAAATTGACGGTTATTGAAGTCGAAATAACAGTAATTTCTATTCGTCAAAAAAGTCATCAAAACAACACGCTTTAAAAATATATTACCAGTGTAAAATTCCGTTATAAAAATAACGGCAAGAAAATACGTTTAAAACGTAACACCGGTTCAACGCAAATTAAATACTGGTATTTAAAATATTTTCGTGCGATTCAACTTGCACGTACATATTGAAATTGGTAGTATGGCATTATAGAATTTTCATGCAAGTAACAAATGTAAACAAAACAATGAATTGGGAAATAATCGGGACCAATTTAAGTGCATGCAACCTGGAAATGCACGCAATCAATAGAGAAATGTTTATGCCTGAATTTTGGGGTATGCATGTTTACAGACACTTATGTGCACGCAATTAAAATGAAAAGTTAAAGGCCTGGGCAATCAAACTCCTCCATGCACATCAACATGTGTAACACTTGCTCACTTGGACTTAAATAGATGATGACTGTCAAAAATTTAATGCACGCATAAAAATAACTGGACAATGCAATTTACACGAAAATGTCATTACATGCACACGAGCAAAACCGGTTTATGAAATAAAAAAAATAACGAGACCTATACATGTGCATGCACATTAAAATTTCACACACGCAAATGCCTAGTACTACAACCATACACGTATGAATTAAAAATATCTAGGCAAAGTTAAGTTTATGTATGCACGCATTAAACTGCAACAAGATGACCTGGATACATTAATTTTTCCATGCAAATAATAAAAGTAAAGTGACCTGGACTAGTTTTACTCTTTGCCCAAACACACTTTATTACTCTTTGTCAAAACATACTTAATGCAATTAATGAGAATAACTTGTAAAATAAATGATGTAAACAAAAAAATGCACGAGAGTAAAGGCCACGC